>CM021765.1:151370014-151558095 GCA_011076525.1 Nettapus auritus
AAAAAAAAAAAAAAAAAAAAAAAAAAAAAAAGCTGTGTGAAAATACCAGGCTTTACAAGTAAAATCTTACATGACAATGATTGAAATGAGGTAGCAAAAAAGACAGTTAATTTTAGTATTGCCTTATGTTGCTTGTCAGTTCGTCTTTTGCTGTTATAAATATTCACAGAAGAGCAGAAAAACATAAAAATGATACAAAGAGATTTTGCTTGCTAATTTTTTTTATTTATTTATTTTTAATT
Source organism: Nettapus auritus (assembly GCA_011076525.1). Classification (NCBI taxonomy): domain Eukaryota; kingdom Metazoa; phylum Chordata; class Aves; order Anseriformes; family Anatidae; genus Nettapus; species Nettapus auritus. The sequence goes on from CM021765.1 coordinate 151,370,257, forward strand.
AATTTGTCTTCTAACTGTGGGCTCTCACCTTCTTCCTACTATCAACAGCTTTGGCTACCCTTTCCTTCCCCCCCCCCCCTCCTTCTTACTTTCCTCCATTTTTCTTAGGCTTGGAAAGAACCCAGCAGCATGAAAACTACCTGCTCATAGTCTCTTTCAGTTCCTTCTTTTTTCTCTATTATTTTGTGATGCGCATACATTACTAAATATGACTACTTTGACTTTTAATTTATGAAAACTGTCTTCTGTTTTTACAGTTTATGCCTCTTTCTACATTCTGTCCTTTTACTTATCTGTTGCATAGTCAAAATTACATGAACTTGAGCCTGCCTGTGTATTATTTTATTCTTTATACCTGACTGACACATTCATTTTTTTCACAGATTCAAATACACCATCCATTATGGAACTCAAAATAAATATTCTTAAAAGGAGCTTAACTGATTAGAAATTAATACTACTGCCACACAGTCTAAAAGTCTAGGGACCAGACAAGCACTGTGCTTTCTCCTATGAGTCTACAAACACTTTTTCCCAGTTAGCAGTGACAGCCCCAATCACAAGTGGTCAGGAGCTTATGAGAAAGCTAGTGGTAGCGTTTCAGGTTATAAGCCTCACCTGGGCAAGGACTGCAAGTGGAAACCAGGTGTCACAGATATTTGGGAACAGCAGGTACGTGGCATTTCCAGGTGCGTCATTATGTACTGAACCCCAACCACTTCCTGCACAAGGCCACTTTCTGGTATCTATCTCCATCTCAAAAGAATATAGTTCACAGAGGACAAATGCACTTCACCTAGCTTGTTTTCAGAATGGGCCAACAGATAACCAAATAGACAGCAGTCTTGGATTATTATTATTATTATTTTTTTATATATACACATATTTATCAAAGATTGCCTTTTCTCTCTCACTAGCATGAAGCTGTCAATCCTAGAGAGCATCAGCACTTGCTTGAAGACTTTCTGCAAATACTGAAAATGCATTTAATTAATATTTTAAAATAAGTTTCTACATCTACTGCCTTTCAGCTTTAGAAAAGCAAATATCAGTATTATTTTAAGAAACAGAAGGGCTGTATCCAGGAATCCAGCTCACATTAATTATCTGCCTAAGTTAGTCATGTGGATCAGTGCAGGGGAGCAGGGAGCAACCTGTCTGTCCAACACAACAACTAATTGCATTTCTTCTCTGGAGCAAATAACTCCCTCTGAAGGTCCACATGACTGGAGCACCTTTTTACCCCTAATAACTCAAAAGAAACTTGTGTGCTTCCAGAGGGAGCCTAAGCATGCTCAAATTGGATATCTATTTCCTTCGGCGCAAGTATAGGAACTGGAAATGTGAAGCACCTTCAGTCACTCAGATCGAAGACTGGATTACCAGTGATGGAGTAATGTAAAGTACATAAAATCACGTAGAACAGCTTGGGTTGGAAGGGACCTTAAACATCACCCAGTTCCAACCCCCCTGCTAGGGGCAGGGACACCTCCCGCTACATCAGGTTGCCCACATCTTTCATGTACTGGGACCCCCAGCCCTGGACACAGCACTCCAGGTGGGGCCTCACAAGGGCAGAGCAGAGGGACACAATCCCCTCCCTCCCCTGCTGGCCACCCCTCTGCCGGTGCAGCCCAGGACACAGTCGGCCTGCTGGGCTGCAGGCACACGCTGCTGGCTCTTGTTGAGCTTTTCATCCACCAGAACCCCAAAGTCCTTCTCCGCAGGGCTGCTCTCAGTGAGTTCTTCTCCCAGGCTGTGCTCATGTCTGGTGTCACCCTGACCCAGGTGCAGCACCTTGTAACTTGGACTTGTTGAACCTCTTTAGGTTCACTTCTCAAGCCTGAACAGGTAAATTTTTCATTATAAATAATAAAGAAAAAATTAAAAGGAACACCAGCCTAAAATCAATTGTACCATGCTTATGTTTTCCTTTCCAGTATGTTTTCCTTTCAGGTGCCCCCTGCACCCTCATTTAGTAGAAACATGGTATCCCAAACAATGAATGAACTCTTTCTGTCTTCAGAGCATGCTATTGCCCTGGAGAATGTTTTTGTTCACCATTGTATCAGCACAGCAAAACCTTCCTGAGGCAAAAGCTGGGTTAGATTACCAGGAATTCCATCCATTACCAGGAATCTACACCCATGGTTTGGGGATCCCTGAGCTGGGGAGATGAGTTCTGCATCCTCCCAGTCCACTAAACCAGCTTTCTTCTTACCTGCACTCTTCTTGGGCCCAGCTTCTGCAGCACAGGAGGTGAAAGCCCTTGCTGAGGACAGCTCAAGATGCAGCAGTCAGGACCTCCTTACCAGGAGGCTAGGTCATTCTTCTCCAGGTTGATGAACAACCAGTGTCCCCTGCTCCCTGGCTGATGGCTTTAATCACAGGCAAAGGTGTGAAATTGTCTAACATCAAAGCCCCTTTCAGACTTGACCATATCTTGTTTCCTAGGCATCTCTTGAAGACTTAGATACCATTCCCTAAATTCATTTGGTAACACTTCAGCGCCTGAACTTTCCCAGATCACTGGAGTTAAGCATGCACAGACATTTAGTATAAGTAGAGTTCAAGCATGCAAGTAGGCAGCCCTAAAAAGTCATCAGACTGGGTGTCTGTCTGAACTTGAACTGTAAGTACCAAAGTTTTAATACAGCATGATTTAGGACACTTAATCATATTGATTCATAGTCATCTACCCATCAGAGGAGCCGCATCATGAACAGCTCATGACTCAGCAGCAGATGAGCCAGAATTTCCACAAAAGCAGAAATGATCTGAAACCCATGGCTTGGCATTTCTACCTGGCCCTGAACTAGCTGTATATATAAAGTCTGGTGAATAAGAATAGTTATCTCAAAAGGTCATCTAGTCATGACAGTGCACAAATGCCTTCCTGACAGTTATTCTTAAAAACCTTCATCACTACCTAAGGAAATTATGGAGTCACCTGCTGTGTTCCAGTGCTGCATTACCCTCACTGGTAAAATACAGTCTGAATATCTGACCTGCATCTTTCTGGTTTGTAATACAGTCCGTAATTTTGCTATCCTGTCTGTTCTTCTATGCGGCAGCACTTTAGTATAAAGACAACTTTTATTCAGATAAAAAATGTCCTTATTCATTGCAAATCTCTTAAGTTTCTTGAGTATCACTGAGGCAAAAATTAAGAATCTCTGCTTCATAAAGTGTAATAGTTGCTTCATTAACTCAGACTGTGTAATTACAGTAATTTGAACAAGGCTGAGTTACATCCATCCGAGTGTGCTAGCATGATCCTGTATTGAGTTTACTTGGCAAGGTTTTGGTAATGGGGCTGCAGGAGTGGCCTTTGTGAGCAGAGCCCAGCAGCTGCCCCATGGCAGATCAGAGGCAGCTCCAGATGGTTCCAAAAGGGACCTGCTGCTGGCCAGAGCTGAGTCAATAAGTGACACTGGTTGGGCCTCTGGGAGAGCAGATTTAAGAAATGGAAAAACAAACAAACAAACAAAAACCTGCTGCATAACAGCAGCTGGGAGAGAGAGGAGTGAGAAGTGACCCTGCAGCCTCCCAGGCCAGTGCAGTAGGAGGGCAGGAGGTGCTCCAGGCATGCAGCAGCAGTCCCCCTGCTGCCTGTGGAGAGGCCCCTGGTGGAGCAGGCTGTCCACCTGCAGCCCATGGGTCCCACATGGAGCAGATCTCCATGCTGCAGCCCGTGGAGGAGCCCCCGGTGGAGCAGGTGGAGGTGGCCTGGAGGAGGCTGCGGCCCATGGAGAGCCCCCGCAGGAGCAGGCCCCGGGCCGGAGCTGCAGCCCGTGGAGAGGAGCCCACGCAGGAGCAGGGGTCTGGGGGGAGCTGCCGCCCGTGGGGGACCCGTGCTGGAGCAGTTTGCTCCTGGGGAATGGACCCTGTGGTACAGAGCCTTGTGGGAGAAGTGCTTGAAGAGCTGCTGCCTGTGGGCAGCCCCCGCAGGATCAGTTTGGGAAGGACGGCATCCTGTGGGAGGGACCCGCGTGGAGCAGGGGCAGAGAGGGACCATGAAGGAGCAGCAGAGATGAAGCATCAGGGACTGACCACAGCACCCATTGCCTGTTCCCCTGTGCTGCTCAGGGGGAGGACGTAGGAGAGGGTGGATGGGGGGAAGGAGTTCTTAGTTTGCTTTTAGTTTCTCCCTGCTCTAGTCCACTAGCGATAGGCAATAAATTGTAGTAATCTCTCTATGTTAAGTCTGTTTTGCCCATGATGATAATTGTTGAGTGATCTCCCCATCCTTATCTCCACCTTTGAGTCCTTTCCATTGCATTTTCTCCCCCCCTTTTTCTGAGGAGGGGGCATGAGAGAACAGTTGTGGTGGAGTTCAGCTGCCCAGCTGGGTAAAACCAGCACAGATCCAAAAAGTTCCCCATAGCAAGTAGCTGTTATTTTCTGTACATGCAAGTACTGTGACCATACTGATATGTTTGAGGGTCACCGTTCAGTTCCCCAGTAACCACATTATAAAAAGCACCACACACTATGGTAACCTCTTGGAGGAGACTGAAGGCTTGAAGGTGGTTGGAGTTCTCATCCACAGGACACTTTATCCAGTTTTCTGCTCTTTCTAAATTTCAGAACTGGAGGTCAGGAGTGACAAGCTGCCACCTTCCCTAAAGCTAAATTAATATCAAACATTTTTGTAAGAGGCAATGCCTTCCGGAGAGAAATATCCTCTACTGTAACCATGGGGAAAAGAAGCAAACAAGATGCAAAAAACCTGTTTCCCCCAATAAGCATGAATTCCTATCTAATTAGGCCTTCTGATCATTTTATTTTTATTTTTATTTATTTATTTAGTTATTTATTTAAAACAAATAAAATGCATCCTATGTTAAAAAAACATAGCTCTATATCCTCTATCTTGGGTGTTTGTGCCTTACATTGAAAACAAAGACAAACAGGAAGAAAACATGCAGTACAAAAGGGCTGCCTATAAATTTAATCAACTCTCACCCTCTGCTCACCCGGTTTCCTATAGCTAGGGAAAAGGGAATTGAGCTGTAAAATTTGTTCTGGGCAGGAACTTGGCATCCGCTATAAAGTCAGAGTCCAGAGCAAATTAACATCACACATTTCAAATAAATTGACTTAACTCACATTACTCAAAACTGCAGCTTTGATTTAAATCATAAAGAACTGAATCCTGGCAGGTAGTAACACCTAGGCTCGGGACAGAAGAATTTCAGGCAAAGAGAGAACGAGGTTCAGAAAATCATAGTCCTGCTGGCTGGCTTCCTTTACCAAATGATTTTGCCCTGGTAGGTGCAGGGACTAATTGACAGCTCTTTTTCTAGTACTAGTCACAGATGTAAATACCAATTACTAAGTTCCTGCATCTCTCCCATGAAATATTATTTTGTCAAAGCCTTTGAGTACTGCGTTCTTTGACCCCATCCTTCCTGACTAGGAAGTGTCTCAGATCTCATGCTACTGGAAGGCATTTTGGCTGTGCACCTGAAGTGTTGTTTTCATTTTTAATTAGGACTCACCAGCAAGCAGCAATCCTGTTGTCTCTCATACAACTCCCAGCGTTAGAAGATATGATTGAATTTAAAGCAGAGTCAACTCCCTACTCTCTAATAAAAAGCTTAAGCAATGCCAATAATCAAAACTACAATTTTAGAAAAAAATACCTTGTAGTCCAGAGAATCCCAAGTATTAATGTATTCTTGGAAGAGCAGGATTGCAAAGGGTGAGACTGGGAAAGATTCCTCTTCTTTGGTAGATAAATCTCACATAAACAGGCAGCAGGAAGGAGATACATACTGAGATTCTTCATTAAAAATGTATCCAAAACGCCAGAAACTGTTACTTCTGCATAATAAGAAAGGATCTGCTGTGGTGCTAGAGTGTGTTTCATAATATTATAACAATGAAGCATTCATAGAATTTACAGCAGTAACAAGAAGGTGAAATACCTTCTTATTAGTATTCTTCAACACTTCATTATCTGGAATGCTCTTTTCAAAACACTTCTATCAGTCACCACAGATGACACTCTTTAGCAGAGAACAGAGTTAGTGTGGCATTTGCCTTACTCCTATTCAAACTAATTTGTGCTAGTACAGTCCCAATGCCTTGTATGTTAACTGGTACACCTGCTGTTGACTCAGTATCAGGAGAAAAAAAAAAAATAATAATAATAATAATAAAAGCACTAGTAGCTTCTACACAGCAAAAAACATTTTGGCTTCTGTATTTTCAAGGGTCAGATTTAGAAGTCAGCACTCAAACATTTCATCAAACCTGTAAAAGGAGCAGGATTGCCCTAACAGGCCAGGTTGCTAAATGAAGTAAAACAGAACTAAAAAGTAAGCTCAGCACTCAACTGAAAGGAAAGACGTAATGTTTTATTTATAGCTGGATAGCAACCTTAAACACATTTTTAACCCCAAGATAGTTCTTTCCATTTATACATGCTTCAAATGCTGTGATTTCAAAGATATTTTCACTCTATGGTACAAATTTTGCTAAGCTAGCAATAACATACTATCTCCCATAATTATTTAAAACAGTTCTCATGTAACTTCTTTCTAAATTACATTACTGGATAGTTACTGGACTGTAACTGGAATCGTTACAAATTATCATATTGTCCAATTAGCCAGTTTCTCTTAATTTCTCCTACAATCCAGATTTGTAATTAGTACTTCATTGTTCTTAAGCTTCGTGTAATTACTAACAGCTCACGAAACCTAACCCAAAATCTTTTATTCTGGAAACTGTACAGAAATACAATGTTTAATAATTAAGCATTTTTGACTAAAAGGTAATCCTTACTTATTCCACAAGAACTAGTTCAACAGTGCGACAACAGAACCTTTCCATGCACAAAAAGCAAACATAAAAATGAAGTAAAAAGCCCAAGCATTCAGAACTATGCTTCAGAAACTAGAGAAAATATATAGGAAAAAGAAGGGGATGATGTATTCTGCTTCAAAAAATGCGTCTTCCCTCTCACATCTTCTGGAAGAAGTGGAGGCAGAGTTTTGACCTGGTTGAAGATAAAAGTCACAAAGAACATGGCTGAGGACACGGAGGGGGAGCTATCTCCTCCATTTCAGAACATGAGTGAAACTTATTCTAAAATCAGTGGGAATACTTAGGGGACAATCCAGGCTTTGGGATGTACAGCAGGACATTGTCTGTTCCTCAAGATGAAGGCAGCTATTAGAGAAGCAAACGCTATTTTAGATTTGATACAGATTAATGGGAAATATTTGGGAAAACTAAGTGGAAGTTCAGTGAAGCTGAGAATAAAGCCGAAGAACCTGCTATTTTAAGGAAAGGAATCAGTGAAAACAGAGGAGAAGGGCAACTGTCTTGACAAGTGGAATTCAACCTGCCCAGGGAACAGGTTGAAATGGTCTCCTGGGAGAGAAGCATAAAGGATGGAAGTGTCCTGGAGAGCTGAAAGAGTCTTATTAAATACAACAGCAACCAACTATGCTATTGCACAGGAAGGGTACAGAGAGCAGTGATAAAACAATATGACTGCATCTAGAGTTCTTCAATGACCTGAAAAGGGAAAAAAAAAAAAAAAAAAAAAAAAAAAAAAAAAAAAAAAAAAGGAAAAATGAAAGAAAGAAAGAAAAACTACAGAAAGCTTAAATAGGAACACCTATTTAAGGACCAGAACAGAGAAACAGCACTAGCATGGGGGAGTAACGCTGGAAAGGTTATGACACAGGACAAGTTGCAGTTTGTAAGGGACATAAGAGGCAACAAAAAGGTTAGTAGTTAGAAGAAGACAGGGAAATAGTTTATTTCTGTAATGGGAGAAAAAAGCACATAATGGATGATGTAGGGAAGCCTTAAATATTCAATGCCTTCCTTGTTTCAGTCATTTATTCTCCCCCATCTCACCTCCTACTCCAAATTAATTAACCTAGCTCTAACAGCTGTACAGGAGTGTGAAGGAACCAGGCAGCAATTAGGGAGTAAGTCAGAGAGATTTGAGTCAGGACAGCAGGACAGCCTCTGAACTACCCCTTAAACTCTTGTGGAAGCAGCTGAAGATATCTCCGAACCTTATCCATGACAAATATTGTCAACAACATGATTTTTTTGAAGGGCAAAAGAATTTGGCTGAAAACCCTTCTCTACCTAATTCAGAAGAGGAATTTCAGCTGAAGTCTCCCTTCTTAGTAACTGTCCCAGACCAGAATATTGTAATGACTTTAACAGTGCCCTTAATATTTTGTTGCAGCTGTAGCCCTTTGCACAAAAAGCTTTACCATCTAACAAAACCAACAGCAAGAGAAGAAATACTCTCTAATTCAGGTGACTAGATAGCAGACATCTGGTCCTGGTCCTTGCTCCAGCAGTTGTCGTCTTGTCCAAAGTGAAGTCATGTCTGGAAAGGTGGAGGATGAGATCTGGTGCCTAGGGGTATTTCAGATGTGGAAGGTTTGGGTTTGTGCCCTTAAGGCAGAAAGAGGAACCGAATGAAATTCTCCCACATCAAGGGTGATTGCCCTAATCACCAAATTAGTTATGGGATTAACAAAGAGAAAACTTCCAATTAAGCCTTGGAGTTTTTCCAGCCACAATTATTGGATGCACTCAAATACTTCCGAGACCTTAAACCACACTGTTGTGCAAATTTGCTGCTTCTCAGTAAATATAAACAAACTCATACAGCCCTAATGATTATTGCCTGAAGGTGAACAGAGAAGGAAAGGAAAGTTATAATTAGTTGAACTAGGATACATCTTTCAGATAAAACATTCAGCTGGCGGCTCTGGCCATCTTCCCTGCCACGGCCCCTTACCCTGGCTTTTTCTGGTGGACACTCTGCTGGCGCTGCCAGCTGGGAGAGCGGTGTGCTTCCTACACCGCACTGCAGGCACGGCAGAGCTGCAGAGCAGAGGCAGCTTCTTCATCGTAATACCATTTACATTGCAGAAATATGGAGATTTAGGGCATATTATTCATAAAACATGCTTTTAAGCTCCATATGTTGTTACCAGTGTTCTCACTCGGAGTTCTCACTCGCTTGTCCCCTTCTCGTCTTCACATGTGCAAAAATAACACCAATTTATTACTCAGTCTTCCTTATATAACGCATATGTAGAACATTAATTGGCAGCAAAGGGTGAGAACTCCATATTAGCTAATTCTTGAAAATATGTCTTCTTCTTGTCTCCATTCTCTCCTTTCATCAGGCTCACATCTGAGTCAGCAGTTTTGCACAGGCTGTTCCAGAAGCAATGCGATATACAGGTGACACCACTACTGTATACGTTGTCTTCATGTTCACTGCTCGTTGGGAAAGAGGGGAATGAAGCCAGATCTAATGAAGAGGAAAGGTCTGGGGAAAGCTGTGCAGCTTCTGGGACTTCATCATCTCCCCTACTGAATGCAAACCATCAACATATTGCAGGGGATTGAAGCCAACCATTCAAGAGCTGCCAGTTTGTCTGTCCTTTTTCTGAGACTAAAATATGTTATCAAAGTCATTCACATTTACTTTTTCTTTAGAAGACTGGGAATAGGTACATTTTGCTGGATTCAACTTTTCTCATAGCTTTGCGTGAGGAAACCATTGCAATCAAGTTATCATTAAACTGCTAAATGAATCATGTTGTACCAAGAATTATGGATATTCTTTATATATTTAGAGCCAACCATCTTCCACATTCCTGCTATGTGCCAGCTATGTTTTACCTTGAGTTTCTGATTTAAAAGCATTGAAAATAATTAAAAAAGACATTAAAAGAAGAGTCTTAATGGTCAAATTCTTACTAAATCATGGGCTGTGAATACACTGCTTCTCTCCTTTTGGCTTTATATATTCTTTGAAAGAGTTTTGTGGTTTTCTTTTTTTCTGCTCAGGCAACATTCCTTGACTGTAGTTTTTAGAAATTTAGATAAAGTTATTTGCATATCAATCCAATTACATTATGAAAAAAAATTATCAGAAATACAATCAAAATCTTTATAACCGTACAGATGTACTTTTTTTTTTTATATTTTTTTTTTATTTTTTTAACCATGGAAATTTACAGCCATCTGCTAGTATGATAATGCAAAAAATAACTCACCCCCATAGCTGTGAGGTGCTGCAATTGTTTCATGGACAAAACACTGAAGTTATCAAATCTCTCATATTCCACTGTAGGAAATATTATTTCAAATCCATGTTTGAGATAAAAGATGTAAGGTTCCTTGAGCAGCAGCCTAAAGTTTTAAATCCTTATATGTCACCCTGAGTAAGTGTGTAATTGAGCTTCTCTGAAAAGCAGACTAATATCCTTCAGGATGAGTGGCCCCTCCAACAAGTACAACATTGGCTTTGTAAAGCCCAAGCTATGATGTTGGCTCCAATTTAAGCACTACAAGATGCACCAGTCCAAAAGCCACCTTTCAGAGCAAAGCCGCATGATGAGTCTTCCAAATGTGAGCAAGTTTGTGTTAGTGACACAGGAACTAGCAGTATGTGACTATATGAACCTACACGACCCTACTCTTAGTCCTATAGGACAAGAAATGAGACAAAAACTGAGGGGCATGAGTGGAAAAACTCAATAGCTCAGAACCATGCCAAACACACATGCTATGTTATGTGACTTATACCTCAATGTCACACAGTGTGTGCTGGAGAGAGGAATTCAAACAGGAAGAGTGAACATCTGCTGCTAGGTGAAAAAAAAAAATAAATATATATATATATTAATATTCACATAGCAATAGATGTATTTAAGAAATCCTTATGGAATTTTAACATAGTTTAATTGTATTGTTCAGGATAAGCATCAGCACATCATAGGCACGCTGTGATTAATATCACCTACAGAAAATGAAAAATTTGCAGCCAGCTACAATAGTGGTTAATATAATAGAGAAAACAATTTGTTTCAATGAAAGTTACTCTCAACTTCAACGAGTTTCAGAAGCCAAAAAACCCTCAGTATACATACTGTCAGACTTGCACCTTCAATTGAGATACCTAGAAAAGCACTTCTCAAAACACTGGGAAAAAAGGACATGCCCCTGAAGGCTTGCAGAAGAACCTCTCTGCCTAACATTAAGCCTTTCTATTACCGGACAGGTTTGCCTAGCATATTTAAAAAAAAAAAATTAGCTCTAATTCCAGTAGTTAATCCTATGTTTTGAAATACTCCTCTTTTATTATTATGAAATAAATTCTTGTTTATCTTCATTTTTTTCCTTCTGGATATAACCTCCCTTCCAGGCCTCCCTCACTGAAAAGTAAAGGCTTGATTTCAGAAGTCAGTAGGTGTTAGGTTACTGGACAGCGTCTGCAGAGGAAAGAATCGGCTACTGAACAACAGAAGAAAAATAATGACATCAGATATAGTAAAGTTGTAAGGAAAACAGAGGAAAAATTTGATATGCTGAAAAAAATGTAAATTCAGTATGCATGACTCTCTTGTTTTATGTACATATCTGTAGAATTCCTCAATCAAGGGACACATTAAAAATAAGAGAAACCAAACAAGTAAGCATTTCTCACTGGCTTCAGCTGTTGTAACAAAAATAAACCAAGTTACAGTATTTTTAATTTCAACTTGATATATAAAGAAAATATATCTGTGTTGTTCCTAGACTTACAACCCAAAAAGCTGTAAAACTCATTAATAGTTACAAGAATTTACAAGGCTTTCTTGTAAAACTGCTGCAATCTGAAGACCGTGATCACTAATGCCTACAGAGCAGGAAACACAGTAAAAAATTAGTGAAGTGAGGGTTTAGCTACCTGAAGCAAAAATACCAAATAAAAACAATTTTGTCCTTTCTCCCTCTCACTTACTCCTAATTTTCATGGGCAGAAATGGGTCAACCCAGCTCTAGCATGACCCCCATCTCTCTCTTCCACAAAACCTCTGCCTCTGCCCACTTCATCAGCTGTAGTGGATGTCTACACTGCAGCTGGGCAGACTCAGCTGGTTGGTTTTGCCTTTTCACCAACAGAGAAATATGCCCTCTTAGGGCATGATTCGCATCCCCCCAAGTCAGCTTTTAAGAGGACTGACAAGTTGTGCCCCAAGCTGTCTGCTTCTCTGCATCATCTGTATCAGGAACCTCAGCAACAAACTCATTCAGATGCAGCTGTCTAAAGATGAGCAACAAAACAAAGCCCTGCCATGTGTCCCTATCTACCCTACGGCTGCCAATGCTAGTGCAATATGACTAAGCAAGTATGTCATTTTGCATTCATGCCTCCTTTCTATGAAGATAGAATCATGCAAAATCATGAGTTGGAAGGGACCTTAAAGACCATCTGGTTCCAACCGCCTGCCATGGGCAGGGACACCTCCCACCAGACCAGGTTGCCCAAAGCCCCATCCAGCCTGGCCTTGAACACTTCTGGAGATGGGGCACCCACAGCTTCTCTGGGCAGCCTGTGCCAGTGCCTCATCACTCTCAGAGTAAAGAATTTCTTCCTAATATCGTATCTAAATCCACCCTCTTCTAGTTTAAAGCCATTACTCTTGCACTATGACTATACTCCCTGATGAAGAGTCCCTCTCCTGCTTTCTTGTAGGCCCCCTTTTCTTGTTTCTTCTAGTCACGACCAGAGTATATATCTCTTGGACCTTCAATTTGTATATCAAACTTATTTTTTCTGTCTTCTTTTTCCCCTATGACCCGTTTATTAGAAGATCCCTGCACAGCATTTCGATTTAATACAAAACTGCTCTTTAACCTCTCCCCATGATTATCGCACTGCTCCAACCTCAAACTCTGGCCAGATGTTACTCAGCTCATGTACAAAGGTCATTATTTATCATACTCACCATTTGGACCACTGACGAACATCCTGCATTGTAACAGTAACTGCAATAATACCATATTGTTCTCTTCTTTTTCTTCAGAAACTGGTTCCTGTCTCTTGTCTTAAACTTAGACCATAAATTCTTGGGGGGAGAGATGATACTTCTGTTTCATATTTATCCAGCACTTGTTAAAATGGGGTGTTACATCATAGCTATGCCTTTAGGTATTATAAATATAAATAAATAACAAACAAACACAGTAACACAATTACATTTTCTTTTTGCTTACAGCTATGCAATTTTGCTTGGGCACTAAGCGAAATAAAAATTAGACCTAGCATATGTAAATGCTTCTAGGAGACCCCCTGCAATATTATAATATTTCTTTATATTACAAATGCCATATAACAAAGGAAGAATAATAGTAAAATATTAGCAGATTTACAAAAGGATCATACAGCAAGGATAGTTATATCTACATTATTGTTAATTTCTAGGGCTCAGAATGACACTTTTGTAAATTTACTTTCCTCTCTTTTCACTGACTTTTAGCTTCTCCCTTTCACAGCAGCTCACATGCTTGATGGGCTCGACAGCATTAGAAAAATTATGCAAGCCTACCATCAAAATGTTTTTCTCAATTTCATCCAGCTCTAGGAAAAATACCACAAGAATGCCCTACATATTTTGATATTCTCCAGCTGTAAACCTTTCCAGGTTTTCAAAGGTAAGGTTTTAAGAGCAATTCTTTCCATTTATAAGAGGTTATTTAGTTATTCCCATCCATCAGTCAAAAATCAGAAACTGCTTTCTTGAGTGACAGGCAAAAGACTAAGCAAAGTCACTGCTGTAACCCAAAGTATTTTAAAATCTCTTAAGCTATTTTATAATTCTACTTATAATCAATCATGCGGTAATAGGAAAATATTTTTTCCCAAATAGAATCATTATCTTAATGCTGAAGAAGCATTAAGATGTGAATGGCACATACACCTTTGCACTGCTTGGACTATGCATTACCATATTTGATGATATAGCTACTAGGTTATATGCATGGAAGAAGGGTCAGGGCTCTTTTTCATAGATTTAATTTGAAGATCTTTTTTTCTTTTCTTTAACTGTTGGTGATTGAAATCAGCATCTTAACATTGCACAGCTTTGTCTTCTGATTACTGCATGTGATTAAGGCAAGCAGTGGCAGTAATTTTTCACAGCCCTATAAACCAAGATAAAATAAAACTTTCCAGTTCTTCATTTATTCATGCAACATAAAATATAGCTGTATTCCTGTAACATAAAATATGGGTGTATTGGAAGTTCCCTTGGACTCCACTAAGCCAGTTCATACACAGATGAGAGCCAGCCACAGTCAAGGGAGAGTTTAACAAGGGAGCAAAGCTTCCTCCCTACAGTGCAGGAGAACCCAGCGTTGGTGATAGAACACAAGGATATTTATTAAGTTGTCCACCTTTCTGCTTTTGTGTAAGAATGTTTCAAAAGTTGGATGAAACACCCTCCAAACCATGGAAGATGAGTAAAATTATCATCGAGTTACTTGTTCAACCTATTAACAGAGCCATATTCATCGCCCAAGTCAGGCAGGACTGACACAAAAGCTGTCAGGGCAAACAAGAACCTCCCTGTCTTACAGTTGATGATATGTATAAAGATTGCTATTCTACATATATGCCTTCTGAAGCTTGATAGGAAAAAGAGAATTTATGATATGTAAATTCTACAGTAGTAAAAGATAATTGCAGTTATGCACACAGTACAAAAGCTACTGAATTATATGCAACTTGTGAATAGTAGAGTACAAGTAGGAATTTTGCAGAATCGAACACTTTAAAAACAGCTATTGTGTGGAAAAAAACTCTTCTTGGTATAAAACAAAACAAAACAAACAAACCACCACCAGGAACAACTGGAAAGACTTTTATACAGGTGCGCTGTTGTTGTGGTTTAACACTTGTGCAGGACCGAGCCACCCTTTTTAGAGATGAACATTTCAGCTGAGAAAAATCAGAACTATTCCATTGTGATTACAGTAATGCAGAACTGTTAAGGATCACCTAGCTTTACTTTGGGGTGGGGTGTTTTGCTCCTGTGGCCAACAGGTATATGTCCTTGAGCAGCCACCTGCACTCAATAATCTCCTTCAAATTGCTTTGTGCACCAACAGGGGAGGAGAAATGCCCTGTTTCAACCCCTCAGAGGCAAAACGCAGTACTTCTGTGAAAAACTTGAGTATCTGGTGACACAGCTATAGCCTATTTTGGGCCAAAGTGAAATTAAAAGTCATGGCTGCCAGCAAAAGATGCAGTAACATCAAATAAAACAGAAAACAATCAAACCAACCCTATAACCAAAGGCAAAGACATGTTCACTGGTCTGTAATGCCCATTTATTTCATCCCCTCTCTTTATTCCCCATTCAAGCCACTTCTTTGGTGCAGAAAAAACTACCTGACCCTGAAGACTTCTGCAGTGATACTTCCCTCTTGACCTCCAGACCTCCAGTCTCACTAAAGTTCACTACTAAGGCATCTCCACTATGAACTGAGATTTGCTCTGTGAGCTCAGGCTAAGCTGCTAGTACCGACTTGCACTACTCTTTGTCTAGTGCACCCTGTTGATCAAACTTCTTGGATTGTCAACAGGAAAAACAAACAAAACCAAAAGCATTCAGAAGTCAGTGCTATTTTTAAACATGTTTTTGTGGTATTCTCTATGTTGCATTCAGCAAGAGGAGCTTTAGTTTCCTGAGATATATACTATTTTTCTTGCATTTTCTTTCCCAAGTAATTACTGCACTCCTTTTAACGACTCCCAACAAAAAATGAGAAAACTTGAGAAATATGGTGAAATTTATCTGACCTGCATTTCACAAACTTCAAAAGGAATAAAAATGTTATTAAAGCTGCATAAATGACACCTTAATCCCACATCAGATGGAGGTAAACATAGCAAGAAGCCAAATTAAATGCCATTTCTTTTTCTGTTTTTCTCCTTGACTGCCACACACCAAACATTTCATATGATCTATGAGCTTTCCAGGATAATAAAGAAGAAAGATACATTTGTATAATTCTTTTTGTATTTACAGCAAGACAAATCGTCTTGTTTTGAAACACCAAGTCTGATTGGACTTGTACAATAGCGTATAAAATTGTCTTTGAAGCAGTCTGTGTCTGTGTATACACAAATACCACCTTGACAGTATAGCAGGAGTTGATTGCACTTTGAAAGAATTGTCTCTACATTTTGTTATCAGAACTAAACCCCTCAAACCATGCTTTACACTTCTCATCTTCTATTTTTACTTTGTTTCTAATGTGTTCATATTGATTCTAAATGCAAATGCAAATCTGGAAGAATAACAGAAAGTTATTTTTACCTATGTTGTGCTGGGTCTACTGAGATGTTTTGGTATTTACAGAAAACATGTTTTCTGCTTGCAGTTCTTCTACTATTTGTTCTGTGAAAAAAAAAATAAATTACGTTATAGCAGCCAATGTTTTCAGAGACAGTGCCTGAAGTTATCCTACCAGATTTATTTTTAATGCCTCCATAACAGCAGACATGTTCTAAAAGACATTAAAAACCATCCTAATTTCAATAAACCGATCGTGATCTGAAAATCTCGCACCTTATTGACCTAGTAAGACCAAGTGGTGATGTGGTGTAGTTGATACAGTCCACTTACACTGCACCTGAATCCCAGAAAGTGCACAAAGGATCCTTTGTGTCCGCATGGCAAAATATTTAGTGTGTTTACCGTTTGTCCTCCAGACTCTCAAGCCTGGGGCCCTGCATCAGTGCTCAGGATCTGGTAGCAGCATTTTCCATCGTGTCATGTAGCTGCAAGCAGTAACCAGGACTGAGGTTTGAGTGGGACCAGGTCACATCATGGAATAGAGGTACTGGGTCAGACCAAATGGTCCATCTTAGCTCAGTATCAGGAGGCCTCAAACAGAGAAGTTTAAATATAGCATAAGCATGGATACACAGCTAGCATGCAGAAACTTCTGATTCATGCACTTTCTAACCCAGAGGGGGCAAGTTTCAACTTCAATGGATTTTTCTTTCATTAATTTGTTCAATGCCATTTTGAAGCTCTAAAAGCTTATAGCATCAACTCATTGTCCTCTGAGGGGAAAAAAATTCTATAGCTTAAACAAATGTGTGAAAAGTATTTCTCTTTCAGAGTTCTGTTCATTTTTTATCATCTATCTCCAGAATTGCAGCTATTGACAAGATTTTCTCATCATACCCAAAACAGACTAAAATACAAAGACTATCCAGTTCTAAAAATTTTCTTTCTCTCAAAGTGAGCCATGAAATTGGACACTGAAATTATCTCCTTCTTATCGTACAGAAATACAAATCTAATAGGAATGACTAAGAAAATTTTCCAGCCTGCTAGGTGAAAGTACAGAATGCTCTTCAACATCTGTATGCCTGGATGTGTGTATAGATGATCTGAACACACACACACACACACACACACACACAAAGGCAGAGATCACATACTTTGCATATTTAGTCAAAAGCCTCAAGAGTTAACTGCTTGAAGTTATCAGGAACACTGACAGACATCAACTTGTTTCTCATTTCTTTGTGGAGACAATATTGATTGGTTTTGTATATAGCTGTTCATACACTGGGCAAGATGAAAACCAGGGAGACTGTACTATGTGGCTAGGAGTTTGGCATACTTGAGGACGAAAACTCAGCTTGGCAGCTGTACGGCACATTTGTTCATACAGAGCAACTAAGTCATGAGACAGAAAACCCTCACCTACCTGTTAATGCAAAGCCACCCAGTAAAACACAATTGAAACATCCAGTTACAGGACTTGACGATAAAGACGCAAACAAGGAGGGGAACAAAGCTGGTGAAGGGTCTAGAGGGCAAGATGTATGAGGAGCAGCTGAGGTCCCTTGGTTTGCTCAGCCCCGAGCAGAGCAGGCTGAGGGGAGGCCTCATGGCGGCCTGCAGCTCCCTCAGGAGGGGAGCAGAGGGGCAGGCGCTGAGCTCTGCTCTCTGGGGACAGCGACAGGACCCGAGGGAACGGCATGGAGCTGGGACAGGGGAGGGTCAGGCTGGGGGTTAGGGAAAGGTTCTGCACCCAGAGGGAGGTCAGGAACTGGAACAGGTTTCCTGGGAAAGGGTCAAGGCACTGAGCCTGACAGAGGTCAAGAAGTGTTTGGACAACACTCTCAGACACATGGGATGATTTTTGGGTGGTCCCGTGCACAGCCAAGAGCTGGTCTCAATGATCCTTCTGGGTCTCTTCCAACTCAGGATATTCTACCATTCTCTGAGTCACATTTCCTTTAGTTGAACTTTGTGCCTGGCAGTTCAACCAGTTTTCAATCCATGTCACCTTCCACTTACCCAATCCATTTTGTCCCTAACAGACAATAATATAACTGTTCTCTACTGAACTGAACAGAAAATCACAGAACCTTTTGGATTCACAGTAAAGCAACACAAATCTTCTGTTCTCTTCCCAGATGAAAGAAGACAAGGTCCTAAAGAAGGAAGTATATGTCCTTATACACTACTAAGGCCTTTATCAGTAGCATAGAACAAAAAATCTTAATTCCCTTAAGGACTGGATTATCCTATGGCCATGTAGATTTTCTGAGACTTGATAGTCACCATGATGTCTGTCAGATGTCACGTTTCTTGCAACTCTGCTAGGAGCAACCGAGCTTATGGCAGGCCCAGAAAGATGGTCTGCATTGTTCTGCAGCTTTCCAGGCAGCACATCCATGATAATGGAGTTTCTCTATCCCACTCTACCTCCTAGTCCAAAATCCAAATGATTTGTGCAAAGCCTGACTCGACTTTCATCTAAAGATGAGATTTGGTCACTCTCATCTAAAAACCAAAGAAAATTTTATAGGCCTGCTTGGCATGTGCAGCTTAGAGGTCTGTTGAATTTGCAGGGTCCACAAGGTGGGACCAGATCCACAGACTGGTACATCACACCTATTTCCTGGTGGAAAGACAGCAGCACTAGCATTTTACAGCTAGCGAGATAAACTCAGAGGCCATATGCAAGTGGGATCTAGAAGATTTTAACTTGTTTAGTGTGTCTATAATTTAATTCTTTTCAGTTTAAATGGGATTTCAGTCGAGAAAAATCAATAGCAACTCTGCCTTTAAGCCTTGTTTCTGAGGGCTAAGTGACCCTTTAGCCTGTTAATCCATAAATGGTCTGTTCCCCATTCTTTTTTGTTTCTAATTTCATACCTTTGATCCTCTCAAAATCTATTTTCCCCAGGCATTTATGTCTGTGATTAATTTGGATATTTCACACTTTGGTGTGTGTGGAAGTCAAGTTTACTTACAATCGTAAATGAACTAGGCTATAAATAAAGTCATCACTGCACAGTCTGATTTACAGAGCTCCTTTCCTTTTCAGGTTATTCAAGGCATCTGTATTACAAGCTGTTGGTTCCAATTAAAAGAGGATCAAGATGCACAGAGCTAATTTCACCTTGTGTAGCGAAATATTTGCCACAGACAAAACGAAAACAAAAAATGCAGATATTCTGTTACAATACGACTTCAAAATTCCTGCACCTATAAATCTGGAGCAGCACAACACCCAGCTACAGACTCACTATTAATTTTCAAAACTGAAGGGATTGCTGCATTTCTCCCTTAATAAAGTCATATAAGATAATGCAAATTATTGAACAAAATTATATTTATTTCCTAGTTTCCAAATTAAACAGTCACAAATGCTGTGATCAGTACAAACATATCTCTTCCTTATTATTCCAATAGTGGAGAAATTACTGAAATACTGCCTGATCACTTCTGTTTTGTCAAGGATCATTAAGAATTTCACAGTATGTTTCAGACAATCCCAGGGCAGCAAAGCATCCCAAAACGTCTGCAGAGGATAAAGCACTCTGACAATAGACTGTTGTCTGCTAATCCACTGTAGAAGCAACACTGGTAAGAAGAGTAACCCAATAATTTGAGAAGGGCTTAGGAAGAGAAGAATTTCAGAAACTCATCAATTTTTTTTTTCAACTGTCAGGTAAACTAATAAAAGCTATCACCTCCCCCTGAAAATCAAGGCTCAAAAATGCACAGAAGTGGTCAAATATGAAACGAAGGTCCATAGAAAAATGTACCAAGATGAACAAGCAAGGGGAAAAGTGATGTTCTGCTTAAAAAATATTGTATGTCATTATTACATACAAAATGCATTTTCTGTATTTCATTAAGAAATAGGCAGGTTTTTGGAAACCTCTCTTCAGGGAGCAGAAATTACTCATTTAAGTGATATTCTCTATACACTTGTCAGGTGTGTTTGTGTGCTCTTTGTTTTCTTTTTGTCAGCAGCAATAAAAGATGATGTAGGTAAAAGTGGGGGAAAAGAAGAGGAGGAGGGTGAAAATACATCTGGCTTCTTTATGGGCTTGGCTTATGAGTCACTTCTGAAAGCAGGAAGAGTTGGTCGCATGTCCTGAGTGTCCCTAGCAGAAATCAACAGCATGCCCTAAATCTGTTCAGTGCAGGTAATGTATGTGTATTTGCCTTCAGCTAAGTGCTCTGGTATATCTCCACAGTGAGGTTAAAGAGCTGAAGGAACTTCTTGTGAGGGAAAGACAATACAAAACATGTTCACTGTAGAACAAATGTTTTATTTTTTCAAGTATCAAATTTAGAAAAAAATTGTTTCAATACCTACATTAAGCTTACTGAGACACTAATTTCCAGCTCAGGGGTCAATTAGGAAGTAGAACCTTTGCCTACAGACACAAAGTTAAAGCTATGCCCTCAATCAGAAAATGAGAAAATTTGAAATTTAAAAGAGCCGGGAAAAATGAAATAAAGTAATTCAAAAGATTCTGTACATCAACTTCTTTCTGTAAAGATAGACTGGTAGGAACTTCAGTAAAGCAAATAAATTCCCCCAGTGCCTGTGAAAACTCTCTTTAATTACAAATTTAAAAGACTGAGAGAGAGAGAGAGAAAGAGAAGCTAGATTAGCATAGGCTTGGCTTTATCTTGCCATATTGGACAGCAATGGTCATAATTAACTATGACATATGCTGAGAGAACAGCAGGAAAAAATACTTGAAAATTCATTTTAATGCACCTTTACATACAAAAGGTCCATATTATACGGAAAAATTGACACCTTAGGTCTATCACTTTTCTCTAGTGTAAAACTCAAATGCATGTTTCTTTACGGCCTGTTAAGCATTCAGCATTACTTGTCATACTCTTTTTTTCTAGATATAGTGTTACATTCTTAAGCTTTTACCAAAAAAAATCATATATATTTGTGTTAGAAATTATATTCAATGTTAGTCCAGGTCCAAAGACACTGGAAAGTAATTCAAATACCCTCATGCTAACATAGTGATGTCTAGCCATGGGACTGGAGCGGTTTCCACTACCAGTGGAAAAATACCTAAAACCATTTAGCTCAGTCTAATACTGTTAAAATCTGTGTCTCCCCCCAAACTGGGTTCTATTAGCAAACCATGAGATGATTTCTTACAAAATTTTTAAAGGTTATTATTTACAAGTCTTTCTCTGCAAAGTGCAGTATTTCATGGCACTGCCCACAGAATGAGTCTGACATAGGAGGAGGCTGATTACTGATCTGATTTGATGTGAGGCAACAGTGGCAAAAGAGAACTAAATATTGACACATTTAGTTTCTGTACACTGATATACCAATCACATCCTCTCTCTTCAATTTCTAATTGTAAAGAGAAAAAAATAAAGCAACCTACTCAATGATAACCACTCATTCATGTTATATTCCTTGGCTTTAGATACCACCTTTACAGAATGGGGGTTGGATTAGGTGTCCTTTTTCTTCAGTTCCACTCAGTTTCGTACTCTTACCTATGAAAAATACAACTATCTTCTTTCTAACCAGACATGACCCAGAAACAGAAGGTGGGTAGTTATGTTTAAACGTGCTCATGCTACTTCAGTCAAGGTGACCAGACAATGTGGGAGAATCATGTTCACTCAGCAAAGTTCTTCTGAGGAAGAAGGGAGGTCTTACTACCTCTAAAAAGGCACAAGCACCTAGGAGGCACTTACTGCTGTGCTATTGTCACCAAGCTGATCAGATTCCACAACTGTTTCTAACTCCTTAGCATACAAAATACTATAGATTAAAATGAAAATGTAGCCCTCCCTATCATGAGGAAGAACATAATTCTTGGACACTTCTAACTAAGGTACACTGAAAATGAACATGCCATCAGTAAAAAAAAAGATTATTTTTAAGGGAAGCACCCAGGTTTCTATGCTTTATGAAACAGATAACTCATAATTTACTATCTGCAGTGTACATAAAGTCTTAGAATGAAAACACAAAGTCACAGAAGTAGTCAATTAATATTTTTTGGTTATGCAAGAAAATGAATATAATTATATTTTGTTACTCCAAAAAGGCACTTATTTTTCTCATTAGCAGAGTAAATGAAGTTATATGTTTTGATAACTGCGAGGAGTTCATTTTTTTTTTTCATAAGTTCATGCAAAATTTCAACATGATCAAGTACTGTTTATTCAAAACTAATGGTTTGGGAAACCCTGTTACAGCTGTGTCGCTAATGCTGCTTCTTTCAGCAAATCTGCTTCGAGTACACTGATGACAAAGAAAGCAGTTTTAATATTTTAATCTCTGTAGCATCACTGCCAGAAATTGATATGCAAACACTTCAAAACTGTGCTATGACATGAGCTAAGGAGTATTTAAAATGTCGACATGACACGCTGAGGTTAGCATGCCAGCACTTGGTACAAATATCTCACTTTTGTCCATTTCAGGGCTTTGGGAACCCACCAGGTACACCAGGCACTTCTCCTTTTCTGTTTCTTAAAGCATAAATTGTTTTCTACATGGGAGACTTGCAACAAAGCAAAGCAAATACACAAAACCAACCACCCAAGCAGTCCCGTATATAACCACTTGTCTGCTATGCTGGGAGTGAATTTGTACTCAAATTCTTTTTCTTCACTTTTAGGAGGGGGAAAGCTGGAGCCAGGTGCAAGGAAGCAGGCAGGAAAATTGCTCCATATATCTAAACCCACAGACCTTGTAGAGATGTCACTGGAAACTCCCCTATTCCTGTCACAAGTCTTACTGCATGGGAAAGTTTCTTTAAATTCCAGTTCCTAGAGCCAAGCAGAGCATCTCAGCACTCATTCATACACACACACATATATACCCTGGTCTATATTTGCTTCTGGCTTTCATTAAGATCAAGTTTGTGTGACTACAGCAAAGCAATAAATGTATATTCACTACTAGGCGGAGGGAATTTGTGCTTAAGGGTTAGGGACAGCCACACCATCCTGTGACAACAAGTGGTTTTGCATTGCTTGCAGCTTCATTCGAGGAAGGGAAGGCAGATGCCTACTGTGCTGCCATCACCTTTATAAATCAGCTCCCTTATAGTCCCTCATTTTTTTCATCAGTTTCTTTTTTTCTCAGACTTAAGGCTGTACGTCTTACCATGCACTAAGAAAAAGATGGTGTAGAGCTCTAATACCATAAGTTTTCGGAAGCCACACTTTTCTTCAACACAGTGGACTTGTTTCTTGTATCCTCTGTTCCTTTCCAGACAAACAGTGGGAGTACAATGAGCTGCAAGTTTTGCAAAGTGATGAACAGAAGTGCAGTCTTAATAATAATAATAATAACAAAAAACCAGCAATAACTGAGTAATATACTTAAGCTTGCAGTTGCCAGCCAAGCAGGCCACATGGGAAATCAACTCTTCCATTTCCCTAGCAAGCAGACTCACCCCACACTTTACTGCCTCCCTACTAAGCCTATTTATGAAAAGTAAACACAAAAACCAAAAAACCCACAAGAACAAAACAAAAAAAAGAGATGCAGTTGGAGAAGTTCTCAAAAAGTGAGGTAATTAGTCACGGACAAGCTGAAAATCCTTGCTGGTAAACTTTCAACCAGTACGCTTAGAAAATCCTCAAGCCTCTTTTTGGAAATACTTTCATTAATGCTCCTTTTCTCACAGAACAAAACATGCTGGAGATCAGCCATCTCACAAAATGCATGTGAATCGCTCTTTTATTTCACCATTTCATTTGCAGGAGTGCAGGTACACAGCCAGGCTGAGGACTCTCAGCCTACCCCATATCCTGACGTTTTGGCAAGAGCAGTCAGTGTGCTTTGCTTTCCTTGCTGCCTGCTGAAAAGCTGGGCCGCTAAGATTATGTAGCTTTTCAACATTAAAACTGGTGTTTCTCATTTAAATAGTTTAACACTAATGTCCTCAAGTGTCTGTCCCCCTTGTGCTCCTCTTGCTTTTACTGACACTTATGTGGCAGATGGTGCAAATGGCTTGACATATGCTTGTTGCCTCCATGCAGGAAAGGAAAATGACACCACTGCTGAAACCTTGGACATGGCCCTCCGGAGCCAAGACTCACTGGCTGAGAAGAGCTACACCTGAATATTAAGACTGGAGTGCTTGGGTGACTTTATGTTCTTTGTAGTGTCTTTTCTCTCTCGTTTTTCACTCTTTTTGCCTCTCCTTTACATCCACGTTGCACCTACCAGGTGTGAGAAGACTGCACTGCACTGCAAGACACCTTGTGAAGCAGAGCATTTATTTCCTGTGCTTTAGTCCAAATCCTTACAGGAATGTAGGTAAACAGTTCTCTGATACTTTACAAGCCAATTCCCTACTTAAAGGAAGTGGTTTTTGAAATATTCCTTGAACAACATGAGTCTGTAGGAGCATTGCGTTTAATGCATAGATGCTTCTAGGAACAACTCCACTCATCTGAAGGTAACCTACACCTTCTCATAACTGGGAATAGAGGAAAGGGCAGTGAGGTGTACATCAATGTCTTTGGCTAGCACTGCTTAATAAACTAAGTGGGACATTCTCATCTAAGCTGCAGCTTCAGCGTGGTCTCATAAAGAATGAGTAACATACATACCTTGGGATTAGCTAAAAAATAAATCTCACATTCATTAGCTGGTCAAAATTGACAGAACTGGCCAGAAAAACAAACAAACAAACAAAAAAAAACTCTTTTGTTGTATATGTTGCTAGAAAAATGGTGATGGTTTGTGGGTTTTTTTTGGTTGGTTGGTTGGTTGGTTTTTTTTTTCTTCCTGAAAAAAGCAGATTCAGTAGAATGGAAGTAGCCTCAGACAAACTTCTGAGAGGAAGCAGGAAAGTAGGGATAACTGGTTTCCTGCCAATGAGATGCTGAAAACCCCAGACTTCCTGGCAGCGCAACTTTGCCTTGGTATTCATGACCCAGGGGTCTTTTAGCTCTTTGCACCAGCATGAAGCAGCATGTCTTTCCAGATATTAGGGACCTTAATGTCTCTGGAGCCACAGCTGGTGCCAGGACTTGCAAGATGCTCAGGCACTGTGCCGGGAAGAAGCTACAATTCTAGTAAACTAGAAGCTACAGAAATAGAGTTGTCAGTTCACATTTGTATTTTATGCTTTTGGAACTGATTATTTTTGTTCGTTTGAGATCCTTCTTCCTAGATTTTATCAAAGGAAGATTTTCGATTTTACACCCAGAAAAAAAGGAAACTGAACATGACTGAATGGAATGCATCATCCTGCTGTGAAAGCTGACTGTCAATAACAGAGCTGTAAGCAAATGCATAAGATTACATTTTGGCTACATTTATGTGAACATTCCACAAATGACCTAAAACACCTTTCTGTTTCTCAGAGTGCAGTTTTCAGTGATCCTGATTTCTCTGAGACCTAAAGAATTCTAGAACAATTCACACAACTTTTAACTTCTTAACTTGCTACTTAGCATTGCATTGGAATGAAACATCAAAAATACTTCAAGAATGCCTATACAAGCAGCAGGGTAATTCAAAATGCTCAAGAGGCAGAAGAGTATAGAAGTAGTTATTCCCAGGACATGGAATGTCTACTTACTTTGTCCAACCCTGTAGCTTTATATTTGCATTAACACTACATTAATGAAATCTGTGCAGCTACACTGACCTGTAAAGTATTTTAGGGAATCAGGTGTCATTTTGTTCCTCCAAGTGTTTACGTTAATTTTGCATTACGCATGCAACTCCACACTTTCCCATTTACTAGATGCACAGTAAACTCTAATTGCAGTCAATAATATACATTAATAGCCTCCAACTGTATGTTCACTAAGGTATGCTCAAATACTTGAAGCATAGCATCAACATTTCACAAACCATTTCATCTCAACATGAAGATGTGTTTATTTTCTTGCTGGATTAAAGGCAAGTCTACAATATCAATATCTAACATACATATTGAGAGGAAATTCTTTGTTTCCTAAACCCTGTCAGCACGTGTGCTGGAAAGCCCTTTGGGACTGACTGTATCATGTTCTTCTAAAATATTATAACCAAATGGCATAAAAATTGATGTTACTATTCTCTTTTTTTTTTTTCTTTTTTTTCTCTTTTTTTTTTTTTTTCCCTTTTTTTTTTTTTTTTTTTTTTCTTGATGGAAAGTCAAGGATCCCCTCTTAGGCAACCCATGCCAGAGCTTAATTCACTGGAAAATTGCTTCTCTACTGGTAGTTGTTTTCCCTACTGAATTGCATCTGATTGTCTCCAGTGGCAGATTAATATAGAAAGAAGACAGACATGTCCAAGAATTACTTTACCTTTTCTGGTTTCAAATTACATATATTAAGCAGTTCTGTACTACTGTTTTCAATATTTGCAGTATATTTTTCCAATAACTTAACTATCCCAAGCCATTATTAGAAATATAAATTTTGTCAATGTGTTTTTCTTCCAGCTCAGTCATGATTCTCTAAGGTTTTTACATAGTCACTGAGGTAAGAAAGATTTCCACACACATAAAGAAACAAAAGCTGAGGGGGTAAACAGCCCTTTCAACTACTCTAGGAAGAACTGGGCAGTTTCATTGGATGGACAAAGGCGGGCAGACACAAGTTAACAGAAAAGTCGTTCTCAAATAATAACCAAACAAGCAGCTTTCCCCAGCATCTCAAGATGTTTTTTACCTGTCTGCGTATCAGCACGCCAAAGATCCTGCTAAAAACGAGCAATGCAGTTTTGCAGGAACCCCTGATTAGGCTACAGGCAACAACATATCATTGAAACCATCAGTGTTACTGCTGCACAGCATCTCAAAACCAAACTGGCATGGAAGTAGATGACCTTTGCTTATGACATGCTAGGTATTTGCATCCCCCAGCAGATTTGTGTACATTTTTGTGTCTCATAAGCAACTTAACAGAGAGAAGGAACTTTTTTTACAGGTGTAAACTCTGTTATTTTCTCAAACAACTCTTAACGCAAGTGACAACAAGACTGGAAGTGCAAAAACGCACTTTGAGCAAATAACTAGCACATATTGCTTATCTCTTAAACAACAAGGAAACATCTAAATAAGAGCTGTTTAATAGAAGTCACTTAAATAAATTAATTTGAGTGATAGCTATTGAATTATTATTGGGAAAAAAAATTAAGATCTTTTAGTGCAACTAATGTTGTGCTGTCTGTTTCAATGAAATTTTCATTTGCCAATCATTATTATTTTGGTGGAAGGCTAAATTATTTGCTGCTTGTCACTAAGGGGCATAGTGTAGGCAAAATTTAAGAAGTTGACAAGTTAGATGATAGAAATGAATAAAATTTATGTTCTTATGAACCTAATGGCAAGTAATTATCTCTGAACTGGCAGTACAAATGTGCTTTTTCATCATGAATACCTGACGTGTATTAGAAATTTCCAGAAGGCATATTATTTATACAGTGAAGCAACAGAGTGGAAAACTTGTTAAATATATGGCTTCTGCATCCAGCATTTAATAGAAAAGTTTAATTGAGTGGTGAACCCTTTAGAAGATTTTTATGCCGTGTTAAGAGGCAGATGCTAAGAAATAACAACAAAAAACATCCTCCTAAGTCAATATCCTGCCTTTTTTTTTTTTTTTTTTTTTTTTTTTTTTTTTCTTCTTCTTTTTCAACATTTATCTGTGCCCCATATTTGGCTCCATTGTATGTTCTGGTCACAGACGCCCATGTTAACAAAGCTTGTTGTAAGACGATGTGTGCATGTGTGCCTACATAATGCAACAGACAACATCACAAAATACAGCATTTCATAAGAGTAATATTAAAACTGTAAGTCAACACCCAAAAAGTTGCATTAGTCGTAATTATGGTTGATTGTCCTATCTTAGTTCTCTTTCCTGTGCCTAGGTATTCTCACATACTTAGCACAGAAGGCTTGATTCATCCTTTTTCTCCCCTAAGATAGGAGCTCTGCCTCATTTGGATGCATAGCTCTCTATTCAGCATTTTGTGTATGACCCCGTACCTCATTTAGTAAACAATATTCAGATCCTGCTAGAAAGACAGAATGTTTAATTTCCTTGCAGACTTTACTGCATTACTCATCCCTTAAGTACTTAAGTGCTTCACTAATAATTTATCCTCACAATATCCCTGAAAGATGAACAGCTGGTATTATCCAAATTTACAGATGAGGAAACAAAGCACAGAGAAATCAAGGTCAAGCGTACCTGTTAAATGTAGGTGCTTATTTTAAACATCTAGCCCATGTTACTGCACTGCACCCAGCATATTTCAGTTTTTCCCCTGCTACAGCTGTGAAGGTTCAAGAGCAGCTGAAGCAGCCCCTGGGGAAAGCTCAGTGAACCCGTCCTGCTCTGAGTTGAACCATCTTGAGACACCCAAAGCAGGAGGCCAGGCAGGGAGTATGACAGAGACTCAGTGGCACTGGGGGGCCAGCATGCGGACAGTTGCAAGGTGACCATAGGTGGTTTGGGGTATGGTTTCCTTGGCCATAGATAGCTTCATACAGCAGTTCTGTATAAGAGAGTTTTCCTCTTGAGAAGTTCTTATCATGCCCTGTGCATTAGGCTGCAGAGAGCTTTAAAGCCTGTGCCTCAGAAGTTTTAAGTAAATCAGGCCCACTCACTGTAGTTGGTTTTAAAGTACTTTTCCAAGAAATTATTTTTAAGTTATGTAGGAGTAATACTTGTTCAACCTGTATAAAAATTATCTCAAAAATCTTCTAATATACAAATATTCAGGCATTGCTAACTGATTTCTGGGGCTGACACATCCCAAAGTGACTAAGCAAGTACATCTGATACTTTGGTAGTGTTCTTTTTGCATAATAATAATAGAAATAATACTGGGAAACCAGTTGTCTCTCCAGTTTTCTCTAGTCTTCAAGAGAGAATTCCATCACAATACATCACCTTATCTCTTAACCCCATTCAAATTGGTGTAACTTTAGCATACTTTCGATAACTGGTTGTATATGCCTTTAGCACTGGCTCTGAAGAATTGATCTCAAAACATACCTCTAAGGAACAGAAACACAGCAGTCTGGTAGGACTGATGTTAAGAAGACATGTTTCTTAATGCTTTGAAACATTGCTGATTGCACAATTAAATTTTCCAGACTTTTGCATATTGTTGAGCTTGGTAATAAGGACACATCCTTTGCATTAATAGGGATGCAGTAGCACCAACTCTGTTCTCTCTCATTGTGGTGCAAGCCTTTCCACAAATACACAATTGTAAGTAACATTAATTACACAGAAAGACATAGTACAACAAATTATTTTAAATGTTACACACATTACCCAAAGTTCCAGGACACACACATAAGAATCACGACTGTCAATATCATGCATTAAGAATATGACTGGCCATACGCTGAAGACATCTGCATTTGGGTACCTACATATAGGCATCTATGTCCTTACATGTGCCTTTTCAATGCCCTGGCTTATTCTGGGCAGCCTGCACAGGTGTTGCTCCAACCACGGACTCATAGAATCATTAAGGCTGGAAAAGCCCTCCAAGCTCACCAGGTCCAACCATCCCCCTACCACCAGTGTCACCCACTAAACCATGTCCCCAAGCACCACGTCCAATCTTTCCTTGAACACCCCAGGGACGGTGACTCCACCACCTCCCTAGGCAACCCGTCCCAAGGCCTGACTGCTCTTTCTGAGAAGAAATTCCTCCTCATTCCCAACCTAATTCCCAAGATGGGTCAAGTTTCCCCTAACTGCCACGTAACATCTGTCCAGCTCCATACAGCAGCAAGTAGCTCAGATGGCTTCTCAGCCAGCACCACAAGTCTATGCTTAGGAACCAAGCACTGGTCCAGGGGAGCTACTTCAGCATGAGCTGAGCAACCCTCCAGACCCCACAGACTCCTATACGTGCTTGGACACCTACTTACACACAAGCAGAAAGGCATCTAAACATATAGGTAGCTAT
Source organism: Nettapus auritus (assembly GCA_011076525.1). NCBI lineage: Eukaryota > Metazoa > Chordata > Aves > Anseriformes > Anatidae > Nettapus > Nettapus auritus. Next base: position 151,400,320 of record CM021765.1, read on the forward strand.
CTAAAAATCCACATATCATTCTAACAGTCTGTGTGTTAGCCTTCAGCTGTGCAGATGCCACAGGTAGCATTAGTCTTAGGACACAGAACCGACCTACTATTGAACTGGAACCTCAGAGAGAACCAGTGAGTAAGCTTAGTTAACCGAAAATAAACTTGATTAAACTAAAAGCCTTCAGCCATCAAAGAAGAAAAACTGTGCTTTTGTGTATTTCTGTCTGCACTGCTGTTCCCACTATCAAAATTTGCTGAATGTTACTCAAGAATATTACACTATATTAGCACTAAATTACTAACAACATTAGTATTGGAAGGAAAACATCTTGAAAAGCAGAAACCCCTCACAGCTGCTGCGCAAGGTTGGTACTCCAAAATGAATTTTCCATTTTAGGAAAATAAACTTGCTTCTTCCAGCAAGTTTGTTTTTATTGCCTTATTTCATGACATACAGAAAATGCATTTGATAGCAATACAACAGTTTATGTCTTTAACGCATATAAGGCTGCATTTTATTATCTGCTACATCCATGAAAGACTAATAGGTACCAAGAAACAGAATTTTTCTTACATTGCTTGTATGTGACAGGGGGACAATACCAGTGAAGAGCCACAGGATTAGAGAATCAGCACACAAGTACATCCTTCTGTTAATAGAAAAGTTAAGTATAATGTATTTCCTAGCCAGAAATGTCTCAGAAATCAGTACCTACCAAACTACATACTGCATACTCTTTTCTGAGTATACTGCATGGTTGTTTGATTATTTTTCCACCAGCAGAAGGAGCTCTTTATTAAAATAAAAGTGTATTAATTCAGTTTGTTGGAGGCTTACAGCTTTTTTGGCTCCTCCTAGTCAAAGATCAAAGAATTTAGCATACATGGTGGATCTGGGGGAAAAAGGGAAAATGAAAACAAATAAATAAAAAGAAGAAAAAGAAGAAAAACACACAGAAGCACAGCAAAGGCAGTATGCTTAAGAAATCATCTTCTGAAAAATAATAAAAATATAAAAGTTATAAAACACATATTTGTGAGCATACTGGGAGGAGTGCCAGTACTTGAAGCATGGACAAATATTCTGAGCTAACTACCTGAAGTCACAGCACCTGGTTTTTCCCCTGTACACAGCAAAGCAAGCCAAGAAAGTACATTTTCTGTCATTATAACACTTTTCTGATTAAAATAATCAGTTTAGACACTCTAATAGTCAAATTTTATGTAAACAGTAGAAAACTGATACCTGCTATTAGGTGTGGGAATATGGGCAAATGGAAAACTTGAACGAGACATTAAAAATGAATCTTCAATCTCTGAAAAGCGAACGGTTCCCTAACGATTTCCATTACAGGTTCTCAGCATGCCTACACATGCTTTAGCAATTCGGTGCTACCAAGCAAAAATACTAAAGGTTTAAGGTCAGCCTCTATTGTCCTAGCAGGAGAAAGAAGATAAAGCACTAAGCAGCAGCTATCTTCAGTTACCCAGGATTATATAAACCTGAAGAATTCTCTTTTATTTCAAACCCATGCTGGGCAAATAGAGTTACTTCTTAAATCAGAAGACTGCTGCATTAGCTTTCTGCAGATACATCATTACAGTTGTTATTACAGTAGTTTTTCTATAGGAATTGTAAGCAACTGTACAATTTTGGAAAGTTTCTCTGTTAAATACAGACATCTATTTCTCTTCCCTCTATCTTGTTTGAAGGGCAATAGATAAAATCTCTAATTCAAGTGAGTATTTGATGGTTTCACCTCTCCTTTATCTCATATTTCTATTTTGTCCCCCTCCTTCCCACTTTTTTTTTTTTTTTTTTAAATGTGGAATAGGGTCACACCTATTTCTCTTAAAGTATTTTAAAATGAACTGTTTTGTTGAAATTACAGTGTTTAAATCACGAAATAACCATGGTCCCAGCCTGTGTAAGTCTATAAATGCACTGATTTTACTTAATGTTTTAAGCAGAACTCGTCTCGCACAACCACGCCTGTAACTTCGGCAACTGCTTTAAGACCCTCTGTGGAGACACACAGCGATGCTGCCACAAGGCAATTTATCACAATCACCTATACCATACAGGTAAGAGTGGAAAAGAAATGCCCTCTGGAACAGTTTCCTGTCTTCCTCACTTGGTAGTGACCACAAAAGGCATGCAGATGATAAGCTCAGACTCACATGATATATTGGTACCTTTGGCAGGATGAGTCCCATCCATCACGGTCACACGTGAGTGTGTGCTGCAGTCCCAGCAGAATACAGATAGGGAGGGCTTGTCCCAAAGCTTTCTGACTCACATCTCACAATGCCCACGTCATTACTTATCTCTCGGTGACTGCACTGCCCTGCACCTATTGATCTCACCTTATCTATCCTTACCTACCAAATCTATTACCTGACCACAGCATCAGCCACGTTTTTATTCTGCCTAATGGCTCACTGTACTATTTCTCCCTGGAGATTATTCTCCCAGGCCGACCCTCACACAGGGAAGGAAAATGCAATAAAAGGCTTTAAACAGCACCCTCATCCTCCTTCAAGTTCTTCATTAAAGTGTATCTTCTACGGTCTTCTGCAAAGTACAACCTTGCACCAACCAGGCCATCAGACTACTGATTTATACACACAATCCTTCCCCTACCCCACTCCTTGTCACTTGGCTTCTCCAAACCACTAAGCAAATACCTACAATCTACCTGTTGAATCCTTCCATAATCCTAAACATGAAGCTCTCTGGGAAAAAGGTTGCTTTGAACTCTGTTAGTACACACAGCATACATGATTGTATAAGCCTCTATCCAGCAGCTACTGTCAGGCACATTATTACAAATAGCTGTTGCAGCCTACTGCTCCTGGGTTATAAAACAAATTTGTTTTTAAAGAGAAGATTATAGTGTCTCTCAGTCCTCCTATAAACTTGGAGGATTTATCAGAGACTGAGAACATTTTGTTAAAAGAGTTAGCAAACCATTCCTAGTGTAGCCACCTCCTCTGAGAATTTTACTGCAACTTGAGTAATTTTTTTAAAAACTCCTTTTGGGGTTATAACCGTTTGCTGTTATCTTCCTTTTCACATGAAACAAAGAGCTAAGCACCAATTTATCCCACTAAAGCTTAATCATTAAGTTAAGGTGACTAATTTAGGACTATAAATATCTCTGAAGTGTCTTTCACATCTCAGTTACCTAATTCTGAAGGGGCCTATCTTCCTCTATTGACTAGAAGGAAAGCATAAGCAATTGCTTTGCTATAGCAGGTACTTCAGTGAAGTGTGTGAAAGTAAGCAAGCTGAATATTTTCAGAAACCCAAAGTCTATCTGTTTGATAAGTAAGAGACAATTAAAATCTCAGCATTAACTGTTTTGTAAAACCCTTTCATTTTAAAGGCAGCATCAGAGTTTCAGATCCTGCTCCACGATTACCAACCTGACACATTTTGGAGAAAAACAGCAATGAACGGTGCCTTTGCAAAAAGCACGACAGGATAATATACGTGTCAGGAGACATGCTGAATGCACCTTCTCCATGTCAACTGAGCAAACCCAATTTAGCAAATTAAGATAGATGAAGAATGGATGTTGCAAGTGTTTCTCGTTTCACATGCTCATTAAGACATGCCTGAAAAATTCCAGTTTCTAAGCAGTGTTATAGCCTGGGCTTGTTTGTTTATATTGCATGATACTTAATATATAATTATTACTACAGACTGAGACCTTTGGCTTGTTCTTTTTTCTCTCTGTTTCATCACACATGCCTTCCTGAGTAGTCACTGACCATATCGGGACTACATTTCTACTTGACTTTGAAGAAAAACTGTATCAGCATCAATAGGGAAATTTACTAAATTTACTGGTATTCGCCCAAGCATTACGGAGGTGAAAGCTTGTTTCCCTGCCCTGTCATTCACCAAAGCCAGAGAGACATACAAAGGAAAGGGCACACTTGGATGACATACGTCCAGAAATGGGAAACCTGCCACAGACTTGGTTTAGTGGTTCTTCATCACAGCCTTCACACAGGTTGCTTACTTTGACCTCTAAAAATCTGTTCCTTTGCCACAATTCTGCTTGGCACCCACAGTTACTTCAGGGAACAAATTTTGCCCGGAGACCAGTTAGTTTGGCAATGCTCACCTTCTCTCATTAGCTGGCAAAAAGTTCATTTGATGAAGACTGGCAGCATTCAAATACATTTGATTCCAGGCAGGAGGGAAAAGAGCCTCTCTCCCACCAGCGTGGAAAGGAGAAGTGCTGAGTCTGTTGATCTGACATTGGGGTTTCTATTTTGGGGATTCTGCTTATCTGATCGTGGATTTGGAGAAACTCCTTTCATAGCTTTTCTTGTGCACTGTCAGTGGTGATAAAGCAAAGAACTAGGAGGAAAAAAAACAGCTACCCTGAGCTGTTGAGAACACCACTGACTTAACAGGAGAAAAAGGAAAAATGGACAGCTAAAACTGGGTGTCCTTCTCAGAAGGAAAGCCTCTGATCTACGCCACCCTGCAGAATCAGGGAATAGATGTACTCGGATAACTTTTTGCACAGCTCCACTCATTAAAAGTAATAGTCTCAAAACAGATGGAGAAAGAACAGGGAGAAAGAACAGGCAGAATGGCTGAAGCAACAAACAGAAAAAAGTCACTTCTGTGACTTGCAAAAGAAGATCTTTCTTCATCCTGCCTTCACAGCACCACCCCCCCCCCCCCCCAAAAAAAAAAAATCATTTTTTTTCAGGAAAAAAAAAAAAAAAAAGCTGGATAAAGGGGAGAAAGAAGCAGTCAGCTAATGGATGAGAGGTAAGAAAAACAATAGGAAAGGTATAAAGTGAAGGATTAATCTGAAGGATTTTAGAAACAGAAGGACTGTGCTGGAAGAGGCATTTGCGTGACTCTGGGTGTGCTGGTGCAGGATGTGACCCCACTGAAAAATGTCATTTTGTTGTTGTTGTTGTTGGGGCCATGGAGGTAAGCTACTGGGCCACTTTTCAGCCAGCTCAGGTTTCTAACCAAGACCACTGTGTGGCCTGAACCAGCATCACCCGAACCAGCGGCATAATCCTGAGCAATGTTCACAGTGGCACAGTGCAACGCTGGTCAGCGGCTGGAGTTCAAATTGACCACAGGCCTGTAGATCAAATGAAACATTTTAATTATCTCATATTTTGCATTAAATCATTACCTCTCCTGTAATCACCACCTGTAATATTGCTGTAGGAATAGGGACCTTTATAAGCATCGCTGAGGCAGTCAGGCATTTTATTCTGCCTCCTCAGTATTGCTCATGTCTCACGTTCCTATTAAGCAGCCAGGTCTGACACCCGTCTCCTTAACAAGTGGCAAGACCCACTCCCATAGATAACCAGCAAGTCCGCATGCAAATGATTAACACTCCCCTCTTGTGAAGCCACGTATCTTTGCGCTCAAGTGAGAATAACTGCTTGTGCTATTGCAAGTAGTAAAATGTGTCATTCAGTCCTTGAAATAAAAGCCTAAAAGTGAATGCGAGGTGACAGGGGTGTAAGCCAATGCAAGTGAGTTAGACTCCAAGGCAGTTTAGCAGTATTCATGGGATCAAAGATCAGTATATTGTCTCTCGTGATCCTCATGGCCTACCATCATCCATCCTCATATTCAAACTTCTACCAACAATAACCTGTCACACACTACAGAAGTCCCATCAGTGATCACTCCTTTTTCTGTAATTTCTTAATTTTGGTGTATAAATTACAGCAGTTTTGGTTCACGGGGAAAAATCAAAGCTTATGTATAGAACAGCTTAATATTTAACATCATATTTAATAACAATCAAAAAGCTTACTACTTCCATCGTATTTATTGACGGGCACATGTAATATGAAGCAGTACAATATTCCAGGAGTTGTTTACCAGTGTGCCCATCTCCAGCTGCTATGTAATTGTATTTCAGTCTTTCACCACAGTAAAGGTTTCTGACGCACGTGAAGACACAAGTATTCTGCCCTTCATCATAGATTTCCAGCCCTAAATAGCATAGCACCAGAGCTGTATGTTTCTCCTAAATGCATCCTACTGTGAGACCCTACTACGTGCACAGGAGAAGCCCAGAGGAAGCAAAGCTAACATTTTAAATTGATCCAATACTGCTTAGAAAACAGTTCCTACTTCAGTTTCCCAGGATAGCATGATTTGTTTCTGGTTTTAGAAGTCTACTCACAGAATCATGATGCATGACCTTCCTCCATTCCGCTAGAATACTGTTTCTAAACAGAGCCCACACTGCATTTTACTCTTCACGACTGCTGTTAGAAGTGTTCTTGCTCTTTTCCAAGCATTAAGCAGGCAACCACTAGAGGGAATCCTTAACGACACCAGAAACCGAATCTCCTACCCTCAAAGCAATCCTGGTTTGGATGCACTGGTCGTGATGCCCAGATCATCTAACTCCCTGACCCCGTTTTTTAAAGCCTGAGGAGCCACCAGAACTACAGGAATCAAATCACGCTAGTATATTTCTGGACCCAACAAAAGCAAAGGACATTCAGGAAGAGAGCCAAGTGTCCCTTTACAGGGAGGAAGTGCTGTACCAAAGCACCTGGAGCCTCACACAGCTGCTATTTACACAGTCCTTTTTGCGAATACACTCTCAGAGCCTGTAATTTATCAGTCTTGCCCAGCCTACCCAAAAGGTGATCTAAGGGCTCATATGCCATTTCCATGGGAGATGGGACATTAAAATAAAATATATTCTAGCTCTTTGATTCCCATTGATTTTGTGGGTAATACAATAACCAGAATGAGATAGCTGAAACCAATAAAAACTGATTTATAGCATTAAAGGCATTCTTTATAGCACTTATTTATGGTACATTACATCTGAAATCCAATTTCACAGGCTGCTGTTTGAAACTTTCTGTTCAATCATAAATACACTACATACAGCATAGCTCAGTGCCATGGAGTCAGATTATACAAATGCCTATGTTCCCAGAAGGAACTGCACTTCTGCTGCAATTGTGGTAAATGAGTTTGACAGTAATTTTTCCCAGCCAACTTCCAACCAAAAGTTCCAGTCAGCACTCAATAAATTTGGAATATACAGTTACTCCTTTAATCATAATAAACATCTATTTATTCACATAATTCAGTTATTGAAAAGACATTAACGGAAATCACAGAAAACAAACTTGGCATATGCTACATGATAACCCACTAAGTATATTTAAGCATGCTAGCAAGGATCCTGTTTCCAAAGCACACACGAGCATTCATGTGTACCACTCCCATTCACAGGGAAGGGAACGTTATAATCCCAGTAGTTCAGTTTTAGAAGGGTGAAAAGAACATGTTTCCAGCTGCACACTTCAAAGGAACAGACTACATTCAGGTCACTTACTATAATCATTGTCAAGAAAAGGGCAAAAAATCAGATCTGACTTTTACAGAGGCACTGTCATGTGAATCTGGAGCAAGTTCTTATTTATTTGAAAAGGCTTTTCCCTGAAAGTAAAATCACTGCAAACTATGTTTGTCAGGCTTTATGTAAATTTAAGTTGAAAGATGTTTTCTCCCCACCCCTGATATGAAGGCAGACTTTGTCTTTGTGTGATGTAACCGCTTCATAGTTATGAGAGATTATTTTTAAAGATGCAACTGCACTGGCGTGCTACAAAACAGAGTACCTGTAGCGTTAATACTTACAGGAATAATGGGGAAAAAAAGTCCTATTGTGGCATATCACATTTGGCTCCTTGAGAGAAAGTACTCCACAGAGAAACAGAGCGAGATAAAATTAAGTCTCTAAACATACAGAAGTATTTCTGGTCTTTGGTTCCTTAGCTATAAAGCCACAGACCCCTGTGGGGAAGAGAAAATATATCAATATTGTGAAAGCAGATGATGGCTGGAGACTTAGTGAAAATAACCCAAAATATGTACACTTGGTATAGATTTGGGGGAAGAAAGTGAGGTACAGGGAAGAGAAACTATACCACAGGGTGCCAATTGAGAACAGACCTGAACTAACATGTGTATTTAATACAAATCTCTGTAGGAAACAGATGGGAGGGAAGCACACTTTCAATAAGGAAACTTGAGACTGCAAAGCATTAATAATTTAATATACAATCTTTCACCTCCTGAACACCAATTCAAATCCAATTCACATCAGCTGTGACCCAAACTTATTAAGTGGCCTGCATGTTGAAACGATATCATAGCCTTAATTGGTTTCTCATGTACTTGAGATAAAGCTGGCCACTACCTTTGACATTAATAGCAAACCATACAAAGGTCTGAAGACCATAGATGAGAAACACTCCCCCAGAATAAACTCCCCACTCCAGTGCAAGCTGGGACACTTCCTGGAAGTACTCCCTTGATCTGTAAGTAAAAGGAATTTACATAAAGTTGAAGCAATATGAAAACAAACAAACAAACAAACAAACAAAAAAACAACAACAACAAAAAGGAGAATTTATTAGCTAAAAGAGTTATAACTGCAGTTATGAGTTATAGTAACATGGATTTTATTTGTGTATTTAATTATGTTGCCACTGCAAAGAAGGTTTGCTCACTAAAAGAAAGTATTGAGCAAGAACACGCTGCTGGCCAACATGGACATAATCCACCATTTGACAGGTGAATTCCTCTAAATTATAACCTATATCCTATTGCTTTAGCACAGTAAACCCAGGGATGAAAACAGGAAGAATGGAAAAAGATTGCAGGTCATGTTATCCAGGCCCTGGTCACAGGCAGAGAAACCCTTTTCCATTTTCCTTGATCCATTTAAAATGACCCGTACCTGACAAAACACTTAACTGTGTACCCTCTTAGAATTTTTCTGGACAACAAGCACAGACTCAGCAGCCCCGTAGAAAAAAATAAAAACATTTATATATATTTCAGTGAAATGAAAAGATACTATAACACCTCTTCTCAGATTTAATGAAGTAAAATTCACTAGGCTTGATCATAAACTGTCCACACTGACACCAAGATTTCACTTCAGGATAAGGCATATCTAGATACATAAGTGTACATTATTTGGAAGAGAGATTTTAGTGATATTTTCAGTCCAAAGGCCCTTCCACAGTCATCTTACATAAAATGAGAGGCAGTACAGCTAGAGAAACATTTTTTCCGTTTTTCGCAAACCACTGTTTTGCTTACTCTGCAGCTGAATTTGTACAAGAATTCGTGAAGAATCTGCTCAGAATGTTAAATCCAACACATGCTAGCAATTTGACTTTAGTGGCCTTTCCTATGGAAAAACATCCCCAAGCAATCAACCAAACAAGAACTTTGAGAACCTAGACATTCTGTCATCTCTCAAAGAGAGATTATTAGTCACAGCAAAATCTGCAAATTACAGAAAAATTTCAGTTAGCTAATCAGGATTTAGAAAGATCTGACATTGTTAGAGGCATTTCACTCAGCTACTTCTGTGTACAGTATTAAACATATAGTATACAATGTACTAAACTTAAAAAACGTACTTGACTCGCTTGCACTTCCTGAATTTTTGTTAAACTTTACTCAAATGTGAGAAGAGTGAAAGTCAGAGAGAGTAGTTAAATGACAATCTCTACTTCAGGTAGAGATTCAGCTAGGAAGATGAAATGTATTTCAAAAGGAATTCATACATTAAATCATTATTTTGTTATAGATTTAAAACGCATTGAATCACCTTCTTCATTTTAAGTAGCATAAACTCTTTTTGAAAGAGTATGCAAGTGTCAGAGGGATTGAAAAATATAGAGAAAAAAGGTAAAAGACATAAGAACATCTCTTTAAGAGGATACATGACATAAAATGAAAAATTATATGCTTCTATTTACATTCTCCTCCTATAAGACAAGATCAAATTCAAAGGTAATACATTTAAGTCTGATTAAAGGAAATTTCTTTTTTTGGATATAATACATGCCCACAAAATACATTGCAAACTAGGCTGTTAAAAATACAAAAGTACAATTCAAAGACATTATGAATTATGGCATCACTCCCAAATTACTCTAATGTCTTTTTGTTGGTAGGTTGTTTTTTTTTTTTTCCTTTTAAACACAATCCATAACTTCATAGACCTACAGAAAGTGACAAACACAATGCTGATGCAGGTGCAATGCTTCACATTGACACATAGCTTTTCTCTGAATACTTGAGTAGGAAATTAATAGCATAACAGACACCAAAGTAAACACCTCATGAAATCTAGATCAATCTAGCTAACTGAAGAAAAGCGACAAGGAATAGTGAAAGAACAAAGATTCAGCTGCAGAAGAAAGTACAACTTTGCTCTACCATCTACAGGGTAGACTCACAGGTAGACAACAGGAGACTGAACCTCTTCAGCAAATGTTTAGCCTCCAATATCAGGGTAGTTTAAAAATACAAGTGTTCTCCCCGTTTATGTGTTGTGTACACTGTTCCTTTGTTTCAGAAAACTTATTTTAAAAAGGCAAAAGAATATTAAAAAGGGAACATCTGGTTGGATAGGATCTTGGCTTCTCAAATTCAGTTCCCTTCAAAAACAACTGTGTTGAAGGATTAAGCCTCATTTCAAAAATAGCTATGTGGGCTGTTAGACTTAAAATAGCTGTGCAGCCTAGAATAACTAGACTTTTAAACTACACTACACATGAAGTCTGTGCCTCTTGGAACAGAAGTCTTGGAACAGAAGTCGGGTGCAAAGACTAAGGAAGCGGGCATTTATACTGAATTTATACTAAATGCTAGCACGCAAACCTAAGAGTACACTTGCAGGTGTTCAAAGTCATGTCTATAAGGCAAAAGGAAAGCCAAGGTCTGACTCTTGGCCCCACTAGTAGCTTTGCACTCTTGTAGCTACTCACATCTAGCCAGGACTGGACTAAGAAAATTATTTGTGTGTGTTTTCAAAGTACTTGAAATAAACAAGAACAGGGCTTTACAGCACGAAGCAGAGTATGTGTACTTGCAAGCTGTGGCCGGGTACATCTGAGAGTGCAAAGGCTGCTCAGGTGGTGTCAGGGAACTGCATGGAATAGAGGAGGGCAAACCTCATGCCCTTTCATCCACAATGCTGTCTGAGAGCAGTCCCTAGAGTGAGCTATCCCCAAGCGAGGTGAACCCACGCTTAGAAGAAGCATTTGCCTTTAGGAATGTGATGTGCACCCCGGGAATGCCTCACTCCTGAAAAGTTATCTTTTCAGGTGTCTTTTGAGACGAACATCAAAACGAGATGCATTATGAATGTGACAAAAAGTGGGGAGATAGTCCAGAAAGAGTATGGGAAAGGCATCAAAACCATTCTGAGGATTGCTTTTATTACATACATCAGCCCTGAGCTACACTTTCTCAAAATCCTCTGGGGACATGAGGAGGAAAGGTGCACGCAGTCTGAAATCACTGCAGTGCTCTCTTGCTCCCAGGTCTGAAGTCATACACATGCTGCTAGAATCTAATAAGCTATTAGTTGGGAAAAAAAAAAAAAAAAAAAAAAAAAAAAAAAAAAAGTATTTTTTTGTTATTTAGTTCTGACTTTCAGGGCAATTTAAAGCTTACTATTTTCCCCCCAGTTCTAAAAGATAACCAAAAGACCACTATCACAGTTTTCCCACTGGTATGTGAACAAAAGTCTGAAATTCATAGTACTAAAAGTACACAGCACTGAAAGTCTCCATTCCCTGTACTTCCACTTGCTGTAAAACACCATTCTTGCATTAAAACAAAAGGATAAGGAAAGATGAGATAGTGCACTAAAAACATATTTAAATGCTATCTCAAACATTGCACAACAAACATATTTTATGATGTGCATTATGAATTTTCCTAATTTTTCCTTTTCATTAGAATCTCATGAACAGGCATTTCATCACTGTTCAATGTGCACTGAAAAAAAAAAAAAAGTCATTGTCAGCAATTCAATGCTAAAATTTAATAGGATAATGTTAAAGCACACAATGAAGAATTATAATTATTAAAGCAAACTATACTTTGTGAATAAATGAACATGAAAGACATCCAGTCTTTATTATATTTTATTTACTAATTCATAGGATTTAAAAATTTGCAAAGAGTTTTAAATTATTGATGTGACATGCTTTAAAATATTCTCAGCATATTCTGGCCTCATAATCTAAAGCCTGGATGCTCTTAATTTCTCCAATGTAACTCCTGTCCAGCTGCACACACACAGAGAGGACAGAAGACTCCTTAAACCAGCCACCACCATGCAGTATGGGATCTGTGGTAGCTGTTTAACCTTGATTTTACAGCTTGATGTAGCAAACGTTGATAATAACTGGCAGGTGGATCCGTCCCTTGCACCCTGAGGATGCGATACAGCATATTTCCTTCTGGTTCTGAAGTACATGTTAACGTGGCAGACACCATCATCAGAAATCTTACATGTTTGGAGGGCTTCACCCACTTCTGTAAAATGTGAAGTCTTTAAAATGAAAGACACTGCTGGGGAGTGGTTGTTTTTTTTCTTAGTATGTGGTACAGATAAACAAAATATGCTTGCTCTGGTATCTCTAAATCTTTCACAGGGTATGTGCCATATTTTGAACAAATAGAAATTCTCACATCTAACTGATGCTTCCTAATTAATGAACAAAGTGCTTCTTACCTTCTTATGATCATTCTCAGTAACGTCCATGAACTCACTGCAATTGAGAAACTTACAGTGTGCCAGAAGTACTTCATAATTACTCTAAGTTGATGAATAATTTTTATGACCAAGTGGATCAAAGCCAATTCACCTCATCTTCATTTAGAAGTATTTTAAAATAGTCCTGTCTGCAGCAGCTGTATCAGAGGGCAACCAAGACACATTGCTCTTTCTTGAAAATTCAAAACACCCGTTTCATTGGTCTTCTTGTCTACTGGCATCCAGTACAATGTATTTCTGAGAGTTTCTTTGACTGAAAAAAACAAGTCACTCCTGCATAGAGTATCACTGAACATGCACAGCCTTGCAAACATCTTCAAACTGAATCAGCATTTATTCCATCCTGCTTTTTATTATTTTTTTTAATGCTTTGTAGTCATTAAGCTCACAGAGGACTGAGTCGATTAAAAAAAAATACTCCAAATGATGACTTCCAGAAATAACTCAGAGGGATGTAATTATTGCAAGTCAGTTCTTGAGACTATCACATTATTCTGTCAAATTTTTCTGCTGAACAACTCTGTGAAACTGTCTTCTAATTAAGAGAGTGAGACCACATTCCTGTTACCTACACACTACTCAGAACTCGTGAAGCTCAACTAAGCCAAGTGCAAAGTCCTGTGCCTGTGTCAGGGCAATCCCAAGCACAAATACAGGGGGGTGGAATTAGATGATCTCTAAAGTCATTTCCAGCCCAAACAATTCTATGATTTTATGATGTACTTGAGTGGTACTGCTTGAACTTTGACTGTAAGAGTAGCAGGGTACAAGTGATCAGATATAAACCCACTTTGACTATGCCTTTCTAGCATGAGAGAGGTGTATACTAGCTTGTGCAATTTTCAGGGATGTCTGTACAGTAAATCTCATCACATGTACAAACCCTTTGGATGTTGATGATGTACCACCAAGAAGCTCTGCAGGTTTCCAGGCTAAGCTCTGCAGTTTCTTGACTAGAGAACTGAAGATTCAACCAGGAGACCTACCTTGCTCCACTTGTATAAAGTAGGGGGCAATTTCCTCATAGCCATGTGCTGTACAGTATTCTTGTTGAAGTTATGAGTCAGGGAAAGCTTCATTTTTGACTTTTTGCTCCTCCTAGCAGAAGCAAAGCAGAGCTACCTAGGCAGAAATGATAAAAGGCTGAGAAGATGAATAGCAAGGCATGAGCATGCCAAGCCTTGCTTGCGTAAATTGATCAAAAAGCATTTTCAGGGAAGTCATTGTCCTAAACAAAATGATTGCTAAACCTGCCCATTATGACAGAGAAATCATCTCTCTTGGGGCATGAAATTTAGGAGGAAGCATTTTAGCCCATGAATTTTTAAATGCCCTTTACTCCAAAAGAAGGAATCATAGAATCATTAAGATTGGAAAAGACCTCCAAGATCATCTGGTCCAACCATCCCCCTACCACCAATGTCACCCACTAAACCATGTCCCTAAGCACCACATCCAACCTTTCCTTGAACACCCTCAGGGACGGTGACTCCACCACTTCCCTAGGCAACCTGTCCCAATGCCTGACTGCTGTTTCTGAGAAGAAATGTCTCCTCATTTCCCACCTGAAACCTCCCCTGGCACAACTTGAGGCCATTCCCTCTAGTCCGATTACTAGTTACCTGTGAGAAGAGGCTGACCCCCAGCTCCCCACACCTTCCTTTTAGATAGCTGGAGAGAGCAATATGGGCTCCCCTGAGCATCCTCTTCTCCAGACCAAACAGCCCCAGTTCCCTCAGCCGCTCCTCACAGGATTTGTGTTCCAGGCCCTTCACCAGCTTCATAGCCCTTCTCTGGGCCCATCCAGGGCCTCAATGTCCTTCTTGTAGTGAGGGGCCCAAAACTGAACACAGTGCTCAAGGTGCGGCCTCACCAGAGCTGAGTACAGGGGGACGATCACCGCCCTGGTCCTGCTGGCTGCACTATTCCTGATCCAAGCCAGGATGCAGTTGCTCTTCTTGGCCACCTGGGCACACTGCTGGCTCAAGGAGAGGGGTAAGAAAGGAGTCTGAGTACCTGCAAAAGTAACTAAACTGAAAAGGAGGTATCGATGGACATGTTCCTATTGTAGAAATATGTGCAAAAGTTAGATGACAAGATACCTCATATTGAGCACAGATATCAGGCTGTCTCTAGGCAGAAGCTCTGTGGAGCCTGCAATTCATACTGTCAGGAAAGAGAACTGCAGAAAAAAAAAATATGAAACTGTGGCAAGTGAAATTCAGTGTAAACGAATGGAGAAAACAGTAATCTGAACCACACATCCAACCCTGCTATGAGTTCCAAATTGGCTGTTTCCACTCAGAAATGACACTATGAGATAAAAGAAATTTCCAGGAAAATGTAATCTCTGGGCTGGTCATCTGTGTATACTCCATTGTTGGTGGGTCATCAGAACCAGATGCCTTTCTGTTTTAAACAATGTATTCAAAAGTTGTTTGCAACACATTTTTTGTGTTCTGAGATTTCTGCTGTGATTTGCTTTGTGCTTCTCAGTGTTACAGTAATCACAATGGAATAGTTAAAATGCTCTATTAGGACTATTTAGGTAAATCCTACTATGTGTTTTATTATCTTAGAATAATATTATGATAAATTCTTCTTCAGCCATCTTTTCATCTTAAAAATGACACCATGACATTCAATGTCTCTTCCCTTTTTAAAAATTGCACTCTAGCCAAGAATTGCCCTTCACGGAAAGGGCTTCCCCGGTACCTGTAAATGCTTGTAACAACGCTCCCTTGAACACCTCACCAAACTTAGACTGCTTATTCTAACAAGGAGAGCTAAGAGCTAAGAGGCTCAAATATTTGCTGCTGCTGCTGCAGCAAAGCACAAGATTGAGATCCAGCCTCCGAGTTCCCAGGCCATCATGCACTAGCTCCTTCTCCCTTGCCCCTGTTGGGTGCCAAAGAGAAGGAACAGAAAGAAGATAGAAGTGCTTTTCACAAGCACTTCTCATCCTGTCAGCTCTGTTAGTCTCAGTGAAGAGAAGTGTCAGAGCAGCCTAGGAGCTTCAAATTAATACTCGGGCAGCATCCCCATAGGAGGGCCATGGAGGCATCTGAGAGCAAGCAGAAGGCAGCAGCCCAGAAGTGGGGGAAGGCACGCAGCAGAAACACAAAACCATCAGTGACAGAAGCCCACTACTGATTCCTCCTTTGTAACCTCACAGCAACATAAGGAAGATTGTGCTGAAGACAGCAGCAAGCCCAGGAAAAACTGGTAGTCACAGCCAAGGGTAACAGGAAAGCTATATTTCATGCTGTTTGTCATTTTATATTTTTGTTTTCTCTCCCCCCAACAACTGTCCCTCCCCGCACAGAAAGCAACCCTTTTTCATGATAGGCAGTTTTGTGATATGAAAAATTTAATGAGCAGATGGAACAGCAATCCATTATCCATTAAAATATTGCAGTGGGTTAATTCAGCAAATAAAAATGGAGAATGAAGCAGATGGCTGTTTATAGTTCTCTTGATTTCTTAAATATTCCTTCCCAGTGCACAGCCATTCTTGTATTTAACGTGAAATGCACAGTTCCCACCATGTGCGCATTATGCAACCATTCGTATGACTTCATAAACATTACATCGTATAGAGCAATTATTTTTTATGCCTTCTTTAAAGGAAAAGCTGTAGCATTTCATGGCAAATTATTCCCAGATCTCAAATATCTTGAAATAATTTGAAAGACCTGCCAACAGCATATGATAAATCCACCAAGTGCAAATGTTTGCTCAAGATATTTTGGGGTGTATCTTAATTTTCTGGCTTTGTGAAATAATACAGGAAAAGCATTTTCACATGAGATTTGGGTGTAATATTACAAGTATTTAGTATTATGTCATACACACATGCCAGGAAAATAGGTACCTGAGCTCCTTTCTCAGTGTGCTAAACTGGAAATAGCTGCTTCGTCAAAGCAATTGCAATTCACAGTGAAGCAGCAATTGAGTACTGATGACTGTTACTTTGGATTCCACAAAAACATATTCTCCATCACTAAAAAGAGTGAATGTAAAATTTAGTGATTGTCTCTTACCCACCCATATACGCAACAACCAAGACCAAAGCTTGTGCATATTTCTTGCAACAAGTGTGTAAATAGCTAAAAAATACATTTCCTTTATTGAGAGACCTACATAAAGTTAACATCACTTATTAAAATAAGTTTTGTCATTACAATGCATTAAGACATGAACACACCAAATGCAATTAATATATCATTAATTAATTCTGCCCAGTGCATGGAGCCTGTACATGTAAGACTTATACTAGCAACTAATCTCACCTACACCGACAGGTACAGGGGCACTTAAATGATATGCATAATTTGAAATGGGACCTTCCCCACCAAGTTAAAAGAAGAATAGCCATCATTTCAAGTTTTAAACTTTTGTTCCTTTTCTTTTCTTTTCTTTTCTTTTGGGGGGGCGGGGGGCGGGAGGGATACTGGATTATTTCTTTGGTAAACTCTCACTGTTTTGTACCATGTTATACCATGTTATACGAAGATCCAAACTTAACTCCAATTGACACGAACAGCTTCACTTCCTTGGGAAAGGGAAAAAAAAAAAAGTGAAGTACGTAAAGGCAGTATCCCCAACTTTGTAAGTCAGGACAAAGTTGAAATAACCACCTTCAACGCAGTGATCCAAGAAAAGAAAGAGCCCACAAAACTCAAAATAGTAAACTGAGAAGCTGTAGACATCTACACTGACAACCAAGGCAACCTCGGTTCCATGACAGAAATCCTGCTACTACACAAGGACACTACTGCTCAAAACTGGAGTGCCTAGCTGCTGCCAAAACTCCTTTGGATCCACAGATGAGACATCCTTTGGTCCCACGTTTCCTGAAGGCTCAAAGCAGCCAGTGAATCAACTTCTACAAAATACTCATGGCACTAAGTTCTGGTCTGACTGCTGCAAGTAGGACCATTTTATTCCTTCAGACCTGTGTGGAAGATGAAGACGTTTCTGCAAAACCATCTAGTTGGCCCAGCACCCAGTCAGGATGTGATGAAACCAGCAGCCTTTTGAGGGTGCAGGTGAGGGGGAAGGCAACCAGATAATCCCTCTGCCCTGACAGCAAGCATGAACACTAACAGGTCTGCCAGAAAAAATGTCAGAAAGTTAGAGGGGGGTCAGAGGGATGAGAAAGTGGCATCTGCCTGTCCCTTCTGTTTAAGCTGTAAAGAAGAGGACAGGAGAGCCTAGACAGAGCCAGAAGAAGGCTCCATGGAGAAGGAACAGGAAAAGGCAAGGAAAGGGTTTGCAAAAGGAACTGGGCAGAAAGAAAAGACACGGCAGGACAGGCCAGAAGTTGTTTGGTAGAAGGAGGCAGAGATGTGCACACCCAAGACCACACTTTGTTCCAGAGTTGGAATGAACCCCAAGACTTCCACCATTTGAAGCGTATTTGTATGAAGCTACTGGAAAGGGGCAAGTCATTCAGAGGACAAAGCCACTAAACTAGGTTATACAGCAAACCTCATCACAGCAGACCTCAAATTTTTCATTCTTTTTGATGATCAGTGGGCATACTGACTTATCTGCTGCTTTCTCCCCAATGGATCTTCTAAAACTACTGGAAAATGCACACAAAAAATTTTCCTGAAATTACCTTTTAAGTCAAACACTCCAGAGATATAATGCCAGAAATTGGTTTCCATCTGCAAATTTAATTTACTCCCCCATGCATAAACACTATAATTCAGTCTTTAATTGACCGGTCTTGGGAGTTCATGGAGGTTGGATTCAAACTGTGGGATATGCCTGCAGACTGATGCCCAACGCAGTCCTGAAGGAGCAGTGTGGCTGCAAGGGATGGGTTTTGAAGGGCACAGAAAGAGGATTTTGGCTTTTTAGGCAAACACTATTTAATGACTGAAAACCTTGCAGGTCAACTGAAAGCATCCTCAAGACAGGTAAATCCATCTTTCCAACAGACACAGCAACTGAACCTTGTGGATACTTGGTCAAATACACCTCTTCTTTTTGAATACACAGAAGAGTCTTCAAAGTCTGATGCACAGTCAAGAAAGATGTTGCAGAAGCAATGAGGGCATATAATGAGACAAATAGTGACAGCAAGGAGTGAAAAGGAAGCAATGCGATTATTGGAAGTACAGAGATCTTAAACTTCTGACATACGTATCACAATTACATGTTTAAATTCAAATGGCATGAATCCATGCCTGGAATTCCTCACTTAAGGTTGATCCCTGGAAGTACTGTCACAGATGTGTTGGAAATAAGTAAAAGCTCTGTCTTAAGAGTGCTGGTACAATTTCATAATATTACATGATATTTTACAAAGCACAGAGTCTGAAAACCTAGGTGCTACATGCCTGGATGTGGTCAACTCAAGTGAGTAATTTTCCCCATAGTTCCTCAGTTTCTTACTCCTGTAGCCATAGAACAGGCAAAATACAGTTCTCTGGGGCTCTGACAAATACATTAGCAAAATAAGATATGGACAATATGCTGTACAAGAATGAAGCAAGCTGTTATGTTTAACGGAATGACATGCAACCTACTCAAAGAGTGAGGAAGAGATTCATTATGAAAAAAACACACCAAACCTTAGATCATTTAATTGAAGACTATCATAATCATAAAAATTAAATTTGTATACTGTTTTTGCAAGCTTATTATGGTCTTTTAGCAATTGCTATGCTTGCAGCAAATTTCTATTAATATTTCATGCTATACTGAAATAAAACAAATGCATTTACATCAGAAATAATTGGTCTTCTGCTGTATTTATTTATATTCAGCAATTTATCTTTGTTTTTCTATTTCATATGTTTAATTTGCATTTATTCTGGATACAGTAGAATATTTAAAACAGGTATTATGAAGCTGAAGATATACTTACGGCATGAAAGAGATTTTGAGAGGAAATTTGGGGAGGGGGTTTAATATTGGAGTAAGCATAATTGAATAATGAGAAGAAATTTTAACCATCTGAAAGAATTATAATTAGAGCCCAAGTCAAAGATGACAAATTTTACCATTTAGAGCTATCATGATGAAAATGGTAAATATGAGTTGTCATGCTTTAATTAAAAAGGAGTGGAAATGGCATGAAAGCATTCATTGTTAAAATGTTCTTAGCACTATAATTATTTTTATTGATTAAAGTAATTATTAATTCATGAATAGGCTCTAAAATGTTGATACTGTAATTCATGAAATGAAGAAAGGAATATGCTATCTCATTTATTCATGAAACTCTTGGATTTCCATAAATAGATCTTTATAAATGCATGATAGCTAAAATAGCATACCCCAACCTGAGACAAACTTCTGAAAGCATCCAGACTTACACAGTGTGGTGCCTCACCTCCAAATTTGCCCTTTGCTGTTTGCCATGAAGTTGGCATATGCATAACAAGTGGCAGCTTCACCAGCCTGACTCACCATGTGGATGCTGTACAGTGGACCTCTGCCTGTGCACCCCACTCAGTACATCCTGGATGGGCAGAGGCAGCTCTTTGTGGGCTCTATCTGCCCCACTGGGAAGTAAGTATTCCTTCTGAACATGTAGAATTTCTATTTCTTGGCTAGCAAGGATGTGTAACAGCATGTAAACTTTCTAGAACTTCTACCAATGCAGTATCAGTTCATAGGCTTGTATAATTTGGCTGACTAGGAGGGAGCCAAATTTTTATTTGGTGTACTGCTTCAGAAGTGGGAGCTCCTTGCAAGTGAGGCACAGAAACACTAGGTGTGAGAAGATATATCCCCCAGCATGGAATTACTGTGGAGCAGGAAAATAGCCAAAGGCAACATGCCTAGAAATAGCCTTTAAATATTCATGAGATCTCCCCTCATTTGTTAGTGCCTTTTTAATGTATATAGCGTACATAAAAATCAATATATAAAAGCATAAAATCACAGAATGGTCTCAGTTGGAAGGGACCTTAAAGATCACCCAGTCCCAACCCCCTGCCATGGGCAGGGACACCTCCCACCAGACCAGGTTACCCAAAGCCCCATCCAGCCTGGCCTTGAACACTTCCAGGGATGGGGCATCCACAGCTTCTCTGGGCAACCTGTGCCAGTGCCTCACCACCCTCACAGTGAAGAATTTCTTCCTTATATCAAATCTAAATCTACCCTCTTACAATTTAAAAACATTGCCCCTTGTCCAGCCACTACAGGCTCTGGTAAAAAGTCTTTCTCTGTCCTTCTTATAAGTCCTCTCTAGGTAGTGGAATAGACCACAGTAAGGTCTCCCCAGAACCTTCTCTTCTCCAGCTGAACAACCTCAACTCTATGAAACAACATAGCAAGAGTTAAGTTGTTTTAAAGCAAATGTCTTTCAAGGTAAAAAAAAACGAACAGCAAGAACCAAAATTGTGCAGCCTACCAGTCATTATACCTGGTGGGAGCTGACTGATTTGAAAAAGTTACAGCCATGGTGGTGATGAATTTCCAAGCGGTGCCTGATACAATGAGAATGGGTTAGTACACAGTTCCATCAGCTGTGAGCCAGATGGATACCAATTGTGTGACAGGATGACCATATGAATGTAAGTGGGATGTCAAAGAGATTTTAATTATGCAACAACTTACATTTAGGTAACAAAAAAAAAGGGGGGAAAAATGAGAAGCTCATCTGGGAGATGTCAAGAATACTTTGTGTGACAGATTGCTATACTCTTTGCTTTAAGAGGCTAGACCAGGGTCATAAGTGAGAAATAGAGGGAGCACAGTAACTACTCATTTGTTTTTAATACTCACAATTTTTCTTGCAGATTAGCTTTTTATGATGCTAGAAGCCTTGAATAAAGATCCAGAGGGGTGTTTTGTACACCATACCATGCTCACATCTCTTGTGGTTATCTAACTGCTCCATAACACAAGCATCACAAACTGGAAAAAGAGAGCAAAAGCTTGGTGAATGTGTGTTTTTAGTAATGTTCTGCCAATGTACTTCTCTGACATTAGTCTATAACTGCAAGCAATGAACATACAAGGAATACAGGCACTATTCCCTGTTCATGGGCATTCAGTAACTGCCAACTACTTCAGGACCG
Source organism: Nettapus auritus (assembly GCA_011076525.1). Taxonomy (NCBI): domain Eukaryota; kingdom Metazoa; phylum Chordata; class Aves; order Anseriformes; family Anatidae; genus Nettapus; species Nettapus auritus. The sequence goes on from CM021765.1 coordinate 151,421,998, forward strand.
TGGAAATAGAAGATTCCCGATTAAATGGAAAACAGAATGCATGATCACTTTAACAAGATGTCCTTTTTCATATTCTGGGTGCATTTCTATACTGTATACGTATACCTCTGACCTCTAGTATGCAGTGAAATAGCCATTTACTGGAAGGGTCCATACAACACGACATACTACCCAGTCTACATCTAAAGCCTGTACTGATAAAATAAGGAGTACAAAAGTCCCCCATGAATTACATGAAACAGATGGCCTCTGAAGGAATTTGCAAAGAGTACACTTGGACTAATTCAAAATCTACAAAAGACTACAAGCAAGCCACTTAATGCCATGCACAATGCTAGTGTACAAGGAAAGGGAAGACACGGGATGTTGACACAGTAATCCTCAAATCCAGCCCCTGTCATCTCCTAACCCAAATGACCCTACCTACAACACAACTTCAATCTTCTCTTCAAGGTGGAAGCTCTGCTTTACTGAGGACCACAACATGCTACTGTTAATACTCTTGAGCATCACTTTGCCTAGCAAGCTCTGTGAAGGCCTTTCTGTTTTAACATCCTCCAGATGAATGGATACCAGAGAGGGCTCTGGAGCAACAACTGCTAGTTCTGGGGAAGAAATTCCACATGGGAAGACACGTCATGACAACCCAGATAAATCATTTCATTTCCAAAGTCTGCTTTAGCCCTACGAAGTTTCTGTAGACCTAATAATGCAGAATATAGACATCTCCTTCCATCTGTTTTTTTTTTCCAGGAAATGAAGATACAGCCTTATTAAATGAAGATGATTAATCATTTGTGGAAACATTCTTACATTTGACAGTACAGGAAAAGAAAAAGACATTAGCAAGGTTGGATTCACTTATCTTTTCTGCACCATGAAAATGCCTACCATAATTGACTCACAGAGACGCCTGTTCCTAGAGCAAAGGAGAATGGGAGACTCATTCTGCTAGAACTGAAGGAAGTAAGAAAAACTCAAAAAAGTTAATATCCTGGCCACAACCACTTTTTAGAGGCATTACTGCAAGGGAGAAGAGAGTTATTTTGCAGACAGAGACTGACGAGCAAAACAGCACCACACATGGCTTTGACAGATGAGCAAATCTCATCTGGCCCATACTACAAGTATCTGTAACCACTTTGCTTTGCACAGGAATTTTTCACCATTATTTTTAACTACTGGTGCTATAGTAACACCTGTAGACAGATTTATTTAGACAAATATAGACAGACATCTTTTTAGACAACAAAGTTTTATCTGCGTAACTCAACCAAACAAATGCAAGCTTTGAGGGAGGAAAAAGAAATTTTGAGACAAAATGATAAGGTACCCCGAACTTCTCTAAAAATGCTGACAGCTATGTGAGTTTGCATTTAGGGCAACTATTTGATTGTGCACAGTTTCTGAAAAGAGCAGAAAAACATTAAGGAAGTGCAGTTTCCTCTTTTGAATTGAACCACTCCACAAATATAAGACATTATTCTATTTGTTCTGTGTCCAACATGTCATTTTTGCAGACTTTTGGTTTTTGCAGACTTTTGGTTTAGTTGGAAAAATAATCACCTGCAAAGTTTATACTACAGATTTTAAAGACAGTTACCTGACAGGCTTTGAATCTCTTCAAAGAGAACAGGAGGTAAATAAATTCAGAGAGTCTTTAAAACTGCATTTACTAACTTTTCATTGTCATATCGGAAAGCATTGGTGAATAAAGTATTGTTCGAAGAAAGTGCTAGGCCATTACATGTAAAACACCTAAAACCATTTCCTCAAATATATGTTAGAGGGCACGTTACTTGAGTTCAGTGAGGTACACAGTAAAAAGAGATGATTAATCATTTGTAGAAACTTTCTCACTTCTGATAGTACAGAAGAAAAAAAGTCAACACCAGTTAATTCAGATTCTTGTATCTTGAAAAGTGTCAGTGGAAATTTATGTGGTCTCAAGAGCCTAAAAATACCCTAAAGCTTAGCATGCCTCCAATCTGCACTCAGAGTGGCCACTTTTGTGTCATATGCTGCTGGAAATGCCCAAAGACACACTTACTAGGTATGGGTAGGAGACAGGTGAACACAGGAGCAATGTCCTCTTCCCTGTCATGGTTACGAGTGGTGTGGACACATCCACTGGGTCTCACACAGCACTTCTTCAATTGGTAAGCAGGGTTTGTGTGGTAAATGATCTTAAGCAGGGAAGATTTTATGAATGCAAGTGTCCTGTTGCCCTTCCTCCCAAGCTCTGCCCAGCATTACTCAAGCTGTCACATACTTCAGATCTTCCCACAGACCTTAACTTCCATAGTGCTAAGCCAGTGGAAATGTTTCTTTATATGTAAAGAATACGTAAAGGGCACATATTTTGCAAACTCTAGGTCTAGAAGTTTAATCAGCTCTCAGAAGAAGGCAGCACAACGAGGACTCCAAAGTCTCTGCAAGTTAGAAGCCTGACTTCTGCGTGAACTCCCTTATCAGAGCAGAAATCAGACTCAGATTTTTTCCAAGGACAGCAACATCAAGCAAATTGAGTGATCCAACAGAAATAAGCACTGCTATAAAAAGGTGTTGAAATTAAAGTGACTAGGTGGTGTAATCATGGACCTGCAATTCTGAGTTAGCACTGAATTGGTCTTTTTATAATACTTATAAAATCCAACATATTTCCTTCTAACTTGCAAAAATGAATTCGCTTATTGATAAGGATGCTAAGAAAACCACTGCTACAACAGAAGCAAATTTTAAATGTTTCAAATTATAAGTGTACCATCATTTCATTTGATATTTAAGCACAATTAAATTTGCTCATTAAAATTAAACAAGGAAAGAAATCTGTAATCTTGCGTGTCTTCACAGACAAAAATAAGGAACCCCCACAGCATCCCCCCACCAAGGATATTTCCTCCCCTGTCTCCTCCCTTACTTAATTACTGAATGCTTCGGGTACAAACTGTTCAACAGACACAATACAAAATACAAGTGCTCTACCATTTATTATCAGAAGAAGAAACCTTGTCTCTTGCTAGAAGTATGAGCTATTTTTTACTGTTACTAATTAGCACTCTAAAGCACATTATTAGCTAGGATAAGAAAGAATTCAGGAAGCTAATTTGGAAAAAAAAAAAAGTCCAGAACATCTTAGGACTAAAACAGCAAATGAAAAAGGGTATCTCATGACTTTCGTCTCCCAGTTTTACCAAAAAAGAAATCCACACCAATTATTTTAAAGCATAATGACTGTCAAGGTGTGTATTAATTCAAGTCCTGTAGTATAACAGGCATCAGAAAGAAATCTGCAAGCAGTGGGGTAAAACATTCTAAGTAGTGACCAGCAACTGCAAGGCTCATGGTGAAATGCAAGAGTACTGTCCGCAACCTGCTGGTCTTTCAAAAAAAAACAAAAAACAAACAAACAAAAGAGCTCAGGATAAACCAAAACAAGCTTAGAGAAAGCTTTAAGAACATGTTCATTTAAAAAAATCTCAGTGTCTTTCAAAAGTTTGGCATGGATTCTTTTGAGGTAAAGCAAAAACCAGAACTAGCAAGAAGCAATGGATATATTCACATTTTCCTGTGTCCTGCTAATAGTGAGGCTGATGTAGTCGTCTTTATGCTCATGATGTTGAGCATTTAGGAGAGTATTTTCATACAGAACTATCTAATTATTCATTTCAATGTGCTTAAAATATTTGTTTCCTTTTTATATAATCTTTATAGTATCTTCAGAGGCTGAAACAGGAAAAAAAAAAAATGTACTAACACCACAATTTAAGCTTAACAGTTCAGTAAACTATGCATCTGTTGTGAAATCCTCTGGAGTCCAAACACAAATCCAATCTAGATAAATAGCCACTAAAGAGATTTGATTTCTAGGCCCAAAAGACACTTGATTACCACTGTCTGTATCAGATTCTTTACACACTTTACGTTGCCTATTATAATGTATTTAAGTATCAGAGATGCAAAGGAAATAAAATTTTCACTGTTTTCTTCTAAATATCGATGTTTTATATTGACTGCTTTGCAGTCAAATTTATAAAGAACACAACTGTTATTGCATTACAATTTAAAATTCCAAGTGAAACAAAGCCAAAACAAGCAAAACCCCCAGCCTCCCAGAGACCTTGTTAACTTTGCAACTAAAACTTCCTTCAAGGTAGAAAGAAGGACAAAGTTTGGGCTGTGTCCTTTTGAACACATTTATGTGTGTGTGGCCAGAGATACTGTCCTACAGAACCCTTGCATCTCTTGAGGTATTCAGGTATGCACATGCTTTTGATTGCTTTTGATGACTTTTGTTTACCATAATACCTAAGAAAAGATGAAACACAGCTACAAATTATTATTTTTTTTAAATAAAGCCACAAAATATAAGTTGAAGTGCTTAGAAAAACAGATACTGTCATTGATTAAGGTACAGTTCCACCGCACACTCCCTGCACACCAGCCTGTGCTTGCCTTCAGCAAGGAGTAGTTTGTTTTCTTCCTTGACGGTGTTTCCCACTACAAGGAAATGATAGAGTAGCTAAGATCCTTTCACAAAACTTTCTCTCCTCCACTCAAAAACACTTGTTCTTCCTATATTGCTCCTACAAAATTGAGAGAAATTACATTTATCAAAAACCAATTAGGATGTGTATTACAAGGGGAAAAATAAGCAAGCCTGTTTTGGACCCTGGAACTGCTCCACTCCGTAAGCACCATCATTCGCTTTCCAACATGCACACTAAATGGAAAATGGGTCTCGCTGGAAACATGTTCTTAAAAGCTGCAGTATATGGATGTGCAAAAGTGGGGAACATTAAAGTGAAGCAGAGAACTCTGTCTTTACATTTACAGCTTTATATGTTTTTCATCATGATGCTGTATGTTTTCTGAGAAGTATACAACGTATTTTGAATAGAAGAATTTAGAAATTAAGGGGAAAAAATGATGACATTCCTCAATTTATCAGACAATGACAACATCCTAACTACAGATGCATACCAGCAGTCAAGGAAAATGCTGTATTTAGTATTCATTTTTCTGTCTGGAGAAGAATGGTTGCCCAGAGAAGCTGTGAATGCCCCATCCCTGGAGGTGTTCAAGGCCAGGCTGGATGGGGCCTTGGCCGACTTGATCTGGTGGGTTACATCCCTGCCTCCAGTTGTGGGGTTGGAGTTAGATGATCTTTAAGGTCCCTCCCAACCTAAGTCATTCTATGATTATATGTGAACAAAAAAAATAAAAATAAAAACAATACCCCTTCAATTTGCCACACCAAGGACATTTTGTTTAGAAGAATGGACAAAATTTTCCCCATGAACTGCCTTGTTCAAAAGTACATCATTTGTGAAAAAATGCTTAGAAAAAAATAAAATCAGTGTGCAGGCTCAAGGGAATAACTTTTATTTGCATCTAATTTTGAATGTAAATGTAACTTAATTGAAAGGCCTATATCAAAAACTGACCACATGGTTTGTTAATCATCCCGTTCTGTTTCTGAACCACCTCGCTGCTTGCTATCCAAATATGACCAGACTTCCACCTTAGGTAACTCATATGCTTACAACTAGCAGGTATGAATCTTCCCCTCTCTCTTTTAAACATTCTCCTACAAAAAACAAAAAACCAAAAAACAAACAAACAAAAAAAAATTGCAACTTTTTTTTTTTTTTTTAATTTTACAACTGGAACTTTTCAATTTATAAAGATATTTTTTTTTTCAAATAAATTAATTAAACCAAAGTGATTTCATGCTAAATGAGTTTCAGACTCCATTAAAAATATGTACATATGTAATAAATGTTTATTTCCCTATGACAGTTAAAAAGATATTAGTGCTGTGGAGCTAATGGAGTTGTCAAATTGTTCCCAAAATACACTAACTTTGTAAATTGTGAGCTGATGAAGATGAACCTTGGGACTAAGGAACACCTACCCACTCTCACCTGTAATTGGGACTAAAGCCTTCCCTGAAAAGAGGCTTTGCTCAGCACAGTTAGACACACAGTATCATTTACACAATTCTACTGCTATTGCCTAGCCTGTAATAGCCTGACATTTCTTGAAAATACTTATCGTACTTTAGCCAAACACACCAAGTGGAGATCGAAGTCACTTACATGAAATTTCTTTAGCTCGCATAGAAGAAGTGAAATCCTACAGAGAAATTCCATCTTCATTCATTCAGTTGCTCTCAGGATTGCACAGGTTATGAAAACAGTGAATAACACATTCCACATACCATAGTAAATTGAAAAAGGCAATTTAATTACTTCCTTCCTAATGAAGTTCAACAAGTCCAAGTGCAAGGTGCAGCACCTGGGCCAGGGCAATCCCAGACCTGAGCACAGCCTGCGAGAAGAGCTCACTGAGTGCAGCCCTGCAGAGAAGGACTTGGGGGTGCTGGTGGATGAAAGACTCCACACAAGCAGCAGCGTGTGCCTGCAGCCCAGGCCGACTGCGTCCTGGGCTGCACCAGCAGAGGGGTGGCCAGCAGAGGAGGGAGGGGATTGTGCCCCTCTGCTCTGCCCTGGTGAGGCCCCACCTGGAGTGCTGTGTCCAGGGCTGGGGGTCCCAGCACAAGAAGGACGTGGGGCTGTGACAGCGGGTCCAGAGGAGGGCCACAAAGATTATCAGAGGGCTGGAGCACCTCTCTCATGGAGAAAGGCTGGGAGAGCTGGGGATGTTCATCCTGGAGAAAAGAAGGCTCCGAGGTGACCTCATAGTGGCTTTCCAGTACCTAAAGGAGACTTATAAAAAAACATAGCAACTCTTTGCTCAATCAGATAATGACAGGACAAGGGGGAATATGACAGGACAAGGGGGAATGGTTTTATATTAAAAGAGGGAAGTTTTAGATTAGAGATTACGAGGAAATCCTTCACTGTGAGGGTGGTGAGGCACTGGCACAGGCTGCCCAGAGAAGCTGTGGATGCCCCATCCCTGGAGGTGCTCAAGGCCAGGCTGGATGGGGCTTTGGGCAGCCTGGGCTGGTGGGAGGTGTCCCTGCCAATGGCAGGGGGGTTGGGACTGAATGGTCTTTAAGGTCCCTCCCAACCCAAATCATTCTATGATTCTGTGATGATCTTTAACTTTGCACTTACTTACTTGAGTTACATCCTTCATTTTCATTTAATGTATTATAATGTTCTACAGTATTTGCTATTTTGGTGGCCTTGCTTCATCTAGAAGTCTCTTTTGACTTCGTAAGAAGTATCAACTAAGAGCTCTTTCCATAAAGAGTTTTTTGATTGATGAACAGATGCTTAGTTCTAATGATATTTCTGAGGTTAGTCTATTCTAAATGAAACACATACTTAGATTAGCTAATTTTTAGTCTCTAAAGAATCATCTTAAATAAAGGTCACCGAACATCTCACTATGCAATTAATAAAGATTCAGCTAGTAATTCCTTGATCAAATATTAGTATTTTTGATTGGTCCCAGAAGAAATATCTCTTTTTATGTAAACCTGGCACATGAATCAGAGCCACAGCTGCTGCCTGATATAATCAGTGTACAATATTCTAATCCCATGAACTCTGACTCAGCAAGCATCTGCTTTCCAAATAAACTTTATAAAACATCATTTTTTCCCAACTAATTTTGTCAGCCAAAGTTTAAAAGGAGACAGATCTCAAAATCTTTCACAGAAACACTCTGAAGTAAGTCACTACACGTCAGCCTCATTCCAAAAGACCTTCCCTGAAATTCAAACAGTTACAATATTGAGTTAGAGCGTTTAGTTAGTAAAGAAAGTACTGTTTTCTACTGAGATTATAGTTAGATTTAGTTAGAAGACTAGCTGGTTCTCAAGGTTTGATATACAGGTTTTAAATACTAATATTGAACTATCCCAATAGTCCCCTGGTTGGTAGGAACTAAAGTAAATCTACAACACCTGGTCTTAAGACTCTATAGCTGTCTGCTTCTAAGTACACACAGAAAGTTGTAAATTGTTTGGGTCCACGGCCAACAACTATCTTTCTCGCCTACTACCTTGCAATTAAGATCACAATTTTTTGATTGCAAATTTGCCATACAGTTTGCAAGTTTCCATATAGTTCATACATTGAGAACTTGCCTACCACAAACAGGAAAAAAAAAAAAGTAGATTCCTTTAATACTGAAATACATAGGCCTTATAGGTGAGGCATAATGCCAGTTTTTCCTCAACTTTTTGCATCAGGGCTTTCTACGTGCAGTCACTGGGACTGCAAACAAGCAGTAAGATCCTTCTCCACAGCAGAGGGCAAGACAGAAACAAGGACACCACAGCAGCTTCATCTTCTAAGTAGGAAAACCTCAAAATTGTAGAAATGGTGTCATGGAACTATGAAAGTCCGAGGACCAGCCAACCTCTCACTCAAAACAGAATTACCAGAAACATACCATTAATTAGATCAGACGTATCTTTATCTAGCAGAGTCTCCAAAAACCTTCAAGAATCAAGGCTCCACTACCTCTTTTTGTGACCTGTCCCAGTGTCCCACAACCCACCCAGTGAAGCTCTTTCTCTAATGCCCATCCTAATTCCCCCTCATTCACTGAGTGTAACTATTGCCACCTGTAATGTTCTCCAGCATTAGGAAGAAGACCTGATCATGCCTGTGATTCACTTCAAGGCTATTACTAGAGTGCTCCTAGCCTCCTTTGCACAACTGATAAAGTCCAGCTCCCTCAACACCTCTCACATAGGATATGCATACTGCAGTGAGCATGCAGCCCCCATAGCACCCTTCCAGTTTTTCAACATCCTTACTACACCAGGGAGCCCAACCAAAGCATTCCAAGTGTAGCCTCACAGAGTCAAGCACAGAGAAATAAAAGTTCTTCTCCACTTGTTGGTCATGCCCCTTACTTTGACTGTGTACAACAGGGAAGAACCACTGAGGAGAGAGTTAGGTTGGTGATCAGAAAGAGAAAGGATCATTCAACCACTTATATGTTGGCTTTTATTCCTTGCCATGCTAACTTTCCTAATGATGACAGGACTTAGCATGTATTAGGACAGAACTACAGAATATATGTATGTATATACATACATATACATATATAAACTGTTATTTTGTGCCAGGGAAGAAGTCATTAATCTCTTTCAAAGTAACCTCTAGAAAATGTCTTCAACTCTTTCCAGAAGATTCCGTAGATTTTCAGATTACCCAGAACTGCAGGTCTCTCTGGCATTAAAGCAACAACAGTAACCAAATGGAAAACAGACAAAGATTCCCCTGTGCTCATCCTCATCTAAAAGACACCACAGAAAATTCATTTTCCAAATGCCAAAACAGTCTCCTAGGTTCTTTGCCAAGTGGGATGTTATGTGAGAAGTCCATTGAGAGGTCTCTGTGCTCCAGGAAGCCTATAATGGGAGCAAACACTCAATGTCTATGTTGCTGTGGCCATTTTGATTGCCCAGAAGAGTGCTCCTTGCAAATGGCGCTCACTCAGATTGTACAGCCCTTCCATTCGGGCTACATGTTTCCCAGGGTGCAACTAATCTCACTGAATTTTAAAAGCTTTATTTAGGCTGGTCATCCAGGCTGTTTCTATGGTTAGGTCAGATGGGATGAAGCAACTTTTGGAGCAATCAATTTAGATGCTTGGCTACTTTAGGTTGGATTGATTGCCCCCTGAAAAAAAAAAAAAAAAAAAAAAAAAAAAAAAAAAAAAAAAAAAAAACAACACTGGAATGAAAAGATTTCTCTTACTGAAGTGAAAGTGGAGAGAGAAACTAGAGCTGAGATCCCCTGTGCTGTTGTCAGAACTCTCCAGGGTGGACATTTACAAATGAAGTACGCATTTGGGGTAGATACAAGCAACAAAACACTTTCACAACTTCTTTTGCAAAAATGTCACATATTGTCCTTTTAGATATTGATATGTTTGAAGACAAACAAGTATAAAATAGCTTACAGACAAATTATTGTTCTAATTGGTAAAAACATTGCTCTCTATCCAACATTTTATATTAGGAACATTCCGTAAATGTTTAATTAATCTGGGTTCATTACAAACCACTGCCATGTTGAGATTATAAAGTTTGCTTCATTTTCTCAAAAAAAAAAAATAAATAAAATTGAATTGTCTAATAATCCAGAAAAGCTCCATTAAAACACTCCATCTTTCTCACAATGTTTCACCGTTTTTAAGACCTACCTTTGGATTTAAATGCAAGAATTAGTATAAAAACTATATTTAGGGAAAGAGCATACAATTCCCATTATTTCTAATAATTGCTAACAAGTTCAGAATAAAATAATTCTGTACTAGTTGAATATCAAAATATGATTATCTACTAAAAAATAAAACAGTTTATTTCAGTGGAGGAAGGAATTACAGAATTCTGTTTCAGTGCTGTTGAATGGGAAACTTCACAGTCCTAAGACTAATATTTTTAGCTTTCTTCAGTAATATATTCTCATTTTCAAAGAGCTATTTGTACTGGCAAAATTTGGTATTTTTATTACAACTTTTGTTCAGTTCAGTTATATGCTATATTATGCTGTATAACAGCTGTATATGCTGCCTTACTGATTCTGGTATACATTATTATTTTTAATCTAATATGCGCTCAAAAGCCTCTGCAGCTCTGTAATTGTTAATGAGTAGTTAATAGCTGTAGTTTTAGGCCTCACTGAGCCAGATCCAACTAGGAGGTCGCACTTTAGGTCGTGCCATCAAGCTCACTGAGAATTTAAATCTTACACAATCCAAGAGGCAGAGTTAAGAGTAGTGCAGATGTCCATACAACACAGTGCTCTTGGAATGGTAAATGGAAAGGGAGCATCATCGCAAAGTCCCCAAAATGCTGCATTGATGGGGAAAGAGCGGTCAGTGAGCAAGCCTTGAAAAATGCCTTGGCCTAGTCTTCATTCAGCTTAAGTGATCTGAAACTGCAAAAAGTGTGGGATCCAATGTAACTTACAGTATCTACTTTCAAGATGTTTGCTCCAGCATGTAATTAGAGAATAAGGGAGAAGATACAGATAAAGTTGAGGAAAAAGAGTCTCCAAGGAGATGGGGTGAGTAGGCTGCAAAAGAAGAGCCTGTCTGGGGGATTTAAGATTGTTCCAGCCATCAAAAGGTGATTGACTACAGGAACAAGCCAAAAGTAGAGCAGATAGAAAGTGAAGAATAATATAAATGTGGGACATCCATGAAGAAAATAATAAAGAATAACCATATCTCGACCATAAAGAAAAGTATATTGGGGTGGGGTTAAGAAAAAAAAGTGAGAGACTGAAGAAACAACAGAAAACCAGGTGAGAAAAAGCAACACTGAATTCACAACATTTTATTTATTTCAGATTTATGCATTTTGATATTTATTCATTGAAGGCGAGATTCTTTCTGAACTCTCAATCATTTTTGCAAGATGTGACAAGCGGTTTTTCATCTAGGCTCCCTTTTTCCATTTCCTTCTTACACGCCTTTTCAAAGACCGACAGATCACTTCACTAAGCTATCTATCACTAGTGCTGTGTGGTCAGGCAGCAGTTCTGGGTGCACACACAAACACATGCTTTCTCTCAATGGTGCGGTTGTTCTGCTGACTCCACCAAGGTCTGCAGCTCTGTACCAGCAGTGTTTGTGTACGCACCTTTCCAGGCCATTACACGTGACTCTCATCTTTTCACGTGTGTAGGACACATCTACCTGACTTTTGCCTCCACGAGTGTCTCACGCACTGCTACTGGCTCCATAAAAGTCATCGTCTGTCTCAGGGCTGAGCTCAGTGCCTGTAACAGAGGCTGTAAACGGCTGCTGCCATTCTGACCTTTTACTTCATTTGTATTAGATTCTGGGCAGAACTAAATTTGCAAAGATGATGTCAGTAAACTGATGCATGCAAAATATAACATTTTTTTTTCTTCAATAACACATTTATTCTGCTATGGATAGCAGATTTTTTAATCTGCTCAACGCAGTGGGTAGCAAATTTTCTATTCAATAAAAATGTTCTATATTTTCATTCCATCTTAGATACTCTGAGTTTTCTGGGTTTAAAAAGTTAATTATTCTGGCTTTGACCACTTAAAATATAGCTTGAGTTCAAAAGTTTTTTGGTCTTCTTCAGGGAGCCTATTAGAGGAGAAATGCCTAAGCACATCTACATCAAAGCTTGGTCTCAAGGCTTTACTCACAGTGTAAATGAGAGAACCAGGGGCAAGCCCTGATCTGGAGAAGACCTTGCTTTGCCTTGAGCAGATTTACATTGAAGATCTTCCAAAAATTGACTGCCGGTTTGTGACCTTGCTGGAGCATGCTGCTAAGTGTGCATATGCACATGCATGTTCCTGGAGGACAAGGGAACTGGAAATTAACCCCAGTTCAATCCAGAAATTCCAGGGAGATGTGATGACTTGAGCTAGAGCAGCACACAACATGGTGAAACTGCCCAGTGCAACTCAATCCCATCCCATGGCTCCCAAGTAATGAAGAGATGGTGATAGCTTGTTTTCAACAGCTGTGTTAAAAAAAACAGGCTCAAGCCTTCTTCTGGCTCAGCCAGACTGTCTTTGGAAAGAGCACATACAGGCTGTGAGAGACAAGAAATTGGAAGCAATAGGAATGGGAAGAGGTCTCTGTGATTTGAACCATCTCAAGCAATTCTCAGCATCCAATACCTGATTGGGTTGATGATTACTGATAAGATGTTGCCTCACATGGCTTACTCGGGTAACCTTAGGGTTATATAGGGACCCAGTATGAACGATTTTGAAGAAAGCTCTGTGATTTCCTGAGTTCAGCAAGAAAACAAAGTGAAGCAAAGCAAAGCAAGTCTTGCCAGTGTCTAAGTGATATGCTGCAACTGAGCAGAAACTGTAGTTATGAACTTCTGTGGGAAACACTGAGACAACTTGAAGGGGGAGGTGGAATGCTAAGGTGGAGTACCAAAGTTATCACACACTTTTTAGAAACAGACAGAAGTCCAGTACCTTCCCTTCTAAATAAATAAGTCAGGGGGAAAGGATGAGTTGGAAGCCTGTTTTGATTGAATTCATCTGCCAACTCACGGAACATGTCATGTCTGTGACGAAGACTTTTTCATTCTTCCTCTGGAGCTTCCTGAAGACACTACAGTACAGGTGAGGGTGACTCCAAAATGAAGACAGCACACTCAGGGATTACTGGTAGCCACAACAGCCTCACATGAGAGGAAACAACCAATGCCAAGATTTCTCAAGTGTGAGGGTCTGTAATTACCAAAACAAAAATTGAAGAGAGATTTATTTTCCTTTAGAGACAGGTGATAGCACAGGTCATACTACACGTAGGTCACAAGTTATATTAAAAGTCTTGATGTTCTCCTCTACAACAGAAGTGTGCTTTCATTAAAGTCTTCACTTTTGTCCTCTGTGTTGTAAAAAAGACAACAAAAAAAAGCTTAAACTGACAGAGAAAACATCTCTCTTTCTTAAAAACAAAAACTTCCACAATGAATCAAGCAGCTATTTCTAATCCCAATTGCCATCCCCCTAAATTTCCCTAGCATTTTTTCTTCCTAAACTCTAAATTGTATTTGCTGCAATTATGAGATTGTTATTTGAGCAAATCAGGATGCCCTGATCTTTAAAATGTATTTAAACAAGTGATAATTGACAAACATTGGCTTGTAGATGTTTCCAGCTGCTTCATGCATTACTCCTCTCTTGTTAAACCACTGTAAAAATACTGCTTGTTATTTAAAACTTGATGTATGTATATACATCAAAGCAAAAGGCATAAGATATTGTTACATTACTGTTAAAATTATTGAAACTACACAGTTATAGAAATATCCATAAAATGTTAAAAAAGCATTTGATTCAGTAGAGTGCAATAATATCCTAACAGGGTCCAAACATCATGTTGTTCAACTGAATACATGTTTATTTACTAAATAAAGAAACACACGGGAAGGAATATTTTTACTTTGTTAAGAACACCAACTAAGCCTATTCCTAACTCTTCTTTACTACATACAAAGCAGTTGTCTAAACTGAAATAGCAACTTCTAATTTTCTTACTCAGACACCTTAGTAAAACTGTCACAAAACTTTAAAGTTCCATGAATCTAGTAGTTTTGGAATACTACAATGTCAAACAATGTCCGGAAATTTTGCAATGTAAATTTAAGGAAACATTATTTGTTATAAAATAAATCAGAATAAAGTTATTTATCAATAACGTTTGGCTGCATTAACAGTATGTTACTCTATTATTCAAAATCTGAAGTAGAGCTTTTACTTGTTTGCTAGGCTGGATAGCTACAATCAAATTTAATTTTCTGCCTCAACTCACCTTTTCATTCCAGACATTTTTAATTACACTGTTCGTGGGAATAGAAATGAGTGAAGAATACAAACTAAGAGATATTTTGTCTTACATGAAAGAAAAAACCATAGGTGTGTAGTCTCAAAAGACCCAGTGTGCTGGGAAAGGCAGCAATCCCAAACACACAGGTCCAGTGCTATTCCAGACAGTTGAGAGTGAGTACTGCTTAGATTCAATTTCATACCTTTGCATTAACAAGTTGTTTCTAAATTCAAAAACAGTCTTGTTCTGAAAATCTAATAAATCTACTCTGCTGGCATGAAGTAAAAGAATGCATAAACCGAGCAGTTTCTCCTCATTGTTAGTTCCTAAAGCAGTAGCTTAACGCTCAGTTCAGGCATGCGTAGATACACAGAGTTTGTGTGTTGGACAAGATTAGGAGGCACAGAAACCAGGTCAGAGGTATTCGGGAGCTGTTATAAGAGGACACAAAGTCACGCTATGCTTGGCTATTCCAGTCCACACTTCACTTGCTATTGACAATCAGACACCAGAGATGAAGTCCACCTTGGCTAGGTGTGTAAGATTCAGGTCTCCGAACACCGAGTTATTGTTACCACCCCGAGTGTACCTTCAAGCTATCAGGTCTACCCAGACGAAAGCAGATCAACGGGCAAGACCTGCTGCTGGCTGGATGCGTATCAATACACGCTCAGATACAGGAAGGCCCAGTGACAAGTAATTTTGAATTGCACTGACTATTAACAGGACAGACTGTGGTATGAAAAGGACGATCTGATAGCTAGCATAGGAACAAGCTCATCATAAATCATGCAGACCAGCAAATCAGACAGCAGAAAATGTCATAAATCTTGAACATCTCTGAGCCTTTGAGAAGAAATCCCTTTTGGTGTTGATAGGTAAGCTATACTTCATCAGCTTCGTATTTTTCTTAGAAAAACAGAAATAAACCAGTGTGACAGAGACAAAACTGTTGCACCCTTAGGGATTGATTAGTTCTTGTATGTATTCAACTGTCACCTCACACAAATTGCCCTGATACAGATGTCCGAGTACAGATAACAGAGAATTCAGAGAGTAAGTCTGGAGGGCAACTACCTAGGAGAGTAAGGGACAAGGTGTGGTACACAAGCTTTTACACAGTTTGCTGTGCAACCTTTGTGCAGCAGCAATACAAACCACAGAAGGAGCTCCTGGCATGGGACAACCATCTCATATGGCTTTCCCAGGGGTGGGCGTGCAACACAACCGCGCTGTGCCAGCAATACTAGCAACCCATCTGCATGGCTGTGCGTACAAGAGGCAGCCCTGGTTTGCAACGTTTCCTCCTCAAACTCTGCTTACCGCTTAATGTTCCCAGGTAGCACTCTCATCCCAGGCACCTTTTACAGCCAAGAGGGAATAATACCATCAGAAGGTGACACCCAGCCTCTTCCAGGTGCCTCTCCTAGAAGGGGTGAATCACCCCCCCAAATAGCTATTTCTCCCCCTTGACTAAAACTAAGTGAATCAACTCAGGTGAATTAGCCAATTAGTTCAGACTTGCCTGTTGAGTCCAGACATCTAAATTACATGAAATAAATATGGCCATATATTTTAATTAAGGTGTTTTGAAAAAAGTTTACAATTTAATCAGCATCTACAGGTTAACACCACAGCCCTACAGATTGTTTTTTTTTATTGGTGGAGTTGTAAAGGAAAGAGCTTATCTCAAAGAAAGAGGAAAGGCAGGGGAAGTTTAGACTAGATATCAGGAGGAGATTTTTCACTGAGAGGGTGGTTGTGCACTGGAACAGGCTCCCCAGTGAAGTAGTCACTGCACCAAGCCTGTATGAATTTAAGAAATGTTTGGACTGTGCACTTAGTCACATGGTCTAAACTTTTGGGTAGACCTGTGTGGTGCAAGGAGTTGGACTTGATGAGGGATATGGTTTAGTGGAAGACTTGTTAGCATTAGGTCAGAGGTTGGACTCGGTGATCTTGAAGGTCTCTTCCAACCTAGACTATTCTGTGATTCTGTGATTCTTGGGTCCCTTCCAACTCGGGATATTCTATGATTCTATGATACCACTGTAAAAGAAAGCAATTTAGAGATTGTATTGTAAATACAAAAATATTTATAAACAACTAAATATTGATGCTTGAGGAAGCATAGCAACACAGAAGCATTATTGTTTGAACTCACATAGTCTGCAAGCAGGGTACCTCTGGAGCAGTACTGTAACTCTAAACAGTAAATGTGAAACAATTTTCTGAAGATGTGTTAGTGACTAGCAATTCCTCTCAATTAATGACATAATTTTTTAAGGCATTACAAGGGACAGTGTAAGACAAGAGATAATTTTAAAGAATCATAGCTCAATTAGTAGGAAGTAGAAAAATTGTACTGTTATCTTCATGTCCAGAAGAAAAAGGCTTTGGACTCAGTTATGGAGGCATTAACACATCAGATTAAAATTTAACAAGAATAATAGCAATAGACAATGGTGTTACAAAACACATGCTTGGCCATTCTAAATGAAAGTAGAAGGGGAAGAAATGACCACTGATTAAAGATATTAATTAGCTGCTAATCTGTAGCTGTGTGTGATAAATTAAAGGAGATTCAACTTTTTAAAGGTAAAACATGCAGAACTAATACTTACAATGTTTTTCAATATTTTATCTAAATATGAATACTTCAAATACTTTCTACTATACATGAGGCATGAACAAAGCAGTTGGTCTCATTTTTACATGTTCTCTGTATTGTTTCACTCCTTAAATTACACAGACATTTCTTACAATACGCTGCCAGTGTGCTACCCATCATGATATCTCCATGAAAGTAGCAAGACGTATTAATTTGAAATATCAGAGAAAAATATAGAATAAATTACAGTACATAGCTGACCTGGTGAATAAAACACAGGGAGAAATAGGCAGCCTTGTAGACCTGGGGTTTCTAAGGAAAACAAAGAGAAAGCAGTGCCTGATCTGCCAAGGCACTATTCAAAAGCCTACCCCACATCAGGAGGAATGACTCAAAGCCAAATGGAGTAAGACCTTGCTTCTAGATACAAAGCTATTTGGGATTATTTTAACAGAGAACACTTAAGTAATCATGTTTGATGAGTGAGACTGCCTCATTTATCAAAAATCTATGGGTGAATTTAATTTTCCATGTGAGTCAAAGACAGCGGTGGCAACAGTGCTTGTTGTTGCTGATCTGTGCCTGTTGATGTCTTCTGAAGTGGAAATGATGGATGCCACATGTTCTTGCTGTGATTAAATTTGCTTTGACAAAGCAGCATGGAAATCTGATTTTCAATAGACTCTTGCATTTCACCCACTGCTGAGTAAACAGATACACAACATAATGCTGTATGGTTGTCAAGCTGATGGCTAATTCATTGTGCCAGTCCAATCAATCTATCCATTAAAATATTACTTGTCAATATAAGAAGGTTCAGTTTGGAAACTGTGTGGAAACCAGAAGCTGTTTAGAAGTAAACATTAAATTGGAATGTATCATAAGTTATTTCTCCAGGTTCTCCCAACAACTTTGGTCAGATCCAGTAACAAGGTCAGGAGATTTTTGCTTCAGTGTGCTTGACACCTCTCAAATGTGTCATCATCCAATTATGCCACAGAACACACCAAAGTCCTCTTTTCCTGTGCTACTGCTTGAAGAGAATGAAGCAGAAAATAACATTACATAGAACACAGCTTATCTAAATGCTATTATTCCAATACTTGAAAAACTGTCCATACACTGGCTTCAGAAGGAGACATCCTTCATCCCTGGAGTGGCTGGGAATAGGAGTCAGCAAGACGTGCCCAGGACTAGAGATCTTTGCACTAACCTCAGGCACCATTACCTAAAATGTCAGTTTTACCTTTCAGTTTGAGGAAATTGGGGTACTGACCACTAACCTTTACCATCAAGAGTTCATTCGACATCCCTGCCCTCCCCACTGTGCCTGAGCTCTCTTGTCAGTTGTCTTAACCACACGTGCATGATGCTCCCGACGTTACCTCTGCCTTCAGCATTCAGCTCCTCACCACACAGTAAATCACCATGGTGTGGCAAGTAGTATGGGTATACACCGAGTATATCCTGTATAAGAAATCTAAAACATCAGCATAGTGACTTTCTTTTCTTTTTCTTTTTTTTTTTTTTAATTATTGCAAAAGGATGTCTAGAACCATAGTATATATGCTAAATTGTTAAAAAGAATAAATAAATATATATATATTAAAAAAAACACAGCCCTTTTACAGTGTCAAATAGAGCAGTAATTAGAGAGGGTTATTTTAATCATGATGAAAAGAAAAACAAAACAAAACAAAAACAAACAAACAAACAAAAAAACATGCTAATAAGTACTAACAACCACTTCCTATTCTTCCTCTTCCTCTGCTATTCAGACCTTCACAACTGAAAAAACAATCTCTTTTAATATAATCTCCTTTCCAAAAGAAAGGGGAAAGGAGAAGATTTAACTCAAATTAAGCCAACAGCAAGCTGAAAGCCCTTGGCTCGTAGTTACATAGTGTAACAGGAGCTGCACCCAGTTCTTGGCTTTGCCAGAATATCAAAATGGAATAATCAGAAAATGAAAAGATAATCCGAGTCCTTGTAAGTTTATTTGGGGACTTTTGCTGTCAACACAAGGCAAAGAATGAGACTGTTGTCATTCTTGATGGCACTGCTCATCAAAAATCTGCTTATATATCTGCTTATATATATAAGGCTGCTTATATAATACTGTTCATGCACAGAACAAAATGACCAAGAATTGACTTGCGCATTATCTTCAGCCTTTGAGAGAACTACTTCAGCCTTAAAATATGGTAGCTTCAGCATGTTTGTAACTGGTACATCCATATTTGCATCATTTTGAAATATCTCCTCACTTGTTTACTTGTTGTTTGACTGTTGTCATGTTACTTGTTGCTGAAACATGAAATTCCGGAGTCCATTTACTCAAGCACCTTGTCTCTAACAAGGACAGTGCAAGAGAAAAATTGTATGTAGTAATATAAATCTTACAGAAGAATTTTACAAGATTCTCTCAAGTAAGCTTAATCTTGACATAAAAAATTACTTTAATCGCTTAGTGTGATGATTCAGAAAGATGAGCAGATGAGCCTGAGATTTAAGCCCAAACCCAAAATAGAAAGATTGCTGTCAATAACCATATTTGCGAAAAGATGGATGGTGTTATTACAATTTATTTTTAATTTGCTGATTATATTTTGAAACTTGTTGAAAAACAGCTATATTTATGGAATTTGAGTCCAACTTCTCTAAAACTGCTGAAGGCACAGCTACATCAAATAATGCATTACAGGATGCACGTGCTCAAGGCAGCTCTGACCCAAACTAATGCATCCTTATGCTGGTTAGACATTGATAACCCTACCTTCATTATAGAGACCCAAATAACCCTACCTTCATTAGAGAGCCCACGGCTAGTGCCTTGCCCTTTCATGACTTCACAGGACAATAACTTCCTCTTTGCAGTCTCCTTGGGGTCCAGACAGAATTAAGTTTCCTTCCTTGAAATGTGTTTATTAATTCTCCCCCACCTGCCCCACCACCCAGACGCCCATAATTAAATTACTTTTAATTTATTCAGGAGACAGTTTTGCCACTCCTTGAAAATAACCCTCCTCTCACTTCCTCACATATGCAAATGTTGCCTTGTTAGATTAGGTGTCATCTCTTGAGCAGTTAATCAACAGCTTCCCTTTTCTGTTGGAGTTGAACTCTTCTAGACTCTCTTACTTACAGAAATCAATGCACGTATTTCAATCTGAACAATCTCCATCCCCCAAAGCTTACATTTCGTACCTGTGTACATTCACAAACACGCTTGGAAAAAATATGCAGCTAGGTGGGCCCCTCAATATGGGGAGGAACACCACTCATCAACTGCTCTGGGATGGCAGGGGGCTGAGGGTGCTGACCCTCCTCCATCTAGCAAATGAAATAAAGGAAATTCCACATCCCTGGAGGTGTTCAAGGCCAGGCTGGATGGAGCTTTGGGAAACACGGTCTGGTGGGAGGTGTCCCTGCCCATGGCAGGGGGTTGGGACTGGGTGGTCTTTAAGGTCCCTTCCAACACAAACCAGTCTGTGATTCTATGGGTTGGTGTTTTAGTAGCTAAGCAATACAACAGGCAAAAAAAAAAAGAAGAGATGATACTGCCTAAGCTATCTGAAAAGTTTCCACCAGCAAAAATATAGAAAGGGCAGTTGCCTGGTATGAGAAGGCCAGCACAGTCTCATAAGAAACATCTGCAGCATGTTCAAAAGTCTAAAAGTAGAAGTCCTGAAGGATTGAGATGAATTCTATAATTTTCATGGGATATGAGAAATTTTTGTTAGCAGACATGCGTTATTAAAAGCTCTGTTATACAGTTTCTAGATAGCAATAAATGACAAGCATGAGGCAAAGAAATACAGGCAAGAAACTCTGGCTGGCACAAAAGGCATGGTTCAAACACTGCATAATTCTATTTCAGTACTATAATATTAAACTGGCTCTGAATTTTTTCATTTTTTGAAAAAGGTCTAAGATGTTGGCTCAGTAAATTAGCCCTGAAACCTGAGGCACCTTTACCAGTACTTCTGCAACAATGTACTGTACAATTAAAAAAAAAAATCTGATAAAAAGCTTTGCTCTAAAATGCTTCCAAAAATGTTTTTAAAGTCTGTTGTCATTAATTTTAGAAATTTCAAGAACGCTTTCTTAATTAACAACCCCACCTCCCTAAGACATTTCTGTGAAAATTTTCAAGCTGAAATTACTGAAAATAATTTTTGAAGAACAGAGCATGGAAAAAGAGTACAGAAAAATATCAAACTTAAGCTCTGGGTACATATACGGCAAGTAGGAAAGCATTAATTCAAGTGTCAAACTAGGCTCTGGACAGAAAAAAAAATGAGGACCAAGGAACACTGTTAATCATGTCTTAACCGATTAGCATTAAAACTAAGAGATAAATTAACCACAAGACATGAAGTAGTAGTGTTTCTCTCAACACCAACACAAACAGAACTGGCAAATTTATCTTTGACAAAACAGAAACACCTCCCATAATTAAAGGAAAAACAGAGCAATATTTAATGAAAGCAGAATAAAAAACACTATCACCAGTAGCAGACAGAAGAAGAGACAGAGGAAAGATACGTGTTTAACAAACTGCAGAAGAAAACCACTGTGAAAAGCCTATAGATAAAACAAAAACTAACGATAACAACGACAAAAAAAAAATCCAAATATGTCAGCCCAAATCGTTTTCCTTAAGGAAACTTTACAGGAATAAACTCAAAAGAAGAGACCCTCCAAATGCAAGAATTTTACAAAACAAGATTATCTACTGATTTGGTTAATAGAAAATATATATATATATATTAAAATGGGGTGAGAACGAAGTATTATTTTATTGATACGAAATAATATAGAGTGATCGATCCAGCTGTACCTGCAATAATAGGTGATAGCTGTTTGCACAAGTAGGAACTCCTTCCATTTTTATTTACTGCTTCCAACTTAATTCTTGTTTGCTGCAGCACAGTCAAATTGTTGCAGAAATCAAGATGGCTACTGGCCATTTTTATTTTCGAAGCGATAAATATATAGCTTCCAAAATAAAACATAAGTATCCTCCCCTGAAAGAAAACTCTCATACTAATTCTTAATTTAAAATTTACAGGTTTTGAGTATTCCACAGAACTTCAATTTCTTACCTTCACTGGCCAAAAAGAGTATTTAGAATTCACTTTGGGAACATGTCACTGACAGTAAGTCTAATTGGATGTCACAGGTAAAACAGTCTTGATTATGGGAATTGTACTTTAGTTTTTCTCCCTTGCTTCTTCATGGGTCCTCCATGGGCCACAGTCCCTTCAGGGGTGCCCATACTCCAGCACTCCCCTTGGGGGTGTCTATGCATCAGGGTTTTCTATGTGCTGCACTCCCATTGGGAGTGTACCTCCCTCGGTGTGGGTCATCCATGGGAGGCAATCCCTTGGTGGGTGTCTCTGGCCCTAAAAGGGCCACAGTCCCTTCAGGGGTCTACCTACTTCAGCATGGGTCTTCCCTGGGCCGCAGTTTCCTTCAGGAGTTTCTCTACTCCTGAATGGGTACCTCTCCCATTTCTCCTGCCTTTTTTCCAAACACATCTCTTCACATCTCTCCACACACTTATCCTCCTATGTGTCCTACTCTTGGCAGTTGAGGCTTTTTCTTAAACGCACCATGTGTGCCCCTGGTTTGTTTAAGTTTTGACACACATTGAGGTGCTTCAGAGCTGGCTCGAAGTGCTCGTGTCTGGCACAGGACAGCTCTTGGCCCCCTCCTACAAGGAGTACCTTGCACATCAGAACACAAAACCAGGTGTTCTTCTAACACAGGACGGCAACTACAAGAACAATACTTGAGGGTGATCACACTTAGGTAGGACAGTACCAGAAAGAGGGTTCTTGAAAGACTGCAGTGAACTGACAAGATGCTCACTAGCTCTGACATGCATTGAACCACTGAACATTGCCTTTGTTTTTTTACTTCTTTATTTTATTTTCATCTGAGGCATTAATATCTAAGGATGTTCCAAAAGAAACAGACAAACAAATAAGCCTTAGCATGTAGACTACACCTCAGAACATTTGGTATGTTCGTTTTTCATGGCAAATTATGCACGATTCAACACCAGTTCATATCCTACGGCTTCTAATCGGTTGGCCAACACTTTAGAAAGCCAGCAACATCAAAGTAGCTTGGGAGTTGAATTTCAGTAGGGAGAAACAGGCCATCCAATGTGTTCATCTTGGAAAAATACAGAATAATTTTCAAATGAGCATCTCTAGAGTTTTTCACTCTTTTCTACAGACCTACTGTCACTGGTGGCAGACGTTACAATTGCAGCATTGCACATCATTAACGGGCCGGGCAGTGCAATGAATTTGTTGTCGTCTTGGTTCTATGGACTATGATGTGTTTCTCTGCTTCTCTGGGATAACAACAGACTTGCTGTGTTGCATACCATGCCTGCTTTATTTCTTTTTTTTTTCTTTTTTCTTTTTTTTTGATTCTACAAGCAACCTTTTTGCTCAGCTAGGAAGACTATATACAATTCACCTGTACTACTGGCTTTCTATGCCAAAAATCATCTCTGAATTTAAATTGCTTTTGTCATTACGTAGTGGTAAAATAATGCTCTGAAACCTTCTATCAGGTTCACTCTTCCACAAAAATTAAATTGATTCTAGAATATAGAATCCTTGGAAAAAAAATAAAATAAAAAATCAAAATAATTTACCGATTAGCAGCAGAAGGAGGATAAGCCAACATTAATGCATTACCGGTGATAAGAAAACCTAGAAATATTTTATGCCATTTACTAAGATAACAAAATAAAATAACTTTCATATCAATTTTTGTTTTGACCCGTAGCATTCTGATAGGTGGCACTGATTAATATATTGGTTGTAGCTCTAAGTTTCCATCTGACCACCCAAAATCGACAAGAATTTTATTGTTATTCAACCACAGTCAGGCAAAACCATGGGTAAATATAAATCATAATGTTATCAAAAGCCCACAGCAGTGAGAGACTGAATATATATATAAAAAAAAAGTTTTGCGCAAGAACAGTTTATCAGTGATAAATAAGCAATATGCCACGGAGGGCTGCTATATAAATCAGGAAAGAACTGGCTGAGACAATGTTAGTCTGACTAATTCCTTAGTTACCAGTCCAGATCAGAGACCTCACTTCACTCTGGTGATTCTAACTAAATATTTACTCCTCCTGCACTGCAAGCCCCTGTCAAGGTCAGGCCCAGCTTCACTGGTCATTAAGAGAGTGCCGGAGGCACACGGCACTGCGAATGAGAGAATTGTCAAATACATATTGCTACCAAATGCTGCATAATCTGCTCGTGACACACATCATTATCTTTTACATTAAAAGCATAGCAAGGTTAAACAATATACTACATAGAGCTTATGTATCACACTGATACAGTAACATATGCAGGCATAAGGTACATCTGGGTTACTGCTGGCTATTAGTACTGGGCAAGCTCTAACAGCTCTGTAATCGGGTACTTTGCATATAGGATTCCAAATTACGGTGAATTAACAGTACAATTTTTGTCAGCAGATAAAATTAATTCTTTTGTTGTCAAATATTAATACTCTCTTTCATCTTTAAATTCATGCATGAAAGTCTTACCGCGGATACAAACAAGACTTTCAGCCACAGAAAGCAATATATTAATTCCAGCAGACCTTATTTGTTTTACTATTAAGAAAAAATCTGAATAAATCACATGCTCAGTACTTTCTTTTCTAGATATTTGTTCACTCAGGACACCTCAAACTTGAATCCCAATTAACCAAGCATTTGGCTAGAAAGTTCTTTAGTTAAATGAGATCAAACTCTCTGATTTGAAATAGAACTGAACACAGTTAGGTTTGTCTCATTTTTTTAAGTGAATTAAAATAAATCAAATTAAGGGCAATGCAATTCTGAAGCAGAAAGGTTAAACAAGGATTTGATCTAATTTAACGAACTTATATTTGGCCATTTAGTAAATTCGAAGAGATGGAACCTAATTTAATTAATCTACTTTAAAAATCAATTTGGATTAGTTTTCCTGAATGACCCTGTGTAGACAAACTCCTGTTCTCCTAACACAGATAAAAGTATTATTGTGCTAGCCTGCACAAATTGATAAGAGATGATTAAGTCTTAGGTAATAAAGTGCTGAATCAGCTAACAGATCCACCACGTGGCAGCATAATTATGTATCTCTGCTGGACGGATCAAATCACTGTGAACTGTTATCAGTGAAAGCATGCAGAGAAGCAGAAAACTTCCTATGGACTTTCCATTCCATGCTCATTGTCATGGAGTGGTTTTGTTTCAGTACCAACTTCAGTCATTGAAATGGCAATGGAGCAATACCAACCAGTCGGTACGAGCCAAGCTTGCTCTTTTAGTGATGCTCACCTAAGAAGTGGATGGCATGGATGCCAGCTTTCAAGTGTCACCAAGAGTGACCATGTCCTGCCAATCTTCAGGTGTTGGATGGATATTCCCAGATTTACATCAGCTTGTACATACTTTCTGCAAGACAGAGATAAACTCAGGAGGGGCACAGTGTGCTCTGGTGCCCTGGCACCCACCTTGTGGTATATGCTGAGTTTTCAGCGAAGGCCAGACTCACAGGTTGCATCCTCACTTGCACAACTTTGCCTACTGGGGTACAGAACTGGGATGTTCTCTTATGTTTTTCACAATAGTCTGTATTTCCCTATGTTGACTGGAACCCACTTAGGAGAATGGTCAATACCAAATCATTAACAACTTCTGTTGAAATTGTTGTGTTGTGCAGAGTAAAAAAAAAAAAAAAAAAGAAAAGAAAAGAAAAAAGAAAGAAAGAAAGAAAAAAAAGCCTAATTTTGAATTCAGAGGTAGTAAGTACAGTATGTATATAGCACAAGAACACTGCAAAGAAATTGAAATTCTAGACCTGACTCTCAGGACAGGGATATGGCCAGGGGTATCAGCATGAACAGTCCTGAAAACACCTTTCTTCTTGGTGTTTGGTCTTCTTTCTTCCAACCACTGGGCTTCCAAGCCATGCTCTATACTGAATGCTCACTCTGCAACCACAACTGTCTCTTCCTATTCTGTCTGCACCAGAACAAAAATGGTCTAGCTAAAGAGATGTGCTTTCTTTGGCTTCAGTTATCATTTGTATGCTGCCTTTCATGAAAACCATTCCAAAGCACATAATTCCTATTCACGACACGTAGGATGAAGGCATGCAACTCCAGATAGTGAATTCTGTTTTGAGGGTCAAATATCTAAAGTTCAAAAGCCGTAAATCTGAAACCCGTAAGTCTAGGTGCTCTAACTGGAAGATAAAGGTGTAGACTAGGTAAACTCCTAAAGGAGCAGGTCTACGCTTACCATTGGCCCTATCAGAATTGCAGGAAAAGGCAAAACTTCAGCCACAACTGACAGCCAAGTACTTCAACAAGAGGATAAAAAAAAAAAATAATAATAAAGGATACAGAAGTTAAGTTTTCAGTTTTTGAGAGAGCTGACCTCATCTGTCAGTAGTGCTGCCTGTCTTATGAGGACAGGGTACACCTGAGTATTTGTTCTGCCTTCTACTAATTATAATTTATATCCAGAAATTTCAGGGCTAACACAAATGTATATAAAAATAGATTGGCATTTCTGTCTGTGAAGAAGACTTTTGTAGTTCCCAGAACTGCTACCAAGTTACTTCCATCCAGTTATCTAAAACTACCAAAAATAGCTATCTACAATTTGACAGGAATAGCTGAAAGATGACAAGATACCAGTCTCCTAAAGCTCTACTCTTGTGAGTATTGCATGCCACACAGCAGGGAGCACAAGCCTGCACAAGACCGACTATATTTAGTTACAAATAAATCTAACCACTGTATTTTGTTTACCATATTGAAAAGGAACAAGTGTCAAACCTTTCACACAAGTGCACTCGAATCAATCATGTTAAAAAACAACGGTGGAAGAGGTTTGCAAGGATTGCATTGGCTTGTTTGAGACGACAAGTGAAAGCTAAGGCTCTGCTGTTGAGCAGATTCGCATAGATTCTAAGATTTCTTGCAAGTTGAACTGAGACATCGTCAGATACTTTTGCTATTAATTGCCTTTCCGAACTATGTGAATATTACCATGCATTTAATTATTTATCTTTAAATTCCATTGTCCTTGATAGCTTCTTAAACAACTGTCAAGAATTTAACCGCAGAATGTGGTTGTATAGTTTTATATTAGGGTGTTCTTGGTATTCTCCTCTCCAACTACAAGTAGCTACTCAGCCCAAATTGCCTTCCTCATCGCGCATTTGCTTAATACTTCAGAAAATTTTGCACAGGCCTTTGGGTATGTGCTGGTTTTACCTTGCTGGGCAGCTGAACTCTAACACAACCACTCTCTCTCCCACAGAAAGGGGGAGAAAATACAACGGAAAGGGCTCAAGGGTTGAGATAAGGACAGGGCGATCACTCAACAGTTATCATCACGGGCAAAAAAGACTCAGCATAGGGAGATTAATGTAATTTATTGCCTATCACAAGCAGACTAGAGCAGGGAGAAACTAAAAGTGAATTAAAATCACCTTTCCCCCAATCACTTCCTTCCACCTCCTCCCCCTGAGAAGTGCAGGGGAACGGGCAATGTGGGCTGCAGTCAGTCCCTGACACTTCGTCTCTGCCAGCAGCTCCCTCATGGTCACTCTCTGCCCCACATCCACGTGGGGTCCCTCCCACAGGATGCCGTCCTTCCCGAACTGAGCAGCGTGGGCTGCCCACAGGCAGCAGCTCTTCAAGAACTGCTCCCACATGGCTCCGTACCACGGGGTCCATCCCCCAAGAGCAAACTGCTCCAGCACAGGTCCCCCACGGGTGGCAGCTCCCCCCAGACCCCCTGCTCCTGCGTGGGCTCCTCTCCACGGGCTGCAGCTCCGGCCTGGGACCTGCTCCTGCCGGGGCTCTCCATGGGCCGCAGCCTCCTCCAGGCCACATCCACCTGCTCCAGCGGGGGCTCCTCCACGGGCTGCAGTGTGGAGATCTGCTCCATGTGGGACCCATGGGCTGCAGGGGGACAGCTGGCTCCACCAGGGGCCTCTCCACAGGCCACAGGGAACTTATGCTCCATCCCTGGAGCACCTCCTGCCCTCCTGCTGCACTCACCTTGGGGGCTGCAGCACTGGTTCACTCATGTTTTCTCATGTCTCTTTCTCCCAGCTGCTGTTACCCAGCATTTTTATTTCCCCTTTCTCAAATGCATTCTCCCAGAGGCACAACCAACGTCATTGGCTCATCTTTGGCCAGCGGTGGTTCTCTTGGAGCCATCTGGAGCTGGCTCTGAACTGCCATGGGACAGCTGCTGGTCTCTGCTCACAGAGGCCACCCCTGCAGCCCCCCTGCCACCAAGCCCTTGACACATAAACCAAATACAGGGTAATGAACCAAGAATAGTTTATACATATTACAGCATTAAGCAACATGCTTGCATCCAAGAACTGATTATTCAGTTCAGTTCAACTGATTATATTAAAAAGTACATTAGCCATTTCTTTAATGAATTAGACTTTAAGGTCCCTCTATAGCAGGTTCTTGCTGGTTTCCTTATAATTTATCCCAAACATTTTTAGATGCAAATATAACCAGTTGTTTTGACCGAAGGCAGGTGTTTTGTATCTTGTTGCTCATACACTGATTGCACAGAATCATAGCATGGCTTGGGTTGGAAGGGCCCTTAAAGACCATCTAGTTAGAATCACAGAATCATCTAGGTTGGAAAAGACCTTCAAGATGATCCAGCACAACCATCAGCTTGACCTACTGAGTCCCATCACTAAATCCCCCTCCTATGGGCAGGGATACTTTCTACCAGACCATGTTGCCCAAAGCCCCATCCAACAAGGCCTTGAGTTTGCCCCCACCACATTTAGAGCTCCCACTTTTCCTGCTCCTTTTAGCCATCCTAATTTTTAAACATTTGAGAAAACCCAGATGAGCACAAACATCAGTCATATTTTTTCCTCCTCTTTAAATTCAGCAGATATAAACATACCACAATTATGTAAATATTTAACAACCAACAAGCATTCAGCAGTCAGGTTGAGTGAGTATTTACTTTTGCCTTGTGGGCCTCATGCCTTACAGCTTCTTTACTCTTTTCCATGCATCACCTGTTCTGTACAAGAGGAATGTTTTTTCCTTCAGGCTCCATACTGTCCTCATGTAACTACTGATAGCCTTGACAATGTAGTATTTTACAATTCTCAGATGACTAGACACAAAGGAGAGTTTTAAAACATGAGTTAGAATTGTGACACAAACACGAGTTTTCTCCCTCTAGAGTTGAAATCCTATGGCTTTTTAGGAGCTCACACCACCTCTTGATTCCCTAATGTGTGTATACAGTGATGAACATTTTTAAACAGGTGAGGATATGCTTCTGAACAAACTGTGTTCAAGAAAGAACCATGGAAATGAACCGAGGAAAGAAAACACCTGGGTAAGAGTCAAAAGAGTCACCGTACTACCAGTTCAAGCTGTTAACAGTCAGCAGCTATTTATGACCTCCTCATTCATCTGAAAAACACTATCCCATGTGCCTTGCACTGATCAGTACTTTCTTTAAACAATTATATAAGTTTAATACATAACTTTTTCATATTTTTTTCATATCTGTCTGCATGTGCATCTGTACATACCACAGATAACAAAAGCCATCTGATCTAAATATGAACATAAATGTGAACCACCAACTTTTTTACTGCTGCTACTGAAACAAAAATATAAATGGAAGTGATAAGTATGCCCAAATGGCTATTTCATTAACTGGATTCTTTCACACTTCTTCAGAGTATCATAATGACAGTCATCAATTCTGGCACTCAAGGACAGCAAATGATTCATAGCCGACTACACTGAACTAATTAAAAGCATCTTCCATAGCGCAAGATGAAAACACTGTCATCTGCTCTAAGTAGAGCATAGGTGAAAATTATGCTGCAGAAATAATACAAGCAAGGTTCTTACCTGTTAAAATTGAATGCATCCCAAATAAAAGTCAATGTTCCCAGTGTTCACACGGATGACAGATTCGCCATTCAGAATAATCAGATCAAAGGGAAAACAAGATGGAATTAAATTAGGAGTTTTAAATCCACTAACAGTATCTAGGCTCCCACATAGCACTGTTCATCGGTAAATATATAGTCACTTGATTATAATTAGAAAAAGCTAATAATTAACCTATTTCAGTATATAATTTACCAGGTGTTTTTACAATTTCCTATGCTAAAAAAGATCTGCTGACTTTTAATGAGACTAGTAAAAGTAAACTTGGACTTCTATCATCACTTTGTAGAGAAGTGAGAGGAAAAGCAGTGGAAATGCTGATCGCAGTGTATTTTCCTCACATTTCATGCACTTAAGGTCTAATTTAAGGGTTCTATTCTCTTTGAAACAGCAAGTTGCCACTATCTTTCGTACAAAGATGCAATCCTT
Organism: Nettapus auritus; assembly: GCA_011076525.1. Classification (NCBI taxonomy): domain Eukaryota; kingdom Metazoa; phylum Chordata; class Aves; order Anseriformes; family Anatidae; genus Nettapus; species Nettapus auritus. The sequence continues at coordinate 151,452,341 of CM021765.1, forward strand.
CCCAGCTACGGCTTGATGCAGTCAGCAGGGGTCATGGCCATATCAACAAGGGGGTTTACACACTGTACTACCAGGCACAACAAGATGCAGGCACACGAGCAATCTGAACAATAAGCTTATTTTCCTAGAATGAGAGGCAGTGCACAATCAGGTTTGTAATTAAGATAGAAAAAGGTGTGTGCAATGCTAGAGTAGTGCCATAAGGGCTAAAATCCCTGGGAATGCTTATGAGACCTGGCAACAGTTGTTCCTAATCAGCAGTACTATTTGCAAATTAAAAATTAAAAGCATTTTCAAGACATCAGGCAAGACCAGTCTGTCACTGGAAAAGATTATCTAGTAGGTGAGGTAAGATTCCCACCCATCAAAGCACTAGATTTATTAAATTGATTGTGATTTTTGGAAGAGTTTGTAGCACTCTTTTTGCTACAGAACCTGGCTGGAGTTTCCAGCTCATCTTGGAAAGAGAGTTCTCCAAACAATTAGTTTTTCAACATCTGAACAAAGAACCTAAAATTCCCCAGCTCTTCTGATTGGAATTTTCCTTGAACACACTTGTAGTGGAACACAACTCCAAATTTAAAAGCACAAAACTAGTTTGTTACTCACTTTTTGCACGAGATTTTGTGCAACGCAGCATGCAGTTTGTCTGCTTAAAACAATATATTTACCAATAATTTGTTCATACTCTTCAGCCCCTTAACGAATAAACAAAATGTATTTCTCTGCCCAGTTTTATCATGTGATAATACAGGTCAATATGGTATAAACAATTGCTACTTCTTGTAATGTATCTCAAAAATAAAAAGCTATAGCAGGCAGTATGCAAAATTTAAAAGCAGGCAATGAAAAAACACAGAGGTATTAAAAAATTTAAAAATAAAAAAGTGGACAATGAAAAAAACAGAGGTATTTAAGGTATGTTATAAAGATCCTAAGTCTAAAAGGTTAGGAAGGACAGAAAGAAGAGTACAGAATAAAATAATAGAGAGCTAAGACATTGACCATCTTCTATTAATAACTTCAGAAAAGCAAGGGAATAAACAACAAAACTGAAAGGCAAAAGCAATATATTTAAAATCAATAAAGATCTTTTAATTTTAAGATATTTCTATTTTAATAAATTAATAATTTTTTTTTTTTACATTTCTAAATCATGCATAGTTAACCGTGGAAGTCTTTCCATATATATGCATATGGAAACTATAAGTACATTCTTGTATCTGTTATCCAAAAAGATTAGTGGGATATGGAGTAAGATTAGATGCTTATAAAGATATTAGATTCTTATGTAAGATGATGGGAATTTGGAATTACAACAGATAAGGAAAAAAAAGGGCACAAAACCCTGCAGTGCCTCACAGAATAAACCATGACAGATGCTTATTGTGCAGCATTGCCAGATGTTGGAAAAAAAGATGTTACTGGTTTGTTCCGACACAGCCTTTCCTGATTATTTCCACTGTCAATGTTGAAAGTCAGAGAACAGTCAAGACATTTACTTGCATCTATCCCAGTTGAACTTGTTAAGTTTGGGTTCAATAGGAGAATAAGAAAAACAATGGCATGTAGTGTTTTATTGTTGCTTAACCTTTTTGGATCTCATCCTCATCACCAGTTCCCCACTGCCAGCTTGCTGAGCCCAGGCATGGACCTCCATTTTCTCTGTGAGTAGGGATGAAAAACTGGCCGTTTTTAGGACTGTCCCAAGCCAAGAAAGATTTTGGAATAAATGAATGCAGAAATGAATAATACTGTGTTGAAGCACTGAGATATAAGTCTTTTTTTTAGGCAGGAGGAAAATCTACACGTAAGAGATTATTTAGTATTACAATAATCAATTTCAGAGTTGTAAGGAAAAGGACAATAACTCATAAGAATGCTAGCAATGTTCAGGGATAACCAAACTTCTTTGTACGCAAGAAAGGCTTCTGAGGCATCTACTTACGATTGAAAATGTGTTAATTAATGAAAAGCCTGAAGGGATAACAAAGGATTGATGGCAGTCCTCCTCTGCATAGCCGTGCAAATGAGCTTGCTTGGCCCACTGAAAGCTGAAAGGCAGCACTTACCTCTCAAGGAAAATATTTTTAGAGGAAAGCTGCCAGACATCCCCCCATCTCTTGCCCCACTGCTGTTATCAGAGTAGGCCAGGATCATTCCCAGGGAGATGAAGATGCCAACAGGAGGCCATTATGCCAGGAAGGGACCAAGTCAGACTCTTTTAAAGACCACCGGCAGCCACACAAGGCAGATACAGTCCCAGAAGGGGCATACTGTGAGTTGAGGGGGCAAGCGGGATGGGATTTTGGTTTTACTCCTTTTTCCCCAGAAGTTCACTGGGAAGGAAATATAACTGGTGCCCCACCCCAAGCTCCTGCAGATTAAGTGAAGAGACACCGGACCCCAAATTGAGTGTTGAAGACTATTGAGAAGCATGCACTAACCATTCCAGGAGAGCCTCCCCAAAATAACCCTGCTTCTCTGTCTCTCCCGGCCATGCCTTGCACAGGAAGGGTTCACAAAATTACTGGTCATCTTCCTTCACCTTCCATAAGCCAAGTCATAACAGATAGCAACCGCTGCCAAAGGAAGCCCCACAGCCAGACAGACTGCTGCCCATCTCTGCCTCTACCTCAGCCGAGACCAGAACATGTCATTTCCACAACAGAAAAAACAGCTTTTCTGTTCATGACGGTACCTGCCCTACAAGCAACCTATCTGCCATGGTGTTCTCCTGCAGTGCTGGCTGCTTCTGCCTTTTGGTCAGGGTAACACCCAGCCAGCACTCACCGAGATCCTGGAGATCAACCAAAGGAGCACGGGGACAGAAATGTTAGGGACTCCATGACTGCATGAAATCCTCACCTTTGACTGCAGCTCGTTCTTCCAGCACAGAATGATGGCCCTGTAAGAAAAGAGACCTCCCCTGACATCTGCTTATATGTGTGAGAGCTAAAAGGCATGACAGCAAACACTTTGGCTTCCACTTAGCTCCTCCATCCTTTTCAATGCCTCCATCCCTTCCACTGCAAATCATGCAGCAGAGGAGTAGCCAATATGATGGTTAAGAGACCAAAGGCACAGCTTCTCAGACAAGCCAGACAGGGCAAATCAAATGTCCTATTTGGGAACTGAACACGTTTGAGAACCAAGATCTACAGGACGTGCAGCCAATTGCCCCAGTTTCACTCAGTCTCTATAGTAGTCTCTGTATAAGCCCCCCCTACATTTTCAGCTGTAGTGAAACAGTCCACTTGCAGCTCTGTGTCCTTTGCCCACACCACAGCCATGTCACACCTCTCCAGTTCTTCTGTGTACAGCACGCTCTGCCTCCCTTAAATACTCACGAGGGCCACCACAACACCACTGTCACACGTCTGTATTCTTTCCTGCTTTTTTCTAATGCACAATTCAAAGTTGCATTCTCCTTTCTTTAAACTCCTTTCCTGATGTGTGCCAACCAACCTCAGATTGTTTTCCCTTTTAAATCAGCCCTTCCCTTCACTTTGCATTGGCCATCAAAGATGCAGCGGGCATGAAAGGTCACATCATCAGAATTCCTTATCTTTAATCAGACTTCCCTTTCCTCCTCTGCTTTAATCACTTTCCATCTTATTTCAGATCTCAACAGACTTTTTCCCTCCCTCATTCTTGCAGGGTTTTTTCCCCTTTCATTAGGTTATGTAATAAAAAGCTCATCTGCCCCCATCCCCATTCAATTACTACTTATTTCTGTAGCTATGTTATTTAGACCTGCAAAGAGTTTTGAGAACATAAAATTCATGGACAATAAAAAAATAAAAAATACAAGTCTAATATATTATGCAACCTCTTATACCACATTATTGAGGACAGAAAAGGAAGCTTAGACTCATTTCTGGTGATGTGCAGGAGACAAGCAGGGGACGACAAGGCTCTGGCCAAGAATCCTTGGTGTATTAGAAAGAGCTGTTCAGGTACCTGCTACAACTGAATGAACCTAAATGCACACGTCTTTTGGACTCCAGCTTTCCCACACAGCAAGGAGAGCATGCAAAAGAAATGGAGCAGCATTCTTGCTAAGTCAGACCAAAGGGATCGGGATCTTCATCAAAAGAACAAAACAAACAGAGACACGTTCCAGGGATGTGCTTCCAGCTATACGGAGACCGGCAACATCCTGAGTCACAGGCATGTGCCTCTGTGCTTTGATGAAGAATTTTCTGTGTTTTATGACATTGTTTTATTCCACTTTACTCAATTTCACTTCATTTTCTGACCCCATGCAAGTGTTTGCAACGCACAATATCCCTGATGACAAACCACATGAGGCATCTCCCTTTGTTCTGAACCTGCCATCTGTTAGCTTCATTTGATGTCTGTGAGATCTAGTAGGAGACATCCTGTATGAGAACACTCTCTGTTCACCTTTTCCATGCCATTTGTGCATTTACAGACCTGCTTATATCCATTGCTCAGCCACCTCCTTCATGGATGTTGAGTCCAGGTTTATTTAAACATTACTTGTGCAGAAGCTCTTCCATACCCTTCTTTGTCTTTATTGTTCTTATAAATAAAGAAATAAACAGTTCAGTGCTCACTGCTACATGTATAGTCAGGATAATTCCTCCTCTCTCCCCCAGCACACGACTGTGAATTCTGCCTGCCATGTATCATTCAGTCACTCAAAACTTTTAATCATACAGCTATACTTCAGATCAGTATTAAGTTGAATAAATGTCTTCTCTTACATGTAAGTGAGCTTGCAAAGCTTAGCTTACAACAAGCAGAAAATAAACCTTCAAAACAAATAACAAATACCTGTTAGTTTAGTTAGCGTTAACCCTCCCCTGCATAAGTTTACTCAGCTGACTTATTACTCATACACTACTCTTACAGCTCTAATTCTGCCTGGCTCACACAGCAGCGTCAGACTTCCTGACATCTCCACACAGGAGACTTGACTTGTAACACCGTGTTTTCTAATAACGTCATGACCAGGTTATGGCATGCTGTATATGTTTGCCAATCTATGGAAGTATCACCCAAATCCATGGTGCCCTGAGTCATCTGAAAGGCAGTATCTGTGTCCAATACTGATCTTAAGGGTATCTTATTTTTCCTTCTCCCCTCCCAGTAGGTTTGTTCAGAAAGGATCAAAGCTATGCTAATATTTTTCTATTCTTACTCATGTTATCCAGTGAAGGTAAGAAGGGTACATAGAAATTATTTCAGGTATTCACAGATGCTTTGTTTTCCTTGTAAGCAGTTTAAGCTGACTCTCTGCCTGCAGTACACATCAGCAGCAGCACACAGAAAGATGCAGCAAGGAAGGTAGTAAGTGTGTACAAGAAACAAAACACATTAGTGAGAAGACAGATAGTAATCCTGCTAGCCTTAGAGCCATGTGTGGGATCTCAGCATCACAAGACCAAACCGTCAGACCCTCAGCTCCTGAAACAAAATTCATCCTGCTGAGTGAAGCACCAGTGCTTTCGAAGCAGGAACAACTCCCAGGATTGCCTAGAGAAGGATTAAAGCATATCAAATCCTGCCCAGCTTACCCTTTGAATAATGGTAGGTCTGGGTTAATAACTTGGGACTGTAGCATCACATATATCCCTCCCTTGGTCACTGCTTCTCCCACAGAGATAACCCTGTTTCAGTTTTTTTCAGTTTGCTGTAAGGCAGTGGAAGAGCCCATTAATTCCTGGGCTTTTATACAGCCCACTCACAGCTGCCCCTTGGACAGGAGGAGAGGATGAAGGAAAAGCAAGGACGTTGAAGTCCTGAAACCTCTGAATTTTCCAGAGGAAGCAGAGCACCTCCTGCAGCCATGTTTTTTCACAGGACAGGTGGGGAAAAAAAAAAAATGGTCTAAACCAGAAAGCACAGTTGTCTTGGGGCTGGGTGGGATAGCCCTGCAGAGCAGCCAGAGCAAATGGTAAACTGAAAGCAGAGAACTGCAGAAGAGCAGTGAGAATAATCTGGCCCGAACAGGTTAGGAAAGATGATTCATTTGAACTGAGTGAAAAATTAACTCAGGAAGCAGAGAGCTGATTTATGTGCAGGATTGATTTATTTGTCCAGACCACAAGTCAAACCCCAACAAAATGAATTTATGCTTGCTGTTCCTGGATTCACAAGCTGGATACTACGTGATTTCAGCAGAGCAGTCAGGGTCCCAAACATGCAAGCCAACTCACTGTGGCAGAAAACTGATGTCTGCAAAAGAGTTTTCACGATGTTTCACATCTCCTTGAGCAGACTGACATGCAAAGTCCCAGTCTGAGAAACTGAACATCAAACACGGTCATTTTTTGCCATTCCCATGCTTACCACTGGGGTACGAAGATGTGCAACATGGAGAGGTGGCTAGAAAGAAGTACTTGACAAACAGCAACTGGCTGGCACCTGTCCAGCTGCTGGACTCCGAGTGCAGATGTTCTAAAAATACCAATGAGCCTTTTAAAAAATGTTACATTCATGCATCACGTCACATTTCAGTTGTTGGATAAAACCCAGGCTGCATTGCCGCCAGCAGGCTGTGTTAAAATGGAAATCCATTTTACAAATTACTGAAGTATTAAGTCACACAGTGTGCATGCTGTCCTGAAGTATTAAAGGGTCAGACAACTGCAGGGTGCAAATATATGTATCTTTAAATCGCGGTGAAAATACAGACTGCCAAATTCAGGGAACAGGATTACATCTCTGACATGAGCCCTCTGCATCTCCTAATTCCTGAATCAACATGCCAGGTGATAGCCCAGTGGGACACAGGATCATGCAACAGGTCTAGTTTGCTGCACATAGCCTTGCTTTCCTAGTAAGAAAACTGAGGTGAGCACCCGGAGAGGAGCCATGGGGACACCTTCTGAGCGTCTCTGGCTGGAGCCCTGGCAAAACAGATCTGCAGCAAATGCCTGTACTCACAGCACAGGCAATGGTAACCAGTAGATCCTACTACTAGTAAGTTAGACGCCTGAACTCAGGTGAAAACTACATGTCTAAACCTGTATCTCTTTGTTATTAATGGCATTTTTATTAATACGTAGACCTTAACAATGGTTCTCCTGTTTTTAATGTCAATTTACATTCCTGTTCCAAGAACAGGGAAGGTAAAAGACAAGTTAGCATCACCTAATCCATTTCCCATTCTTCATCTAGCACAATACCTGGGCATTAACAGCAACCTTGCTGCCTAGAGCTGCTCAGAGAAATAATCTTCTTTAGTTAAAACACTAAAGACAACCAATTCTGATGCATTTCTGAACCAAGGTTATTCTTCCCAACAGATGCTGAGTGCGTGTAGTCCCTGTGCCTGCTATGGTGGGTGGAAGTGCAGACAAGCAGAACACAGCGTGCTTGCAGGAGCCTCGATAATTTGTGTATGTGCTGCCCAGATGTTACCTATTGCAAGAGATTTAATATAAAATCATTTAGAAATAATTTTTAAAAAATATTTCTTCTTCTGTTTTTAAAATACTACTATGGGAAAAATGGCCCTCATGTATTTAAATGATACTGTGTGATTATACTCACACAGGCAATGTTAGGCATTTGTGAGAACGCATCAAATACAAGGCTCCTACATGCGTGGATCATATTCTGCTGTAGACTACCTTTAAAACATTATCCATATTCTGTTTATGCTCCAAGTTCCTTGTTCTCACAAAACCTAGATTAGGGCAGCCTTACACTCATAATGATCTTACTTGAAAAAATAAAAAGTCACTTGTGCTTCACATCAGAGGAAGACAAGTTGTAAAAAATGCAATGGGGTGCTCACAGTTCTGAAATCTTGCTACTAAATCTTCTATTGATTTGCCTAACATCTTGCTTGTGATAGGCAAGAAACTACTGTTAAATAATAATAATAACCCACCTAAAAGTGCCACAGAATATCCAAAGAAAAAATGGCAAGTAAATACCATGAAGATTTATGAAAAAAATTCCCCTAACATAAGGCTCAACTGCTCCAATGTAACCTTAATTTCCTCATAAAAGTAACAAAGTGCCTTTTGATTTTTACTATAGAAGTTCTCTAACTGCCTGTGTAAATCAAAAACAATAAACAATTTGCCCTACAGCTATTAGAACACTTTAAAAATAAAATAAACAGAAAAAAATGAACTACCTGCAAATGAAAATTGAAAAAATCCATTAATGGGGCAGGGATACCGAAATATTAGTAAGCCAAAGTTGTCTTTCCAGAACAATTTATTTCCCCTAAGTGCTTCATTTAAGCCACACACCAAAAATCGCTCTCTATTTTCTAACACGTAAAGTTAAAAGGAAGGTGGTATTTTGCAAGTTGCTCACTAGGGCAAGAAACTCTGGAGACTGGAGTTTAAATTGGGCTGGGTAGGTATTAGCAAGGCAAGAGGACGTCCTGAAGAGCCTTGTGCTGCTCTGCACTTCTTCTCGAGATGGCAGTTCTCAGCTCCACTCTTCCCCTGGTTAATAAATACGTAAATACGTTCTGGTGGCAGAAGTATAAAGAGTGGGAATTAAGTAAGGCTGGTCGGTGAGAGCTGGAGAAGCAGGTTACACAGCAGCCACGCTACACTAATAACCTCCACTCGCATGGGGTACGGTCTACTGCAGAGCACATTTTGATAGAAGCCTACTAAAATAGTATGTGCAGCCATGGCTTCACTTCTAATGTCCCAGCATAGATCAAAAAGAAGGATTCAACTAAGCCAATGATGGAGAAAAACTAATTTCATGGTAAAATAATTCTAAAATATATTTAAGGTACATTGGCAAGGCTACTTTAAAGGGAATCTGCATTACAAAACATGTAAGGGAACTGAAGACTATATTCTGATGTTCTGCAGCTGCTAAAAAAAATAGTTATTCTTTATCACTTTCTGACTACGGTGTTTTATGTAAACAATTTTCTGAGAATACTTCTTCCTCCCTTCGCTGTATAGGTTTGGTATTTATTTTTAAGACAGAATAGAAAGAGCCGCTTCTTCTCTATCATCCAGATTTTTTTTCTTCTTTTGGAGGATGCAGAAAAATAGGATAGAGAGAAAAACTTTAAATATTATTTCAAATACAAAAAGGCAACTGTCTAAATGTGAACCCTATGACCTGCTTACAAGAAGTTAGTTAGAACAAATGTAAAGTTGTCATTTGAATTTTACCTCTAACAGTACCAGGAAGCACTGCAGAAAACTTGTCAAAGCAGCTGTAACTAAACTTTGAACACTTACAGAGCAAGAAACGGAGGAATGTTCTGCACTCCCTGATGCAGCAATATTTCAGGGAAACCGCAGCTTACTGTCAGACAAAAATGAAATAGTTAGGTTTTCAAAGCTGTGCTTGCCCAAGAGCAAAATACTAGATGTTTGAGCAGTATCTGGGACCCTGAAATTTGGATATTTATTTTTGACTAGAACATAGAGTGCCTGAAAATATCATTACAGACTTTAGATTGCTAATGTATTTGCTACCAGATTTTTTAAAAAATAAATAATTTAAAAATCAAATTGTAAGTACATGTGAGTTATTTTAAAGAGAAGCATGGCATTATGTTTTAAATAGCAGAATTAAAAGGGTAAAAAATTGCTACGACCAATGGAAAAGAAATGTAAACACATTTAACCAAAAGCCTAATTAAAGCATGCAATATCATTCAAAGTCCAAATTTCTGGTTAATGTTCGTTTATGCTTGCAGTGCCAAACTACATTACAAAAATTAGATATGAAGCACATTTAAAATACAGCATTTTTCTCTCATTTATGCATCTTGCTACTGGAGAAGCAAGTCCTTTGGCCAGACAAAGCTAATTTAAAGTCACACTATTTAAATTACATCATTTTTCTGTAATTGCAAGGCTTTTTTGCTCTTAAATACAACAGTACTGGATGTAGCATAACTCAGATTTAACACTGAACTTGCAGACCAGAGCTGAAAAGGAGCATTAATTTAATTTCCATAGGGAAAAAAAAAATAAAAAATAAAAAAAATCTGAAATGGATCACACATGGAAATAAATTGGTTCACTCTCATTTCATGCATAATATGAAATTAAATGGTCAAAAAATGAAAGATGAGCATAATATGACACCACTCAATTATCCCTTCTTTAACAGCTCTTACTGGCATGCAAGATGTATTTTTGGTATGTATTTTGAAATTACTTACAAACCTCATGGCCAGCTGCTCTACAAAGGCTCGAGTTGGTTAGAAGAAAAAGATGGTGATGAAGACTATAACAGAAGTATTTTTTTTTATTTTTTAAGAAAACAACTTTAATCTACCATTCAATTTAGCTATTTAAGAAGGACTTATAAATGCAGACTTGTACTGCATCTTGATACATGTTATATGGTCTCTGCTGCTACCAAAGGAAGCCCTGCTTTCATCTTACACTGATCGATGCCAAGTGTCCACGGAGCTCCACTGGTCCCTACAGCAATACCGTGGAGAACAAGTTCTACTGTGCTCCAGAACAGCAAAACACAACCATCTCTGCTCGGCAGAGATCTAGCCACAGCCATCATTCTTCCAGGTTTTCCTGTTTCTCATAAGGAAACTGTAAGATTACAGTTATTTTTATGGTTATAGTTGAGATTATTATTAGCTTGCTGCTTTTCCCACATCTAAGGAATTGAATTGTGTTGCAGCCCTGCATTATCTGCTTCCATATTCTGCCTAAATTCTATGTTCGTTTCATCAACTTCCACTGTAGTCCCTTTTTGTTTTGCTAATGGACTTGTTGCCACAGAATACATAAAAGTAATACTAATATGATCAGGGATTTCAAATCCCAAAAATGTAATCTCAAAACATTTTGGTTTCTGTAGCAAGGAAAAAAGTTCACAGCTGAGAAAATGCTGAGAGCAAAGAACCTGAGAGGCAAAACTGGACACGGCAACTTGAACATTCGATGTACCTACATGTGAATCTTTATCTGCTTTTTTTAGCTTGAGTTTGTTGTTGTTGTTTAATTTTGTTATTATTTGTTCTGAATTTTAATCATTGGCTGCAGATTATGAGAAAACACATCACACGGATGACAGCCTTTTATAATTAGACTGATGGACTACCTATGCAAAGTGCTTCAGTCCTATACGTTGTTGAGGATCTTACTTTAGGATCACGCGACTAAGTTGAACTGGACAAATCAATCAACCTCACTTTATCCCACCTTCTCTCTAAGAAGTTACAGCATTACTCTTTTATTTGGGGGAGAGAATCTGTGAGTTACGGTGCTAAAAATTCTGAAGGTGAACTTTTGCATCTACGTTCTTCCAAATTAAACTGCAGCCCATGATGGCTCTGCTTTCAGTTTTCCTTTTGATATAGGAGGGATGGCACATAGCTCTTGCTGAAAATGAATGTGTTTCAAATGAAATGTTTACGAAGAGAGAATCATTATTATGCAGCTAATGAAAGATGGATAAAACTTGTCCAAATTAATATTATGAGAGACCTAAACCCTTTTTAAAAGATAATGAGGGAAAACTCAAGCGACTTGGATAGACTTGTACATATTTAACAAAAATGCATTTCCTATTCAGCCTCAGAGGCACATAATGATGATATTTCCAGGGCTAAATTAACATGGCCAACGTTCTGCAATGTAAATAGGCTCCTATTGATTAAACTAAGCATGGGGTGAACTTAAGCTGTTTTATCTGACTGTCAGTGAATGTTTTGCTGGTTGGGAATGTCCCCAAAGAGGAACAGAAGTGCTTGGAATCAATACTGTCCAATCCAATTTTTTCTCACTGTTATCAAGGACAACTCTGTAATTAAGAAGCAATTCCATTACACTGTCCACCGCAGTGGACAGGAATTGCAGTGTAAGGCAGCTTCTCAGAGGTACAGCACACACCTTGCCTCGTGGGTTTGAATAATGTATTACCCAAGCAGATTCTTAAGTGCGTGTAAAAGAAGGCGTCATTGCAATTAAATTTTATTGGATGGTTTAAAGAAGAATGCCTTTCACATTCACCTTGGTTAAAGCAGATGTCATCGTGAAGAACACAGGGCCCATTAGATAAATTATGTAAAGTCAATTGAGTTTGAGTTTGTAGTTCTGTAATAACCTTAATATCTAGAAAATCCTAGCTACATTGCAAAACTACAGGAAATGTGCTCCAATCCACCACGATAATGCAGTTTACCCATCTGTCTAATAACTACTGTTTGACTCACAATTCTGTCTCCACACACTCCACAAGCATATTCAGTAGTTGCACTGCAGCAGGCACCGTGTAGCATCCCCACAACAGAAATGGTCCCTCCACAGACCCACCGCAGACCTCCCTCCTGAGATTTGGAGTTCACAGAGCATTTTGTGTGCTGGTCTTATTTTTGAACCTCATCAACCACTATCACTGTGTTTATACGAAGGTGGGAAAGAGGTTTTGCAGAATTCAGAAGGCTTCAAAAAGAAGAATCTCAGAATTTAGTAAGAGGTAGAAATTGTTACTGCTCAAAGGAAGAGTCAAAATGGTTTAGATGCAAGTTTACCTTACGTTTCTAAAAGTGAAATTCTAGAGTTGAACAGCCTTAGAGGATGTTTGGTTTTGTTTTCAAATCCAGAGTATCCATATGAAACGTGAACTGTTTTATACATCACTGCTAAATTTGGCAAAGTTTAGAATTACAAACTATTTTATTAGAAACCATCACTAAGATAGAACAAACAGAAATTAGGTAGAATGTTCTTGAGATTTCAGTACAGTTATTTAAAGTACCTCTACTACAAATGTTTGAATCAAATGATTTTTTTTCACATGAACTGTTTATTAGAATTACCACTTATCTTGGCAAAGACTATTGATTATTTAATAACTTTCAATATTGAATTGTTTAGCTTCAAACACAGTAACTGGCAAATGATTTTGGGCATGTATGTTCCTTGTTGAAAAGTTATTTTTGTAGTATTAGACAAGTCAAGAAATACATATTTTAGGATAGATTTACCTGTAAAAATGACTCATTTCTATTGTGTATCTCAGAAGGATATGTAGACGGGATTTCTCAGTGTGAGTAATAAAGCACAGCAGTTTGGAAGAAATGAAATACACTTAGCCTTATTATTCATTAATACTTCTGTGCTCGGCAGGCCTGCTTCCTCCCACCAAGGATTTGAATAACGTGGTTCCAGAAGTACTGCAGGACTGCTCCTTCAAGGAATATCATCAACTTTATGTAAAGGAAAAGGGCTGTGTTTGACCCAAAGTAATTGCTTAACTTACATGAAGCTTTACAACAGAAATGGTAAACTGCGGAAATGTGCTTTAAGAAAGGAGACCAAAGATCATGAACTCATCTAAGACCTCTGTGACTGAGATGTTTTCCATTTATCAGACAAGATACACAAGGCAAAGACAGTATTAGCTTGAAATGTGTGATACAGAACAGAAGACAAAGTTCCTCCAAGCTCAGAGAGCATTTTACGTGACTTTTGTTCCACATCAATATTCCATCAGCTGCAGAGTAGGTCCCTCGCAAAGTAATAGCAGAGAGAAGTAGCAATTCAAAACAAATAAACCTAGAGCAGTATTTAATACTAATACGAAGCCTAACAATCATTTAGTACTCTGATTTGGCTAGGAATTAATCTAAGTTAACTGAAATAATGCAATAGTTCTTCCTACCCACTGTGTGGAATAGAGCAATATATATATTGAGGCTTTCAGGCTAAGAATGTACACTGCTGTAATTGCAGGAGGACATTAAAATCATAAGGAAAATTATTTTGGAAGTATGGTCCTAATGTTTTAATATTTGTTTTTTCCTTTATAACTAAATACAGGATAAGAAACCTGAGGAAAGATTAGAATAGAAAGAGTCCACTGGGAACTGACAATGTGCGTGTTAATACAAGATGCAGAAAGATGTAACTTCATGTGCCCTGCACTCTAAAGATGGATTAACAGTTGACCAAGGCTGTCCTATCCCCAAAACAAGCAAAAAAAGCACACCCCAGAGACCCTCAAGACCAGTTACAGGGGAAAGAAAAAGATGCCTTGTGCTCCTAAGGCAGAAAGATATGCAAGACTTCAAAAAGAGAGGGGATGAGACCAGGGAGCAGGGCTTGACAGGAGATGAGGTATTCTCTGAAAAGGAGAAAGTGAACAGTTCCTGCTCTGAGCTGGTCCTACTTGCATTTTAGCCCAATGACTACCTCATCAGGGAAGAGTATGAACAGGTCTGGATCAAGAAACAGGAATGCACAACTGCTTCTTCTGGTTTCAAGAATGTTAAGCACTATACTTATGAGTAAGACTACCATGCTCAGACACTTCCACCTCTGCTTCTCAGTTATCACAATCACCATATTATGTAGATCATTCTTTCTGTCACCTGTATACAGGGCAATCTGTACACACCTGAAGGGCTCTTCAGATCAGAGGAGACTTAAAAATATTCCTACCTATGATGGACAGACCTCTCTGCTAAGACTGCTAGCACTGCTAGGAGCGTGCACAAGCAAACTTTCAGGCACTGAAGGAATTCAGCTGGAGGTAAATAAGCTAAAAGTGCTTGGGGGGTGATGGAAATTTGGCAAAGGTTAGGACAACACAATTAGGGATCACCCAGGTCCCTCTTCAAATCTATCTCCCTTGCTTGGATTGAGCTATTAGCTCTTTCAAAAGGAGAATAAAATCAGCTTAAAATTAGGTGATTATTAAATGCCAATGCCTGTGTGGAAGGAGGTACAGATCTTATTGCAAGCTTGGCAGGATACCTCGGAATGAAAGAGAAACCCTTTACTCACTATAAAAAGATGCTACTGAACCCCACGGTGGAGAGTTCATGACCTGCTTGCATTCCAGAAAGGGAGTATTTTTAGAGTACCCAGCAGACCTGAATGTCACAGAGAAATTGATAAAGGTAGCAAAGAACAAATTAGAAATGTCCTTAAAGCAAGGTGAAATTTTGCTGTTCCCTCTGTTTGAAATAAATAAAAGGGAACTGAAATAGCCGTGATGGAACTTTTGAAGCAAAGATGTGAGACAGAAGCATGATTCGATGCTGGGAGTGTTCCACTTGCAACTTTCTGGTATGGAAAAATAAAACAGCAAATTGGTATGAAAAAATCAAGTAAATTAATAATTAAGAACAATAATGTTGGCTAACCCATTTCTTTCTGAAATGTAATGCTTCAATTACTCAACCTAGGGAAGATGCTATGCAAGACTGAATGTTTTTAATCTGTTTTCCTGTTTCTTGACACTGTCAAGTATTAGAGTCCTAAAAGAGATTACAAAAATAGACCAAACTTGCAGTACCTTTTCCTTAGCATATCCTTCCTCAGCTCGGGAATTTCCTGAGCCAGAGATGGTATCTTTCTGTTTAATAACCCTCAGCAGATTTTTCTTCCAACAACTTATTTTTTTTCAAACTTTAGGACACAGAATTATCCTGTGGTAAAAAATTTCACCATTTCATTGAGTCATGGGGAAAAGTATCTTGGTATGTTTGTTGAACTTGCCTTTTGCTGACATTTAGTAAATATTTCTTCCACTACAAAAGGTAATGAACAATCACTTCTCATATAAAACATTATTCAGCTAGAATGTTGTTTTACAAATGCTCTAAAGGTACCTTTCTCTGGAAGCAAGGAACCTTGTACAAGAATTGGCGCAAGTCAACTAACAGCAGAAGTATTCTTTAATTATACTGAGTTTTTCCTCCTGTCTTATTCTAGTTCATCTTCTGGTACAGAGTCCTAAGCATTTATTATGTATTACATTCATAGCTGTCATGCTAGGACTTACAAATGTATTTGCTACTCCCTGATTTTGTACCAGTGGTTTCTCATTCTGCAAACAGTAGTCTTAAAAGATTGGACATTTACAGTATGACCAGCCTCAAAACTCATATCAGAGAGATAATGATACAGTCTTCTTAACAGCAGGAACATGCAGGGAAGGAAAAAAATATGTCATGGACGTCACCAATTCATTTTTTATTTTTCCTGTACACGTAAAACCCTAATTATGTTTCCTTGCTTGAGCAGCATTTATATTCACAGTAACACATGAGACATAAATAAATAAAATAAAAACAGAAAATCCTGGCTTTTTGGGAGCCACAGAATTCAGTGAAGCCTGGCTACTCAGATTAGTTCTATGGTATCATTACATTCCACTTCAAAATCTTGAGAGACTACAAAACCAGCACTGGTTGTGAGAACCTCTACTATATGTGACTGTAAAACCACACCCAAGCGTTAGGTAGCCACTATAACCAAGTTGTTTTCTGTTTACACTTTTGTATTCCAGTTTGGCTTTATGGTTCCCACTGTATAACAAACACTAAAAGCTGTTGATCAAAATGGAATATAAAAATAACTTAGTCTCCCTACTAGACTACATCTCCCTACCCACAATTTCTGATGGCTTCTGAGCTCTCAAATGTGAATCACAGCCTTTCTTTTCCATTTCCCAGAAATATTAAGCATCCTTCATCACTTGATGAATGCTAAAAAATACAAAAACCTATGGGGAAAAATGTCAATGGGAATTCTCAATAAAAAGCATTACATAAATGCTGGACGTTCACAACATTTTGAAATGTCAAAAATCCTTTCAGATACTTTAAGAACTAAAAATAATTACAAGTATGCAATTCACTTCTCAGATGCATAGTCTAAATGTTCCTCTTTGAACGGTATCTATTCTATTTGAAGGTGGCAAAGCATTAATTAATCCAGTACAATGAATCACCCACTGCTGCATCACAGAAGTAGCTTACACGATCACATTGTACATGGGTAAGTGGTTATGCTTCTTTTACAGCAGGAAAAAACAGTATTATCTAGACTCTTCAAATTCTTATTTTGGCAAAAGGAAAGCAGTTAGAACCCAGCCTATCTTTGTACCTAAGAAATTTGCTTTTGTTTTTCAATCTGATTCTTCTGGTAACTGCTCCAATGTCTGAAATACAATGTGGAGGTAATTTTCTATGTTAAAATGAAAAAAAAAAAAAAAAAACAGGACCTTTGCATGTCTGGTAGATTACCAGCGAGCATACACATGCTCCTGAAATGACAGCCTCACAATATCAAGCGAAATGCAGATTGTTTAAGACTTTCAGAGAGCACCTAAGTTTCAAAGAGCAATGCACGTGCATCCATTGTCCTACAGCCTAAGCTGCAGACACCCAATACAAAAAGAAAGGTAACTGTTTGGCTGAAGTGCTTCTTGACTCTTACCCAGACATGGTCATATGTGTTTCGAAAGCTGACTTCTTAAACCACCTTGAGCTCTGTTACAGTTATAGCTCCCAAAGAGCGGGGCTATAATAATGTAATAATTATAATATTAATAGAGTTAATTTTCTTCCTAGTAGCTGGTATGGTGCTGCATTTTGGATTTAGGATGAAAATAGTGGTGATAACACACTGGTGATTTAGTTGTGGCAGAGCAGTGGTTGCACAGAGCCAAGGACTTCTGGTTCTTAGGCTGGGGGTGCACCAGGAGCTGGGAGGGGACACAGCCAGGACAGCTGGCCCAGGCTGGCCAGAGAAATGTCCCATGCCTTATGGTGTTACACTCAGCAATAAAACCAGGGAAGATGGCCAGGGGTGGCTGCTCCTGCCTGTGAACAGCCTGGGAACTGTTTGACTGGTGTTAAGCAATAACTGTGTTGTGCATAACTTGTGTTTTTGTTTGTTTGTTTTGTTCCTGTATTTATCTCAGCCAATGAATTCTCACTTTTAACTTTTTTGATTCTCCTCCCCCCAATCCAGTACCGGGGAGTGAGCGAGTGGCCACATGGTGCTCAGCTGTCGGCCAGGTTACATCACCACACCTCTGAGCACCAGGCCGTACTTCCCGTACCACCCGTGCTGTGTGGGTGTCAGAGCACTGGCACAGGCTGCCCTGAGAGGCTGTGGGGTCTTCTCCTTGGAGATCTTCAAAAGCCACCTGGACATGGTTGTGGGCAACCTGCTCTGGTGGCCCTGCTGGAGCAGGGGTTGAGCCAGGTGGCCTCCAGAGGTCATCTCCAACCTCAACCGCCCTGTGTTTCTGTGAAGAAACTTAACGAATCAGGTTTGTCATTATGTACAGCTTGTGGGAGTGCGGACACCTGGCTTCAATGATCAGTTTGGACTGATAATTGACCATCCTGCTGAAAATACTACCCTTAATATCAGGCCATTCCTGCACAAAACACTCTTCATATCCTGAAGCTGAAGCCCATAAACCCAGACATGCAGAAATCAAAGACCTGGAGAACAAAAGGATCAGAAATCTGCTCCTTCCTAAGCACCTTGGCACAAAGCTGCTAATAACTCTCTAAATGAAGCATGATGAGTTACTTCAGCATCTTTTCCTTAACACAGCTGCATGGATGTAAACTAAAAAGGGTAGGGGAGTGACCTAAAAGGCCATTTAGTGCATTGAGCTAGCCCCCAATGACACTGGCTTTCCTTGGAACAGCTCTTACCAGTTTTTTTTCTAATTTCTCATTAAAAAAAAGAGTGGGACCAATCTACAGGCATCTCAGCCCCAGCAGGGGTTGACACTAGATACTTAGGAAAAGAATATGCCATCTTATTTCATCCAGCAATGCTTCTTTCCCTCTGCCCAACCCTCCAGCAACCTTTCATCTTCCCGTAAATTGTGGTTTAGGGATTCCCAGTTCCCATCATTGTGCTTAATAGCCCTAGATGGAAGTATCCGTCATGAATTTGTCTAATTGCTTTTGAACCCATTCAGACTTTAAGCCTCCACAACACTCTGCAGCAATGAATCCTGCAATTTAATTATGCACATCATGAAAAAGTACTTCCCTTCATTTGTCTTACAGCTACTGCTTGATCATTTCACTGGATATCCCCTTGTTCTTGCGCCATAAGAAATAGCAAACAATTATTCCTTATTCACCTTCTCCATGACATTCATGATTTTATATACTTCACTCTATTCCCCATCAGTAATTCCTTTTCTCTTTTATTTTTTATTTAAAGTCTCTTCACACAGAAGTTGTTCCTTCCCAAGGATGCAAGATTACGATGGACTTATGCAAGAACATGATGTTTTTCGTTTATGCTCTCTCCCCCTCTCCTTATCATTCCCAACATTATCAAAACCCACCTACAACACCTCCTTTTCAAGCTGCAGAGTTTTGTTTTAATCTTTCTGTGGGCAGAATCTGTTCCATCCCTGACTTACTGCTACTGCATCCTTTCTGAGTCTGGGAGACCAGAGCTGCATACAACACACAATAGCACAGCAGTGTTTCATTTTGGTCTCAGGCTGATGCTATCTGGAACTATTCTGTTTTTATCGCAGATCTGTAAATCTAAGCTTTTTCTTGATGAAAGTAGGAAGTTGTTCAAATAATATGAGAAATAGCCCAGTCACGAGAGAGAATAAATTTGAGTTTTACTTCTTAAATAAGTCTCAAAACAGACTAGGCATGTTCCTATGACAAATAATGATGAGAGAAGTTGGAAAAATTTTTTAAAAACAAACAAACAAACAAAAAAAAAAACCAGCCAAAAGGTTCATAGACATTTATAAAAACTCAGTACCACACTAGAAAGACATCTGTGTGTGCTGGGCCATTTACTAGCACTAAATGATGCAATGGCAGATGGACACCATGTTTGAAGGCTTTGTTTATGCAGTCTGAAAGTAACCACCAGCCTGGCCACACAAACACAAAGCTAGCTCTCCTAATCCTACTGACTTTGTAAATGTGCAGCACACAACAGAAACTGCACCAGCAGCTATCTGGATGACAAAATTAGCACTGCAAGAACAGGCACTAGAAATCCCAGGGCCTTCACATTTTGGCCATCTAGCAGTTACATTCTACCACCAAGGACATTTCTTTAGCCACTTACTCCAGCTGGCTAGTGTATAGGTCTTTGAAAAATTCTTCCTCACCTACATCAAGCTTAGTTCAGAGATGGAGATCGAGGCAGCTCCTTCCTCTGAAGATGCCATGTGCATCACCTCTCAAAACTCCTGGGAGCTGCTGGCACGATGCAAGCACTGTCTTCACAGAACTAAGAAAGCTCTATGCTAGATACATACAGATGCAGCAGGCTATTTTCCTGTCAATCCTGCTTCTCCAGAGTCACTACAAGTTTCCTTTCCAGAAACCGCAGAAGGAAGACTCCTTGAGACAGCATGAGGGGGACTAAATAGGCACTTCTAACAAGAACTCAGAAAAACGAGGGATGTGAATGAAAGAAAGATGTAGGATTCACAGAAGAGAGATAGAAAGGACAAGAATGCAAAATGCGAGAGGGAAGGGAGCAGGAGCAGAACCAGAGCAGAGAAGGATGGGATAAGATAACAGCCTGAAAAAAAAAAAAAAAAAAAAAAAAAAAAAGGTAGAAAGAATAAAATAGTTCATTCACATTCATAGGCATGAACATGCATGAAGAGTATCTACATCTATGTCAGAGGTGGCCAGGTGGTCTGACTGCTCCCCTGCAGAGCTTCTCCTCTACAGACCTGAGAAAGGACACCGGGCACCCAACATCCTTCACACCTAGACAACTCAGTCTTGTAAAATAAATTCAAGCCTAGCCAGCCTAGCCTGCACTTTCTGCATCTTTGCTATACCCAGTATGACAGCTGGAGGTCTGATTCATTATTTAATAAATAGCTACAACCGCTGTTGATATAAAAACACAGTAAATCAGTACCAAATAAAAATGTCCAGTCCCAGACATCCTCAAACTCTTCAGCCCAAAATTATTCTGTGTAATCTCTGTACCTTGTTTCCTGGTCTGCAAGCAGGGACAACAGTGCCACCTCACTTCACGGGCATGTTCTAAAACTTGTTTGCAAAGACCTAAGAGGCTGCTGTAACCAGGGAGGGGAGGGTGCATTTTCTAATGTGCCTCTGATAACCTGACACCCTACAACAAGGGCTACCAAGAACAGCTCAGGGAAATGAAAAGATCATATCTGCTGTAGGATGTGGCCGTCATACATTAACGATGCATAGAAGTGCACAATGAATATGAGCAAATGGCAAGCGAGTGCTCAGTCAACATGACTAACCCTCTGGGATGAATGAGAGGGGGATTTTTTTTGGATGCTAATGCTTGGGAGAGTCTATATTTTCTTAAAACTTGCAACTTTTTTGTATTAAAAAAAAAAAAAAAAAAAAAAAAAAAAAAAGAGTGATAAAGAAGCTTGTTGGTGCTTTTAAAGTATACTGTAAAAACAAGGTAAAAAGCTAAGAATTTCGCCAGAACTTCATTTTTGATTACACAATGATCTCTGTCCTTTTGATTACACAATGATCTCTGTTTGCAGAGGGAAAAAAAAAGGGGGGATTTATAAATATTAGTGAGCTAGGTTGATTTCACATCTCTATATCCCATGGAAGTCATCCCCCAGTGAAATGCAGGCATATTATAAAACCAAACGCCCTAAGAATAGCTCATTAAATAGAACACTGCATGGCGTAAGAACCTGTATTTGATGAAAATAAATAATTCCTTCAGTGAATGCAGACTTGTTTTACTACTTTTCAAAAAAATACATATACAAAACTCAACAGGAGCGAATACACAACACAATGAATCATCTGAGCAACAAATTAGTTCCATTAATTCCTCAGTGTTAGTTTATAAATTAAATCTGATAAGAGGTCTGAGTCAGTAGTGCTAGAAACGTCAAAGGAATATACTCTGCTTATAAATTTTCATGATTTTGAATTACTAGGAAAGTGTGACCAGTTCTCTGTTGTTTTTCTTTTTTTAAAGCTGTTCCTCAAGTGTTCATCAAGCATGTAATCACAGGCTCATGCATACTGTATTTTAGAGGACCTTAACATTTTCAATACTTTGCCTAGTATAGAGAGGTAGTCACGTCAATCTTAAGAGTGGCTGCTGGGGCAACAAAAGTATAACCAATGCTGATCCTGGTCCAGAGACATCAAGTATCATGCGTGTATGAATGTCAGCTGCGTGACATTACAAATAACAAGCAGTATTTGAAAACATCCGTGGTTACCTTCTAATATCCCATTCGGAGAAGTGTTGTGATCTTTCTCATGCCATCATACATTGCTAGCACAGTGAGAGGAAGAGTGCACTTCCCAACTATCTAATCACACTTCTTATTGGAATGCAGGTGTTGTCTCCACTACTTCATAAGGAAATAAAAAAATTACTTAAAGCACTCACGCCACATGTAGGTAGGTCAAATGGTTGGTTATGATTAAATTCTTTCTCAGCTTATTGAGTTGAATAAATTCTAAAGCGCACGGAAACAGGTGATAAAACAGATTCTCACCCATGAGTACAGCCACTTTCTCTAATAGCTCGATGATGTAGAGTGATTCAGTATTACTCATTGGACAATTGAAGAGAATCTTAGTCATGTCTTGTGTGTAGGTTTGGACAGAATAATTACAAATTTATCATTGATATTGTGAAAGGCGCCTACAAACATTAGCGATGGGTTATTTTTCTTGTATTATCAACATACTTACAGTAATCTAAGAAGACTTTGAAGAGCATTCTCTCCTATTCACAATCACCTTGCTAATTTTACTTTAAAAAATATTTAGCTCAACATCATGTGGTGGTCTGTTTTATGTCACACACAATGCACCCATCATCCCGATTCATTCATCTGTAAATATCAGGTGATCCTGGTTCAGTGCTTCACAGCACAGAATTATCTAGAAGGCCAGAATAATAGGCTTGCCAGATTTTTTTTCTTAATCCATTTCTTTCCAGTTTCCACAATGCATTATACAATCTAGCATCACCAAGGCACTTCTGAATATCTGAACAAGTTTGGCCCCAGCACAAGTCCAGATCTTTACCAGTTTCTTCTTATTTGGTTGATAATTTTTTTGATCTTCCTACTGAATTGTTCTTATTTTATAAAGGATCTCTGATAATTATATTAGTTATCGTCTCTCTTTCTGGAGAGTAAGAGGTCCAACTTAACAGAATCTAACATATTTTCCTTTGATCTACTAATGCATACTACATGAAAAATTAGTTTCATCAATATCCTTTTACCTATGATATAAACAGCTCAGAAATGACAGAAAATCATAGCCATACATGTAAAGACAAAATTCTGAAACCACACGTCAAAGATTTCAGCACAATTTTTAAGTTTGCAATATGTCCACTCCCATTTAATCTACTCAATTACTTCCAAAAGGCAGTTAATAACACACTACTAAAATAAAGATTGTATCTTATATCATACACTACTGTCTAGATAAATTAGCACTAAATATCAGCGCCTAATACTGCTGGGACAGGCTTCAGCATTAGAAGAATAAAGGATTGAAAAATTGGAGCATTAACATTTCCTGTATTCTAATATTCATGCAATTTTTCATATAGTTCTGTTTTTACATGCAAGTCTGTTTCTTTGGTAACAACATTAAAAATAGTATGTGCAGAATAGGAAAATAATCAGAAATTCTATAGCTAATAGATCCAAAAGAACACGTAGGGGATTTTTGGTGCTCTAATCAGGAGCGTGATGCAACCTTCACTCTTCGTCTTCTTCCTTCAGTGCAGTTCCTAAATTAATCGGTCAGTTGTCTTTCAACATAAGCTCCCTAAGTATCTTTAGGGTATTTTGTGCATGTAATCAGTTGCCTCCAGCTAGCTACCAATCTGTTTACATCAGATTTGAGACCATCAATCTACAGAAAGTAACGCAAGAGCTCCCAGAAAAGCTGCAGAGAAAGGAGGAAAAAGGGGAGATGCCCAAGCAGAGGCAGAAGCACAGAAGATGACGTAGGAGGAGGAGCACCACTGAGGGGACTGCAGCCCATGGAGGAACCCACACCAGAGTAGGTGACGCTCCCAGAAGAAGAGAAGCCCATGCCAGACAAGTTGAGTAACAAACAAGGAGCAGTAAAAAGACAAGGAGCAACGCACTGACAACTTCTGCCTCGCTGAATGGACTGTGTGTAGCGCACAGCCAAGGCACAGCAGCCCAGGAAAGGGGAAGGAGAGGTGTCTCAGCTGAAGCTGAGGTGGTTTCTCTGACTGGTAGTTTAATTGTTCATCTAATTTTTCAATACCAGAATCAGTAATTTGAAGTTGAAATAAATCTGCAGTAAACTAAATTAAGTGGAATTCCCTGACTCAAGACTGATTTTGCTCACAACAGGGGATGAAGGCTGTCCTTCGGTGAGATGACAATGAAACTTTTTTAATGGCTCTGATGGATGGTCTTAAGTCATGGGGTCACAACAACAACATTCTGTTGTGTCATCCTTTCTGAATCAATTTGAATATTCTTTCAATTCTCTTCATCTCAGAGATGCACATTATGAAACACAGCAACCAACCTGTGAAAGAGCATCAAAAGGAATTTACTGTGTTGTTATGCAGACTAACTTGAGAAGCAGAGGATATCAATTCCTCACGCTCCTGTGCACAGAGTGATTCACCATTTAAGATACAAAAATAATCTTCAACATAAGGTGTCGTACACAAATTTTTCCATTCAGCTACAGTTCTCCATAGGTGGTCTTCCAATTTCATCTTCTCAAGACAAGTTGAAAAGTACTCAAAATAACAAAACTCCAAAGCTCTTCAACTCCTGATTTAACACGTCAGTCAAATAACAAGTACTGTGCTCCTTTCCACGTTTTTTCCATAGTCTTCCACATCTAGGCTTTCTATATGCCAATTTCCAGGCTTTGTTTTCCACTCAACTTGCTTGTACAATATATTTGGGTAGACAGGTTGCAGATCCAGACTTGTAAACTTTATGTCTCCCATCATATTAAGGGAAGTCTGCCTCAAATTCTAGCAAATTTCTCAATAAGCCTTCAATTTCTAACCCCCAGTCTTCAATTCCCAGTGGTCTAGAGTCCCCTAAATGTTTTTCTTCTAATCTGAAAGTTGGAATAGGAAAGACATGATGCTATCTTCAAAAACGTGAAACCAATATTAACCTCCAGAATTTACCTTACCAACAGTCAAGCACAGAAAAAAAGCTACAAGCAGAATAGCTACTGCTCTAAAGCTGCCCTTCCATTTTGTACCTGTTTCTAATGATCAGGACCCCTACTCACCAGAATCAAAGCTTTCTATATACACACTGTTTAAGTGTCCATCTCTATCCCTGCCTCACCTCTACAATCTCCCTTCATCTCTGCAACATCTCCAACAATACAGATCATAAAGACCCACTAGTCTGGACTGAGGACCCACCAGAGATGCACAAATTCCTTTTAGGTCCATCCATTTTGAGTAAGTGCAGTTAAGAGCCTACTTAGATGGTTGATTTTATACATATGCCTCTTGTGGTTAAATGTTAACCTACCTCTAAGGTCAGCTGAGCTGGTTAAGACCAAATGTCAATTTAATGTCAAATTAATAGCTGCTGATAGGAGATGCTGAAGTAAATGGCATAAAAAATGGGGGAGGCACATACTAACTGTCCCCACTGTCAGCAATCCCTATTTTAAATACTTCCCAAGCTGAACAATCTGTACACATCATTGTGTCTATCAGTCCTTGATTTACCCTCCCTGCCTAATCCATTTAGTGGACATTTCGACGTGTGACCTTTGAAGAGCTCCACATAATAATGAGGCATAATATGAACATTATTTACATTAATTTATTTTACAGATGCTTCCTGTTCATCTCACCAGATATTCCCTTATCTAGTGTTTTGAGAAAAGGTGAACAACTGTTGCCATTTACCTTCTCCAAGCCATTTATGCTTTTATATATCTCAATCAGTTTCTCCTCAATTATCTCTTTTGTAAACTGGAGAGCCCTGAATCTCTCCTTGTACCGAAGCGGTTTCCTACCCGAGATGCAAGCGCATAATACATTTACAAAACACTTTCCATTTTGTTCTCTCCTCCTCTCCTAATCATTTTTAGCGTTGTTCTGACTGGCACTAAGCACACTACCAGCATTTTCAGCCTCCTGTCACAATGATTTCCAGACCTCTTTTCTGAGTGCTAATGGATAATTTACAGCCCATCACTGTGTAAGCAGCAATAGTTTTATCCCTGATGCACTACTTTGAATTTATTGCCACAATTTCATTTGTTGCATTATTGCCCAGTCACTGAGCATCATGAGATTCTTCTGTAATTCTTCGGTTTTAATTTAATGCTTTAATTAGACAGAATTATGTCTTTTCATTATTCATCACTTTTCCAGATCCAGGAATATGTTGAGCGGTACATATTCCAAGAGATTCCTGTTAGATGCTGTTCATAATCTCCTGCCACTATAAAAATTTGGACCATGTTCTTCATCTACTGTCCTTAACCAGCCGTTAAATCCATCCATAAAAAAAGCCTTTCATGCCTGTAGAAGGGGACTCTGTCAAAACCTTTTTGTCAAAATACATCCAAGTTAAGTATATCAAGCAGCTCTATCACATTCTGAAGCATTCTCATTCTTTAAAGACCCATAACAGATTTGCAGTAAATTCTCCCCACCAAAAAAACTTCCATGAAAGATACATCTTTTTCACTCCACACACTGTCCCATGTTATTCCCAAGTTGTGCTTGCTCACAAAACTCATCTCTACCTATTCATGCCCAATAAAATAAAGATGGTATCTCTAAGATCCCCAAACGTGGAAGAAATTAATGACTACAAAGACAGAATTCACAGTCCTGAGAGTGACAGCAGTGATTCCTCAGACCTCTTCTTTAGCTGACCCTCCTGCTTTCCCCAAGTGCTTCCTCAAACATAATTTAATACTTTGGACAACACCAGCACAAAAAAATGGACATTGCTTTAGAGAGTGTCAGTCTCCACACAGAAATGTTTTGGTTAAACTGACCCAGACTAAGAAGGCAATTCCATGACTAGCAGCAAATCTGGCAGCTCACTGTTGCTTAAGGGGCATCGATTTGCCTCTTCCTCTACTCGTGCAATCCTTTCGCATTAGCTCTTACATCTTTTCATGAGCTTATTCAACTCACTAACCAGAAGGAAATTTAACTTTTCTCACTAGCCTAGCTTTTTGCCAGTCTGGTGAGTTTACCTGCTATGTAAAGTGGTGAGCACCAGACTCAGAGTGAGAGCACAAGTGCCTCCTTTCAGACAAGTTCCTCCCGTCTCCCACCACTCTGCACCTTGGGGAAGGTAGGGACGGGGGACAGAGTTTCCAATGGCAAGGCCGCCTCTCCTTCCCCCCAGCTTATGAGTTTTAATCTCCAACTTAAGAAACAAATATATTCACTGAAAACCAGAAGTTTCCTCTTTAAATTGTCTTCGCTAGATTGCCAGAAAATAAATGAGAAGTAACTTTGAAACCATATAAATAAATTTCAAAATCACATTTCGAATTATTACATCAAATTAGTCATCCCCAAATTATCATTTATTCCTCTAGGAAATATGAAGATTAACTGCCTCTACATTCCCAAAGATACTGAATACTAATAATATTGCTATTAATGTGCATTTACTTTAATTAAACTGTAAATAAGCTTCTGGTCCTGAGACTTAAACGTCCATTCAGTGTTCCAAGAAAATTGCTGTCACATGTCATGATCAGAATATTATTTTCTATCAATATTAGAAAAATTCTTTTCAATTACTTAGTGCCTACCATTTGTGCATCTCAAAGCACATTTACAATCATTATACAATCCGATCATAATAGGATTCAGAGGGAGGCAGGCTTTGAAATGATTCAGGCTGCCATGAGATTCATCATCTGTGGAAAAAAGAAATATTTTTTACACTTGAATGAACGCATTCAACACCTAACTCCTCCAGAACCGTGGCCTGATGCCTATTAGCTAAAACCACGACATCAGGTACCTCAGTCCCAACTTAATCGCATCCTTATTAGGTGGGACACAGAGAAATCTGCTGAGAGCCACAGAGGATGTGTTCTGAGTTTCTAGAACAGCTGTCCAAGCATTAGGTGCCTTTGGCCACTCCATGACATTGTATTAGTCACATTAGAGGGCTGAGACTGCCTCCGGTTATGCCAGTTAAGTAATAACTAATTCATCCTGCTCTCAGCAACAAGGCTCTAATGTAGCTAAATCTCCCAGAAACGTGCAGTCAATTGTTATTAGATTATTACTAGAGCCTCCCTGACCTTTGGCGTCTTAAAATTAAGCTGCTCAGAGACTGAAATAAGCATCTCATTTAGGTGCACAGTAGTAATCTCATCTTAAAGTATAATGACTGGAAGCCATCTATAAGTATTTTCTAAGGTATTTGGAACTGCTACTTAGTAGTTAACATTTCCAAATTGCAGACCTCGTGAACTATTCCACGTTGGGTAAAATGGCATCTCATTCAGCTTCTCATGCTCTCAGCTCCGTGGAACTTACCATGTTGCATGCTACAAAACTTTGTGCACACACTAATTAATTCACCTTCTGGGAGGGTTGTGAGCGTTGTCCTTAAATACGTACAATAAATGGTCCGTGCATAACAAGCACAAGCGTGCAAAATAATAATAATATAACTGTTGAAGCTATCACCTGTGCATATTCAGATCTGCTGAAAGGAGGAAGCATTTACTCTCTTTGTATACACCTTACATTTGCAGTGGGTAGCTTTTAGCACCCGATTGCATCCAATC
Organism: Nettapus auritus; assembly: GCA_011076525.1. Lineage (NCBI taxonomy): Eukaryota > Metazoa > Chordata > Aves > Anseriformes > Anatidae > Nettapus > Nettapus auritus. Next base: position 151,480,857 of record CM021765.1, read on the forward strand.
ATCAGGGGTTTAAGACTCATACAGTATGGAGATAACACTTATTTCCCTGTAGTATGCCCACCTGTGCAAATGGGTAAGCATCAAAGAACCATTTTTCCAACTCCTCTTATTTCCACAGAAATTTCCGTTAAACTAGTGTAACAAATTTGCCAACCCCTTGCAATAGGGATTAGGGAGAGGGGAAATAATTGCCTGCTGCACCTATAAAATAACAAAACATTATTAACCACATTTATAAAAACTGTACAAGTGACAGAAAGAAGTATGGAATACTACTAGTGGTTCACTTGGAAGGACTACTTTCTGAACTGAGCTCCTTTCTAGCAAAGGAACAAAGATGTAAGCTGAAAAGCTGAAGGAGTCGACCCATTAGCTGCAGAGGATGAGCTGATAGCAAGGAGTTTACACCTGGCAGAATCAGCCCCAGTTCCCATCAGTTGTAGTGTTTTGGACCTATTAATTTCAGGGATGAATTTATGCTAACGTTATTTTAACTTCAGTTAACAGATTGAAACAAATTGTTTATAACTATTTTCAGTGTTTCTGAACATATTCAATTATTTGTTCGGGGTAATAAAGCAAGCTCAAATTAAATCTCATACCTCACAACCAAACTAAGGAAAATTTATGACCGTCTGCTGAGAACTTTTTCTAATTTGTTTCTTTGAAGAAACCTGGAACTGTTTCATAAATAGTTTAGCAGAGAAAACAATAGAGCTCAGTGATATAAAACTGGCATGACTTTAAATAGAAGTTTTACTGATTTGATAGTCACTCTGAGCATCAAATATTTTTGCAGAGATGCTACAGACAAGCACTAATGTTGTAAAAGCATCTACAGAATTTTCCTATGCTTGCCACTGTTTCTTTAGAACATTTTATTACATACTCACTTTAACTTCCAGTTTTCATGTAGTGAAACATTCATTAAACAAACAAACAAACAAACAAAAAAATATGAACAGTTTCTTAAAGAAAAGGGAAGACCCCAAAAGCCAGAATAGCCTGAAATTAACAAGCATTGCTTTTACATTGCCAGAGTGAAAACATGTATATATATATATACACACACCATACTGCGCAGAGGTTAAAAAAGCTACCAAAGCCCAGTACCCAACAGACAAACTTGATCACCTTCCTGACCTGCAGAATGATGCTTTGGAGTCAAAATTCAAAAATATTTTCTTGTATATTGCAGCAGAGCAAATATACTACTTGGCTTATAAATGCTTTGAATTAAATTGTGATTTTTTGTTTTTCAAAATAGTCAAATACTCTTGTACTAGAATCTTAAAAAAATAAAAGAGGAGTCTAATGAATGATGTAACATATTAGGAAAGCTATCATTACTCTATTTGTGAAATCTCTTTTGAGGTGTCTGCCTAGCTTGCTTTTTTTTTTTTTTCATCTGTCAGTAAAATCAACAGATTTTGCTTTGGGACTGAGGGACACGAATAGATGACCAGCCCAAAAAGATCTTCTTCTGTGACCTAATCATCTGCAGCTGACCTCTGTCTATAAAAAGATCACATTCTGGAGACCAGATTTAGAATTCTTATTACACTTACAAAAGTGTGCAGAAAAATGGGGGTTGCCTTACAGACAGTGGGCACAACCTGGCACCCAGGAGGCTCCCTCTGAGCACCAGGCAGCACTTCTGTGCTGTGCAGGTGTCGGAGCACTGGCACAGGTTGCCCTGAGAGGCTGTGGGGTCTCCTCCTTGGAGAGCTTCAGAAGCCACCTGGACATGGCCCTGGGCAGCCTGCTCTGGGTGGCCCTGCTGGAGCAGGACTTGGACCAGGTGGCCTCCAGAGGTGCCTTCCAACTTCAGCTATTCTGTGATTCTGTGAATAAGTGCAAGCTACTATTAACACAACAACCACTCAGAGCTAAAATGACACAACACGATCTCACAGAAGGACAGGCAAGACTGTTAACCAACCTCTGCTAGAAACAGTTTGCCCCCCATTTCTCTTGCATAGAGGAAGGAACACATAGAGGCTCCTTTCCTGATCTATTCAAGTTTTATAATGAACTGGTAAAGCCCTTGGCATATACAGTCAACAATCCAGCTTTACTGTCCATGGAGAGACCACAACAATTTTCTTTACCTCCCATGCCTCATGATCCGTGATGCTGTAACTTCTATTACCTAAAGAGACTATTTATCACTCCCTTGGAAGATGACAGTAACAACATGACCAAGCTCTCTCTTGGGCACACATGGAGCTCTCAAGGTTCTTCAACAGAAAGAGCATGATAGAAGGGGGAAATACTAAACATGTATAAATTATATACAAATAAAGGTGCTTTCTTATAGGAGATCAAAACTGAAATCAACACATATTATTTGGGGAACCATAAGGCAGGCAAACAAGTTTAAGAAGTGAGAAGAACAAATGGTATCAGTAGGTGTTTGGATGCATAACTGGCCTCCCTCTTCCAGAGAAATAAACAAAACCACATTAGTTTCACCCGCCTTGCCCTGTCCTCCCAGAGGTCCCAGGTAGGGCTTTGAAGGGGTGGTTTGGAAGGCAGGTGGTTTTTTTAAAAACCACCCCTTTGAAGGGGTGGTTTTTAAGGCCTGGACTCACATGAACCGTGGCCATCACATCCAGACCAAACTGGAACAGAAATTCCACCCAACAACCCATACTCAGTACCCAGTGGCACTAGCCTACAGCACACAAATGCGATATCCTGTCCCACTCTCCCCCTGAAGGATCAAGACTGAACTACAACCAAAGCACTCACAGCACTGAAGAAGAACGTTCATTAGCTTTGCAAATATTTACAAGGGTATATCTTGTTGATAAAGCAGTAAAACGTACTTGAAGTAGGTAATTTAATATCTCTCCCTGAAGTCTGTGAAGTGTAACTGTAACCCAGAGAGGCTAGCAAATAGATGTTGCAATAACTACACAGTAGCAAATGGTGGGGATTAAGTAAGTATTCATTAGTATTCTCATACTTAACTACTATGAACTATAAAAAGCTATGAACTGCTCATGTCCAACAGGACTATATGTCTAAATGACTCCATAACCAAGGCCATGGCAGATTCTTAATGCTACTGCCGTCACAAGCAGAACGTGAGGAAATGAAACCTGCTAAAACAGAATTAAGCCTTTCTGTTCACAAATATCATAGTTACTTTTGTAAATACACTGCACACAGACTGCATAAAAAACTCACTCCTCACTATGAGCACATTGTGCTTCTCAGATAACCTTTACAAATGCTGTCCTTCAAAAACAAATACTTCATTAAACTTGCATCCTTAGATAATCTAGCCAGAGAAAGAAAAAGCATATAGAAAAGGTTTTGTTCCTTGCCACAGAAAGGAGGTTCTTCTCTAACTTTGGCCAGAAAAACTTATTTATCATTGATTTGTTGATATTACTATATATCTTGTTGATTTGCTAAATGTATATAGTATGATTGGTACCACTGCTGAAGTCTACTAGTGTTGTATCATCATCATGCTGCAAATAAGCTAGTTGTTTTTGAGTGGCCTTGTGCAGAGCCAGGAGTTGGACTTGATCCTTGTGTGTCCCTTCCCACTTGGGATATTCTATGATAAGAACCTCACAGCGCTTAAAATGCACTGCTACTGTTGAGGACAAGCATGTTTCAAATAAGCATGAGGTGAATCAAGCACCATGTTCATTTACTGGATCACTTGGAAACAACGATTAGTGATAGAGATTTCTTGCAGCTTTTCAATTCAAGCAAGTTTTATTAAATTTCACATAAGGAATATAAGCATTCTTCTTTCGCATTAATTTGGAAAGCTGGGAAGGATAAGAAAAATCAGTGTTGGTGATTACATGCTCACAGTTCTGATGTTATTTTATTTGAACAAAAGACAAATCATTCAAAGTAGCATGAAAAACAGGTGCTTAGATGGATTAGTGGTAAGTAATGCCTTGTTACTCCCTTGTAATGGCTGATTAAATTTTGCAAAACCACAAGAAAGTTGTCCCCTATTTTTCTAAGAAACTCACATTGTAGTTTAATTTGTAACCACCCTACCATACTAGGCATCCTATACTTTATTACCCTCATTAGGGCTGTCACTAACATCTTAGAAACAGACCCCTAGCATTTTTTATTTCTTCTAGTGAAGGGATTTGGCATCTTAAACTACTGTGGTTTTAAGGAGAGGTCTGCGTTATCTGGCCAAAACATAGATTCTGGACAGGGCAGAACATATACGAGAAAAGAACATAAAATGCCTGTAGGAGAACAGGACATGCTCTGCCTCTAATTCAAGCCTACTTACAGAACCTCGTTGCTGTGGGTGTAAATCTTTCCAAAATGCATTACGTCTGGAAGACACCTGCAGAACTACAGTGCACAGTTATTCTGAGTTGCTTTCTTGGTGAATTTAGTCTTTCCAGGATTTAGTTTGATGTAAAAAAAATCAGCATTTGTTCATAGCTGGCCAAACTGTGTTGACTCAACATCTAAAATACTAGCAATGACTTATTTTTGTGGTAATGCCATTTCTTAATCCATAGCATAGATGGAACTTAAGGGTGGGGGACCCATAAAAGCCTTCAATAAACAGCATTGCATTTGCAATTTTTTCCCTTAAAAGCAGTGAAGTTTTTGAGGACAGGTACTAAATGATACTAAGATATGACCTTTTGAGTGATAAATGCCTTTTCAACATCCAATGAACAACTGCAACAATTTTCTCTAGGTTTGCTTGATGTCCTGTTCCAGCACTGGTGGAACAGATGTAACAGTAGTTCTTGTTCCATAACTGTATGTGATTTATCACCATTCTCCTTTGCTACTAAAAGATCTGAAAATACGAGGAATTTCTGCAACCCCATCCGTACATCCTCTGATACACACTTTAAAATACAGAAAGAAACTAGTTGGCATTCTTGCCTATTTTCCCACTTCTTTTTACTCATAAGCCTGTGACACTGTACTAATTTCTCTTGATCCGAATTTATTTTAGAATAAAGATCTCACTTCTCCCCTTCATTTACTAGCTATAGTCCCTTGGGGTCCCTCCTTTAATTTTTTTAAAGGAACTCCCAGTGTTCTGTCCATATTTTCCTCCCAGACAATTTCAAATACAATTTTCCTCAGTTTTGAGAAATTAGCCCTTTTGATATAAGCTTGTGATTGAACTTGCCCTGTTTCCCTGTACTAAATATAATCAGGTCAGGATTACTGGTCCCTTGGCAATCATCAGCTTCCAGTCCAGTGGTTAGTTCATCTTTATCCATCAAAACGAAACCCAGAATAGACTTACCATATTTTCAGTGTGATACCTTTTTGCTTTAGCAAACTATCCTCCATCTTCTGGCAACAATAGCTTGTTTTACGTCCAACTGCACAGAACTTCCACTAAATGTCACTTAAATTGAAGTTTCCCCATAACACCACCATTTTATTAACTGTGAATTACGGTGGTACTTAAAGGAACTCTCCTACTCTGTAGTATCATTCGATGGCAGTAACAGATCCCTCCAGCAGCATATTGATCCACACACATTCAAAAGGCCATGGCTTTGTTCTCTGTAACTCTAAAAAAGGTAATGAAATCTTTAAAACTCGGTGTTACCTACCTTGTTATTCTCACTGTCCTTGATAAAGTGACTGTAATTCAGTTCAAATGATTCTAACAATTATATCCAACTTCTCATCACACCTTTGCTTGTTATCTAGACAACTACCATTACTGGAAAGGGAACTGAAAAAAATATCCTCCACATTATGTGCAGCTTCACTGCAATTTTCCTTGAGGCACCTAGTAGCAGTCTGTATGTATCCTTACCAATTTCTCATGATAACGCTAATTTAAAATTCTCCTGGCTTTTTTAATGAAGTTTTCAGCCAAGACAATTACTGTTCTTCCTGTAGAACACTATGCTTCTATGGCTGCCCCGACTACAGGTGCAATGCAGCATTCAACTAACATGGACTTTCAGCTTTACCTATACCAGCATGCCTCCTGCTTCACCTCCAGCACATCCTGGTGTCAAAAAAGAAGTAAGGCATAAAGATCTCTGAACAGATCAAAATCATCCTGCAAGTGTTTTTGTTTGGTTGGTTGGTTTCTTTTTCTTTTCTTTACGTAAATAATACATTTGTCTTAGAATAATCCCACTGGGAACTATTAAGAGTGTGCACAGTGCACACCCTTGGTTTCACTAAGCATCTGTGACAAAAGACCAATAATGCTTTTTTTCTTAATTCAAGCAGATCATGCTTATTTAAAAAGCCAGATAGGTCAAAATCAAGTGGCCAGTACAAAAATTCATTAGAAGGAATGGGTTTTCTGATAAATTAGACTTCTCTGTATATACAGTTTTTAAAAAGAATGTTACAATGGTAACAAATAAATCCTGTCTTCTATACTCAATTAATTATAACACATGGTTTTATCACACTAAAAGGATATTAATTATTTTTTGTTCCTAACTCTTGCAAGCAAGGGCTGCAGATTTTTTAAAAGTGAAAAATACAATGAAGTACAGCCTCCAGTTTCAATAAGAAAATATCTAGCTTAATTTTCAGCTCTTATCTCCTTGACTTTGCTGTTCTCTGATAGGAAGTTGGCTATTGTCCAGCTTAACTCATGTAACACTTTGTTGCTTATGTTCAACGTAATTGCAGACATGACAGGCATTCATAATTAAGCCCAAAGGGTAAGCCTAGAGTCTGAGACACACTGGAAAACACGAAAATATGAGTGGATAATGTCTTCAAATCCAAAAAATAAAAAGAGGAAATATACTACTAATGAAAATAAAACAATAAAAATACCTGTTGTGGTTCAAACACGCTGCATCATCGCGTCTGTGAAATCAAAAACTATATAGCCATATTACTAATGAAATTAAATTATACTAGTTACAACAGACATGAGTCTGCACAGCCTACTTAATGAGTCTGTAAATCTAATCAGAGGAACTTGTGATAGTCTGGTCCTGCCTGGACAGGCCTGAAAAGCTGGAAGACTTTCACCACTATTACCCAGCAATAAATCTTTAAAATCTTGCAACACTGCTTTTTGATGCCTGTCCCTCCTCTCTTCACTCAACCTGCTAGAAATATAGCATACTACACTACCTCACAAAGACATTCAGAAAAAAATCCCCAAACACACAAAAAACTGTGGATGCATCCACACAGACCTCCTTTGACACTATGACCTTGCCAGAGACAAATTACATATAGAAGTCTTTATAGCTCTTGGCTGTAAGGAAAAGTGAAATAAGAGAGGATTTGAGCATGACAGGTAGAAAGATGTAAATGTTTGCCTGGAGATCACTGATGGCAGCATCCCAAAAGTAACATGAGGAGATAACTCTCATGATTGGTACCCAAAGTTAACACAAGGGAGTGACCAACAAGAACAGAAAACGGCATGCTAGATGAAATCATTCTAGGCAGTATTTGATTCAGGGACTCATGGGATGCTCAGACCGAGAGAGTGGTGACATTACCTGGCACCGCAGCAAATTTGGCAGTGAAGAGGGGGAAGATCCTCCAAAGACCCAGAGGGACAGCAGGACTGACAACAGTACGGAAGCACTGGAACCTCCTCCTCCTCGCTGGAGCTGGGACAAAGCTCTACACTGCTCCCTGACCTGAACCATGGCCAGTACAGCCCCATCCTGATCAGTGACCAGCACCAACACCCAGAGCCCCCCATTGGGGTGGGTGCACAGGAGCAAGAGGCCCTTGGGGTAGGCACGGTGGGGGCAGCAGGCCGGAGGCAAGTGGAACAGGTCGTAGGAATAGTTATTTTTTATTATTGTTTTATATAGCATTTTCTTTAGCTTCTCCGCTATGCTGAGTGCAGGTATCAGTAGCAATTTTGGTTAAGAAGCATTTCAGCTAAGCCCAGGTTCGCCTGATTGCCTGGCAGGCCCCCATGGACGTCAATCGACCCGCTGGCGCAGACCGACCACGACCAAGCTCGGTCTGCGGTGTGTGGTAGGAGGCATCAACAGCATCGAAAGCTGCAGGTCGATCCCTGCACACCAGTACCACAGCTGCCCCGTGACAAATAAATAATCCAGTTACCAGCTCTGCAGAAAGTGACTTAAATGCTTCTTAGTTCTTCCCTCTGACTGCATGAAAGGGCATGGCATCAAGCACGCATTTACAGTACAAGATAACGCAGTGCTTGTATAGATGCCTATGTCCCCTTTTAAATTACAATGTGTTGTTTTACTTTCCTCCCTGAGAACACAAATTACCAGAGACATGGTGCTAATAGACACCAATAATTATGTATAATAAAAAAGGAGACCAAAACAACACTCTATAGCACATGTTTGTATCTGGCTGGCTGAAGGAAAAAAAAAAAAAAAAAAAAAAAATCACCTCCAGCCACACAGAAGAAAATCCTTACAGAGCAATAGGAGACTAATTACCAGGACATTCACGTATGCTTATATATCTCAGCTTAATAAGCAGAGCAAAGTCAGTCTTATTCCTCAAACATAAAAAGCTAAGGGGCACTAAGATGGCAGCAACTCTAGGAAAAAACTGATCTCCAACATTAAATGTCCCACAGGACAGAGAAGAAACTGGAGTAGCTTATGGTATTATGAACTTATAAATCCATGTAGCAAAAAGATCAGAAGGAAAACCTGCCGTTCTGATGGATGAGCACACTGCCATGCTTTCTTTTACAAATCATATCGGGGCAATGGTGTAAGCACAATCAGCATTATGCTGGGTTTTACTGATCTTTCCTACCCAAATCTAAATGAAAACTAAAAATGGAAGGAGATTAATTTTGATGTGGGGCAGGATCTGAGGAAGAATCTAATAAAGCTGCAATACACAGAGGAAAGACTTGACAGCAACTGGTATCAGTCTAGCCAGGCAATAATAAGAGGAGCCTGTAATGCGCGCACCAAGTCCCTTTTCCCATAATGTCTCCTTTCCCCACTTCTATAGCTCCAGGTCCACAAAATCTACAGTTTTACAGCAAGTACAAAGGACTTGAGAGCCATTCTGAGACTAAAACGTAGAAGCTGGAAAACTGAAAACACGACAAAACCAAACCTACAACCCTGACACAAGGGCACAGTATTTTACATTGTGAAAACGATGAACTCCAAGAAGCAGTGGAGCTGAATAAGGCAGCCAGAATTCATTTTTGAGAAAATTGTAAAGATTTTTTTGCAGGTGAACTATATAATTAAACAGCTTTTTGAAAATTAATGCTAAATAACTCAGCGGTTAAAGAAAATTAGTAATAAATAAATAAATAAATAAAATAAAAGAGTAAAGCAAATAAGTAAATGAGAAATTGGACAAAAATAAAATAAAGCTAAAACTGCCAGCTACAGCATAGGAAGAAAGCTGCAGTGGAGCTGATTACACTGGGGACTGCATTAACTTAAACACTGGGTTGCCTTAAGACCAGCACAAAGCATGACAAAACCCACAGCCTTTTTGAAGCTCCTAACTTTCCCAGTACAAACAATTTTTAAGAAAAACTTTTGTATAAAGCTTTCTGAAGAATCTCCTAATGTCTTTTTTGTAGATCTCTGCGCAGCATATTTCTGAAAAACAACGTTATCCCTTGCTACATTCTGCATTTGTAAACAGAAAATTAAGAATAATTCCCTAGCAAGCAGAACTGACCCTTACATTTACAGAATACAGTGAGAAACCTAATCCTACCCGTGTGATCCCTAGATGTCTTCACATTAGAAATCTTAGAAAATTCTCCTCCATGATGGAGAACCAGACACTGACAAGACCTCTTAAGATTTTCTTAAAATCTTGACTTTATGCATTACAATACCTAGTTTAAATAAAACTAAGGAAAACACAGAAGGCACTATCAAACCTGGTGCTCACTGTCCAGTCTGCAGTCTCCACTCTGTCTGTTTACATAGCAAAAATCAAGAGACATCACATTTCAACAATTTTATAACATAAACATAAAAGCACTGCACGAATACAAGTGTAAAAGGGCAAGCAGAAAGGCAACCGTGACATCTCTGTGTGTCTTCCTCCCAAGCAATAATGTCAGGCAATAGCTGTGGGCTTTCACACAAGAAACGTGACAGCTAACAAAAACAGAAATAATACAACTTCACACAAGCATCTTTTGCCTTCTCACCTTCCTATTAGGCATTTCAAAATACGCTGAAAAATAGCAAAACTCTAAGCCTCTGTTTCTGTAATTTCTTTCCAAAGCAGAGTGAACAAACATTCTAAACAATTGTCAACATGAAAGCATTAAATAAATCAATTAGAAGACATTAACTTATGCAAATATAAATATCAAAGCATTTCTCATTCATATTTCAAATTAAGGATTAAGAGAGCAACCCAATTATTCTCTCAGTCTGTTCATTTAAGAATCCATCAACTGAAGAGATTAGCATGCTTTATGGTGGTGGAATATGGGACAGCTTTGTCCCAGTATCCATGAGTCCCGTCAATAAATGCATTCTTAGCATGTATTAACATTTCTTAACTGTCACCTGTGGGAAAAAAAATGACTTTGAGATTATGAGAGCATTCGACTTTCACTTCTCTCTTGTCTTGTACTGTAAAGTAACTACAGTAAGGAAAGCCAACTCAAGTAATTTATTTTTAGCAAACTAATTATTCTAAACAGGTTGTTCATTTTTCTTTAGGAGACCAAATAAAATGAGTGAGAGAATATTTAAGTCACACTATTTAAGGAGTAACTGCATAATGACGAGTCTGTAACCAGAAGTACTCTATTCCACAATTATAAGTGATTAGAAGAATAAGAGGATGGTAATAGCTGCTTTAGCTATGTGGCAATCAAAAATACTTTTTTATTCACTGAAAAGACTGAAGAAGAATTAGTCAATCAAAGACAGATTGCCATCACATACTACCATATGTCCCCCAAGGAACTGGGAAAGAAAAAGACAAAGCCGGGGCTGCAACCCCCTCCCCATGCACCACCTCTGATCTGTCCGCTACCTCTCCCAAACCGAGCGTGAGAGGAGCAGGGGCAATATCAGTAATATCAGCAAACATTTTGGCTTCCAGAACACGTGCATCTCAGAGCCATCACTGATAGCCTGCTGTTCAAAGAGCACTGCCATCTCCTTCACTTTAGCATCTCTCCCAGCCATGTGGGAATCGCAGCACTGCTCTGAGGGACCTCTGCTGTGCTTGGCCAGAACCACCACCCTCCAGCCATCTGAACCTGAAGCAAGAGGGGATGCAAAACAAGACATACACACCATGCATCGATCCAGATTGCTTCTCTCTGGCAACATCACCCTATTTCTGAATTACATTCACAAACACATGCACTGTTTATTTAGCTCTATATTAACAATGCTCTTCATAACTCACATAACTTCTGGGTCACTTCCCTGCTGATTTACAAGTAGAAATGGCAAAAATGCACCTCACATCCATCACAACTTCTTACTGGTTTCCATCATAAACCAGAGGGCTCCATCTTGGTAAGGGTTACAATAAAAATCTATCCTAATTCCATCTTTTCTCCCATATGGTATAAAGTAAGATAGTTATTAGTGTGCCAGACTACAAGAAAGGGCATAAAAGCACTTAAGTATCATGACCATAATAGCCTGCAGTATTGCTACGGAAAAGTGATTAAAACACAACAACATCTCAGATTGAAAACCAACTTCAAAGAACTGGCATGTTGAAGACAGTCTGAAATAGGAGAAGCAATTTCTGTATCAAGGAGACCTGAGGAAAGGCATGAAAACACACATTTTTAGAAAGTGTCTAAGAACCACTGTACATATTTCATGCCTGCAATGATGCTATGCAACAAGTCAATCCAATTTTCATGGCATTCTTTCAGTCCAAAAACACCCGATTCTTTATTCCGAGTTTGCATTTTTTGATATTCTGTCATAACAACTTTAGACAGAGCACCACAACACCACACAAATCCTCACAATAGGATCCTGCTTTGGGCATTTTATTTCCAAAGATTATTTGTTAAAGCTGTATTCGTGCTGCATTCATTTTCTGTACAAGCAGAATGTATCAACAGCGCAACTACATTTCAGGAAGATACACATCTGATCTACAGACTGAAACTGAGGTTGTCTCGTTCTGAGTAAGCACACGGACTATGCTAACAAAAAAGCTCAGCAACTGCAGTTTGTAAGCTTTTCCACAGCCAGTTAAACCAGCAAAACAATAAAGGGAAGTACTCAGCTCAGGATGCATTCTCCACATACCTGCCAATATAGTGGACCCAGATCCTGAAGACGTTTGTTGAGGAAATTTGTCTTTATAGACTCTGCAACGTGTGAAGGTATGTATCACTTTTTCCCCTCTCATCAGGGGGTTGCAGGACCACCATCCCCAGAGGATGAGCACTGACCATGCACTTGGACAATCAACGTGAACCAACTTCCACTGTTATTGTCCCTTGCGTCCTGGTTTGTGTGCACCTTTTTGCTGCAGGTGTCTTCAAGCACCCCAAGTCTCAGACTGGGATATAAATCTCAAAACCTTTTGGAGAAAAAGCAACTAAGACAGCTTATTCGAGTGGAACAACACTCTTCAGTATATTAGCACAGCATTTAAAGGGGTGTCTGGAGTGGGTTCTGACTAAAAGTGACTAGGATTATGAGAAAGGGTTGCTTTGGAACCTATCAGGAACAGCAGCCATTTTAAATAAAGCCACTGATACACCCTGACTCCCTGTGAGGCAGGAGGAACTCAAACTTAGTAGTTCTACATGATCTCAGACATGGCCACTATCTCACTGAATAGGCTCTGAGAAGAGACTGTTGGCCTCTTTGGTTTCTTAGCTATACACACACTTAGGGGAAGGCCACCTGAAAGGTTTGCTCCTGAAAAGGTGGAAGGATTACTTCCCTGCCTATGAGACAAGCATGGCTTAGCCCTTAGTTGCACAGAAGGAGGCCTGGGGAAAAGCAGAGGCAGATGAATTTTGTGACTCAGGAATAAAGAAGAATCAGGCAAAACATCAGGAAGGAAATGAAGAGGGACACAGACAACACTTACACCTTCTGGGTATAGGGGTGAGGGCAGGGAAATAGAGACAGAAATCCCCCAGTCTCCTAGTAAAGCTGATAGCCACCAGACAGATCCCTTTCCTACTTTGAATCCAGAAACAAAGCTTCCTAGACCACCTGCCAGAACTGCTTGGCAAGTCCATGAAATCTATAGCAAAATAAATCGTACTGAAAGTGGATTATGACACTTCCAGACTTCCAACCACTCAAGACAAAAGAAAGGACCTTCCACTACTCTGTCAGCTGGTGTAAAACTCAATCCATGGATAACTGCAACCATGCTCCTGAGTGCCCTGTGCTTTAATGCAGCGATGTGAACATCAGTATTCTTCAAGGACTGGCTCTTCAAGAGAAAAGCTGCCACAGTCGCTCTAGGAAGATGAAAACAGCAGCTCTCTGAAACACTAAGCAGCCCTCAGAGGATAGGATCTGCAGGGACGATTGCGTTGATCTTGAGAACAGGAGAGGTTCACTCTGAAAGGACTTCCTCTGTATTTCCTGAGGACAAGGTTAATGTGACTGGAAGGTGAAGCTTGGATTTGGATGCCATACAGCGTGGGGTTGCCTGTCTTCCAGAGTTGAAAGGCAGGTCCTAAGAAGCATAAACTGAGCCCTTACAGCTAAAAAAAAATGTCTTGTGACATGGATTTAGGGGTGACAGAGCCCAGGCTTGTCATGACAAACTTTGGAATTTACAGAATGAGTAATTGCTTTGTATATTCATCAGGAAACAGAAGAAATATCTACAACTTTGTCTGGAAGGCTTTTGAAAACTCCTTAGATGAGCCTGCCCTTTGCCTCCAAAACAAAGATACAGGACTAATGCACTTGGTCTTGGGGAAAAAACTATCAGGATGCTGACATGGACCAAACCTGAAAGATGTGCAGCCATCTTGTGCTATAAAGACATCAAATGCTCTGCAGTTGTTTGTCCTGGCCCAACACAAATCCTGAATTCTTTCAGTAGAATATCCAATCAGAAAATGGAAATGTGTGTCCAAACCAAAACCCACTCATATTCTACATATAAGGCTGACATCAATGATTTCTGCTGAGGATGCATCTTACCACAGCAGTCCCTGAAAAAGGATGGGACAGAGAGGGACAAAACTACATAAAACTGAAGTAGTGTCCACCAGATCGCAGAGACACTGATTTGGGCTGAACAAGAACAGGAGGAAAGGAAAGGGAGAATTAATTACTTAGTAACAGATTATTTTGTTAAGTCTGAGGTCATATAATAAGGGAAAATAAATAAATTAATAAAAGACAGGTAGGCCTCCAAAACTGTTTTGTTCACAGTGAGGGAGAGGAACTTGGCCAAAAAGGGATTCAAAGACAATGGATAACTGTCCAAGAATTTATCTTCTGTATTAGTCAGAAAATATATATGCAAGGCTGATAGAAGTAAAGGTAAACAAAAAGACAGACAAATAAATAAATAAATTCAGCAGGATATCCAGAATCACAGGGCATACTAATACTACTAAATGAAAGAAGGATGAGGAAAATGCAAGAGTACAGGACCCACACTCTCACACTCCTACAGCTTATCACGTTGCTCTGTGACTCTGCTTTGGGAAAGTCAGCTTTGCTCCTTCCAAAACAATATCCAGGCACCATTTAGCACCCATGAATTGCTCCTAAAAGGGCAGTGGGATAAACTGCCCTGGGATCAGGTCCCTCTGCTCAGTCCTCCAATATGATCCAATGTGGACACTGATCTTTCAAGTACTTCCAAAGCATCCCAAGCATGCCACATATTCCTTCAGTTTCATGCTAAAAAGAAATAAAAATAAAAATAAATAAAACATGCTCATGGGCAGCAACCCCCTCAAAACTACTCCAATGCACTAAATATAAGACAACTACTTCTTTCCCGCTAGCCCTGCCTCAACTGTTAAGTCTCAGACTGACACTGACCCACCCAGGGCTCATAACCCAAAGCTGCAAGTGCTTTGTGTGATCTGCTGTCTGGTCTCCTCTCTCTCTTTCTTCCTTTCAAACAGCAGTGTTGGTATGTAGGGACACAGGACACAAAGACTTTCTATGCCCTCCTGTTCAGTTCAGACCCTACCGTTTCATTCTGTCCACCAGCAAGTCCCCTTCAGCCCATGCTTCTTGAAACCATTTACAAGCACTGCTCAACTTGAGAGGGGCTTCATTTGTTTCCAGGACCTGCTCAGATAAGCACACTCCACGCAGTGCAAGACCAGGGCAAACACTGGTCTCTTTCGTCCTCTGGTTTTCACTACACCAAACGTACCCATAACCCCGTAAGAAGAGCAGCACCCTCCAAACAGATGCTCACTCTTGGCACTGGGGCAGCTGGAAGCCAATATGCACAACCGTGTGCACTGACCCAAGTGAAAACCCAGCCACACACTCTTTTTTTGTGCAGAGGCCACGTACAACAAAGCAATCCTTTGTGCAGTCTCTCCCTATTAGCTCTGGCAAGTTTACAAATCAAATCCTGCGAAAACTCTCTGTAGGTCTATGTTGTCCTACTTCCATCAACATCAATAAAGCTAAGAAAATGTAAGACAGCAGAGGATCTTGCATCAGACAGACACAACAAAATGCCATCCTTCTCAAAATCTTGTACTGTAATCCATATGAAATAAATTGGCTTTGTATGCCTCAAATGCTAAATATCTTTTTTCCCTCGCTCTTACTTGTGCTCTATATGACAATGGAAATCGCACTCTGCAGATGTTCAGGCAGAAAGACAGACCCTCAAGGGTTTGGTTTTGATGCTCACTCCAAGCTTTAAATGCTTAACCAAACCTGTCAAAATTCCTGGTTGCCTGGTAATCTACGTGCAGAACACCTGGATGCATGCAAATTTACACAACTACGTGTGCCACTGATCAAAGAATAAGATGATCAAAGAAAACGCTCAAAGGTTTTAGTTCTATTTGGATAAAACAGACATCAACAGTTCGGACCTTTGGCCAAAGCTGCTTTGAACATTAAGAACTACATCTGGCAAGGAATTTGAAAATTAACTTCACATTAAAGCCTAAGAACTTGTGCTTTGTGCATAGCACAGAAAACAGAATAAATCTACTTTTCCTATTATGAAACAAAAAACTGACCTGTTCTGAAGCAAAGAAGATGCAAACATTTGGGGCTGATTATCAATCAGTTTTCTGAGGGACTGGTTAAACACACCGCACTGGAAATGGAAGACTCACCGTAGATACCACTCCTCTGAAGAGGGCACAGAAACTCATAAGGTCAGAAGGGAGATCAACAAGCATCAGAATTTTAAATGGAGCTAGATCCCAAATGCTGGGGAAAATGCCTTTGTTCTCCATGCTTCAACACATTTTAGTAGAAAAAGTTATTAACACAGTGCTCAGAATGGGTCGGTCAGGTGAGTCCTTCAGCTGCACATGTATTCGATATTGAGGTTGGCTTTCTCTTTACTTGCAAGAACACAGGCAGCCAGTGTCAACAGGACATGCCAACTGGCACTAGGTTGTGAACCTTACCTGCCTGGTAAACCCTTTACATTCTGAGTTTTGTTTGAGATTTTGATTTCTTTTCAATTTTTAACAAAAGCCTGTTCTTCTCCATCATATTATTTATCTTAAGAGTGCTCAGTAAAAGGTATGCTGTTAAAAAGCAAAAGTGTATGAACAGAAACAAGCACAGATCTCATTTAAAATGAATGCTTTAAGTGTTGGAGCAGAGTAAAAATATTCTTCCCTTATGAATCATTCCCTACCTGCACCAGACTGCAGGTATGATTCAGCTCCAGGTAGAGAGACCTAAAAATAAGTATCTGAATTCCTGTTATACTCAGTAGAAATCTCGTTGCTGCAGTCAGCAAATCCTAGGGAGCAATTCAGTTCTCCTACGACAGAGACCTGTGGCTAAATCACTCTTTAGGCTTCACTGCTGTTATATCTCCTTGACTAGGATGACAGGCTAAAACACATAGGGTCATGGATAGATAACTAAATTACAGCTATTTTCATGCAGTCTCTTAATTTGGTACAGACAGCAAGGAAGACTTAAATAATCAAAACTCTTGGTGTGTCTGATTCTTTGGTGCAACAGCACCCCAGAAGGGCCCAAAGCACACTCGTGTCAGTAGAGCTGTCGAATTGAAGGTGCCAGAACCAAGACAGACTGTGCCATGACCTATTTGCTGTGTAATGGGCCAACAGACCAGCTTGAATGAACCAAACCAGACACATCATCTACCAACTAAACACAAGGGTTGTTAAGATTTGCATACAACAGAAGCTTTGCCTGATTTGTCCAAGAGAAGATTGAGATCGGTGGTAGCAACAGCAAGGTACTTTACTGAGCTGTCCTCATAAGCACCACTGTCAGTGAAATCCTGGCCATTTTGAACAACAACATTTCCTATGCAGAGAATCATAGTGTGTTTAGATCTCACTTCATATAATTGTATTTCTATTTAGTCCTGATGGCAGGTAACACCACTTATGCCCCACGATGATGTTATGATCAAAGCATCAACAACACCTAATCCTTGGTTGTATCATATCTTCAACCAGCTGCTTAAAACACCAGGTCTTTACCCAGCAACTGCTTCCTCCCACTGAGTATTCCCAGCCAACACCTGCTACTGCTTCCTCCTACGAAGATGGCAGAGTGAAGACTTTGAAGGTCTTCTCAGCAGGGGCTTTGAGAACATCTGATATTCAGTAATATCCCTGTAAATACAGTTATTTAAGGCAAAATATAATTTTTAGTTTTCTAAACAAATGTATTGTTAGTATCATATCAGCATGAACCAACGGAGACATACCACTGAAGCAAAAGTAAAACAAATAAGGTGTTATTTAGGCCCATCTTGAATTTTACATAAAAATCTTTCCCATGTTGTTTAATCTTTGTCTGGTCTATTAACAGTGGTCACACCTCTCACTCTCTAGGAATCCAATCTCACTGACGTTACAATCAGTCCAATTACCGTAGGCTTTTATAGCCGCTGCCTTCACACCGCAAGCAAAATACAGGAATGAAACAGAAAAAGAGAAAAGCAAGTACCACAAATCAGTACTTAGGAACGCAATTATCAGTGAAATGTTGCAGTACATGCTGCATCCCCTTACTAGATAATCAATAATGCAGTTTTCAGACATTAATTACGTTACAACTAACTGTGCAAAGAGAACTAGCATTTTATACTCTCCTTCATTTGGTTAGTGGACTTGAAAGTATTTAGAACATATATAAAGTAGTCCTGATCATCAGCCGTCCTACACATAACATTTGTGAACATCACCTGAACAAAATGACCATTTTTAAAAGCAATAGGCCACTAATCTTTGTTATTGATAAACATTGTTGGTACGTTTTCTGAGCTCCCTCACAGACGTTGAACAGTCACTGGCTCTGGCCTCTCACTGAGACCTCACGAGACACTAACATCCTGATGTCACTTCCAGTGACTGATCCCAAGATTCACCAGCCTCAGCATGACCTCCCAGAACCACTCTTCAGCTCCACCTGCCTGCCTCCACCATCAGGACCATCCTTCAGGACTCCAGGACCATCGCATAGTTGGGAATGCACTCTGTGCAGCTCCATCTTCAGGTTACAAAGTACACCTCACAGGACAAACATGGCATGAGCTAGGAACATACACTTTGATGAGGACAGTTCTGTACTAGAAAAGGGCTTGGTGGACACCAAAATCTGCATGCAAGTTCCCAAGCTACAACAACTTTCGCCACAACATGGGCAGCACGGTGCAAATGAAGGAAACAGTAGGCTATCTCAGTTTTACACTACAGGTTTCTTACTCTTAGAGAAACACATTCAAAGGTAGGTTTGTTCCTAGGATTTTGATTTACTTCCAAACAGACACCTCTTATTTTACACTCCAACAAATGCTAATATATTCACAGATCTAAAGATGGGATGGTCCTCCGTTTTATTTTATGGCATTCCTTACTTCAAAGCCCTTTCTTCTCTGGGACATTCATGGTTCTTAGTAAATTTGCAACCAACCACTTTGCCTGGCTACTAGTTGTTACCAACCAGCTAACTCCAGCTGATGGATTCACAGCTACATGACATTGCTGGTATTGGTTGGAATTCAAAACTATCCTTGCTGCCTCAGCATTTCATGAGACATTTACAGCAATGTGAAACACCTTCTGTGGTATTTACATACTCTGGAACTCAACCTGCTTTGCACACAGCGTAAACTAGTTTTAAGAAATAAATACAAATGATTTCTTAATGATAGGTTGGATTTCCAGTCACCAAGATTGCATGTGTTATTTTAGTCCTAAACGACAAAAGAATTAAGAGAACTTTTAGAAGTTGCTTTCAAGCACGATTCTCACACTCTGAAAAGCTGCTTCTACATTTTCCACTTCAGAAGGGACTTGGTGATCCTCTTATCCTCCCCCCATTTCCTTCCCATTCAAGTGTAATGAAGCAACATGAAGTCACTTTACAGAATGTCAAAAAACTCTCCATTCTTCATTCTTCAATTTTTTTGGCAGTGCTGCTGCAACGATGACAGAGGCCACAGTAAGGAGCTAACAAATAGGCAGGTATGAGCAGAAGGGGCACAGACTAGAAAATAAAACTGTCAGTAGTTTTTTTGCTTGTCATTCCCAGGAAAAAATAATAATAATAATAATAATGATAATTTTAAACCCTGAAGACTGGAATATATTTGGATCTTAGGAAATGCTCCAGAGACCAACTCCCTGCCCCATAATAATGTAATTGACTTCAGCAGTACAACAGCAGAGATAAAAGTGACCTGCACTGGCAATAAGGCAGCTCTTAACAATACCCCAAGCATTTATTTATTTATTTATAATTAGACTTTCTGCTCAGCTTTACAAAGGACTAGAGAAAAAGGCGTTCTGTTGACTCACTTCTTGGTTTCACTCCCAAAAGCTCAGAAATCTTGCTGTCTACATACTCCACCATCATTCAATTGGAAGGGAGATCAGAAAGTCACTGTGGGACACACTTTGCTTCAAGGTCCAAAATTGTTGCCTTCCGTATCCATCATTTACTCTAATTTTCAAGTAGGGGAAAAATTAAAAATAAAAAGCTCAACTGTCGAGATTTACCTCAGCTGAACTAACAGAGGCCTAGAATATCAGCATTTCAACAGGAGCAAATGCTCCAAGGAGGCTATGTGAAGCCACAGGCCACAGTGATAAGATGCCTGGCCTTGCCTAATGTTCTGGACTCTACCAGCACTTGGGCCAACTTCTCAGCAGCCCCCCCAGCAAATGCTGGGATACACCGGAGTGAAGATGCCACCCCAAAATTGATGTCATCTCTAGAGAGCATTATTCAAAACTCAGTTTCCAAACTTTTGCTTTGGCAGTATTTTAGTCATCAAAATGGATTATTGATCTCCAATCTGCACACACTATTCTATGAGCTTTTCATTTTTTAAAAGCAATAAACTAAGCGTATAAACTAGCTACAGCAATGGATGTTGCATTTAGTAAAAAAGTCTACAATGAAGAAATATGCTTTACACCAATAATTCACAACTTCAGCTTTAAACATTTCATTATTGACTCACATTATTGATATATTTATCCATTGTTATGGAAGTAAAACCATTGTGTTTTACAACTTTGTTTTTCTGATGGTTTGAGAAAGAAATAGTTGAGGGCTAAGAGTATTTTAGGATTCAACTTTATTGTTGCACTTTATGTTTCTCCATCACAACTGAAAACGCAACTTCTTACAGAAGAATAAATACATACTACAAGTTATATCAAGAGAAAAATGAAACAAACATCATATGAGATGTATATATTAATTATGAAGTCATGAGGACAAAAACACATCCTTATATAGTGCGTGAGTGGTGAGCATTGTACCAGAAATCAATGTATAAAGATAATGCTAGAAAGAAATATAAATAAAGATATCTTACTCAAATTAGGGACTGGAAATCATTGTCACTCTTTGGTGTTAGCCTTTGAACTTTGGTGTTAGCGTTTTGGGTTGTGTCTGCTCCCCCACCGCCAACACTCCAAGTCCTACTTGCCAAAATAGGCAGAGGCAAGTATACAGCGAAATAAGGGAATCTGTTACTTTCTAGTGCTGAACCAGAGGAGTAGACAAAGGCAGCCCAAAGTTATTTGCATGTTTATAACCTAATATCGCTGAACTGGGGTGAATAAAATTAATGGTGTATCTTTACTGCATCTTCAAGAGGCAAAGCAACTGTACTCGCACCCTAAGCAAGCAGCCATCCTAATGAACATCACGACTACATATCCTGACAATGGAATTGCAGAAGCAAGTTGGTAAATTCAAGGGTGAGAAAATAGGCGTTGCCAAAGTTAACAGAAAAAGTCATACATCTTTTGAAAGGTGTAGATGAGGCATGCTTTCAAAGAGATTCAATGTGTGACACTGCTTGTAAACAAGGAAGATATTTTGTAGGAACAGGGTTGGTTTGTTTAGAGACTACACTTAGCAACATTTTCCAGATACCAGAATAGAAAAAAAAAAAAAAAAAAATAGTTTTCAAGGGGAAAAGTCAACATTCTCATCACTTTCGACTCATTTTGAGTATTTCAAAAATCCGCTTCATTTCAGGGCAAAGCACCCAACTTGAAATCATCTGAAATGGGTCTTGAAATATTTCAAAGGATAAGCCAAGCAACAAGCAACCTTGAAACCTTATTTAATTCTGAACTTTAAAAAGTTAGCATATAAAACTGCACTATACTATGTCCCTCTCCAAAAAATAAATGAAAAAAAAAAAAAAAAGTCATGTCCAAAGATCATCTGACATCTCTGATTTTTCATTGGGTTTCAAAGGCAGAAAGAATATCTAAACAGATCAAAAATCAGGAGCTGATAAACACTAAGAACTCTTCAATAAAACCATTTATAACATTTTCAGCTCACTGTACTTTTAACCTTACTGAAGATGTACGTGGGGAGCAAAATATACATCTGAACACTGAAACAGCTAGTGATGTTGTCTCCATTCACAATTGTGAAGCAAGAGGATTCTGGAGAGGTGGGCAGGGATCAGAATATCTCACAAGCAGGAACTGTGATCATTAGCTTTGCCTACTACTTTTTAGAAGACTATGCACCACCACAATCAACTGGAATTAAATTAATTGAAGAAACTTGTATGCAGCTTGAAATATTATTCATCCCAAACTCGAATTAAGGTACTATGGGAAAAAAAAATAAGCAAATTAAGTTTTTGAAATGGTTGTTATATAAAGTTAATCAGGAGGCACCAGTGACTGTTGTTTATATCAGAAAATCCATAAGATCCTGAAGTAAGGCTTGAGTATGCTAAGACAGCATTTAAGACTAAATACTGCCTATGGGCTGTACTAGATCTGTGCATCTACTTTGGAAAGGATAACTATTTCTCTTTGAAAACTTCAAGAATATATGACTTGATTGCAAGGGCCACCTTGAGAGTATACAGAACTACAGATATATTAATCTTAGAGATGAGAATTGGCAGCTTACCAGGTTAAAAAGCATAAAATAAAAAGAAAGAAAAAAAGAGCATTCTTCCTACTGAAGAGGCAGGTTTTGCTTTGATTTCTTTTCCAGGCAGAAGAGATTTTAACAATATTCCAGAGGAAAAAGTCAGTGAGAAAAGGGAGGCAGAATCAGAACGGCGATGTTGTAAACAGTCTTTAGGACTTATTTACCAGGGAGGTACAATGCTATTGACAAAAACTTTTAGTGACTGATTATTCTCAGTTGGGTGTGCCAAACTGTAATGTAGCTGCTCCTAGTGTGATAATTATGACTGCTAATGCTCTCAGTCAGATCATAAGACTGAAGCATATTATACAGATACTACTTAACCACACCGTGAAAGCAAATGAGACCTAAATGCATTCAAATACGACTCAAGAACAGGTCTTATTAATGAGGTATACAATCCTCACATTCAAGGAGTGCATTGCAGGACAGGTCTGTCACTTTTCAATTTATAGTCCTGTCACAGTATAAGCTGAAGGTAATTTCAGCAGAAAATACGAACCCATCTCCTACTGTTTGCATTCAAACCTCATCTTCACTTAACAAGAAGCAACTCCCCACTGTGACCCTACTATCTACACCTGGAGGCACAGCATTTCCAGCAGAGAGCCACCAAATGAAGTGAGAGTTTTCCTGGATACAAACAAGTATAAATTGTACCAGGTTTCACCGCAGAGATGGTATTTCAATTGTACCACGTGCAACATCTGATGCACTACATGACCCTGAATAAGAGCAGAAGATGAAGGAAGGGAGAGCAGACGTGTTGGCTTAGGATGGCATAAAGGTGTAATCAGAATCCTTTTTGAAAATGTATAAATCCATTATGTTCCCCACCGCCATACAACTTAATGCAACCCCCATTTACCATGTTTTATGCTCTCTACATCTTACATGTTTTAAGAGCAAATAAAAATGTGAAAGTTAACATTTGTATGTATAGATTCCATATAGACCAGAAGGTATTTACCTAAGGACAAGTCGTTTGTTGCCCTTTCTCCCCAACCTCAGTACTCAGTGAAACTACTCAGTGGTCTGTGATCTCAGCACAAGTCCGTAGGAAAAGGGATTAATGGGAATACTGAAGGTGAGGCTGTCAAAGCAGCATGGCAAATATGATTTCAGAGCAACTGGGTAATTCTACATGCGTATCTCCACAAAATTTTATCATGTTAATATGTTACATTACATGTGCTTTGACATGGTAACATGGCAACGTACCATACCCTGTGCTGTATCTGTTCTGTGAACAGGTAAGGACTCTATCAACAAGGCTGCCTAAAAAGCACTAAGCTCATTTAGAACTGGAAATCTTTTCTGCAAAGAAAAATGCAAATGATTTTAATAAATAGGAGAAATGCAAATTACATTGAAAAAAAGCTTGAGTTTCATCTGAACACATGACCTCCTCTAAGCCCTTTCTCTGACAGTGTTCTGCATCTCATTCAGCCTCCTGAGAAAACCTCAAGAAAAGACCTCTACTTGTTATAAAAGCTTGACACTAGCAGTGAATATGCTTCTCACATGACATTAGAGGAAATAAAATGTATCATGACATTAAAAGTCTTTGTAGAAGAAACCTTTGCTGTCTCTAAGCAATAAAATCAACAAGTTTTCCCTCCTATTATTGCTCATATCCAATTTAGTGGAAAGACAAGAAATGTACCCAGATGAATGGGTTTTGCACTTGATACCAATATGAGTGTTTTCAAAGTATACTGAATCCCTTAAACAATAATTAAGCACCAAATGAACCATTTAAAAATTCACTGCTACCATTAGAACAAATTAAATTAAGCCAAGATTAACATTAAGTTTGCTCAACCCAAAAGCAGCTCATTTCACTTAGTTCCTGTTTGGCTACGTGCAAAACTACTTTTCAAAACATCTGACTGTAAAGACAGGCTAACAAATGCAAATAAATAATTGAATAACTTACATGCAAAGCATAATGGTAAATATAGCTCCTTATACCCCCCCATTCTCCTGGCACACACAGTGGTAGGTAGTTAAGATGATCAGTTTCCAGGTTTCTGCTGACAGAAATAAACAGCTTTCACATCCAAACATATTCTGTTACCCCATTTACACATCTGTGTCTCCTGTGATTAGCACTTGTATTTCACCTGCTGGCTATTGGGAGGTGGGAGTGGGTAAGTGAGGCATCTCCACAGGATTCTGCAAGTATCTATGAAGTCAGTTTTACCAAAAACTGTTTTGTTTACATAGGTCACAATTTGTGACCTTTATGTCAGTGAGGGGCTTCCTGATCAAGGCAGCTGAAAGAATTTGGTACAGTTGATTACCTTCTCTGTATTATTCAAACCAGAAATGACACAGCATAGGATCATTATACAGGGCTGCCAGTTAAATTTGGATGTTTGAGTTACTTGTAGAAATAATCCACATTTCAATAGGTTTAGGTACATTTCTTTCAAACACATGCAAGCTCTGCAGATTACAAGTTAAAATAACTTAAGGTTTTACTTAAGAAGAGGAATAAACACTGTTCGTGGAGAATTGCCGTGTTACCCATCAGTGATCATGACAATGATGAATGGGTAGCATTTTCTTGCAAGAATATTTACAGGTTCAACATTTTTTACTCCTAAGACTGGTATTTTCTTCTTTTTTACTATACAAGCAAGCACATATTTCCTTTAACAAGCTAAATAGGGCCATCCTTTTAAATAGTCACCTAGCAACTAGTTAAGAAATACTTAGGCCACTTGGCTTTATATATCAATGACTGTTAATAAAGACGATGCATTTCCTTCTCAAATAGTTAAAGATTAGCTCAAAATTATTAAAGAAAGATACTGGTGTTACCAAAAAATGCAATGTTTCCCATGATCTAAATGTTTGGAAACATTTGTGTTTGTACTACACCAAAGAATAAACCTGAAGCATCTTAATAAGAAATTCCTAATAACTTCCGAGTTCCGAGGAGATGATTATTGAGGACTGTACTACAATTGCAAATTTTTTAAATTAAAAAAAGTGTTTGACAACAGACTAGATAACTTCCAGTGCAGTTCTGTGAATCTCATTCAATAACAAACTAGAGAGTCTTGCATATAGAGCTGCCTCCCAAAATCTTTATATTCTTTGCAAACCAAATTTGAGTGTAAACTAACAAATAAGTAAATGCCAATGTTTATCAAAGAAGGTTAAGAGCCTCGTTAAGAACACCTGAGGGTTCTGCTGGGGGTGATTCCACTTCCTTTTGATTGCTTCATTATAGCCAGGAACTCCTCAGGCATGAGTCTGAAAGTTATGATTCTTCACAGTTTGATAAAACATCTCTCTTTTCATATACTATACCTATATGAAAACATGCAAATAGCTAACAAACATCTCATTACTAACTTCATTGAACTGGACTTTGGGGGCTTTCTCCCAACACCAACAAGACACATCTCCTGTTAGGGCTGTGAGAGGTGCTCGTGCAGAGATCTGCTGGGAAGGTAAGGTAAACCATTACAGGTAACCAGAAGTCACATTTAGTAACAGCAGACATCAAATATCACTGTCTCTGCTGACAGCTATTACGTATTATGAAGCTCCTAATTTTTACCAGGAACCAAACTACTGTTACATTCCACCACTTCAGTTCATAGCCAAAAATACTGTTTGACAAGCCTGGAAAGAGATACAGCATGCCTGAACTGCCCAGTAATGAATAATTTAAATCTTCTGCAGAGACACAGCATAAGTCAGTCATTTTTTTCAGGGAAGCAGTTGACAGTACCTTCACTGGATGGCAAAACTTCCTCCTTAGGAACAGTTATACTTCCTCAAGCTTCTGCAAGGTCAAGCACATTGAGAAAGATCTATTGGACTGCAGGTACTCATGATGTCAAATTGGTAAGATTGAAACAAGCATCCTGTGGCCTATTTCTCTTTCTCCCATCATGAGAAAGAGTTTATATTGCCAGAGATTCTTTCTTAATCTTGTCCCCACTGTCAAGTTTTGCTACATCTTTGTCAATGCTATAAATACTAGTGCAGGAAGATAAAATTAGTAGCAGCACCTTGAATTCTAGCTTAGGGTTTTGAGGTTCTTGAAATGATAGCCATACTGAAACACTTGTAGTGTTGCTGTTAATTAGTCTGCATCTTAAAGACCCTAAAGCAAAGAGTACAAAGCAAGGAACTGCACTTAGAGCACTGACAACCCAGGCTCTGTAGCAGTGCAGACTGTGAAAGATGTGACCAAGCCCCACCAATGCTGCTTGTGGCACACTTATCTCGCCATGGTGCCGTTGATACAAATATCCACTAAGCACATGTCAACGAGGGAGAAGACCACTTCTAGATCTGCTCTGGTTTTCAGTGAGCACCTGCCATGCTAGCCCACAGAGGCTAGCACCCAGCAGCCCATCACACAGCTGTTCCAAGAGGCACGGCAAAAGAACGACGCTGGCACTGATATTGCCTACCCACGAAAATTAGGATTGGAATATGATGAGTTGAAAAACTGAGAAAAGATGGTAGATGTTGTTCACAACATACAAAAATACAATGCAGGTGAGGAAGTTTGTATTAAGGGTCAAACTGAAAGTTTTGACCTATCACTTAAGATGTAAAGGCAGTTGTTAGGTGTGGAGAAAACTATAAGTAACTGGAAGTGTATTAGAACAGAGTTAACACATTTGAGTTTTTTTATTATTAAGAAGGAAGCCTACAAAGAGAGGGAGTTCTACAAAAAAGAACCTGTAGAAAGGATTTTGAGTGCCTAGGAAGTCAAAAGCCCTGCCAAGATGCACCTCTTTTTCCTGATGCATCATGACCAACACACTCCAAAGCCTGACTTAAGTGCACACGTGCAGTACCAATGCTTCTTGATCGTGGAAATACAAACAGTAATGAGGAAGAATTTGTTTTCATACAACAAACGAGCTGACAAGTAGCTTAATAGCCTCCTCCTTTTTTGTAAGCAAGGATTCAGGGAAGCCTCCAGTATTAAAACATCAAAGAAGCTCCCTGAATTCTGGATTGCAATTATTTTATTAATTCTGAAATGCAATACCTCTTTGTTTAAAGCCAAAATAAATGTAGAAGACAATGGTTTAACACAATTACCACAACTGCTGTAACTTGGGAATTCTGAGCAAGCAGTTAAATATATGACTATGAGCATAAAAGAACTTAAACACAAAGGGAATAAAGAAATTGAGACAGATGTTGCAAGAGAGCTCTAAACTGAAGGGAGCCTTCAAACTGGACTTCAGCCCTACAAATGCCATAGCTGGACAAACCCAATATTATTTAGAAACCTTTAAGATGAAATAAATGGTTACAGGCAAAACAAAACAAACAAACAAAAAACCACACTGAAAATAAACATTAAAGCATTTAAACGTTAAACAATTTAAATGTTAAAATGATTTAGGAACAAAATGACTTTCCCATATCTTCACAGCATCATTATAGAGGAGAGCGACAATAATAGGATGTGTTTTCCAAAATTACAGTAGTAATTGAGGGGTTAAGGATTAAAAACAAACAAACAAACAAAAAGTATGCACTACAGTAGTGCTATTGTAAAGTGAGTTTTTCCTTCTCTTTTCACAGATCTTCATATAAAGTTGTGTTTCAGTGTTATCACCTTCAGCATCAGTTAATCGCTTGCACAATTCCTTTAAATGAAATCAGTCCCCCTGCTCTCAACAACTGGTAGAAGGTGATGCCAATCCAAATGAAGCAATTATGTCAGAAATCAAGTCAAACCACTTTCCTTTTTATTCACTATAACAGTCTTTAAGTGTGATTAATCAAGTCAACATTCCCTTTCCATGCAGAGCTATAATTGCTGAGTGCAAATTAAAGCATATTATGTATGACATATGATACTTAATCTGAAGACAAATTTTTATTAAGGTTTAAGTCAAACTTTGTTAAACGAGTTAGATACTGGCTGAAAATAGCCTAACATTATGTACATGCCCTTATGGAAAAGAAAAACATATTACAAAAGTACTTCAAACACCATAGACAATCCAATTGCTTTACGAAAATAATAATAATAATAATTAAAAAAAAAAAAAACAGTAATAACACAGTTGTAAGAATAAATAAATATCTTCATAAATCCTAACAATGCTGTTTAAAATAGGGTAGCAGAAAATTCTACATGTATTCTCAGAAGGAAACACTGGCATCTCAAACCTAATTCTTTTTCAACATAACGCACAACAATCCTTCACAACAATAAAGCAGAACTACATTCACCACTGGAATAAGAGGATGCAACTCCAATGATTTTAATAATTGTTGACAACTGTTGTGAAATCCCTTGCTACCGCTGTTTCCTAAACAAATGAGGACAAGAAATTTCCCTCAGAAAGGAATTTATGGATGAGAGTTGATATTCAGTACTCTGTGGTTTATGTTCCTGCCTTTATTCTGCAGCTATTCATATCCATAACAATGCTTTTTGAAGCAATTAAATAAAGTTTGCTGTCCCACAGTGTCTGTAAGTAACCAAAACCCATTTTGTTAAGAAAAGCCAGAAGAGAACAAAACCTCCCAGAAATGCAACTGGGACAAAACCTACAGAACCTATGAAAAACCTTCACAAACTACCAGGAAAAAAAAAAAAAAAAAAAAAAAAAAAAAAAAAAAAAAAAAAAATCCAAAAGGAATGATGACGAAAATAAGATGTGGGGCACTGCTTTAGTTAAAAATAAATTTAAAAATAATTTGTTCGCATAATGTTACCAACAGAATCCATCTTAGGTGAACAGTGAAAATGTAACATATTTAAAGGATCTTCAGTTATGAAGGATTGATCAATTACTTTCAAGACAGTGTTTTGTCCTAAGAACAATCCCCTGAAAAAAAGCGGCCTCTAACACCAACTGACTTTACTCTTTACGTCATGGAACAGTTGATAACATCTATACTTACAATGAACCCCTAAAATATATTCCTAATTTACAATAATTAAGATGCCTATTCAGTGTTCTGTGCTTTAACAATTCATTACCAATGCAATAAATTTAATTAAATCCGATGGCAGCAAAAACAACCATTTCAGCCAGACAGATGAAGGAAAAAAAAAAAATTTAACCTTTTTATAAAATCATCATCCTTTCAAGTACACCATCAGTGTTCTCAAAAAAAGATTTTACCTAATGTAAGTACACGGCTGCGTTTCTTAAGGAAAAATGTGTTGTAACAGCTAATGCAATGTTTTCTACCCGATTCACATCATAAGCCACCCATTTCAAACGTAAGCACAGAAGTAAAATAATTAATCTTAATGTATGACAATCTCATACCTAATTTAATTTTGAGGCTGTGTATATCCTCTTGGTCCACTGTGAATTAAGGCGGGACAGAAAGGACTGTCAATGCCTACAATAATTTCTGGGCAGACTCTTTGGTTTATTTACCATTCCTGTAGATATGCCGTATCACGAGCAGGGAAACGAAGACAACTTGGTCTCTGGCAAACACATCTCCTTTATGCCAACCATGTCCATGGCCTGGGCACTAAGCTCAGCCTTCCTGTGACATCACCGTTGCACTGACCTCACATATATTATGATGATTTATCAGGCGTACATGGCCAGCCCAGCTGGCTGCCACCACCTGGAAGAGGACAAAGGTGCATTCCACCTAGCTCCCCATCCCAGAGGATAAAAGTACCATTCTACTTACTCCTTTTAAAAGTCACTGAAAATTGAGTGCCTTTGGGAATTTTTTTTTTTTTTTTTTTTTTTTTTCTTATTTGTCTCCAATCTGACAATTAGCCAATAGCTCCAGAAAAGAGCAAAAAGAAGATGCATTTGGTGAGCCAGCAGACAGACAGAGAGTCTTTGACTTATACCTCAACACGTCACGAGAACACAATGAAATGCCCTTATGGGTAAAACTCATATAATTGAAGTCTGAACTTCTTCAATTCAGTTCTCATTTTTCATTCACTAGGAGCAGTGTTTCCTGTAGGAGGGATATATCCAAACTAGCTCCACAATGAAGAATAAAGTAGAGACACTTAAGGTTGATTTCAAGACATCTTCGCTGCTAGAAGCCCTCTGGGTGTGAAAGCTGAGCGCAGACTAATTTATTCTGCTGAGCAATAGCTAAACTATTTCTGGTACCTGAAATATCTTTTAGATTTAATTCAAGGCACTCCTATACTGCAAAGCAATTACCACACTTCTGTTTGTTTTTTCCCATTAATTGGTGAATAGTGTTTATAATTGGCTATCACTGGTTTAAAATGTTGTTGCAAAATGGAAACAAGTACATCACCTAATTCCATCCACGCTGTATTCCTGTCATTACCCACCTTTCAAATGACCGGTTTAATGTCTCATCTCTGGCATGGTCAGCAGGGGACAGGAGGAGAAGATGAAAAAGATGAAGGAAGAGGGAAGAAATACAAAGGTGCAGTTGACCAAAAGTTAAGAGAGATCTGACCCTCTGTACTATACCAAGAGAGCGTTGCACAACCTGGCATTGACTCCAACAGTAAAAACAGTTTCACTTCTGAAATCAGGCACCTTAAATGCAGTTTTCCTGGTACTGCACACTTCTGGCAGATGCATATCTAATTGTAATATCTTAAAATAACATCTTTTTATCTCCACAGTTATCACTTGACGCTAGCCATTTTACTTGAGAAATATGTGAGAATTTAAAAAAGGTATGAAAGTCCCGTGATGTTCACCCCCAGGAAGCAATCAAACAGCAACTCAGTGTTTCATTACGCAAAGTTTTAGTTTTAACACACACCCAGTAACACCGTCTGCTGCAGAATCACTCCCGCAGTTTCCCTGTCCAGGTGAGGACCACGTGTGTCTGCCTACTTCTGGAGGGACACTGAAGGTCAGGAAGAGCTCTTTGGGATATTCAGATGCTAAGGGTATAGAACAGGCCAGCAACACTACACTCTCATTTCTGAGGAACATGTGACCAGCTGATGTTCAGGAAAATCTGCTCATTAGAGAAACACGAATCTGAAATGCACTTCCGTAAGAAGTCAATTGTACGTGAAGAAAGTATCAGATTGTAAACCAAATGCTAAACGGTGACATCCTACATGCATACTGATCTTACCACTTGCTGTACATACAAAACTATTTTTTCATCCTCTGGGAAAGTTTTCCCTTTATGACACAGTTTACCATCATTAGAATTTGTTCTAAAATTCTGCATTCTGAAATTGTCACTTTTTGCCTAACCACACCCAGACATTTCAAGAAGTCTTTGCATTTACAAAGTTTTCTTTGTAGCTGCCTTCATTATGGGAAGTTTTATGTGGCTTTTTTTTTTTTTTTTTAATTAAGAGTTAGAGAAGCCAAGGGCAAGATGATTAGTAGTCACAGCATTAATCTTCTTGCTGTACCTAACAAATTCATTTAGTGTTTAAGACACAAACCCTTTTGGGGTTGGTTCTGTTGAGCTGAAGTCGATGTACTTGCTGGAAGTTACTTCTACCTCATCCATCCTGCACTGAGACACAACAGATTTATTCTCAGGAAATTGAATCTGGTAGGAAATACTATCACTATCTTCTGTGAGAGCTCTTACAATGCTAAAACAGAAAAGTAAGATTCACAAGTGACAGAGGAATTCAACACATTTTATTTAAATACCAAAACTTCTCTAAGAGTAGAAAAGAATTCCTCTCTTCAGACCCACATCAGCTACAAGATTTAGAAAATACATTGCTTTTTAATATTATTATCACCTAAGAGAGGTGTATTTTTACAATTTCTAATGCAAACTGTACATACTCTGCTTTTATCACTAGAAAGGAATAACACCACTCATACAGTACACATTAAACAGCAAACTCCAGCCCTTAACTTTCCAGTACAATTGAGCAGCTTCATGCTACATTAGTCTGGTAATGCAAAGAGAACCCAAAAATAGAGACATTTTTAACCTGGACTGTCTAAGCCTCCAAGGAAATGAGGCTTAGGCAGTCCCACATCTGTTCACTTGTCACATTTAACTTCTAAACTTGCTGGCCAACTTCAACTAAATTTGATGAAGGGACTGGAGACAAAAATGATTGCGGTCCTACAAATTCTACAAAAATGAGAAGCGGAGTACAGAGGAGATGCTTACATACTGCTCTTACTGAAGGCAGAGGAGTTTTGACTGATCTGTTATCCATCACCTAACTAATGAATACCACATATTCAGTGTTGTGTTCATAAATGTGTGCATGTACTTGAAACCTAAGTGGACATGGTCCTGGACAATCTGCTCTAAATAGCCTTGCTTGAGAAAAGAGGTGAGTAGATGATCTCAAGAGGTCCCGTCCAACCGAAATAATTATGTTGGGGCTGTGTGTTTGTGCGCCTGTGGCTTCAGAAAGGCCAAAGCACCAAATGGTATCAGAGATGCAAGTAGAAAAACTCAGGGGAAAAGGAGGATTAATTTTTTGGAAGATAAAGGACATAAATCCAAGGGCAACTGAGCTTTAGCTTTCATGCTATTAATGATCCTTTTTCTCCAGTGACCTTCAGAATTTCGCTGAAGACTTGTCACTCCACTGCTTATGTGCTATTAGCAAAATCACTTTAGAAATCATCTCTAGGGATACAAGCTGCATGACTTTAATTACACTAGTGTAAAACATACTTTTGATAGCAAAGATCATTCCTCTAACCTTTTATACTGATGTTAATGTATCCACATTAGGAGTTGAGTAGCTTTCTCCTTATTAAATGGCTAAATAAATATAAAAACTGTACAGATGAGGCTTTAAAGCAAAATTTATATTGCCATTTTGTAGTGGGAGGGTAACAAATAATGACAACAAATTTGGAAACAAGTGTTACGGAAAAAACTTTGGGAACCAGTAAGCTACATGAAATGGGGAGTTCAAGGCTATGACAATGCACTCGCAGCCTAACTAAATGCTACCAAATGTAGTCTTGTGCTAACAAAAGAGAAGGAGAGAGGACTGCTGAGTCCTCCCCACCAGCAGACTGCCTCTTGCACAAAGCGTGTGCTCCTCTATGGGCAGGGACAGAAGGAAGTCGATAGGAAGAGAAAGGCAGGTGGTACCAGAGCAGATGCTGGGTGGGCAGCCTGGTGAAGAGGTGGCAGATTGCAGAAGCTAGACTCTGCTCAGGATTGTAAAAAGTGGTTATCTGAATGTGAGTTTGTTATCTAAATGCCTGTTCAAATCAGCAGGCATCAAATCAATGCATTATGAATATTGGAACAAGTAATAGTAGGAACACACCAACAAACAGGATAGAAGAAGGCTTCAGAAATTCTAGCCTGAAATTCTGGGACTAAATGGGAACACAGCTACAGCTCTCAGCCTGGATGCTGATGGTGATGGCATCCTGCAGACAGAATCAGGAGCTGCAAGGCCAAGAAGCAACATCAATGGCAAACATCAGCACCACACAGGCTGGGTGAGTACTTGGTTGGGACACTATGTCCACAGAAAGAATTGTGATATTGTCCAGCTTTGGAGAAGCAAATCTTGAGATGGCTTGGATCAGCACAGTGAGCCCATAAAACTGCTGAAGGGCTGCTCTGGAAAAATCAGGTACTTAGATGCAGCACGCCTTCAGGAACAACAGAAGTTGAAGGCATCACTAACATTTGGCTTGATTTTAGAAGTGGAAACATGAAAAATCATGAAGCTTTTGGAAAACAATATAGAAAGGAAAAGCTTTGTGGATATTCTGGACACTGTTCAACAGCACTGTACTACGGTAAACAGAGGCATATCATCTGTCAAGGTATTAGAGAAAATACAGATGAAAACCATCTAACTGGGTAAGAGAGTAAGGTAGGCTATTAGAAGAAAAGAAAAAAAAAAAAAAAAAAAAAAAAAAAAAAGAACTTGGGAAATAGGCTTATTGAAATTACAGTATAAAATGACAATTCTGACAGGCCAAAAAATCTAAAAGACAAGAAATCATGCCAGAAAAGATTTAAGAAGCAATCTGGAAAAGACACAGACTCTAAATAATGCAGCTTCTCAAATTAAACTTCCTTCGTACCAAAAGAGTAACACGACTAATGGGACACTAGCTTTTGAAAATGTTTTTTGAGAAGGTCTAGGTATGTACAAAGCAGTAAGCTTTGGAACAATGCCAGAAAAAGGGGGAGAAATTATTAAAAAAAAAAAAAAAAAAAAAAAAAAAAGACTACGTAGATAAACAGGATATATTGTGAAAGAGACAACAAAGCTTTTGTGAAGTTGTATCATGACTGACAAATGTTAAAAGAAGGTTCAGCATGTGAGCAAAGCAAATGAGAAATTCAATCAGGCAATATGAAGAAAAAATAATCTTTCAATGAACTTCACGAAAAGCTCTTAAGGACACAAAGCTGTCACAGCGCAAGAGGAATGTCCTTGCCTGGATAGGTAACTTTATGAAAGAGAAAAACCCAAAGAAAAAGAAACTGGCAGTATTCAGACTGGAAAGTCTTTGCCCAGCTGTATTTCATGGGAATCTGCTCCATGAATCTGCTGCAGTCAGCTGTCTCCAGATAATCTAACTATTCTGCAGTGGGAGCAGAGGACATCGTGCCCTAGTATAAATTCATAGAGCAACCACATCTGGAACGCTCTGCACACTTCTGGATCCTCTTATCACCAAATAGATATAAATGGGAAAGGTACAGAGAACAGCAAGCACCTTCAAATAGAAAGAAAGATTAATCTGAGGAATCATTCATACACTTGGACTCTTCAGTCCAGATGATGAGATAAGTGAAATAGGATAGTAATTTATAAATAACAAATGGCATGAAAATGGAGTCAGAACAAGTGCTCAGTGCATTTTCCAGTTTAAAAACAAAGGAACATTAAAGGAAGCTGACGTGTGGCAGGTTCACAAGCAGAACACGCTCCTTACTATTTGTTTTCCTATGAATTTCCATGCTCAAGCACCTGCAAAAGACCTTAGAAATTTCATGTGTTCAAAACGCAACTGGACACATTTATTGGACAAAATGTCTTCCAAGCTGTAGAAAACAAAAACCACCACAGGCTTGGAGAGTAATCCAGGCAATATATTCACTCTTGCTATCCTATGCCAACAGGAGATAATCATACAGACTGGTGGTTTAAGTCAAGACATCCATTTGTGTATTTAATTTGTACATTCCAAGTATAAAAAGCACTGGGGTACTGACCATCTTCAGAAGCTTTGACAATGCAAGTTCTTCTAATTTTGTTGTAACCTTCCTGTAACACTGCATTCAGAATAAGATAAAAAAAGATCTGTGCTCAACAAAGAGACAAAGAAAACTTGGCTTTTGTATATGAATAATTCAGAAGACAGACCTACTGGTGATTATTTATATCATCCCAGATTTCCATGAAAATCTGCACTTTCCACATAACTCTTTATAATAAGCTTCTATTACATAACTGAGCTATGTGATCAACTTCGGAGGTCATCAAAAGAATTAATCTCATCTCTTTATGTGCAAAGCACATTTCTTTAATTTTTTAATTATATTTCTTCGCCTTGACTTCCAGGGTAGGTAGGGGAGAATCAAAGTTGTAATGTATGTGAAGCTTCTCAAGTTTGCACTTATTCCTGTAACATGCACAGGATAGATGTAATACCAGAGAATGAAATACTTAAAAATCCTTACATATTCTACATTAAAGAAGTAAGGCGGATAAATACAGTAATAGTAGCTGGAGGCACAAAGGGGAGAGGGCAGCAGAGGAAAGCAAGATATGCTAGTATTATCATTATACATTCCTGATAATGTGAACAAAACAAATTATTTTATTTGCACTTTATCTCATTATATCCTCCTTCCCAAGCTTTGAATTTCATTTATTAGTGTATGTTGGTAATCTGTCTGATTCACAGGCAAGACTTTCATATATTTTAATGCAAGAACAATAAAGACTTGACCCTTATTAAGGCTTCTTGTAGGAAAAAAAATAAAAGTCATTTATATTATTTTTAATTCCTATCAAATAGAAAGGGAATCTGTTCCACAGAAATACAATATTCAAAGTCTCCCTTGAGGCAGGAGTTGTTACTAAAACGGAGACAAACTGATTGATTTGTCCATCATAACAGGTTAACCGTATTTTAAGCTGTGAAAAATGGACATTATGTCTTAAAAGATGAGAGACAAATTGAAAGGAGTTCAGAATTATCTTTCGGTGACAAACATATACTGCTATTTCAAATAAAGATTATAAATCATACAATCATTTAGGTTGGAAAAGACCTTCAAGATCAGCAACTCCAAGTGTCAGCCTGACCTACCAAGTCCCATCACAAAACTATGTCCCTAAGTGCCACACCCACACATCTCTTAAACACCTCCACGGATGGGGCCTCCACTGCTTCCCTGGGCAGCTTGTTCCAAGACCAGCCTTTCCGTGAAGAAATTCTTCCTGATAGCAAATCTAAAACTCCCCTGGCACAACCTGAGGCTGTTGCCTTATGTATTGTCACTTGTCACCAGAGAAAGTAGATTCACAGCCTCCTCGCCACCTTCTTTCAAGTGGTTGTAGACAGCAACAAGATTTACTTCCCCTCAGCCTCCTTTTCTCCCAGTTCCCTCAAGTACTCCTCACAGGTCTTGTTTTTTAGTTCCTTCACTTTGTTGTTCTTCTCTGCACATGCTCAAGCAACTCAATGTCCTTGAATGTAAGGAGCCCAAAACTGAACACAGTACTTGAAGTGAGGCCTCACCAGAGCAGAATACAAGAGAACGATCACTTCCCCAGTCCTGCTGGCCACGCTGTTTCTGATGCAGGCCAGGATGCCACCCAAGTCCTTTCCTGACAGATGATTTTCCAGCCATTCTTCCTCAGGCCTATACCGCTGCATGGGGTTGTTCTGACCCAAGTGCTGGACCTGACACGTAGCCTTTTTGAATGCCATACGATTGGACTCAGCCTGTCACTCCAGCCCATCCAGATCCCTCTGCAGGGCCTCCCTACCCTCAAGTAGATCAAGCCTAACTTGGTGTCATCTCATTAGTGAGGGTGCACTCAATCCCCTCATCCAGATCATTGATAAAAATGTTAAACAAAAGTGGTTCCAGTACCAACCCCTGGAGAACACGACCAGTGACCAACTGCCAACTGGACTGACCAACTGGTGACCAAGTTCTGTTCACTGTG
The DNA here is from genome assembly GCA_011076525.1 of Nettapus auritus. NCBI lineage: Eukaryota > Metazoa > Chordata > Aves > Anseriformes > Anatidae > Nettapus > Nettapus auritus. The sequence continues at coordinate 151,518,489 of CM021765.1, forward strand.
ACTCTTTGAGCCCAGCCATCCAGCCAGTTCTTCACTCAGCGAGCTGTACACCTGTCCAAGCCAGGAGCAGCCGGTTTCTCCAGGAGAACACTGTGAGAAACAGTGCCAAGCACTTTACTAAAATCCAGACAGACAACATCCACAGCCATTCCCTTATCTACTAATGGGATCAACAAAACAATACTTTCAAGAACAGGACCCAAAATCTGAACATGACCCCTAACAGAATTCAAACTAATTTCCATTGTTTAAAGAAGCTAACAGTTTCTCTGCAATAAAAAACACATAGAATAATAAAATTTGAAGAGTAAATCAGGCACTCTGCATGGCACTTAAGAGTAGAAGAATGAATGAAGAGCTCAGTCTTATGAAAAAACGTACTGAAAACATGCTGAAAAAATTAAGCCATATAGTGAAGCTGTTGGAGAATACAGATTGTTTACCATCCTGAGATCTGCAGGATAACAGTTGAGTGCCATGCTAATATTCCAAGAAACTCCACTTATTTTTACAGGATACATTCAGAAATTCATCTGCACAAAAAGAGAAAGTAATTACATTCAAAATTGCAGCAATGCCAACACCCTGCATTTCCTTTAATAAATATGTTTAGGGAGGTTAGAATTCAAACAAATTCCTACTACAACAGATAGGAGCATTTTATCTTTAAGCAATATTTGGTCTTGCAGGAGGTAGGAGAACCATTCTCATAGCTGTGCAATATAGACCTGTATATGCATTCTTAACGTATTCAGGTCAGTGACATGTATGAGCACATCCATATAATCTTTTAGCTGTTCACTGTGTACACTCAGTATTATTAGCAGGTAGAAGATGTTTGCCTAACTTACCATACATGTAGACATAGAAATATATGCATTCAATGGAAAAATAGCCTTTAAGTATGTTGGCTGTGCATACAATATTGCATACCTAGCATGTTAACCAAAACTCTTGATTTTTAGCTGCTAGATTTTTTGCCACTTTTCTTTAGCCCTCAGGATCACCACTCAGATACGGTATAATGGTATCTAGAGCATGTTTTGATGGCCCATAATCACGTCTGGCTGGATAGTAATGTAAATACTCAGTCCTGAAGATTATATTTTTCTGCTTAGAAAATCAATCCAAGAAACTCTATCACAACACAGCTTGTGTCGATTTAGAGCCTTTCAATATTTTGAAGGCAGCCTAAAGAACAAGAAACTTTTTGAAGCATTTAAGTCCCAAGACAGAACTGGGTACATCACACCCGACTGTTCTTTCAGCTGCTGCCAGTGCTACAGCAGGTGTTGGACAGAAAGATATAACTGCATCCGCCAATCCCCTGTTATCAGGAGGGATCACCTTACCCTTTGATTTGACTTGAAAGGGAAGGAAGCTAACCTCTCCTCTACAACGGCAGCTGTCTCTAATTACTAAGCAAGCATCATGACATTTGACAGCAATGACGGAACTTATCAACATGCTGAAGCTCACTTCGCCAGACCATAGGACCACAGCACTTTCTAACAGGACACCTACACTGTTAAGATATCCTCTTCATCTTCATGGCTACCACTCCCACCCACATCCACACAGCAAGGCATGAAGTATTTCTTCAAGGCTGCAAGCAGCTTCAGTACTAATGTTAGGCTGCAAAAAGTGCTGCCAGTGCAATGGAAGGGGGAGTAAGAATTGACTGGAGCAGTTTAAGCCGTCCTTTGTGTCTGTAAGTCCTTGATTGCCAGAGAACTTCCAGCACTTGCAGCACTGATGGCCACAACCTGAAGCATGCCACAGAAGAGGGCATAACGTAAGGACATATCTGCTGTGGTTTAGGACTGTTGGAAATGTCAGGGGATGCCTCTGTAAGACTGAGCAGGAAGAGCCTCAGCAAGGATGAGACCATGATAGAGAAGACACCCACCAGCTATGCTGGCTAGCAGTGCTCCAAGTACAGCTCCAGAGATAGCTCCCTCCATTCGAACAGAGGTGACTGTGGGCGTGCACTGATGCGTGTCCATATGTAGTAAGTACACCGGTGCATATGCTGATGCAAGAGGTGGTTGCCAGGCTCAAAAAGGGAGAAGCCACATGCACACTGAGCCAGAGTTAACACAGGACTTGTATAATGAGAGTACTCTGATATTGTGGCCTCAGTAGGATTTTAGAAAACATTGCCTTCCAACATGTCCTACGATAACATCAGTTTCATGCCAAATGCTTCACATATACATTAATATAACTTGAAGGCTCTGTTGATGCACACCATTTCATGGTCTTGTACCTTGTTAGTACACACTTCGTGTCAAATACACTCCGTTAGACACCTACTCCATGCTATTCACAAAATACACAAACAACTTTATGGACTGAGTCCCAAGCACTAATGCAGTACTTGTCACAGACTTAGTCAGATATAGCTGTTAAACATATTAACCAACTTCTCACACAGATTTCTGTATTTAGCTTCAGTCCATGTATACTACACATACATTGTTTGCATATTTTGTAACCATTTGCTTGCAACCTGCTTAAAATAAGAGCATGTACTATACAACATGGTAAAGATCCACACATGGAATTAACTTGGATGGTCTAGCAAGTGGAATCAAGGATAGCAAACCAATAAGCTTTTGGACTGAGTCATCTCTATCACCAGCCAGATTAACCTAACCCATCTGAAAAATGCACAAGACTTTCAACACCCTTGCAATACTGATTAATGTACTCAATTTTGTGTGGTTTCTTCATGCAAAGATCTTATGGAAGTACTAAAACCAATTTAATTCTGATTTGAGCATGGGGATTACCTGTTGCTTATGTCACCACTCTCTACTATTACTTTATTTTTTAAAAGTTTAATTTAATTCTACAGACAGAGCAAATCCCACAGACTAACAGCTTTAACTTGTTCCTAAGAAGAGCTAAAACAGCACAGTAACTGTGTGAAGAGTGAGGAAAGAAAAAGAGCAGTGAAAGAGGTATCATTTTACCCAGAATGTCTCTGTAGAAACTCTTTTTAGACAAAAAATAAGTCACAGGAAAATGGTTTTGCTCGACACCAGTTTTTACTGACCTGATTCTCTTCGGAATACACCATCTTAAAAGGTAACTGATCATGTGTTCAGTTCTGTTCTTTTTATCTAATAATACACACAAGTAGCATTCTTTCAAAACTTTTAGAGAAACACTGCCAGGTACTCAGTTCACACTGAAGACAAAGCATTGAACTATACCAAAAGAAACCACTGTGATAAAAGTTACATACATCCTAACTTTTGAGGATAACAAAAAGGCAGGAATAAATAGCCCCAGTAAAGAGTAGTAGCACAAAGGGTTGAAATAAAGGAATGAGCTCCTACCAAATACAAAAGGATACAAGGCACACATGACAACAGTTCAAATCAAGCGTTACAACAGTTAAGCACTTTCTAAATTCTGCTTTTGCCAATTAGAGGTACTATGTAATTCACCACCAAATTTCATTAATACTGGATACATGATAAAAAACTTACCAGTGAAAAACATGTAAAAGCCCCAACCCATGTTAAATTACCACAGCACGTTTAAATATATCATTAATCTTTATAAAGGTTCTACAACTGCTGCAAAATGATCACTTAATCATAGAATCATCAAATCACAGAATCGTTAAGGCTGGAAAAGACCTCCAAGCTCATCTGGTCCAACTATCACCCACCAATGTCACCCACTCAACCATGTCCCTAAGCACCACGTCCAACCTTTCCTTGAACACCCCCAGGGGCGGGGACTCCACCACCTCCCTGGGCAACCCGTCCCAGTGCCTGACTGCTCTTTCTGAGAAGAAATGTCTCCTCATTCCCAACCTGAACCTCCCCTGGCACAACTTGAGGCCATTCCCTCTAGTCCTATCACTAGTTATCTGTGAGAAGAGGCTGACCACCAGCTCCCCACACCTTCCTTTCAGGTAGTTGTAGAGAGCAATAAGGTCTCCCCTGAGCCTCCACTTCCCCAGACTAAACAGCCCCAGTTCCCTCAGCAGCTCCTCACAGGATTTGTGTTCCAGGCCCTTCATCAGCTTCGTAGCCCTTCTCTGAACACGCTCCAGGGCCTCGACGCCCTTCGTGTAGTGAGGGGTCAAAAACTGAACACATCACTTGAGTTGCAGCACAAGATATGTCTAAGCAAATATTTTGACAATGCAACCTAGCACACAAGGTCAAAAGACAGTTTGCTTCTGACTTCAATAACACAGTGAGTTAGGGAAATCTCAGACAAAAAGGGTGGCAGGAACTTAAGGAATCCTGTTAAAATCTGAATGTGTTAATAAACAAAACAAACAGATTTTTACTATTGTTCTAGTCAACTTATCTTCACATTTAGGTACCACAAGTTTTACCAGGAGGTGGTACTTTCAGGAGGTCTGGAGAAGTCCATCCAGGATGATTTTGTCCCTAAGATTAACAGTCTACATGAGACATGCTACTGAGCAGAAATCAGTTGTAGTGTTTAAGTCTTTAACCATACCTGCTCTTTTAAAGACTTGCAAACTACATCCTTTTCCCTGAGGGAACCTAAGTACAACATACTGTAAGGGCAGAAGCACACATACTACAGAAGAGCATTTCTCACCACTGTGATGCATGCAATCTGACATAGCACCTACAAGCATGCATCACATTTTAGCATAATGTTATGGAAATGTTCCTGGCATGAAACACTCCAGGTCTCACCCCTGGACCATTCAAGTGCAGCAAAATTCTGAAGAAATGGGCTAGCCACACATGCATACATCAATACCACACTGACCTGAAAGAAAGTCATCACAGAATCTCAGAATGGTTTGGGTTGGAAGGGACCTCAAAGCCCACCCAGTTCCAACCCCCTGCCATGGCAGGGACACCTCCCACCAGACCAGGCTGCCCAAAGCCCCATCCAGCCTGGCCTTGAACACCTCCAGGGATGGGGCATCCACAACTATGTATCCATATGGAGTCTATGCAGTCATTTCTCCTTCTCCTGGCAGCTTTCAAGGGAGAAAACTGGAAGTTAAGCTCCTGGCCCACCCCTCAGCCAGGGGAGCATGTTTCCACCCCACTGCCTTTATGAAAGACTGGATTCTTAGTTCCACTGGTCAGAGCAAACAGAAATCTTCTCCAATGCACAGGCTAAGGTTATAAATTAAAAAGCTATGCTAGTCTTACAAACAGCAGCATCACCCAATATAACTGCAAAAGCTCATTAAGATGTGAGACTATTCCTAGGGTAGACGAAGTGGCCTTTAAAGAAAACTTTTTTTGATCATACTCCCCTATGAAGAACAAAACTTTTAGCACAACCCCTAATATATGTACTTCTAAATTATATACTATACCGATACGTTATGTTATACATTAACATACCCAAAAATAATTAGACAAAAAAGGATGAAGTAAAGATTAAATAAACACTACATTTTCTTCCTGCACCCAACAGATTGCCTTGCACACGCCAGGGAGCGTGCACTCTCTACTTTGGAGACCAGTGCTGCATAGCAGCAAGCATCCCTTATCCATGTACTAGTCCTGCAGTGGGACAAGGACAAGGGGGCTATATGTTCAGCAGCCCAGCACACTGAGGCGCACAGCAGGGACAGCTTTCTTCTGCAGAAACCACTTTCAGTGGTACACAGCCACTATTTAATGACAGCATACACTGAATGCTCAGATTTTTCCTTGCTACTTTTCCATGACATCTTATAGGCAAATTATTTGGATTTTTCCAGTCTCTGTTGTGTTCCAGACTTTGTCCCAGACAATGAAGAACTGACAATGGAGCTGTGTTGCTATTTCGGTCCTACTCCTCAACAGCTGACTAGTGTGGAAATACAGAGATAGGATGCTATTACTCAGCTAGGGTGAAATTACATCTTATAACTCAAGTCATTGTCTTAAAAAAAAAAATAAAAAAATCAATAGGATAGAATCTCCATTGCCATTTCACTGTCAAAATAACTAATCACTGAATAAAACCCAGAAACTTAATTACTTCTCACTATTAATAAGCACAGAAACCAGGATTTCTTCCTGTGCCACACACTTTTTTAAAAAGTGCAACTGTACAGACAGCAAGGGGAAGTCGCATGACCACCAGGACTCCAAGGAAAACAGGATGAACACCCATCAACAGGTCCTAGAACAGAGTTCCTCATGAAAGGAATAATTTATTCCTATGTAAAACCATAGAACTTTAATTTTAAAAGTACTCCCTGGCCCCAATTTGTTGTGAAAATAATAATAGAGAGAGACTCTGAAGTGTTACCCAACCCCTAAAACCATCTTTTGTGTTAAGCACTTGACCTAAGACAAGAAAAGCCTTCACTGCAATAGCCACCATCGTCCAAGGTTAGCACAACAAGAGTGATCAAACTAAACTTGCTTTCACAGTTGGCTCTCTGCCTCAAAAGCCTCAGACCACCATCCCTCCCATCCTTCCAGCCACAACACACAGACCAGTGAAGCAGAGCCTCTTGCACAGACAGAGCCCTTCCAACCAAATGCAAACAGCACGTTGCAAGCCCAAGGGTAAAACAGTAATAAAATCCAGAGGCCTTTATTAAACGTCCATCATCTCCAAGGCTTACACAAGGCAACTCCATAACACTCAGTTCCTGCTGCCTTTCGGCTCTATATGACTGTCACTCTTTGGCTGCGTCCCACAATACCCAGGCTGAATTTGGAGAGCCCAGTAACAGTCACTAGAATGATGATCTATTTTGTCATATTTTATGTCAAATCTCTATTTAATTTCAAATATTTCCATTTAATGCTTGATAGATAATTCTCCAGAAGAGAAACTCAAAAAGAGAAGCACACTTGGCAGAACAATAGGCAATTGGGATCTGGTCCCACTGTCCATTCTCCACAACACGCGTGTGCATTTATGCATGCATGTCCACGCACACGTACATGTGTAAAAAGGTAAGTAATTAAGTTAACAATAATAAAGTTATTATTATAAATAAATAATAAAGTTATTTCAATTCCTTGCAAGAAGTGAGGATTTTTCTCAGGTCCACTTTAGGAGCTTTGATGATCTGCACAGCGCACAAGAGAAGCAGCCATGAAAATTTATAAAGCAGTCTGCTCACTTGGACAGACTCAGCATCTTAGTTCCGGTGAAAGTCCTGAAACGCGTGAGAAATTAGAGATCTCAGAGAAGAGGTGTTAGCTTGTGATTATAACTGCCTGCAGAAATAAGACTGAGGTTTTTATGTGGACTGTCATCCTGTCCTGGCCCACCCATGTTCCCCTTTACCCTTTTTAGCATAATGTGGTGGTGTTTTTTTTCCAAGGGAGAGATCACAAATCTCAAGGGCAGTGGCTTGGCACCCTCTGCACTGCCACAGGATCTCCCTTTGCCCAATGCATGCCAAGTTCAGACAACACTGCACTGTGCAGGGAGGGCAAACATCTGGCAGGAGGGAGAGCTGGAGGGTAATATCCATCCCCATTTCACTGCTCTCTGCCCGCTACATCACTAAGCTCTGCAGGTGTACCCATGGGTGCTCAGGTTGCACAATTCTTCCTTTTTTTTTTTTTTTTCTTTTTTTTTTTTAGTGGAAAACATTGGCAATGTTGGGTATGTCACTCAAAAAGTGAAAAAGAGAGGCTGTTAAACTGAGGAGAAGAATGTAACCAAGCAGGAATCCACTCTTTCACCAAGATGGTTCTTGACACCATCAGGAAGACAAAGAAAACAATTCCCGGATACCAAAACATGGACATTACCTTAGAGGGGAAAAAAAATCACTAGTTTTCTACCACATTTTGACAGGTAACCTAGAATTTGTGAATCACAGCTAAAAACATGTCATTTAGGGTATTGATCTGAATACTGCCGGATTTAGTTGAGACAAGCTCACCAAAACCACATACCAACACAGCTCATTGTTGTGGGAACTTGCATATGTGATCTTTGTTTCTGAACTATTCAAATTTTTTTCTTTGCATATCCCAATCTTTTAAGTTATAGATAGCAGACATTCAAAAAACAAAACAACTACAACAACAAAAAACACCCAATGAAGAAACATTCTGACAGCTAACTCTACATGCTCCTTGAGAAGTTCTTTTTTGATTCAAAAGCTGTTACATAATATTAACTTACTAGATCTGTTAGTGCAAAACAATAAAAGATGATCACAGTGGGCTTAGATTAGAAATGTACAGAATGTAGTAAATACTAAATGTCAACAATCCAGTTGTCAAATCATTTTGCAGAAATGTACTTAGAAATCTTAATTACCTGAATAAAATGAGTATCTATACATACTTTTTACCTTTCTTATTGAAATGGTAAAATTTTCTTTTTCTTCTATTTAAAGGGAAAGACAGCTGACATATTTTAGTATTTATGTGCTTTACATGTTTAATGATATACACAATTAAGTAGTAATTTTTCTAGAAGGAAGGAATGGGACAGTCATGTACAAGCATACTTAAAAACTCTTATTTTGAACACTTTTTGTTTGTTGATGCAGGGTCCAAAATCCCCAAATAATTATTGGAAAGGCCCACTGCCATCTAGTTGTATAAACACAAATAAGCCCAAGATAACACCCCAAGCACCAAGAGTAATGACAGAGGTGGAAGAGATAGCCTAGTCAGGCATGAAATTGATTTTATAATAGCAAATATCTGTTGCCTTCCATGTGCTAAGTAAATAATTCTAAAGAAGAGAGTAAAGATAATAAAAACAAAATCATTAACTGCTCCTACTAAATCAAGTGAAAGAGAGAAACCTGTTCTCACATTGACCCTGAAGCCTGTTTAATAGCTAATTAAAGCAATTACTCCAAGCATGACGAAGTCCTTAATCATCAACAGCTTCAGATGCAGAGATTTTTTTTCTTTCTTCAAAGATATTAGTATTTTATTTAAATGAGCTCATGCCAGCAGAACTTTCACCAGTTAGTCACTACACTGTTAACCACTGACACAGTCCCCAAACTTCGATTAGTTTGGTTAAATAATAAGAAATATCCTGCACAGACTTTAGCAGGTTTGACTCCTCAACAAAAGTAAGATTAGAGTAGTCAATAGCTTCAGTGCTTTTATAAAAGATTGCTCTAAAATATTTGAAGATAGGCTGAAAACTGAACTTCTGCCTCACATTCAGAAACAAAGGAGATAGCCAACTGAAATCCAACGTTACTGCAATGCAGCTGCAAAAATGACTCTGCAGGACCCCACGTGCACCTGGAACTCAGCACCCCATCACATCACTTATGCTTTTTAAGCTTACTACAGTCACTTTTCTTCTCTGCCCCAAGGCCATATGATGCAGCCTTAACTTGGATTCCTTGGTTCATAAGCTCCAGTCACAAATAATATTTTATTTTTAATAAAGCTTTATGTTCGATAACTTTGCATAGCTTTTTAGTTATCTCATACCATACCCAGTTCTCTAAGGGAGCTAATCGAGCTGCTGTTTTGAAGATTGATCATTTTCAAGTTACTAAACATTTCTGTGTTGAAAGAGTACACATACCAATAACCTGAAGTTATGGTTTGACCAATATTAAGTGTTCAGCTAGACAGTTTATCCAGCCATAAATTAGATGACTAAAATTTTAAAAATAAGCAAAGGAATCTTTATTAAATTTCATAGATTGGGTTGGAAAGGACCTTTAAAAATCATGCAGTTCCAGCTCCCTGCCATGGGCAGGGACACCTCCCACCAGACCAGGTTGCCCAAAGCCCCATCCAGCCTGGCCTTGAACACCTCCAGGGATGGGGCATCCACAGCTTCTCTGGGAAGCCTTTGCCAGTGCCTCACCACCCTCAGAGTGAAGAATTTCTTCCTTATATCTAATCTAAATCTACCCTTTTTCTAGTTTAAAGCCATTACTGGCTGTCCTACCACTACACTCCCTGATGAAGAGTCCCTCCCCAGATTTTCTGTAGGCCCCCTTTATTTTCATATTGGGCTGTTAACAACTTTGCTATTTTTGCCTACCCTTAAGTTCCAGAAAAACAAGATATTCATGTGTAGATGAAGAAATAAAAAGATGGAAATGTAGTATAAAAATTCACTCATAAAAAGACACTCACCATATTTAGGCGAGATGTAGAGCAATTATACATTGAGAATTGGGAAGCTCCTGTATTATTTCAAAGTCAGAGTAAATATGTTACTAAAATAAAAAAGTACTGAAAACAATGCTGCTGAGAACACAATAAATTGAGGTATTTTCTCTATAAGAACTAAATATTCCCCCAAACTGAAAAGTGCTTTCAATTAATAAAGCAAAACACCTTGCCTTTAACCAACCTGATCCGCAACTACTACTCTCTCTATGCACTACTGGTCCCATATGGAATTTTCTTCAGGCAGCTGATTTTAACTGGTCAATTGTTTTTTTATTTGTTTGTTCATTTTTCTTTATACGTGGAAATCTGCACAGACAGTAAAGTATTATTCAGATATAGCTGGCACATATATTGCCCCCACTCGCCCACCCAGTTCATCCCTCCCCTGCCATCCTGACAGTATTTTGCTGATGTGCTGCAAATATTCCAACTGGAAGCTACCACTAAGTCAATTCTTCCTGGCCTATGATAAGCCTCACATACCATGGCTAAATGAGCTAAGGAGGAACTTCAACATATGCTTATCTTCACAATAAAATAAATATATTTGCATAGCCAAAGAAAATAGCTCTGTCTGATGAACTTATATTAAAAAGCACTTGCCAATAGATATTTACATTGTTCCTGAAAATTATACCTAACACACTGAGATAGCAAAGCAATATTCAACTTTCTGGCTAGCAAACAGCCAAGAAAAAAAGAAATGCTAAGGAGGACCACAGATCAAGGAGAACAGGTCACTTTGTGAGAAACAGAACTAAGAATATCTTGATTCTTAAAAAGGTGTGCCTTATACCCACTTCTGAATTGAACAGAACTGAATTAAAATAAACAATTTTGGAAGAGCATTTCCTTTTATCAGCATTCATTTATTCAGTCTTTTTTTTCAGTTATTAGTAACGTATTTCTTCATATACTTGTAAGGGTCCTCTCCCTTGGAATTAATAAAATCACATGACAAAAACAGAGTCCTCAAACACATCAAGTTCCTATATATTTTATTTTTTAAAGTATTTTTGAATACCTGGAAGAAGTGGAAAGGTCCAAAGCACTGATGCTTCTAAAAGAAGGACAAAGATGAACATCTTCATGGTAACTTTGGGAACTACTACACTGTAAAATAAAATGGAAGAATCCAAACCTACTTTGCTTGTTTGTTTTTTGTTTTTTGTGGTTTTTTTGTTGTTGTTCTGGTTGATTCAGAAAAGGCAAGCTGGAAATCTTTCCCCTGAAAAGGGAAAGTTATCAAAAAAGGCTGATAAATTAAAAAATTAAAATTTAAAATAAATTGCCCCAATGAAATTCGAGTGGAGAATAGTTCTGATATTATACTATTATTCTGCATATATTACAATGCAGGCATGTTGCAAGCACTGTTTAAATAAAATACTTTAATGCTCCAAAAAGTAAGGGAAGACAAGAACTGCAGAAAAGGATGCAAAGAATGAAGTTGTTTTGATTTTGCTAAAAAAAAAAAAAAAAAAAAAAAAAAAAGAACAAAGGACAACATTTATTTACATTTTATGCTGAAAGAGGTTGTGGGTACACGAAAACAGGGAGATGTACTGGTCATGTTTCAGTCTCCTTCCTTCTCTGTTTAGCTCCCAATGAACTGATTTAAGTGGACTTTTTTCGTTAGCACTCAAGTCACACAGGAGCAGAAATGCTGAGTTACAGCCTGGAAGAACTACTGTTATACTTGAGCAAGGCACTGGTACATCAGTGCTGATGAAACTACTTTCATAGTAACTGGACATAGTAACTCATGTCAGGACGTATCACAGAAATGTACAGGTTGGAAGGGACCTCAAAAGAAGAGCTCTAGACCAAGTTCTTCAAATTTAACTGTATTAATAATTTTTTTTATCACATGCTTCCTCTATGGGGGGAAAGGGTCATACAAAAAAAAACAACTTTTCCAAAAACTTTCTCATCACTGGCCAACAACCACTCCTTTCTTTCTGGCATTCCTGACTGCAAAGCAGCCTGTTTCAACAGAAAGGCCAGAAAATGTTCTGGCTCTGAACACAAGCCACTCAATACAAAAAAGAAAGCATGTCTCTAAGGCTCTCCTGGAAAGTAAGAAAAAATCTTTACAGATCCCCTTTCTGACCTGTCCACAACAGAAAGACAACTGTTCTTATATAAATCAATTACATAAATCACATATAAAACGTTTTTTTCCTTAAGTAGCACGTAACAGTTTGTCAGAAAGACTAATTATTGAAAAGACAGTCAGTAGTGAGCTATATCTCATTAATGTTTATGAATTACACTCAGAAGAATCATTCCAGTCACTGAACCTACTTCAAAAAGTAGATAAGCCTTCACTCCTGTGTAAAATAAGCACTAACTTATGACAGATTTTGTACGTACACACACAGAGGCATAAACTCTGAAACAATCAATCTTCTTTGCTTAGCTAAACACAAAGGGAAGGGAAGTCTTTACTTCTTCGTAATCTGCTTGCCGTCTCATTTGTTCCCTCTGGAAGAGCTATGGGGTGAAAAGCACAACAAAACACAAACTCAAAGACAAGGTTTAGGCTCCCTCTGTTATGGTACAAAACAAAAAGTTTACTTTAGAAGGGAAAAATAAACCAAAATTTTCTGAGCCATCATGGTTTATCCTCCTCAAAGGCTTATCAACCAGTACCCTCACCAAATTTACCTGATGAGTTTCAGAAACTTATGTTTTTTAGAAAGGTTACCTGTAAATGTCAAGTAAACACCTAAAAAAAAAAATGAAATGAAGCTTGATGGTTCCAGTACAATAGAAATATGCCTGAGGAGTAAGTTTTAATTTGCCATATTAAACCTTTCAACACCCCCAGGAAGGCCCCGATATTGTTACTTAGGCCAAATTTCTTCCTCCTCTTCCCCCACACTGAGAGGAGGGGGATTAGGAGAAATGGTTGGCTACCACTTGGCATTACCATAATAGCTCTTCCAAGACATTGACTGCTAGGAGATACCACACACCTTCCTAAACACATATAGATATGCTGTCTTGATGCCAAACACAACTGGAGCAAATACTTCGAAATAAAATGATTCAGAAGCTACCAATCAGAAATAATGGACTTGTGATACTGATACTACTCATCTACCTCAGTCATCTATGCTGTTCCCTGGAACACTACATCTGCTTCAAGTCCCTTCGTGAAAAGAGATTTTTTTAAAATATATCCTCTGAAATAAAACTGCCTGTACTGAAGTGCTACTTGAGCTGCTAGCAAAGGCTCAGACATGACGTATAAGGGCACTATGCTTAGCTTGTTTCATCTAAGATGTAAAATCTCTTGTGCTGACCTGGGCACCACTGTACTTGCTACAGCCTGGACATAATTATGCACGTCTGCACACTGAGGCATTTATACATTGTAGTGTTCTCAATTAGATTTACAAAAAGTTCAAAACTGGCCCTTAGATTCACTTTGATGCATCTAAAACCTCTCCTCTGTGAACTAAAATGACCAGGGCCAGAAGACAAGATCATATTTGGCATGCCCAGGAACACATAAATTTTAAAACTTTCTGCTACTTGTCATACCTTTAGAGTTCTCTGCATCTTGAAACTCTTCATATCACTTCAAGCACAGAAATTTCCATCTGCTGTTGATTCTGTTCCACCTCTGCCATCACCAGTGCTGGCTGAGGAAGAATCTGGACTGCAGCCCCTCAAGCAGCCTTGCAGGGGCCACTAAGAACTTTTTTTAGGCTTCATGAGAACTTCCACACACTGATATTTTGTAACCCACCGTCAACACCCGTTATGGAAGACTGCGCCAAGGCCTCTTGACCTACTCCTCTTCCAGATATGTTTGTCCTTCGCTCTTGACATGTCAACCCAACACCTAAGTGCAGGAGACTGTGAAGATGGAGCATGCTGGAAGGGAGAGCTGATTGGAAGGCAGAGGGGATGGGGAAAGGTGCTGTGTTCACAAAGCTTCCAGTCTCATTCCAAAACTATAGTCAAGGTAGTCAACCAAACTTGTTACGAAAATAAATTCAGGCACATCTTTACTTGCTTATTTATTTTCCCCTGAAAAAGTTTGCACTCAGTCAGAAAAAGTTTCTAGCCTTTATCCCAGACTACAACACTGGCATTTCTCTGATGGCCCAGACTGAAAAGAAAACAAGTGTTCTGACAGAAACAAAGCATACCCTAGGGAGATGCACAGCAATCCCTTATCTCTACCCAAAATCATTCTGTCTGCTTAGTTTAGCTGGCAGTAACTGCCACAAAACTGTGCAAACCTCTGAGCTACATGAAACTTTTCTATGTTTGGCAAGGCAGATGAGAAGAAACACAAACTTCATAACGCACCTGTTTTACAGTCTGGGAAACGGGAAATATGACAAAACCAAAAATATTCCTACTTCATGAGGAAGGATGTAAGCCAGTCTATTTTAAATGGTCTCTATCAATAAAAGCTCATTTATTTTCCAAAAACAGTTAAAAATTCACTTGTAGCTAAACAGCTAACAAACAAAACAACACTCATTTTTGTGACTAATCATTTGGACTTGTACATTGCTGTTAATTTCACATAGCTGAATAGAAGAAATCTGAAATTTAATTATCATCAACTTTAAATTTAGGGAGACTATTTTTGAAACACCAGACTGGTTAAGTAACTAGAACTTCTTACCTCTTGCACTGTTGTAGTTTAACCCAGCAGATAACTAGACACCAAAGAGCCATTCACTCACTCCCCTCCACCTCTGCATTGGGATGGGGAATAAAAATTGAGAAGAAAAGTGCAGGAACTCATGGGCTGAAATAAGGACAGTTTAATAAGAAAGGGAAAAAAAATAGCAATAAAATAAATGATTAAAAAAAAAAAAAAAAAAGTGATGCACAACACAATTGCTCACCACCAGCTAACTGATGCGCAGACAAGCCCTGAGCAGCAGCCACCCCCCCTGGTTTTACTGCATGACACCACAAGGTATGGGACACCCCTCTGGCCAGCCTGGACCGGCTGTCCTGGCTGTGTCCCCTCCCAGCTCCTGGTGCACCAGATGAACAACAGATGACAGGACATAGTTTCTAGGCAGTTATCTCACCAACAAACTAACAGTGAAATACAAATCACAGCATCACAGGATGGCTGAGGCTGGAAGGCACGTCTGGAGGCCACCTGGTCCAACCCCTGCTCCAGCAGGGCCACCCAGAGCAGCCTGCCCAGGACCATGTCCAGGCAGTTTCTGAAGGCCTCCAAGGAGAAGACCCCACAACTTCTCAGGGCAACTGGTGGCAGGGCTTTGACACCCGCACAGCACAGAAGTGCTGGCTGGTGCTCAGAATGAGCCTCCTGTGTGCCAGTTTGTGCCCACTGTCTCTGGTCCTGGCACTGGGCACCCCTGATAAGAACCTTGCCCCCTCTTCTTCACATCCTCCCTTCAGGTATTTATAGACATTGATGAGATCCCCCCCGAGCTTCCCCCTTTTCTCCAGGCTGAGCAGTCCCAGCTCTCTCAGCCTTTTGTCACAGGAGAAGTGCTTCATCATCTTTGCGGTCATTTTTGGATCCTTTCCAGTATGTCCACATCTCTGAAACTTTAATGTTAAAGTTTAAAGTTTTAGCTAACTTCTGAACCAAATTTGGATAAATCCTATACCATATTCTAACAAAAAGGTACAAATTACACAAATAAACTAACAAAAAAGATTAACGATGCAATACAAACCCTCCTTTGTCTTTCTAATGTACATCAGTCCTTTTGAGAATTCCTGTCACTCCTGCCTCGACTTGCAAGGAAAACAAGACTGCGTTTTTTTCAGCGCATCTGTATTATGCATAATAAGACTAGTGTCAAGTACAGAATAATAGAGAGGAATATTCTTGTTCTGAGAAATTGCAGTACAATCTTCACATTCACTCCATACAGTACTTCAGCCATAAGTATTATAATGTCAAGAGTTATTTCTGTAAATGTAAAATGTAAACAGAAGATTTCAGATAAATGAAAGGCATCTTTTAAAAACTATGCATTGGAAATACTGTGCTATAACAAGCAGAAAATTGTCTTTTTACAATTATCCTAGGCTAGAAACAGTACACATACAAATGCTATGAGATTTTTTTTTCCAAGTATTTGGAAAAAGATCACTGTGAGAATCTTGGAAATCCAAATCTCATTTTTTCCAACTATTTTCAAAATGCTGGCATTGATTAATTCTTTTCTTGGTTGAATATTCTGGAGATATTCAACAGTCAGAAAGACTGTTTATATGATACATGTCTCCTTGAGGGAAGCCCCAGCCAAGGAGATAAGGGCGGTAGATACAAGAAGCATATGAAACTTATGGTACTTGCACTGTTGCAATGTCTTAAGCATTACAAATTATACCATTATCTGGATTACATGAACTAAAGCGAACAGGCTGATAGTCTGCAATACAGCCTTCAGAAAAGCAAATTCACATTACAAGTCTCCTACAAGAGCCTGTAAAGTGACTTTCTGACAGCCAACTGTCCAGTACAACTCCCTTGTAAGTGATCTCATTTATAAATAAATCAATGTTATTTATTTTGAGTTTTAGGTAAAAATAAACTTTATTTAAGACAATACAGGGCAACATCTACAAAGAGCTGGAGTTTCCTTCAGAGCAATAGAAGGAAAGCAAGGACTGCAGGCACCAGTGCAAAGGCTAGGCCTTCTTCAAATACATCAATAATAAAAGGAAAACTCAGGAAAATGTGAGCCCACTACTGAATGGATCAGGGTCCCTGGTAATGGAGGATGCAGAGAAGGCAGGGACACTGAATACCTTTTTTGCTTTGGTCTTCACTGCCCAGAACAGGCCTCAGGAATCCCTGACCCAGGATAAGTCTGGAGAAAGGAGTACTTTCCCCTGGTCAAAGAGAATCAGGTTATAGATTATTTTGGCAAACCTGACATCCACGAATCCATGGGCCCTTATGGGATTCACCCATGAGTACTGACAGAGCTGGCAGACATCACTGCTAGGCACTCTTGATCATGTTTGAAAGGCCATGGAGAAAAATCAGGAGAAGTGCCTGAGGAATGGAAGAAAGCAAACATCACCCCAGTCTTCAGAAAGGGCAAGAAGGAGGTTCCAGGGAACTCCAGGCTAGTCAGCCTGGAAAGGTCATCCCTGGGGAGGAGATGGAACAGCTCATCCTGGAAGTCATCTCCAAGCACGTGGTAGGCAAGGAGGTGATCAGGAGTAGTCAGCATGGATTCACCAAGGGGAAATCATTCTGAACCAACCTGGTTGCCTTCTATGATGGAACAACTGAGAGGGAGAGGGAATGGATGCTGTCTACCAGCAAGGTTTTTGACTCTGACTCCCATGATATCCCCATAGGCAAGCTCAGGAAGTGAGGTCTGGATGAGTGGATAGTAAGGTGGATTGAGAACTGGATGAATAGCAGGCATCAAAGGGTTGTGATCAGTGGTAGTACTCCTTGTTAAGCCTCACCTGGAGAATTGTCACCAGTTCTGGGCTCCCCAGTACAAGAGACATGGTGCTCCTGGAGCAAGTCCAGCAAAGAGCTATTAAAATGATTAAGGGGACTGCAGCATCTCTAATATGAGGAGAGGTTGAAGGAGCTGGGACTGTTCAGCTTGGAAAAGAGAAGGCTCGGGGGGATCTGATCAATGTCTGTAAGTTTCTGAAGGGAGGATGTCAAGAGGATGGGGCCAGACTCTTCTCAGTGGTGCCAGGCAATAGGGTGAGAGGTAATGGGCACACACTGAAACATGGGAAGTTCCATGTGAACATGAGGATAAACTTCTGTACTGTGAAGGTGACTGAGCACTGGAACAGGCTGCCCAGAGAGGCTGGGAAGTCTCCTTCCCTGTAGATATTCAAAAGTCATCTGGATAGAATCCTGTGCAATGCGCTCTAGGAGACCTTTCTTGAGCAGGGAGGTTTGTCCAGATGACCTCCAGAGGTCCCTTCCAGCCTTAACTATTTTGTGATTCTGTGCTCATGAAACACTGAGCTGGATTAGCTTTTGACAGAACAGCAGCATCCTCTATAGGCAACGAATGTACTTTTCAGAAGCTTCTGTCCAAATTGCTGTTGCCTTCTCCCCTCTCCTTTAATGTGGCTATGAGGTGGCAGTCAATTCAGCACAAGTTTTAACTAGGGGACTGGAAACCTCCACAGACATTTAAATGTTCATCTAAAATATTTAAAAATACATTTTTTTATCAGTTACCAGTTTTTCTTTTACAATCACCCATTCCTAAGGTGTCCCAAAAAGCTGATAATAGAGTACAGAGAGATTTAATATGCTCTTGAGAAAACTCCATCAGCTACTTTGTTCCTGCAATGACAATCTAAAAAGATGGTTTAACTAACAGTTAAAGTTTAAAGAGTTAAACTTTAACGAAGACAGTGTAACAGTTTAAACTTTATTAAGGAACAAATACAAATAATTATCATCTAAAGCAAGAAATATTTCTCAATTTATGAGCAAATATAGACAAGGTTAAGTAGCAGTCAGATTTTAAAAGCCCTATCATTTTTTGAAATAAGTATTTTTTATACAATGCTGCAACATTAGATTTAGATGCTAAGGTAAAGTCAGTCCTCAAGAGGTTCTTTCTGGGCCATAAGAGAATTTTAGAGACACTTCCAACACAATTTAGAGACACTTCCAAGACAATTCCACCACCCCTTAACATCTTGGTTCAACTCAGATCTACTTTGCAACTTTGCTTCTTGTTTCAAGTGGCAATAAATTGTCTGAAGAGTTTATTTACACACACTTTTCTTTTTTAAACACACTACTTCCAAAGTTGATTTTGAAGCCACTTTGTCTGCACAGTGGTCAGAAGATGGTAGTAGACTGCAGAGCAGAATCAAAGCCTTGGACAGACACACATCAGGAACAAACCAGCAAACATGCTGTTCATCCTTCTTCAAGCAAGCTTGATCTCTCCATTTTTTAGTTGTTAACAGCAAAAATTTCCTTATGTTTCCAATAAAATTTCTTTTAGTGAAACACATACTGCGTCTAAAAGAACAGGTCAAAGTTTCCTGCCTGTCATTTCCAAATTAGAGGCCATTCAAAGCTTTTTTCGTACTGTTTCAATAATATCACATAAGTATCATCTGCATAAAATCCCAATGAACTTTCTTTCACAGCAGTAATGAATGTCATCATAGCTACTTTCCTACTACATGAATTTCACTTTAAATTTTTAGTACAGCAATTACATTCTCAGGAAGTGAATTATCCTGATGTCTATCACTTTAGGCATGATGACTTTAGTTATGATAGAAATAACTTCTTTCCATGGGAGACTGCAGTAAACGTGCTGCAAGATCTCCTACTACAGAATGTTATTGATATGATTAAACTGTTTTGATTTTCTATTTATTAAAACAAAGTGATTGCCATTTCTCCTCCCTTCTCATACAAACCAGCATCTCTGTCACACAAATCTAATTGTATTTATTTTACTTTATTTTTAAATCTCGTATGTACTCCTAACAATCCTCCCACAATGAAGATACAATCTTAGTAACGTCGGGAGACAGACAAATAATCATAGCTTGTGAATAAGGATAAAATGCACGTTATTAATTTTTTTGTCAGGAATAAAGGGAAATGATCTGGTGCTGTGACAGCATTCTTGTTAAGTCAGGTTTTGGTGGTCAGGGTTTATTTTGACAAACTAGAATTCTGAAAGGTCTCCCTCCCAGCCCCTCCTTAACTTCATACTGTTAACTACAAAGATAGCCATTCTGCATATGCATCAAAGTTTACCTGCACTAGCAAGGGAGGAAACATGATATTTAGTGGTACCAGGCACACATAAAATGAGAAAATGAAAGTTTCAAAAATTAAGATCAATTAATGTATTTGCAACTTTCTATAAAAAAAACTCAGAAAATTTCAAATAAAGCATGTTTTCGTAGTTAAGTATGGTTGAAATGTTAAGCAAAACTGCTAGTTAGCTGCTCATATTTTTCCAGGCAAAAGAAGCCAACTTACTGATCAGATGGAGTTGCTGCAACACAAGCACATTTGGAAGAAACACTTCCAAACGACATCCAGGATGAAAGTAGGATTTTGATTAGATAGTCACTTCTCCTGACACGTCATATAAATTACATTTCATACATGAAAAAACTAAAGACTTCAGATCTTGTAAGGTACTTGAGTCCAATGTATTTCAGAGTACTACAAGCAACGCTTTTAAAGGGAAGAGTAACTATAATGCAATACGAGTGAGTAGTGTAGTGTAGTTTCTGTGTAGTTTAAAAACAGCTATAAAATCATTGCTCTGAACAACAATATATGTAGCATACATAATAACTTCATCTGTTCTGGCATATACTTAACATGAATAATGAAGAAAACTGACAACACTACTAAGTTTAGCAGAGACTTCAACTGTATGCATCAAAAATGAATAAATAATGTTTGCCAGTGATAAATTCCTTGACAAAGCCATTCAGACCTCTCCATCCTCATAGGTGGTGTGTCTTAAAGTCTTAGAAAAGGAATTTCTGGGCCAAAACTCCAAATCCAATACGAAGCTAGAAAAATTTCATGTCACATTATTTCATCTTCTGCAACATGTATGCAATAGCTATGTGTTACTACAAGCAGAAAAAGCAGTGTTAACACAGTTCTTTTCTATTCTGCTTCCAAACAACAACAAACTTATATTCTCAAAGATTTCAAAGTTACTGTGTAAAAAGTCAACTCTAGTTATTGTATAGATTAAAATACTCTTTGTATTGATCAAAGTCTCTCTCTGAAGAGGGTTTATGCTAAAACATCTTGCTCCATAGAAACATTTCAACAACATCAATTACCTGAGAATCAGTGACCCCAACTTTCTTGGGATTGCTCAGGGTAAGCCTGCTGTTTTCACTGCTGTTTTGCAAAATCTCTACTAACTATGCAGACTGTCAACTGCAAACAACATAAAATACTTGCTATCTGAAAATGAAAGGCAAAAGTTATTTTTATGATAAACCAGTAAAGCAACCAGCTGCCTTTTTTTCCCTAGATGGATTTCTGGTAAATTTTCTTTAGCAAGAAAAGAATTATGCTGACATTCTACCTATGTACACAAAGAAAAATTAACACTACCCCTATGCTACACGTATTAATATGAAGAATTCATTTTCTGTTTTTGAAGACTCTACAAAAGACTCTACATGATTCTTAGGATGAAAAAAGGCTGAGCAAATGGGCAAGGCTGATCTGGAAGCTATTTGTCATAATGAAGCATGACACACTGCTAGTTAATGTATCAGGTAATCTTCATCTTACAGACCATCCTCCAAAACTGCCTTTGCTTGAAAATGTGTCTGGAAACCGAAAAAATGTTTTCTGTGTTTAAGTGTTGATAAACAAATAATCAAAAACTACTCCATTCATTCTTGTCAAAACAATATACCAACACAAGTATAGCATGATCCTTGAAGCAACATCTGGATATTATCCCTACAAAAAAGTCATCCAAAGCCATGATCTTAAAATCTGAGGGGGTAGAGAATCTTCCCTTAGCACTGCTTCAACCTTTTATCTAATTGCAAGAGAATGCTCGGGACCATACATTTTTTATCAGTTCATATTCCCCTCACAGCATCAGAACTAAGAGAAAAAAATGTCATTCCTCAAGCCCCCTGCACGAATCCTTTCCATTGAGAAGTCACCTCACGTGCATTCTTCAGGATCTGGAAATTAGATAACCAGAAGGGGGTTGGTATGGGAAACATACCTGAACTGCACATTGATACTGTTCTAGCAAATTTTATGGATTTTGGATAAGCAGAGGGTTAATACTGTGAAATGACATGTCTAAATCTTAGTCCTTATTTGCAGATTTTATCCTGTTTACCCATTAAGCAAATAGCTCTGTAAGGATCTCACAAGCTATTTCAGGTACTCCAATTCTAGTCCCATGATACGATAACAGCAGATTAGATAAGAACACAAATCTTTAAAATAGAGAGCATATTCCCCATGTTTCAGCCACTCTGTTTAAGCAGGCATATTATTTTAAACTTCTGGTGCCATGCATTTGCATTCTGCAGGACCACCACAAAGTGAAGTGGATGTGTACCGCCCTCAGCCTTTTCCAGCTGATGAAGAGTTTCAAACCAGGGCTGTTGCAGGTAGTCAGGCTGGTTATCTCTCCAAAACACCACAATTTTTTCCACAAGAAATAGGAATCAGAGTCCTAATTCTCATATTTAATTAACACCTCAGTGTGTCTACAGTTACGCAGTGATACTGGGGACACTTCAGCCACTGGATGTGTGAAAAGCAAAGCAACAAGCAACAGGATAAGTTCCTCCAAAATAAAGAAAAAAACAGTAGGCAAACAAGATACCAGTGTGAAAAATTTGTCACCAGGATAATTCACTAGAGCAATGTGAGAGCAACAGAAGACTCTTCTGACATTTTCCTGGCAGGTTCATGCATTGATGGAATGGGCCAAACACCCGGTATGGATATTGCTTCTTTTAATAGTTTGCTAGGGTGAAGTGGTGTTTTGCTAGAGGCAACAAGAACTGAAGAGAAAGAATTAAAAATAAATAGGCCAGAACAAAGCATATTTTCAATTTCAGTTGAAAAACCAATGTAGCAACAATTTTATTTTAGAATGAAAAATAAATCTGGCAAATTGCAATGTCACCAAGGTAAAACAAAGACTAAGCACCAAAGTGTATTTGGTCTTTGCTTTTTTTCATTATTTCAAGAGAAAACTTTTTGCTATATTGAAAAGTTCATTCACCTGTGGTGAAGGTACAAAACCAACATGTAAATCTAATACATACTCAATCTCTAAATTTTAGTTTCCAATCAATAAAATGAAATAAATGAGTCTCCAGAACTATGTGAACACTGAATTAAAGTCTCCAAAATAAGGTTCACACTTGCTTCATTTGCTTGCAGTCAGTAGGATATTGTTCATGCATTGTTTAGCATTTATTCCAAATAGACTGTATGTAGGCCCCAAAAAGTAGTACTTTAGGTCAGGAAGGTCAAATAAAATTCAAAGATCAGATAAAGGATAGATTCAGATTAGATATTCATAAGTTATTCTTTACTCTGAGGGTGGTGAGGCACTGGCATAGGTTGCCCAGAGAAGCTGTGGATGCCCCATCCCTGGAGGTGTTCAAGGCCAGGCTGGATGGGGCTTTGGGTGACCTGGTCTGGTGGGAGGTGTCCCTGCCCATGGCAGGGGGGTGGAACTGGGTGGTCTTTAAGGTGCCTCCCAACTGAGACCATTCTATGCTTCCGTTCTATAAACAGATTTACAAGGGACAATAAAGTATCAGTCCTAACAAATGTGTTTTCTATTTCGTTCTTAAGGACCTCAGAGATTGGAAATTGAAATCTCCAGGCAAAGCATCCTAGTGATTCACTTGTAATGTTGCTAAGTGTCTCCTAATCATTAAAAGAAAAAAAAAAAAAAAAAAAAAATAGTTTTACTGCAATTTACTGCCGTTACTTCTTTGCAGGTCTACTGCAGATAAATGGAGTTCTTCCCCTCTATACTCTCTACACTGCTTCTCAGTTAGGTTATCCTAAGCATTGAGAAAACATCCCTACTCTTCGCTTCTGCTTTGGAAGTCACGTAGTCCAGACACTGAATATTCTTATCGTGCACCGTGTTTAACTGGTACTTATCTTTCCTAAATTTGGTGCCCAGAACTGGGCAGAATTATCATAGCATCATAGACTGCTTTGGGTTGGAAGGGACATCACTGACATTGCTGAATTACGTGCAACTTGTGATTCAGCTACAACCTCATACCTTCTCTGAGGAACTGAAGAATGAATGAGTTATTCCCATATTTCATTTCTGAGGTTAACATTAGCAGCTAAAGTGGGGAGTAGAGCAGAATCCTGAATCCTCACATACGTGGACCATTTCTTCAAACTGCCAAGCTCCTTTGAAATTCTAAAATTGTGCCCTCAGCTTCCCAGCAGAAGCTCACTACTATGTCACAAACATCCATAGCACCAAAATACTAACATCTGCTGTCTTCAGGCAGACAAGCATCAGGACTCCTTTCTATACAGTAATTTCCTGCAAAAGTAGAGTGGTGAAAACTGTGCTGGATAAAGTTTGCAAAACAGTTTTGGGCCTGACTTTCATTCCTTTCCTCTCCTCTAAGCCATTCTTCCTATGCTTACTTCGTAAACCTCTCATTTCAAGAGCTTACCAGCGCTGACGTGGATGACATGTAATGTTTCTTTTCATACAGGCCTTAAATTTTGAATCAGGGGACTCAAATCCCATCTCTGAAACTGAATCCTTCCCATCATTGAGCTCCTCATCTTTAAAGAGGAAACATTAACTTTTTCAGAACTGCTATGCTCTGCTTTCTTCTGTTAGCTGGGTTTCTATTTGATTTACTTAACCACATAGATTACTACCCCAGCTGATCCTACTCACTTTTTAAAGTTCAGATTCTGACTTACCAAGGGAATTGGAGGGCTGATGGGATCACTCCGACTTCACAACCTTAAACATATGAGCCTCAAGACATGAAAGTCACGTCACAGGTGATGTTCAGACATTATTCAAAGATATTCAATGTGTTTTGAGCACACAGCACACTGCAATAGCACATTTAGAAGAGGATCCAAACAGATTTAAATTTAAAGAAATTTGGCTAGTACAGCCTTCATTCATTCTCTATAAAAGTACCCTTCATTGTAAAATAAACTAATATTTCAGCCGTTTGTATTGTAAATGGTTTTGTTGTTTTGAGTACTACTTTTCCAAAACATGAAATACTTAATTTGACTTTGGTTGATCTTTAAGTTACTTAAATCCAGAACCTTGGAAGACAAATAGATACTTGGCTCCCAGTGCCATCAAAAGCCATTGAGGCAACCAAATACACTTGGAAATCTGAGCCTAGGTCTCTGATTCTCAGGTCCCCATCTGTGGAACAGCAATAACTTTTCCTTCCCACTGTATGAGAGCAAATTTATCAAAGGCTGCAACTAGTCAGATGTGATGATCACAGGGACTATTTAATCACTTAAATGTTTATATTTTCTTTGACAGATATTGATACCTTTAAGCATTTGAGCTTTCTCCAAGAGTACATTTTTATGCAATACTAAGTATATATTTATACACCTTTGTTTCTGAAAGCTTTAACGCTTGCACAAGTGCAGCAAAAACAACAGTAATCAATTTGATTTGGCCTTATGAAACAAGTGTCATTTTGATAAATGATCCTAATTAAGCTGATATTTCAGGTATAAAGTGTATTGAGTTAATGTGTTGGCACCTCTCTAGTTATAGTCAGACAAGTACAGATGTTGCAATAAAGTAGCAGTAGTACATTATTAACATTGCAAGTCACTCAGATTGCATTCACTGGTTTGATCAAAGCCACACAACTCAGCAACTGAAGGAAAATGCTGATTTTAAGTTTTAATTATTCAGCAACATATACAAGTAGTAGCTCCAGGAAGTTTCAAAGCTGTAGGTCATTCCCTGATGAACCCTATCCAGCATGGAAATGATTAATTAGTCTAGCAGCAGCACGGTACTTAGGGCAGAGAGACACATTTGTTTAGAAAACCTTGCTCAAACAGCAAAAGATGAAACCTGTGTTTCTTCTCTTTTACATAAATCTAATTACAGGATGTCCTGTTAAGGCTAAAAGACATCATGCATTTACATAAATCTAATTACAAGATGTCTTGTTAAGGCTAAAAGACATTATACACTTTTATGCAGTGCTTTCTTTATGCTGTGGAAGAGGCTTTGATGCGGGGCATATGGCTGGCAAATACAGAGTTGTTTTACATTTAGCAGTGGTAGCAGGTGAAACAACACTACTCATCTGACTGAAGTCAAAATGCTGGTATATGTTCCTCCCTTTTTTACCAAGCCCTTTGTAGCCCCAACCTAATTTATTGCACTTATCAATTTACTCAGGCTTGCAGCTGTACTTACTGCTAAAATACAGGTCTTTTGTCGTGAGGCAGCTGCCTTCTCTCCATGTCTTCCCTCACAGGGATCATTGTGCAGGGTCAGCGTGCAGCTCAGGCACCACTAAAAGCAGCTCTGATGCACTCAGGTGAGAACTCACAAGCATCCGTGAGGCTCTCCAAGCAGTTCTGTCACTGCAAGCTGCTGGCACTCCAACACGAGCTGGAGCTAACTTCTGCAACAACCCAGTTTCCTCCCTCAATCATCATAGGACTGTGTCATGTCCGGACTCAACAGTAAGCTATCAGTCTACCATGCAGCAGGCAGCAATGCAACCTGAAGGCTCCTTCCCACTCCCAAAACACACCTTGGAAACTTTTCCAGAAGCACAGGGACTGAAGGGGGCAAAGCACACCCTATCTGCAACAAGTTTCACAGAACCATGCCACGGCTACCCATAATCAGGGCATTTAGAAACTGCCTTCCTTTCTTTTACTGAGTTCGGTGTGCTAAAAACAAACGTGCTTCTGATGTTTCTTGTAACCAATTATGTGTCTCCTCGGGGGGGTCTCTCGCAAGAAGCCTGAGTGAGATGGTTTATTGTATTTTCTTCCGAGCCACAGAAAAATTCCCTCTGGAGTATAAAAGATTCTGTTCTTGATATCTCCCTGTCAATGAACAGTGTATTCTCCTCTAGGTGTTTACCCCACAGAGGCAGTCTTGATATTAGAGCAGTGCTTTCATATGGTAGGCCATGAGGTGGGGATCAGTCCCCGTGGCTGTCTTTCAGACTGACACATCAACTGAGCCACTCTGGAAACAGTACGTGGGCATAACAACAGAAGAGCATGACTTCGGGCAGCCATGCTTCTGTCAGATTTCAGATAACTCAATGCAAAAAAAAAAAAAAAAATTGCACACAGAACAAAAATTCATACCCCATACCACAGTGAGAACAGCCACAGAAGTAGCAGAGCCAGGGAAAAATAGCAATAAATTAGGCTGAAAGCGACAGCAAAATACTATTCTCTGGTCACAACACGATTCAACATTCAGAAATCATTCTCGAAAACAGGACAAATTACGAAGCTATCTTCTTTATGAAACAACACAATTAGTAGTATTCCCAGTCTTAACAATTCTAAAAATTACGTATAACCACAAAATAACTCTGAGAATAGCACAACGTCACTTTTAGGCAGTCATGTAATGACATGATTAATTTGCTCAGTTTTTCCATAACTGTGTATTCTAAGAATCTTTAGCCAAAAATAATAATAATAATACAAATCCATAGCAATAATGATCTGGGGCATGAGAAAAAACATCTGTTCTGTTACATTTATCGTGGAATCACAAGATGGAAAGGCTGTGGGTTGCACTGATAACAAGTCTTTGCAGGAATACAGCGTACAAACAGCCAGAAGACACATTCAGGCAGTTGCTGCAGAAATAAACGTATCCTTCAACTACGAAGCCTCCTTCTAGCAGATAGTAGTATCTGACACCTCTGCTTAGGTTTGAAAACCTCTATCAGGATTTCAACAACAGGAGCAAGTCAAATAAATGAAAAGGACCATAGTGCTGCATATTCTCTTTCTCTCGCTCACTAGAAAATCCTTTCTGACTTGTCATTTTGCATTTATAGCACAAATACAAATGCCAGACAAGCACTAGAAGCCTATGAAATTGCTCAGACCATTTTGCAGGATTTTTTTAATACTTCAAAATGAAATGGAGTTTTCATTTTCTGCAGTTTTATCAAAAAGGCAGGGTATCTAAGATGGCCATAAATTTTTGCTGGATGGGGGAGGACCATTAGGAGTCAAAGATCTCTCCTCCCTCACAACCGATGCTCTAGTGTGGACAGATGTCAGCGGGTAGTCAGATAGCTCTGGATGCTTTTAGGTCCTTAGGCACCAGCACAAGAGCCAAAGAGACTGTCTCCTATGTGAGAACATAAGCAGTCATAAAGTGAATGACATAAGGTGCGCAGGAGACTTGTACCCACTCTTTGGAGAACTGTCCATGTTCACTCTTGCCATCAGATAGGGAGCTGCAGAGAAATACGAGAGAGAAAGCTTCCAGAGCACAGATTTCTCAGTCGTTCAACAGCGCCAAAACACCGCAGGTAACAAACAGCAGGTGAGGATAGCTATGCTGTTGCTACAGTAATGACAAATGCAAGGATTTCCAAGAGTTTGATTACAAAGATGGCTCTGCCTCTGGTGTCTCAGCAAAAACAATCAGCCCTTGCTAATTTTAGGAGAAGCTGAGTTTTATCCAAGCTGTGAAGAAAGAGTACTTTCAGATAACTGATGTTTTCTATGCATCAAGGGTATTTTTTTTTTTTTTTTTTTTTTTTTTTTTTCTTAGAGGGCCTGGTCCTGGTTACAGGCTTGCTTCCTGCAAGAAGGAATCACTCCATAGTAGGTTCTGCCAGTGGTGATGACAGCACTGCTGATGCGGGGAATTAATTACTGCCACCAACCACACCACTCAGCTAGGGGCACCTGCAGACAGGGATTGAAGGAAGCATTCCCGTGTAGAAGCTGAACATGGATGGAGACTGTCTCAACACCACAAAGCACTGTAACAAGAAGAGGTTTCAAACTGCTCTGTTAAGGGTAATTTTTTCACTTCCCAGCCCAGCATTGGTTACACATTCAGGCAGACACAGGACCTCGCCTGGCCCTGAGGCAGGGATGGTGCCAGTCTGCAGTGTTGGAATGAGGCCTGCAGAGAGGGGACAAGAAGGGTGAATCGCTGATCAAAATCAAGGACCTTGTACTGACACAGTCGCTGTCTGTTTTGCAGATAGCAGATAGCTAAAGGCTCAGAAGAAAAGTATTTTCCCCAAACAACTGAGTCAGCCAAGGTTCTTGTGGCCTCTGAAAAAACGCAGGTGCTGACAGCTCTCTCTGAACTTCCCATCTCCACCGAGAAAGTCCAAGACCCACACAGAGGCCAACATGGAGAATGCATTAAGGCAGAACATACAGCTTTCTGTGGCTACCTGTACAGGAGTTAAAACAGCGTCTAAGGGACAGGAAGCATTCAAGTGTCTGATGCTTTGCTCTGGCAACAACCTGGCTAACACCCTTTTAGAGACAGGAAAGGAATGTATGTCCTGCTCAAAATAATAATAATAATAATAATAATAATAATAATAATAATAATAATAATAGTTCAAATAATGCAAGAGAAAAAGGAAAAAGTGTAATATGTCTCAACATTATTCTAGCAGTAAAGCTACCGAAGGCCAAAGGAGGAAAACAAAATGCAATTCACAAGTGAAACACACAGTTAAAAAGTTCATTTGTTAAAAAAAAAAAAAAAAAAAAAAAAAAAAAAAAAAAAAAAAAATTAAGGTCATAAAGATACAGGAATAGAATTTGACACTTGCAGTCTAGAAGAAAACCACCTCTGCACTAAGTACCACCCTGAGTAGTTCCTAAACAACGGGTTATTATTGCCTCTAGACTTCTTTACAAACTTCCTCTTGATTTTTTCCCCTCTCCAGGCGGCTGAATATTCCTGCATTGGTGACTCAGAAGCATGAAGGCGCACAGGTTGCGATTCATTTTACTGCACCATCTTGTGGTTAATAGCAGCAGCCACACGGAGAATGCTCCCAGCAGCACTGCCAGGCCTTGACAAGACTTCTGCCCTGCCCCACGCTTTTGGGATTAAAACCGCTTGTCGAAGCATGCTGTGGAAAGCTGTCACCCTCCCTGTCTTGATGCAGGGCAGAAAGCACTGCAGTGTCTCAGCTACCAGGTGCTTACCTGGTTATGCAGCAAGTTTTAAATAGCTTTGTCATTTTGCTTCCTTAAATCTGAATTTGACTCTCACTAACTCTACAAATACAGCAGAAGCCACACCTGACCATGGTCAGACACAAAGGGTTAGACTCTGAACACGGTGGTACATGGTATCCTAGTGGGTTGTGCCACCTTTTTCAGGAATTCAGGTCCGAGGTGGCAACGCAGAGGTACTAGGTTAAGCAACCTAAAGCACAACGGATGGCTCCTCGAATATTCACCTAACAGAGAAAATTATGGGATGTGAGCAAATATCGACATACCCTGGCTAACACCGACAGCAGTTCCCTTCTAGAAACTCTTGCACGTGTATGGCGACAAGGACAATTTTCATACAGATCAGCATGAACACCATTTAAAAATCAGTCCAGCTTTTTTATATGTGTTTTAATGCTGTTTTTGAGACCTTGATTTTTTTGTTTGTTTTTGTTGTTGTTGTTTTTAACACATACAGCTATTCACTAGACCAATCAATACAGTCTTACAGAGATGATGTTTTCTATGACTATTAATGGCCATTCAAATAGTTAATATTTGGAAGGCATTTCTGCTTTGCAACTGAATGACAAAAAGCTGCCGTAGAGTTTCATATTTTTCAATAAGATCACTTTTTTAAAAACTTTACAAAATATCAATAAAGTATTAGCTTCCCAGGAGCAGAGAGCTATTAACTCCTACCGATTAGTGACTTTAAAACATTCTCATCTTCTCGAAAACCATTAGCCGCCAAAATATTTATGCACAAGCTGTTACAAAAGCCACTTTCCTAAAACTAGATAATTTTACTCTTCAACAATGACAAATGAAGCAGATACCAGTATAAATGAAGAAAACGGCTTAAGAGATCACTAAAGGGAAAAAGAGGGAGAACCCTCGCTACTGATGATATAAATGAAGACCCCTTAATAGGCTAAGTTTTAAATGGCATAATTATTCACGCAAAAGTTACTAACACAGTAAATCTGTATAAATAACTTTAAGTGTTCTAGTGCTGATTCAGTAACACTTAGAGCCGTCAATGCAATTACTAGCTGTTAAACTTGACTAATGAGCTCTCATTTAAGCAACAAGTCCAAATGAAAGAAAGATGCTCCGTCCTCAACCAGGTGGGTTTTTTCCTCCTTAGCCACAACGGCCAAGTTAACAAGTATCAACACGGCATTGCTCTTCCAAATGAAAGAAAGATGCTCCGTCCTCAACCAGGCGGGTTTTTTCCTCCTTAGCCACAACGGCCAAGTTAACAAGTATCAACACGGCATTGCTCTTTCACAAAAATATGGTGATGCCTCTTGGGTAGCCTAAGTACCTCACAATCAACTTTTATACTCCAGGCTAGCTGCCTGCAATTACTTCACCAACAATATTCAAACCACTCCATCGAAACCTGTCATTACTCCATCGTGTTTATGCTCTGCACAAGGTGAAGAGCGTGGAGCTCCTTCAGAAACACCAGCGTTTACTTTCCAGCCATAAATATCAAAATCAGAAGCAGAAGGCACTGCTCAGCCCCATAGCAAAGGCACTGAGCACCCACCTGCAGTAGCAGTAGGTATACTATGTGTACAACAGACAAGACAATCATTAAGTAAAAAGTTTCTATCACTACTCCATAACAGCATAATTTGACTCATAAAACAAGTCTGCATCTTAGATATTTCTTCCTAGATTTTACATCAGCATCCTTGAGGTGTCCTGTAGAGTCCAAAAACCTGCAAAAAGCTAAGGGGAATAAGCTTATATTTAAACTTTATTTAAAATACTCTTTTTAACTGAGCTGGTACTACATTTAACACTATTAAAACCTGTTAAAACCTAACACAACTAGAATCTGTTTTTAGAAAGTCTAAACACTGCATTAAAAAGCAGTACTTCTACTATAATTGTGAAGTTGCATCTGGTGCATGTGGAACTACAAATTCACAACAAGGTATGAGTTTTGCCAGTGGCATCCCCTTCTGAAGGATGAAAGGGGCACTTTTTTCATTTTATTCAACTGTTTCCATTCATTGACACCTCCTTCATAATTAAGAATCTGACTGGGAGTTGAAGTGGCAGGAAAACTTTATGCACTTTCGCACGAAGAATGAGTATCTCAAGGCAAGTAATAACAGCAGCCCCTACATGCACACACACACATTCACAGCAGCATGATAACATACGTCCAATGAAATCACAAGTATAGTTTCAAGGAGACTTTCATAAAAAGAAGTGGTTTTTAATTAAAAAAAAAAAAAAATCTGCAGCTGAATTTGGGACTAAGAGGTTGAAGTGGAAGGAATGCACACATGACAGACACTATTAAGATGCGCAGAAATGCTCTGCGCTACTTGTTAACTTTTTCCACAAAGGTAAGAAAATGAGGGCTTGGTTTCATCCACTAATAAAAAGCATATTTATGATTTTACGTCTTAAAATATTTATTTTTAATTTCACGGCATCTTTTAGCTTTGATGAGCAATGCATGTATTTTGCATCCAAGTGGACATACAGCACAGTTAATAAGACAAAGTAATTTTACATCAGCTTCTCAACTTAATCAATCCGTATCAGGTTCCAATATGGATGTAAAGACAAGATTTGTTACTTTGACCACTATCTCTGAAATACAATTAAAACCTCATTTGCTGAAAAGCACTTTGCGACATACATGCAATTCAGGATCTGATGGACATGCAATTTAATAAATTAGACTTTCAGAGTAGTAGAATAACTCCAAATGTTAAGAAATGCATTTACTGTAAAAATAGCTTTTCAGAAAATCAAATGCTGTGCACGCATTTTCAGTTGAATATCAAGAAGAGCATCTGAATGTCAGCATGCTTCCCTCAACTAAAAGCCTTTTTGCTCAAGGAAGTGGCACGATTACATCCTTTTCTGGCCCACTCTTGACAGATGTTTGCAAATAATCTTAAAACACCGTCTAACAAACTGTTTGCCTAATAATTTCAGGATTTGGATTAGGATGAAGAGCCTTTGCATACATCTTTGGGGAAAAAATACGGACCTAGGCATCTAAAATAAGGCACTTCAAATATCTTAACCTCATGGCCCTTCCCTTCACAGCCCACATTTGGTTAGATGCATTATTTTTGCTCTTTTTTTTTTTTAAATAAGTAGTATATTTTATTTTTGGTCCTCAAAGTCCTACGTGAGACAAGGAAAATCCCAAGACAGAACTCAAGAGATGAACGTTCAAGCCTGCTGAATACAAAGTTCAGAGGTACTTTGTTAAAGGAGGCCTGCGGTTCCTTATTTCCACATATAGATGCGCAAACTTCTGGTACTGTCACTTGTGATCCTCCCTGCCGCCCCCTGCAGCGATTAGCATATCTGGAAAGGAACGAGGCATATGTGTGGGAGGAGGAGAGGCTCTGGATTCCAAGTAGTAGCTACAGTGAATTAAAACCCCAAACAACTTCGGGATTTTTATGGTTTATGACATAATTTTCATTAGCAAACAATTAGACTTGAATTTCCATTTTGGTATGAATTTCATACTTCCTCTTTCCTGAATTTGTCTTATTTAGCCTATACAAAGGACACAGAACAAAAGTCTACGTTTATCACATAAAAATGCATTTAGGCAAGTCATTGTCCAGAAATGTATTATGAAAATAGAAGTCTACGCACACATTCACTATATCAAATTTAATATTAATCTTCAATATCTTCAGAAAGCAACTATCAAGACAAATGATTTCCAAATGGGTAATACATTCCTACCCCTTAATTCTTTCTGACAGTACTGAAGGCTCCTTGGAGTGAAAATTTAAGCTTTTTATAGACCATTAAAGATTATAAATTCACAGTTATCAAAAAAGGAAAGAGACAGCTCCCATATGAGCCGTTCAATGAAACTGAAAGTGCAGTTGCAGTTTAAAACAAACATGATCTAGGAAAACAAAAATAATGGATGGGGGAATAATAGGAAATGCACATACACATTCACGCGTACACGCTATGTAATACTTATACTATGGATTTACTTATACAGTGAATCTGTCCAAATACTGACACCAACGTTATCTCAAAGTAACGCAGCAAAAAAAAAGATCTAATACAGAAAGATTGAAAAGAATTAGAATAGTTTCCTTCAAAGAGGATCAAGAGCAAACAATAGCAATCTACAATCTTATTAAAAAAGTTACAAGCAAGCCTCTGTGGTCTGTGTGCAGATAGTTAACAGATACCCATCTGTTCTCCATACAGAAGAGGACAGTCAGTGAAGTCAATAAAAAGCCAACAAAAGTGGCAATAGTAAAAAACCATTACATGCTATGTAAGATTTCAGAAACGATTGCCAAAGTTAGTTAATGTCGAAACTCAGAGGTGACTGACATCAATGGATTTGTCACAATTAATGAAATCTAAGTGCCCAACTGCTTCTGGAAAACAGAATTGAGGAAAAGATAACATAATAGCATCCCATACTGATCCTACAGTATTATTTTTTTTTCTTTTAAAGGTCTGGTAGTGGCAATAGCTAGCTAGCTGTCACCCAGACAGACCAGAAGATTTCATATGGTATGGCAAACCTTATTCTCCTATATACTTCTCAATGTGTTAGTGTACATCTTGCTAACAATAATGTAATTCCCAAAGATAAATAGACTAAGCTGCATATGTGACACTAAAAAAATCTTCGCATTAGAAATACACCACTAAAAATATAACCTATCCAGCCAGCCTGCCATGATGTACAAACATCACACAGAGTAATTTCGGTTGGATGGGACCTCCGGAGGTCACTGAGTCCAAACACCTGCTCAAAGCCAGTCTTACAAGGTGTCTCGTGGCAGTACCCACTCTTGAGCATTTCCACGACTTCATGTGGCAACCTGATCCACCACTTTGACCAGCCATATCATTAAATTAAGTCTCCTAGTCTTCGGCCACAACATGCCACATGCCTTGCTAGCTGCCGAGCCCTGTGCCTGGTCCCCGGGTCGCTGCCGTGCCCCTTCCCTTCTCTCCAGACTAAGCGACCACCAGGAAGCTTCGCCATTCACTTCACTTCTACCCTCCAGGTCAAGGCTCCCACCTAGCACACAAGCCCACCCAAATGCCCCAGACGGCACCCATCGACACACCAAACCTCTTCATACATGGCCCAGGAACCTGCTCGTTTTCACTCACATGGCAATCTTGAAATATAATTAATGAATATGGTTAAGGGAGCAGCATCTGTGCAAAACAACTGAGAGCAGTCCTGAGTGTCAGAGCCGTGCAGGTAGTGAAACTCACTGAAAAGCCCCTCGTGGTTTAGCATAGCTCACAGAGACGGGGCAGACACAAAATGTATTTGCTAGTGATGCAGACAGCGGGGTCTGAACTTGGTGAGCAGGATCCTCCCGGTTCTGACATAGATGAAAAGAGGTTTTTTTCAATGTGTCGCTCAAGGATTGCCTCTGGCTTTCTGCTGTATGGCTTTTTATTTCAAATATCAGCTGCATTCAGACTTCAGTCTGTAAGCTGCTCAGATCCTGTGTCTGGTTGGTGGGATTGCTGCTTGGGTGGCTGGGAGGTGCATGAGACAGAAAGAGCAGAAAACAGGATTCAAACAGAAAATAAGGGCGGAATGTGACACACAGAAGCAGAAGACAATAAAAATAGCAAGACAGTGGCATGGAAAACCAAGGAAGAGATTCTGCGTATTGCCACCAGGAAGAAGAAAAAAATGGTAGGTGGAAAAAAAAATAGAAAATTAAAAAAAAAAAAAAAAAAAAAAAAAAAAAGAAGACCAAGAAGAAGAGGAAGAAGCAAAATCTCTGGGCATAAAGTAAATTAGACATTTTTCCAGTATCAAAATTGATTTACAATGCCACACATGAAACAATGTTCCAAAACCAATCTAATCTTTACATTCTCTGGAGTAAAGGAATATAGCCTTCATTTTTTTTTCCTTGATTTTTCGAGTCTATTTCTTCATGGCGAAGGAAGAGATTAGTCAGAAACTTTCAGGGATGAGAGGTTTCTCTAATGCTTTTTGCCTCCTTAAAACTGTATGCCTGGTGTTTCAGCATGCGTGCTTCTCCCTGAAAATGTAACCCATGAAAACTGGTGAATCCTAACTCAGGTTATGATGCCAACTGCTACGACTTAACAGACACATTTTCATATCATCGTTCATCTGAGTGTGATCTGAAGCTGCAACCGTATAGGATATTTCTACAGCTAATAAGCTCAACTGACTGATTGCAACCCATGGCACTCATCAAGCTGGCAGAAGAAGGAACTGTCTCAGCTCTCCTAGCCCCAGTTGTTATCCTCACACTGCTCTCCTTCCCTTATATACAGCTGCATGAACATAAACACAGCTAATTTTAATCGAGATGGTTCTCCAACCCAATTAATTTCACAGCTACACAAGCTTTGGGAAGCTGGGGAGGAGGAAGAGAGAGAAACAAGCAGTAGCACAGTGCTTGAAATGAGAGAGAGGAGCACAGGACTCCTTTGTGAGAAAACGCGAGTTTATCTTGGCTTGAAGGCTTCTGCTGTAGTTTCATAACCATTTTAAATCAGCTCACAGCACTACCATCTACATGAACACCTACAAGCCCTCCAAGACAGTAAAGCTACACTGGTATGTTTTACCACAGCACAACCCATTTTTAAAGATAAATTGGGAAAGGAGACACCTTGTACCATACACCTAGTCCCATAACAACCCCTCATCAGCTTCCTTGGTTTTAAAAATATAGGAGCTTTTCTGTGCAAGACCACATTTCCAGAAACAGCTGTGAATAACTCAGTGTGTGCTGGAAGTGACGGCTTCTATTTCTACAGAAGCTGTACGCATGGACAGCCAACTTCCCAGGCTGCAAAGACGAGAGAGAAACTGAATAAACCAAACTCATGTATAATATAAAACCCACATAGACTGGGCATAGTGGATTATGCATATTAGGCAGTTAAAAGTATAGTGGAGAGAATAAATGTCAGTGATGCTGCCCACCGAGGAACATGGTGGGCAGCGTTCATGCAGATTTCTCACCCGGATTCAGATGCTCCATTTTGGACCTCGTAAACCCTACCAGGTCTGGTTTGTACAGAAGCTGCGCAACCAGCACTCCTTCTCCATCCGTGGCTGTTCTGAAGCTGACACGGTTTAAGTTTTAGGGAAGCATACAGGTTACCACACCCAGGTCTCAGGAAAGTCAAGCACACGCTGATCTGAGAACGCAAATGAAGTGTTTGCGAGCACC
The DNA here is from genome assembly GCA_011076525.1 of Nettapus auritus. Taxonomy (NCBI): domain Eukaryota; kingdom Metazoa; phylum Chordata; class Aves; order Anseriformes; family Anatidae; genus Nettapus; species Nettapus auritus. The sequence goes on from CM021765.1 coordinate 151,555,538, forward strand.
AGTCAGTACTTACCAAGGTTTTGCTGCATTGTAGAAACCCATTCCTCATGCAGCCATCAAACTCAACCCTCACTGCATGGTAATCAAGCAGCTGTACTGGTACTGCCCACACTAGGTGGCTAACGAGTTTGAACAAATTGTTGGCTTTTCCTTTCCACATCACCGCTGCCTTCAGCACTTGCAAAGGATACACCAAGTGTTTTCCTGCAAGCTCTGTCACCACTACAGGCTACCACGAATGAGAGGGAAGTTAACAGATAAGAGTTACGATGACATTTACTGCACTGGGGAGTCAGCCCACCAAAATTTCTTAGAAACAGAGGTAAACACAGTAAAATACTGCATTCTCACAGTTTTACTCAATCCTAGTACCAGAATATAGGAAAACATTACAGGATAAAACAACAAAAGCTTCTCTTGCAATGGCTGTTTCACTACAGAACAAGTCAAACAATGAGATCTCCTCAAAGATTCCTGTAACAGCATCCTTAACATTTCAAGCACCTGAATTAACACCGTGTAGGACTAAAGTATTAATTAGGCAACAGTTTGAGAGATGTCAGCTACTATAAAAAACTGCTGTGGGCCTCAAGGGCTTCAATTAATCTTACTTTCTATATGCTTATACATAAAATTAATTTATGATGATCATCAAATAAATGCCTGCTATGTTTCAATATCCTTTAGCTATATATTTTTAAGTGGCATACAATTATTTTCAGAAGATATCCATGGCATATTCAGAGCAGACACTAATACATTTTATCACAAAAAAAAAGGCCGTTCTGCTGTTCAGAGTGGTATATTACAGATATAGAAAGTTATTATATGATTCCACCAAATCTTTGATTTTCTAAGATGTACTTTTTGCACTGCTCACTCTAGCTTAAGAGAATAATGCTGAAATTCGTAACAAGAATACTTTATTATTTTAGTTTGATTGGGAGGGAAGGGTTAAGGGCTATTTCATTGTTATTAATTAGGTGGAATAAAGGTTTAGATTCATTTGTTGGGGTTATTTGTTTGTTTTAAATAAGAGTTCAGAGGTAATTCCAACACATTTTGCAGACTATGTCAACATACAGTACTGAAACAGATCCAGAAACACACAGGCCAGTACACATACAAATAAATGTATGTACCACAGATGACTGTATATGTTAAAATTCCCAAAGAATTCACCTTTATGAATAAGTAAATGTACAAATAAGCAATATCAAATAAATAAATGCCAAAGAGCCTCAGAGGTAGACAAAGGCACCAGAACAGTCCAAAGCAACCTCCATAAACTGATTACTCTTGAGAAATACAGTAAAAAAATAAAAAATAAATGACATTTTAACAGGAGGTTTCCTGTCCTTGACCTCTTGGACAGATCTCCAGAGATCCTTCCCAACCTCTGTGACATGAAGAGCCAACCATATGATAAGGTTTTAACAAGCAAATCACAGAGTGAAAAAAACATAAGAAAACCATATAGTGTAGAGCAGACAAAAAAAAAAAAAAGAGATTAGAATAATAAAAAGTTATGGTTACTTGTTCATAAACACTTACACGTTCATATATCCAAAGTGAAAATCACAGTACTAAGGTACGCAGGTCACACATATCCGCCACTTGGTGGTTTCTTTCTCCTTTAGTTACAGCACATGCAGACCTTGAAAGTTACTTCAAAGTTTGGTTAACGTTATGACAACAGAGTCACAGAAGGACCAACATTACCTAATTCCAATGGTTTTTATCTGCTTTAAGGTATAAGAAAAGGCACTGACCATCCATTCATGACTCTAGCAACCAGAATCAGCTTTCAGTAGTCCACGGGAACAGTTAGAGACTAGCCAAGGCATTCTAATTGATATTATGTGCAAGTGAATTATCTTGAATCAAAACAACTGCTTTTTGAAAAAACACTAGCTCTGGTTTTCCTTCAGCCTTCAGCAGGATACTCAAGTGACAGAAATACAACAGCTCCATAAAACAGATAAAACAGACTGAACAGTTGGAGTACCTCCTTAACCTTCATTCAAAACTCATTCCTTGACTATTAAACTGTTTCCAATTTATTGCCCACCAAGTCAATTTACTTCCCACTAAGGTACTTTTTTAAAACCCATTCCATTCAGTAGTGTCAGTTCCACTGAGAATGGACTTCAATACTGATGCATTGATGACTTCACGCTATCATATGCTATCACTTTTATTTTAATTTATAACATACAAGTGTCTAAAATACAGTAAAGGTAAAAGATTTACTGGAGATTGTCTGTTTGTTTTAATCTTGTATGAAAATCCTATGCTTATTATTCCTAATACTTATCAACTCTGCCAGAACATTTCAAGGAAAATTCTAGGAAAACTATAAATTTTTGCCAGTCATGAAAAGATATAAAAAGAGACAGAAGATATAATGCTGTTTTTGATGAAATGGAATTAGCTCCTTGTGAGTTCACGCAAACTATTTTACTTTAGCATTACTTCATTACCTACATTTATACTGTTTTAAGAGAAGCAAATGTTCCCTGTAAGCTTATTCTGTTAAAAAATAAAATTTTTTAAAA
>CM021765.1:151558195-151597847 GCA_011076525.1 Nettapus auritus
TCAAATATTGTTTTATATACTTAAATGTTAAAATAATGTTTAAATTCAAAAATGATAACAATTTAAGAATGGCCTTGCTGGTCTTACTGAAGATTCAGTAATTGGAGATACAATATGGATGCGTAGGAAAACGATTCACATATGGGTTGTGGATAGTACTGCCTCCCTGAAAATTCTCTTAGCATACAATGACTCTGCCACAGAAGTGTCTCGGGTACCTGGGATGCCTTTGTATTCAGTGCCTCATGATTTTAGATACTGGTTTCAAAACCAGCAATGCCTAAGTTTCTTTACTACGTTATGTCTCTGCTTTTTCTCACAATAGTACGGAACAGTCATTTTTAAAGCCACATAAAGGGTACTGAAACAGATTTCTTCTTCTTAGGTTACACCAAAGTCTTCATTCAAACTCCAGGAAGGTTTACAGCTGGAGAAGGTGTTTTTAAAGAAGCTATAGGATACCTCCCAGTTAGACTGACTCTTAGAAATAGAAAGCTTTCTTCTTTCTTGAAGGATTACGATAGTAGTAAAAGTCTTTTCTACAATACACATTTGAAAATGTTTTTATCTAATGATAAGCCTTTCCGTAACAATTTCATGATGATACTCCACAAGAATAATACAACGTTATAAATTCAAGTTGACTTGATGTTGGAAGTGATTACTTACAACATTTCTACCAGGCGAGAAATAAACTACATGCCATTATTTGTGCAACTCCTAATCAAACACAGACAAGAATTTCTTAATAACTGACAGAAAGAAAACTCTTGTTGGTGAAATATAAAACTAAGATATATATCATAGTCTTTAAAATGCAAAAGAACTGGAGATGAAGATTATGTATGAATTAAACATGACAACAGATTACCCTTCAAGTTACAAGCAACCCCTCAAAAGAAGTGTGACCTCAAGCTTTGAAAAAGGCTGTGGAGTACACTTTTTTCTTTTTTCTTTTTCCTTCACGCTCTTCTTCACTCTAACAGCATACCAGTAGTAAATTTGTTTATTGCATCATAACAGTCAACAAGTGGCTAAAACATGATGAATGGCAGGAAAGCTAACTGGAATGTAGAGATTATATGGAAGAGGGAGCTAGCAGAATAACTTCTTGAAAAAAACAATTTCAAATAATAATTTGAGCAAGACAATGACTCACTATATTCAGCTCAGTTTGTCTGGTCTGGAGAAAATGGATCAGTGTAGTATTCAGAAGTAAAGAGAAACCATGGAATATAATTTGAATTTCAAGTTGCTAAACTAGCATATTTCAAAAACCACACATTTAACAGCTTCACATACATGAGAATTATTTTTCTGACAGAACATTTAAGGTAACTAACCTCTTTCCTTTGGCAATTTTTTCTAGTTATACATGAGATAAGGTGAGGTTTCACAGACATTCAGATTAAACTTTTTTTGCCAACTTTACTTTAGTTGTTGACAATGCACAAACAGGACTTTCTAGCAATTCTCAGACAAACATCTATTTTGGTCCAAAGTTGTTTTGAAAAGAATATCCCAACTAAAGATAAACCCATCATCACACATGTAAGCTATACATACAATTCTTTCACACAAGATACAGATCAGATATTTACTGAAGTACCTGTTTGCTTTGGCTGTTCATTAATTCCAGTCCACTAAGTAGTTAGCAACAATATTTTTAATAACATACAATTAAACCTGGCGAGGAGGATCCAAGAAATCAAGTCTAGAAAAATAGGATCATACATCCTGACAGTGAAACTAGGAAGGAATTTTTTGCAATTCCAGGCTATAAGTGTCTGTTAATTTGGGTCTAAACATCTTAAACTCAACTTTCCTTAAGCCACTGAATTTTTTCCAGTGACTCCTTATTAGAGGAAAAACAGGTTGTACAGAATGGCTGACTACTACCATACCCCTGATCATTTGCTTTGTCAAGATTTGACCAACAAGGTCAAGTTTATCTTAATTATTGTCTGTACTAGACTAAGGGGGATATTCTGGGGAGGAAGAACAACTGACCAACCAAATGATGGGTTTTCATCCATCTATATACACTGATGTACAATGAAGGGGAAAAAAATCCCATGAAACCAGTTTGTTTGTTTGTTTTCAAGAGAAAGATTATGGAAAAAAATATCTATCTGTGTATACTGGTTTTGGCTGGGATGGAGTTATTTTCTTCAAAGCAGCTCCTATGGTGCTATGTTCTGGATGAAAACACTCTTGATAACACACTGATGGTTTAGCTGTTGCTGAATAGTGCCTGCACAGCATCAAGGCTTTCTCTGGTTCTCACACTGCCCTGCCAGCGAGGAGGCTGCGGATGCACCAGGAGCTGGGAGGGGACAGACACAGCCAGGACAGCTGGCCCAGGCTGCCCAGAGGGATGTCTCATGGCTTGTGGTGTCATGCTCAGCAATTAAAAAAAAAATGGAGGAAAGAAGAAGGAGGGGGGATGGAGGCACTACAGGGAGTGGGATTCAAAGTTCTGGCATCTGACTTCCCAAAAACTGTTACATGTGATGAGCCCTGCTTTCCTGCAAATGGTGAAACATCTGCCTGCTGATGGGAAGTAGCGCCTGAATTCCTTATTTTGCTCTACTTGCATGCACAACTTTTGCTGTGCCTAGTACACTGCCTTTATCTTAACTTACTAGTTCTTGCACTTTTACCTTTTTTGATTCTCCCCCATCCCAACAGGGGGCAGAGCAGCAGATGTGTGGTGCTTAGCAGCTTGCTGGGGTTAACCCACAAGACTGCGCTTAACGAGAAACTTGAAAACCCTAAGCTATGAAACAGGAACTTTCATGGAATGTGACTTGGATGTCAGGAATTTGCCTTTTTCTAATGAGATAACTCATGCAAACATGACAAAGTTTGAAAAATTAGATTTGATAGATGCTAACAGTCCTCTAAGGCATCTAGAATTCAAGAGCATTTTCAGATGTTTCCCGTTAAAGCAAAGTTTTGTTGAAACAAAGCACCTGCAATTAACAGTGACTTGCTAGGTCTCTTTTTTGGGGGTGGTTGGCACATCAGTTCATCCTGTTGAGCACTCTGCCTGTGTACCACCTACAACCAGAGAAACAGAAGGTGCACTACTCACAGCTCTGTACTTACGGCCAACTATTCTTCTGCCTCCTCCACAACAGCACTGAACTTGATATACTATGGCTTCTTATCCTACTGCTGCAAGAGGGGAATATAAACATAATCATACTTCATATGTTTTTCATCTAATTGTTGCTCACAATACCCTTCTACCAGTTGCATGCTGGAAGAAGTCATCTCAGTAAATATAACATCTGGACAAAGAAAGTTTGCTTAAATGCAGAATTACTGAAAAGCTTTATTACGATTTCTGACATCGGAGTTCTGCCAAGTTTTCCTGTATCCTCCTGGATCTGACTCCCTGTGCACCTAGACTCGTGGAACATTCTCCGTGATCTTCAGAGGACCCTTGTCCTGGTCGTTGATTAGGAAAGATCCACCCCAGGGATAAATCAGCATTGAACAGGCCAAGAGGTCCTGAACATGGAATGTAAAGTTTTAACTTCTCTTTCTTCCCTGTTCAGAAGGTCTTTTCCTTACCCGCATTATTTCCCTTCTTTTATCTCTTTCTGTCTGTGGTTTAATTGAAGTCTTTTTTAGACAAGACTAAATCTTTTCCTGTGAGTCTGCAACTACAGAAGCAATCAAAAACAGCATCTTAAAAAGCCAGATGCTGGGACAAGCTTGGCAGCTCTCCCAGCGGTTTATAGAACTGTACGCTGTGCCAGTCTAGGCCAGAAGCTGCAAAGTAAGGGTCAAAGACTAAAATATAGTGTTCTTTTTCATCTTTCATATTCTTGTGCTCTTCATAACACCCCTTTACCTCATCACAAGGTTGTTGAATGGCTTTTTTGTGAGGTACTCAAACATTACCTCAACGAGCACCGCAGGAAGTCCACACGGAAATTAATATTGTAATAGGGACTTAATAGCCTATAGTAAACAGAGCCTGAGGCTCACGCTGAACAACCAGGCTAAGATAAAATATTGATTAGCGGCTTATGAAGTGAGCACCATCTGTCTTCTTCGGTGTGTGAGGCAGGACTCGGGGGGGGAGATCTGCTTTGCTGATCGTGCAAGTGGAGGTGCAATCGTGCTGCCTGAGTACAAGCGGACAAGGGGGTAAATTAAAAACACACGGACCACCTTAGTTATGGGGTTCCTTCAGTGAAGTGCCCAATGTCAATCTGTGCTTGTTCTTACCTATGCTTTCTACCACCACAATATGTTAACGATGAGTTTAAAAACTTTTAAACCAGCTTGTCCCATTCATTACTATGAAACCAGGTGGGATACATCAAAATACTGAACACTATATAACTCCATTTTATTTTTATTGACATTTTATCCTTCAGCTTTAGAAATCCCCAAATGTAATCTGTGAGAAGAGTATTTTACTAGAGTTCTGTTTGAATGCATTAGACTTCAAGTAATTTATATGTGCATCCACACTATCATAATGATCAAGCATTAAAGGAAAACAAGGATTTTGCCTGAGGAACATTTATGTTCTTACAGATGTGTACAAACCAAACTAAATGTGCTGGCATTTCTGCGCAGACAGATGCAGCCTCCACTGGTAAGACACAAGGTGTAAACAGGAAAATGGGTTTCAAAATGTTGAAACACACAGTATTGCCTCTTAGGCAGTTTCTTTCCTTCTGGCTATCTTTCAACTTTCCCAAAATACATAAAAGACATTGCAGTTATTAGTCAACCTTAAAAAAATATATGGAATACACAAAAGACACGCTATTCTGACTTCTATTCTCTGGTGCTTTATTTATCTCTCTGTAGTTAAATCACAATAGCATCTTGGACATGTAATATGACCTTGAAATTATGAAGCTCCAATAATATATGTATCATATACACAAAATAGAGATGAATACAGTCCTAGAAAACCATTAAGAAAATTTTTGGTTAATTGAATACAGTAACTATTTCTCTGCCTACATACATTCATAGTTCTGCAATATTTAAGTCCGCTTTAAAGAGGACCTAGACTGTGTGTTAACTGGGCATACAGTCAAAGCAACTTTTAGTCAAATCAGCAATTCCTAGCAGATATTTAGGGACAAATAAAATTCAATAGTTTAAGTGTAGGCAAGTAGTTCTACTTCAGGCACCCTGTGGTAACCCCCTGTCCTGGTTTCAGCTGGGACAGAGTTAATTTTCACAGAATCATCTAGGTTGGAAGAGACTTCCAAGATCACCCAGTCCAATCTCTGACCCAACACTAACAAGCCCTCCACTAAACCATATCCCTAAGCTCTACATCTAAATGACTTTTAAAGACCTCCAGGGATGGTGACTCAACCACTTCCCTGGGCAGCCCGTTCCAATGTCTAACAACCCTTTCGGTAAAGAAGTTCTTCCTAATATCCAACCTAAACCTCCCCTGGCACAACTTTAGCCCATTCCCCCTCGTTCTGTCACCAGGCACATGGGAGAATAGACCAATGGCCACCTCACTACAGCCTCCTTTCAGGTACCTGTGGGATAAGGTCGCCCCTGAGCCTCCTCTTCTCCAGGCTAAATAGTCCCAGCTCCCTCAGCCGCTCCTCGTAAGACTTGTTCTCCAGACCCTTCACCAGCTTCGTAGCCCTTCTCTGGACTTGCTCAAGCACCTCCATGTCCTTCTGGTAGTGAGGGGCCCAAAACTGAACACAGTACTTGAGGTGCGGCCTCACCAGAGCCGAGTACAGGGGGACAATCACATCCCTGGACCTGCTGGCCACGCTGTTTCTTGAACTTCGTACCGTTGGCCTCGGCCCATTGGTCCAGCCTATCCAGATCCTCCTGCAGAGCCTTCCTACCCTTCCTACCCTTTTCTTATAGTTTCTATTTTTTTTCAGCTGGTATTTGCCACATTTCGGATCAGAGATGAGAATAACACACCAATGTTTCAGTTGTTGCAGAGCAGTGCCTGCACAGAGCCAAGGTCTCCTCTGATTCTCGCACTGCCCTGCCAGCGAGGAGGCTGGGGGTGCACCAGGAGCTGGGAGGGGACACAGCCAGGACAGCTGGCCCAGGCTGGCCAGAGGGATGTCCCATGCCAAGTGGCATCATGCTCAGCAATAAATCTGGGAAGACAGGCTGGGGGGGACTGCTGCTCATGGACAGGCTGGTCATCAATCGGCAGGTGGTATGCAATTACATTGTGCATCAATTGTGTTGTGCATATATATAATTATTACTATTATCACTACTATTCTTTCCATTACTTCTCTGTCCTATTAAATTGCCTTTATCCCATCCCACTGGTTTTATCTTCCTCCCTGAACCCACTGGAGGGGTGGGGAGTGAGCAAATGGCAGCATGGTGCTGAGCTGCCTGCTGGGTGAAGGCACAAAACCCCCAGCCTCCAGGTTCTGCCCTAAATTGGTGCTTTAGAGAAGTATTTTTTCTGTCACTTTGTTTCTTCTCTTCTGTTAAATGACTTTCCCCACACACCTGAGTAAATTCTGCTGTCCTTTCTTCATCTCTCAACTGCCATTACACTTACACAAAGTTAGACATGACTATCACAGACCATCATCAGTGGGCAAGTGTACCAGATTTATTCCAAGCATAAACAAACTTTCAAATCCTTTTAAGCCTATATAGCCAAAGCATAATTGTCAGCAGAGCACATGTAAAGCTGGCTTCCTTAGTAATAACACACAAGGATAACTAAATAATTTCAACACAAGCAGTGAACATTTCAGGGACTTTGCAGATCAGTACTAATTTTTAAGGGCCCCAGCTATGCACGCTCAATTCCAATCTTCAACAAAATCATCCTCTTGACTTCAGTGCAAACTTGAAGATGTCTGCTCATTTCTAGATACATTTGAACCGAAAATGATTAGCTCTTGAAACTGTAATGCTATTCTTTGTGGTCAAAAGAGTAAATTACCATGAGCATGAGTTTGCCCTGTGTTAAAAAAGAAAAAAGAAAAACCTGTTCAGTGTTTTGTTTTTTGACAACCTTTAAAATTACCGAAAAGATGTCATTAGCCAGTATCTCAACATTGATTTATTTCCTGCTCTATTCCATAAATAACATCCAGCAACAGAGAACAGACAAAAAAAGTGATTTGATAGCTGGGAGTTTACAAAACAGATCAATCAAATTTTCTACAATTTTCTCTAACAATGAAATAATTACGGCTATTGGAAGTCAACTAGACTTACAGAAGTTGTTTGCAAACATTCCTCTAAAAACTGAAGTGCTTCACACATTTAAAAAAAAAAAAAATCTTGTAAAAGGATAAAAGATTTCCTGGGGACTTACAGTTATGCCCTTCTAGAATAACATTTTCCAAACATCAAATTAAAGAAAAAAAAAAAAACCAAACAGGTTTAAAACCTGGGATTACATACTGAAACAAACCACCTGAAATTTGTGGCACTCCTCAACAAATTGTCATTGCACCTTCCAATGCAACAAGAAGGACAAAGCTCTCTGCCTGCTCGCTGCATTTGTCTCTTAAGGAAACTTCCTTACTAGAGGGAGGGCTGTAAATCCTGGAGCCCTTAGCACAACATTTATAAAGCTTGTTCTTGGTAAATTTTGAAGGGCTGGTCAGTACAGATTTGGGAAAATTCCAACAGATTTTAAACAAATGTGGTTGAGACCACAGCTCCTTTATATTGTTAAAACAGAGGCCTGCACCCTTTACTGGCAGAACTGCAGAATGGTTGAAGTTGGAAGGCACCTCTGGAGGCCACCTGGTCCAACTGCTCCATCACCCGCACAGCACAGAAGTGCTCCTGGTGCTCAGAGGGAGCCTCCTGGGTGCCAGTTTGTGCCCACTGCCTCTTGTCCTGGCACTGGGCACCACTGAAAAGAGCCTGGCCCCATCTTCAACCCCCCCGTCTTCAGGCATTTATACACATTGATGGAATCCCCTGAGCCTTCTCTTCTCCAGGCTGAGCAGTCCCAGCTCTTTCAACCTCTCCTCACAGGAGAGCTGCTCCAGTCCCTTCATCACTTTGGTTACTCTCTGTTGGGCTCCTCGCAGTATGTCTGTGTCCCTCTTGTACCGCAGGACCCAGAACTGGGCACAGTACTGGGTGCAGCCTCAGCCATGCTGAGTACTGGGGAAGGATCGCCTCTTGACCTGCTGGTGATACTTTGCCTAACGCAGACAAGAATACCATTAGCCTTCTTAGCAGCAAGGGCACGTTGCTGATTCACATTCAACTTGGTGTCCACCAGGACCCCCAGGGTCCTTTTCTGCAGAGCTGCTTTCCAGTTGGGTGCCCTCCGGTGTGTGTTGCTCCTAAGGATAAACAGATATTATCTTGAAAATAAGAGATAAGTTATTTTGTCTAGCTGGTAAATTAATTTGGGGCTTTTGGATGAAGACTTTATTAGAAGGTAAGTAAGCCTCATTTTGTATCAAAGAAACCAAGCAACAACAACTCTCTGTATTTCTTTATTTGAGAAGAATTTCCTTTCACTAGAATCACTGGTGGAGATTTCAGCACGGCCTTTGAATCTTCACAGCACAAATTATAAGTGTAGCTAGTGTCATTTGTTCCAGACGAAGTCTTTGAGTCAAGTAGTCTGTCACATAAGCGACAGCAAGCCATAAAGTAGTTAAGATTGCCCAGTGACCTGACCTCTCCATTAATTGCTGTTTCTCAACAGCAACACAGGCATATGGGAAGACACAGCTCAGCATTCATTCCTTCTGCTGAAACAAGGAGATGCTGCTGACATCACAACTTTAAATCTTATCCAATTGTGGAATTTGCAATCTCTTCTACATGTAAGAAATATAAAAGATACTGTTCTGAGGGAACAATTTCCTCTTTCCTTTCCCTCCAAGAGCCAGAAGATTCAAATGTAGGATACATTGAGAGGCCTGCACAAAGTATGGGACTGGACGGCAGAGGCATGCAGCAGGGACACTTATGCAATTGTAAATAAAAATGTGTACATGTGTGCTGGGGGAATAGTTTGCCTTCAGGCTAGGCAGTAATAAGTAGACAGTTATTACATCCTAAAATAGAACAGATGAACTTCAGTGAGTTTAATTTACCCACATCCATAAGCATGAATGGCCTTAATTCCATATTAGTCAGAATTCACTTTATTATCAGCAGAGAAACTCCATTCTGAGTTCTGCCTCCTAAGATACATCACAGGTGCCCAAAGCAAACACCTAGATGTGTTGTATTTTTGCCAGTAGGGATTTTTGTCGTGGTCATTCCTGAGGACAACCCATGACTCTGATGTACACACACACAAGCATTTTTTTCCTGGACTCTCCTCTGATGAAGAATGGAAAAAAAATGAGGGGCTCTGCCAGTGCTGGACTTGCACACTGCTGCACTCTCTCTCTGCTGAGAGATGGAGGGAAGCTACTCCAGTGTGTATGCAACCACTATCAATTGATTTATCTTTGCACTGCAGGTAAGGTTGTCCTTTCTTTTCTCAAAGTCAAAGCCTATGTCTGCTAGTGGGACTGAACTGAATCTTTCCACATCCTTCCCATAAATTCAAAGCAAGTAACTCTGCTTACTAAGAAGGTTATAGTAAAATGCTTCGTTAATTAGCAGTCGTCTTCCCACCAAGATGATACCTAGGTGTTTCTTCTTCAAAACTGGATACCCTGAGTATCAGATAACCTAGAGCAAGACTAGCCAGTGAGAGTATAGTCATGCTCAAGTTTGAACAAAATGAAGTCTTAAGGCCTACAATAAAATGTGCATGTCATTTTTGCATAAATAGATTAGGATGTAATAAAGTTTGCCACCACTAGGCTTATCAGTAAGCTGTAGATTTGATCAAAATTCCTCAACCAATTTAGAAGAGAAATTATTGCTAGAAACTGAAACCACTGAGTATCAATACAGGTACAAAATTTGCTTTCACTCACATCAAATAAAAAGATTTTATAATGTCATTACACCATAGCTATTTATATCTAAATCATTAATGATGGCAGCACATATGTTACAGTGGAAGAATAGAAATATAGCTAGAGATTTGTCATGTAAATTCCTGGGAATCCCAAGGAAGCCTTGCACTGTCACTCTGCCTCTGGAGCTGCCTGCCCACCTGTCCCTTGCAGGCAATTTAGCTTAAAAGAGACACCTAGCACAAAACAACGCAAGGAGCATCTGCCTCTGGAAATCTAACTGCAAGGAGCTTCAAAATGCAAAAAACTGTAGTGGGTAGTCACAGCAGCAGTTACCTTTATCCCTGCTCCCTTCTGTGCACTGTTAAGGACTTACTTTTGGCAGAAGTTGTCCCTCCACAATATACTTCCCTCTTCTCTCCAACATGGTTAACTCATGGAGAATGAGTAAATTCACAGTTAATGTCACACTAACAGGATACGAACTCATGCGCACACTCTACAGAGTTTGATCTCTTCATTATTTCCTGAAATTCCTTTTACACAGCACCATAGAGCTCTTTACATTTCATAAAATATAACGTAATTAAAGTATAAACCGTAATTTCCAGGTTTTCCTCAAAATATTTTTTATTTGCAGGAATGCTTTAGTTAAATTGGCTACACCACCTCTGGCTGGGTACATCTTAACACATTTCCACATGATTTAAGATAGCTACTTTGGTTAGAGGATGGGAGATCAGGAACACAATACACAGCACACACTCATACCTCTATGACAGAGCTTCAAAACTGAATGATTACTTAAATAAATTCATTAGATTCCTAAAAACACTACTTGCAAAGACAGTGACAGGCAGCAGGAATGCCGCCCTGTTTGTTCCTGTTCCAATACTGATGCTGTGTTACATGGAATGAGTTGAGACAAGTGCTCAGAAGTACATTGAATGGTGGGGAGAAGAAAGAAGACTTCTCCCCTAAACACTGAGCACTCTTAGGAACACAGCAGACACACACACAAGTGACAAGAGGGACAGGCAGCAAGCAGGGACGCTACAAGGCAGTTAGGACTGATGGGGCTCTCAACAGTATCAGAAAGCAGGACACAGTCGGGCATCAGAAGGTGAGGAACAAGATTTTTCTTGTGGACTCAAGAGGAAAAAGCTAGGGATAGAAACTGCCGACTGTCTCAAGCTAAACACACACTGGAAGAGTGAAGAATGAGCTGGGTTTGAAAAAAATGACTAAGGAAAAGCCAACCCACTTGAATGGCATGTGAAGCAAGCAATAGATTTGTTTCCCAGCCTTATAACTAACTCTACCTCACCCTGAGGTTTCCATTATTGTTTTTAATCCTTGTCAGATTTGTGTTCTAATAAAGCCTTTTGTTTCAGTGATTGAAAAGTTCAGTCTCTCTCAGCTTGATATAAAAATGGAGATGGGAATGCATAGAGGAAGTAATTCCACCTAAATGCACTGTCTGATTCAGGGTCCTGGGAGATGGTACCGCATTTCTGAAAAACATCCCATCTCTTTTTTTTTTTTGGAAAAAGCCTTGTAGCTGAAGATTTAAAATCACAGTTTGGAGAGCCAGTGTAGTTTATCTCAAAGTGCCAAATGAAGGTAAAGGATTTCTTTGCTTTATACATATTTAAGAACTCACAGGTAATATTTCCAAGCATCGCTACCATATGTAGCTATGCTAACAGCTGTAGCACTGAATAAAAAGCTGTCAGAATTTGCAGATTCAGAACTTCAGTTGAATAGGATTTACCACAGCAGATGTATCTAAGCACTTCTTTGCATGTGCAAGTACGGTTTATACCAACATCTCATCAAGCCAAAAAACGCTTTTTCATTATGGAAGGGATTAAAAGGTGCATATACATGAAGCTTACCGAACTTTCACTCAGAGGTTATTGTATTCCATAACGACTGTTTTGATTCAGGGGATTTATAATCTAGCTGTTGCCGTGCAAGTGAATGCCTAAGTCTGAGTTGGAGCGCTGTACGGGAAACCACGACCAGGAAACTTGAAACTGATGTGACAAACCGAGTACCTGCAAGGCATGAAAGAATTAGGCCACAGACAAACTTCTTCCCTCAAGAGCTGGCATTTATTCTGAAAAGTTAGAAGGATTTCACCGCTGTTATTTATAAACTGTTTCTCTATCACTGATTCTCAAAACGAGCACTGTCGTAAAAAGACTCTTTTAATGTACAGGTCTCGGATTGGCAACTGTGAAGAGTTCTAGGATTTGAGTTATTTTTGAAGAGAGGAAAATACATTAAGCTCATGTATTGTGGGTTTTAAAAGCTAGAAAGAGCAATAAGCTTCTAGCCTGCGCCTGTTCTATGGATGGCAGTTCGATTTGGATTGAACCGGCTATGAAAATACCTATTAACAATTGCAGCAAGTTTCAAAAACTCTTCTTAAAACCTTCAGCAGTCTCCGTTCAGCTTCACTGCTGAGCCACACGTATATTTCTCCTGCTCCTCTCCCCCACTCAGCTTCAGATCTGAAAGGCCCCAGTCTCTCAGCAACACCCACAACCTTATCCTCCTCTACTCTGATTTTACCCCTGCAATCCATTTATATTTAAAAAGCAGTGCGTCGCATATCCTTTTCCTTCCTAGTAATCCTCATTCATGCACCGCTAAAAAAACAGTCCTCTAGATGTTCTGCATTTAAACAAAGCCAGGAGTTAAGAAGAGAAAGCTCTGAAAGTGCAGGCTATGGAACTTACTAGTGACATAGAGAATTGCTGCAGCCAGGAAGTTAGCTTCCTAATTTCTGGTGTCTAAGAAACCTTTTTACTTTCATGGCAAATAAGAAAAAATGTGCTATATATTAAAATAATTAATTCCCCCATTTAACTAGTCACAGTCTTCTCTGCCATTCACTAAACCCTACCACTTGAATTCTGAATTTGATCTATGAAAGCATAATCACCTGAAAAGCTTCTCATAATTCTACCCATGCTACTATCCCTAACCTCATTGTCCCCAGCCTTCCTCTAATCCAGGTATTTCTGTTGTTCACTTTCTTACAACGAGCTTTTTCCATATAACACACTACTCCAAATCACAATAAAATAAAATATATATATATATCAACTAGCAGTCAGATTTTTTTAAAACAATCATGAATTGCTAATTTGTCACCCTCAGGTTCAGTTTAGTAAGACTACCTAAAATCATCACAAAATGCTTTGGGTTGGAAGGGACTTTAAAGCCCACCCAGTCCCAACCCCCTGCCATGGGCAGGGACACCTCCCACCAGCCCAGGCTGCCCAAAGCCCCATCCAGCCTGGCCTTGAGCACCTCCAGGGATGGGGCACCCACAGCTTCTCTGGCCAGCCTGTGCCAGTGCCTCACCAACCTCACAGTGAAGTTTCCTCTTAACACCTAAAGCTACCCTCTTTCAATTTAAATCTTTTACCTGTTGTCCTGTCACTATACTTCCTGGTAAAGAGTCACTCTCTTACTTGCTTGTGGGCATACTAGGTACTGGAAGACCACTGTAAGGTCTCCCTTCTCTTCTCCAGGCTGAACATCCCCAGCTCTCCCAGCCTTTCTCCATAGGAGAGGTGCTCCAGCCCTGTGATCATCTTTGTGGCCCTCCTCTGGACCCGCTGTCACAGCCCCACGTCCTTCTTGTGCTGGGACCCCCAGCCCTGGACGCAGCACTGCAGGTGGGGCCTCACCAGGGCAGAGCAGAGGGGCATGATCCCCTCCCTCCCCTGCTGGCCACCCCTCTGCTGGTGCAGCCCAGGACGCAGTCGGCCTGCTGGGCTGCAAGAGCACACTGACAGCTTGTGTCAAGCTTTTTGTCCACCAGCACCCCCACGTCCTTCTCTGCAGGGCTGCTCTCAGTGAGTTCTCCTCCCAGGCTGCGCTCATGGCCAGGACTGCCCTAGCCCAGGTGCAGCACCTTGCACTTGGACTTGTTGAACTTCCTGAGGTTCAGATGGGCCCACTTCTCAAGCTTACTGAGGTTCCTTTGGATGGCATCCTTTCCTTCTGCTGTATCAACTGCACCACTCAGCTTGGTGTCATCTGCACACTTGCTAGGGTGCACTCCATCCCACTGTCCAGGTCACCCACAAAGATGTTAGACACTTTCACTCAAGCCTTGAACGGTCAAGTCTCGCATCCTGGTTTCAGTGTACAATATAGACAATTAGTTCAATTAAAGCCACATCACCAGCGATACAGAAGAACAAGGAAGATCCAGATACAGCTGAGCTGTAGGACAAACACCACAGCTTCAGAGCTGTTCATTCTCCAAAAGCCCTGTTGAGACCCTTGGTTTGCCAACATGACTGCAGCAGCAGCACACAGGGTTAGTCAGTTTACTGCATGAACTTCCATGCAAGCTGCAGTTACATCTCTGCAATGCAATCATCTAAGCATCAACGATAACCGAGAATATTACATTGCTAGAAGAGTGCGTAGGCCATTTATCTGTTCTGAATCAAACAAAAAGTAGCTTAAGCCCACTCAAATAGTTTTGCAATAAAAAGATGCTGCTGGCCTTCTTTTTGAAAAGATTCTTCTCACACCAACATTTCAGCTCCAAAAGATGGGTTTTCAACCTAGCTATGGATGCAAAAAAAGCGTATCAGAAAGATCCACAATTAGGTTTTCAGTTCTCTATTGGTGTCCAGAAGGAGGTTTGAGATCAGAAAAAAATATGCAAGGGTATATATGGTTAAAGGGTTTCTCACCTGCAGTGTTTGAGTTTGAAGAGAACCCCCTCAAAAGGGACACTGAGCAGAAAAGCATTTTCACATGTGCTTCTAATCAGCCTGTATCTCAAGATAAGAAAAATCAATTTTTGTTTAGTATTTTTGGAAACTGTAGGTTGCAGTAAAGACAGAACTAACTGATCCCATTGAGTCACCGTGCTCAACAAGTCAGCTCCCTGCTAAGCAGTTCTAGCATGTGAACTGCGCCCTCCTTCTGAGGCAGTTCGGGATACCCTCTCACTCGTGAAACAGCTATTCCCCACCAAACGCTCGCCACCCTTACCTGTGTGGACAGCTGGGGCTGGCACTGGTAATCTGTGCCTACTGTTGCATTCATGAATATATGTAATAAATCTACACGCAGTCATGGATCTCTCTAACAGAAGGCTATTCTACCACAAAAAAAAAAAAAAAAAAAAAAAAAAGGTTAGTATGAGTCAAAGTAACAGAAATTTTCCTTTCAGCAAATTAAATAATAAACATGAATGGCCACTGTTAGACTACAAGATAAAAAGTTCATCTCAAAACACACAAAAGAACACAGAAGCATGCTGCCAGGCCGAGGAACCCCAATAACCCACCTAGAGAAACAAAGCCCATGACCCGGCTCCTCAGAGGAGGGATGCAAGACCCACCACGATGAGTGACTGGAAGGGCTGCCTGCTTAGGCCCATCAGCCTCAGGAGGCTGTTACTGCCTTTGGGAATATGAAACTTCATGGGATCCAAGGGAAGCATGTTTGGAATTGTACAAGATGTACTCTGGGATGTGCAAGGGAGAAACTAAAGGCAGAGAGAAGAGGAATCAAGAGGGTTTCAGGGAGAACAAGCACACAAAAGCAGAAAGGTAAGGGGATAAGAGGAGCTAGTAGAACATACACAAGTTGCTTGTCTGGGCTTTCCCCGCACCTAATAAGCCAGTCTTCTTATTAAACTCCAATCCTAAATAGTTTCCTGAGTGAACAGACTCTATTATGTGTGCATCTGTGCTTACGGAAGTTTAAGTGCCAACAACTGGAGTTAAACCACAGAGCTTGTGTGACTGCACTGGAACAGGCTGCCCAGAGAGGCTGTGGAGTCTCCTTCTCTGGCAATATTCAAAACCTGCCCGGATGCCATCCTGAGCAACGTGCTCTAGGTGATCCTGCTTGGCAGGAGAGTTGGACCAGATCTTCTGCGGTCCCTTCCAACCTCAGCCATTCTGTGATTCTGGGACTGCAGCACAAGCAACTGTAGGGACTGAAGCAAGTGAAACCTCAAATGCCAGCAACCAGAGCAATGCATAGCTCAGGGGGTCTGTGGTGCCAGCAGCTGGAGTGAGTGAGGATACACGTATCAGTGCACAGTGGCTTGAAATTCCCAAGCTGGACTAGCCAGTGAAGACTGGGGATCCAGGTGCAGCTCCCAGATAGACCCCCAGAAGGGATATGTGGTGGTGTTTTTTTGTTGTTGTTGTTTGTTTTCCTATTTTAAACATAGGAATATATACATTTATGTGTGTATATACAGAAATGTTTTTGAAATTATTGTAATTACAGACACTTCCCAGTTATGAACATTCATCCTGGTCAGCCATGGAAGGAAATCAGGATAAGGCCATTGGTACTGTCTGTATTTAAAGAGTGCTGCATTGTCTGTCCGTACTGACCTCTGCAGCTCCCCCTGCACATGCATGTTTTATATACGTAAGTCCATGCCCATGAGGAATACATACTTGCTCAGCCTGGCTATTGTTTGGACCAGGAAAGATGGAGCTGGAGCAGCCTCGTCTCCATAGAGCTGCTGGAGTTGGCAACCCCCTTCTTATCTGGTAAGCAGTTTCCCACACAGCCTTTGAGGAAAAGCCCTGTTAAGTGTACTTAGCAACCCAAGTTAACTACAATCACCAGATTCCCCTTGTGGGAATGTTTTTTGACTCTTTTCAGGAATCCTATATGATTATTCAGGCATGATTCCCTATTTCAAAAGCCACTTGGACCTCCCGCTCTGCCATAATCAGACGCTACCCACTAACTCTGTTCCCTACAATAGCTTCTCCTGGTTTTCCCATTGCAGATGTTAGCCCTACTTCTTAGCAGTAAGCTTCTTTTTAAAAGCTACTTTCAAGTCTTCCAAATACCAAGTTTTAAGCAGAAAAGTCACATCCACATTTAGTAGTTTGGCTTTTTAATTCTTGAGTTTCTTTAAATACCTCCTGGTTCTGGTAAGCTGGTACGTAGTACCTTTGAACACCCTCTGATTCGTGTCTTAAAATACCACATTGTTCCAAAATTGCTTCTACCAGCACTTCCATTTCAAGGGAGATCCAGAACTTCTTCAAAGCTCCAAGATGAATGCACGTGCAAGAGTAGCTTCTTTTTCAATACCGCTCTATTCCCGGAGTACAGAAAGAGTGATCATCTATTGGAGGGATCATCTATTAACCCTGCACATTCTCTAACAAGCTTCCTGCTCCTTCCTGTTCCCAGAGCATTTCAAAAAGTTTAATTTATGTCTTCTGCAAATTGTTCCTCAAGCATCTGTCTTGGTTGCATTGCATTTTTAGCATATGCTGCCAGGATTTATGATCCTTTCAACTTTGCTCTTGCAGACAAGACTTTAAGAACATGGTGAACAGCTTTGTGTAACCACCTCTCTTGTCCTGCTGTTTAGCAGTGCCCACACCAGTCTCTTTTTAGACTTAATATCTTTGATAGGTGTATACATTTACTTCAAGACTCCCACATGGCATCTTCAGGTAATTCCCATGCCACTTGCAAATATTTTACTTTTATAAATTCTCTCCAACAAGCTTTTCAATGTGTAAGTACTTTATTTCACAGAATCACAGAACTGTAGGGGTTGGAAGGGACCTCGAAAGATCATCGGGTCCAACCCCCCTGCCAAAGCAGGTTCCTCAGAGCAGGCTGCCCAGGCAGGCGTCCAGATGGGCCTTGAATATCTTCAGAGAAGGAGACTCCACAACCCCCCTGGGCAGCCTGGTCTAGTGCTCCATCACCCTCACCGTGAAGAAGTTGTTTCGCATGTCGGTGCGGAACTTCCTGTGCTCCGTCTTGCAGCCATTGCCCCTTGTCCTATCCCCACAAACCACTGAGAAGAGGTTGGCTACATCCTTCTGTCTCCTACCTCTCAGGTATTTGTACACATTGATGAGATCTCCTCTCAGTCTTCTCTTCTCCAGGCTGAACAGACCCAGGTCTCTCAGCCTTTCCTCATAGGAAAGATGCTCCAGGTCCCGTATCATCTTTGGGGCCCTCCGCTGTAGTCTTTCCAGGAGATCCCTGTCTTTTTTGTACCAGGGAACCCAGAACTGGACACAGTACTCCAGGTGAGGCCTGACCAGGGCAGAGTAGAGGGGGAGGATCACCTCCCTTGACCTGCTGGCCACGCTCCTTTTAATGCACACCAGGATCCCTCTTGGCCACGAGGGCACAGTGCTGGCTCATGGTCAACCTGTTGTCCACCAGAACCTTCTCAGAGCTCCTCTCCAGCAGGTCGTCCCCCAGCCTGTACTGATACTTCCGGTTGTTCCTTCCCAGGTGCAGGACTCTACGCTTGCTCTTGTTAAATCTCATCTGTTTTCTTCTTGCCCATCTCTCCAGGCAGTCCAGGTCTTGCTGAATGGCAGCACAGCCTTCTGGTGTGTCAGCCACTCCTCCCAGCTTTGTGTCATCGGCGTACTTGCTGAGGGCAGACTATTCCCTCATCAAGGTTGTCGATGAAGATGCTGAACAAGACCGGACCCAGCACCCACCCCTGGGGAACACTGCTAGTCACAGGCCTCCAGCCAGACTCTGCTCCGCCGATGACCACCCTCTGAGCTCGGCCAGTCAGCCAGTTCTCAACCCACCTCGCGGTCCGCTCACCTCTCCCACACTTTCTCAGCTTTGCTAGTAGGATGTCATGGGAGACAGTATCGAAAGCCCTGCTAAAGTCAAGGTAGATGACTAACTGCTGACTGACTGCTCCATGAAATACTCATTAGCTGTGTCCAGCAATTTAGTCTCCACATCAGTCATTGCTGCAGCCGCTGGCACTACATGCAGTCACCAGGCTGACCAGGCAGCATACAACTAAGAAGCCAGAAAACAATGAAAGCATTCTGAAGAGAAAGAAGGGGAGGACCAGATAATAAAGGCAGCTTCTGCACATTTATACACCACATCGCTCTCGGGACTCCAGGTCCTGGAATTAGACAGTTACCATTTTTCATGAACTGCTGTTTCTGTTAGTTTATAACTCATGACTGCAGAGAAGTCAGATAATGTGAATTCAAGCAGCAGAAAGCAAACAAATCTCTATTAAAAGATAACAAAAAAGTGTAAGCTAACTGCTTAAAGTTGGCTCTCAAAAATCTGAGAGAAACTCAGATTTGACTGAGATTGATCAAGCCGCTCCCCAGCTAAAACATCTGCTGAAAATTCACTTGGTAGAGCTACGTGCATTCCCGTGTTTTGATGCAAACACAGATGTTCTCTTTGGATCTTTTGGCCTATTGCCTCTATCATGAAATCCCATTTCCCTCTGTGTGGCTCAGGGTTACCTCCTACCCTACGTGCAGCTAAATTCTCTTTTTCCCTTCATACCTTTCTAGTCCCATCAAGCCATCACCTTTTTTCCCCCAGGGTCCTGAAACATCAGCAGCCTTCCTTCTTTTCTGACAGGGGGACAAGTCCGGGACGTACCTACCTTCCTCCTCTCCCTGCTGGAGGGGACTCCCCACCTTCCTGCCTCAGGACGGAGCTAGCGACTCACGCTGCAGAGCAGGGTTTGGGTACTGCTGACCGACAGCTGAAGGTAAAGCGCACAATTTTTCTGCCAGCTCTGTCAACACTAATCTGAAATACCTTCTTCTCCAAGACATCATAAAAGCAAAAGAATGAGGCATGCACTACGACTTGTGAGCATTTAATATTTTCTCCTAGGAGAAACTGAATACAGATCTAAGGGAAACGGTTATAAAAGCTCTCTGTGAAGCTGCTTAAGGGGGCAGATAGAAGCATAGTAAAGGTACACAGAAATGCATTTTGTCTGTCCCTTGAGTACGTTTCAGGTAGCGGGGAAGGGAGTAGTTATTCTTCCCTATCAGCTTTTGTGTACTGCTAGGAACAGAGGGAACAATAAAACAAAGAATTTAGGACAGATTAAAGTAGTAAATTCAGTTAGCCCTCACGTGTCCCAGACCAAAGAGCTAAAAATGCAGGAGCCCCACTGAACTTCAGCAGGGCAGACAAGCTCAGAGCTGAGCAATGCAAGCCTGCAGTTTGCCAAGCGAGCAGAGCAGAGGAGCACCGCTCCAGCCAGCTCGTTCCGCACGCAAAGCGAGCGGATTGCAAAGAGGATGTGGGTCACACAAGAGCAGCACATAAGACAAAAGCAAAAGAGCGGGCAAAACAGGGAGGACAGCGATGGGGCAGAGGGAGGCTGACAAGACGTTAAATCAGAAGCGGAGGAGGTAACCTGGACAACAGAAGACACAGGGATCTCAGGGGTGGAGGAGGCAGGACAACAGGTAGCTGTGGAAGAGAAACTCTTTACTACCATGTATACTTTTGAGCTCTTTTCTTACCTATGCATACATAAGACCTAAAATCCTCTAGGAACAGTGCCAAATTTAGTTCCTGAAATGGCGCTCAACTTGTACACTTGTTTAAAATATAACGGCTATAATGATGTGCTTGCTGTGAACACTTCCTCACTCACTTATTTTGATATTTTCTTTGGAAATACCTCATCATGGACTGAAACGCAAGTAACAGAGCATGAAACAAGACCAATAAACACTTAGCGTTCCTACCGCTCTGCTAATCAAAGCCGCAGTTCTGTGTGGCCGCACTTAAGCTTCCCAGTCAATCTGTTTGTCAGATGCAGTCCATCAGTTTCACTATTGCTCCACGCCAATGCCCAGCAGCCGTTTGGATGGCTGCTAGTGACCCAGATCACAACAGGATTCTTTATCACGTTGTCAGATATCTGACAATTTAATCAAAAGGAAGAGAGATATACGCCAATACAAAAGAATCTGCAGATGTCAGAGGCAGCGCTGCACAACCCACGGCAGCATCCATCTACATGCTCATTGACCTGCCAGCTTTGGCAGCAGATGTAGGTGACGGCAGAGCAAAGCAAAGACGTTGCTGAGGAATGCCCTGTGTTACAGAGGACCTGAGCTTTTGAGGAAAAGCTATTTTCAGGTACTCCCCTTGTTTAGGCACCTAAATTTTCCGTTTGGAAGAAGCCATTTCATCACACACTGTCAGATTTCGAGTTTGTCAAAAAAGACAAGCAGAAATTGTGAGCCTTACACAAACCAACCTTACCTCTACTGAAAATTTAATCTAATGACTCAACGCTGGAGTAGGAAAAGAGGCAGAACAGTTGTGTTCTCTCGTTGTAAACTCTAGGAAGTTATTTCATGTTAACACATGACAATTAAGACTTCATACTGTCATTTACCAGGGAACAGTCTGATAAGTAAATTTACCACTGGAGACAGAAGTTGAAGCTATAGAGAACACTGTCTGAATATGTAAACTTACAAAAGTGTTAGCTTTCTGGATAAAAATAATTTAAATAGAAAAGCTTGACCCAACATACCCTGACACCATATAAATATTTTTAAAAGTGTATAAATGTCAGCTTCTAAGTGTGAGCGTGCAGAGAAGTGAGAAGCAGACTGTTTTGTTGATGCAGAGCAGTGGTAGGACAGGAAGAAATGAATCACAGAACCATTTAGGTTGGAAAAGACCCACAAGATCAAGTCCAATCATCACCTAACGCTACCAAGTGCGCCACTAAACCATGTCCCTAAGATTCACATCCACACATCTCGAACAGAAGTCAGAAAATGGGAAATCTCAGCTAGGTGAAAAGGTAAGTTCTGCTCCCCTGAGGGTTATCAAACACTGGAAGAGGTTGCTCAGAGAGACGGTGGCATCATCTCCAGGGATTCAAACCTTCTGGACAAAGCCCAGAGCTACCTGCTCTCGTTTGTCTTTCAGATACAGGTTTGGGCTAAATGACTGCCAGAGGTCCCTTCCTACCTAGATGATTCTATAATAAATGCCTAGTAGCAGAGAACAACAAGATAATCCACAAAATTATTTTCAGCTGAACCTTGTTAAGTCAACAACAGAAAAGACCTGGCTTTAGCTTGACAGAGGCTCTTCTGCCAGGAAAACAGGGTTTCAGCCATTACAGAAATTTACTCACATTGAAGCTCCTTGGAAGCTAATTGTCCTATTCCCATCACTAAATTTGGAGGTCGGGTTAAAAGACAAAAATATTACATGACAACTGCTACATGGGAATTACAGTGTAGGAGCTGAGGATGCCTAATTTAACATTCGGGTCTCTTACAAGAACTCTTGAGAAACCTATGAGGGGGAAAAAAAAAAGACTGGAGCTCAAACCCGCTAATATTTGGAGTTTCTCATCATGTCTACATCTTTCCCTTCCAGGAAGAACATAAGGAGAGCTTTAAGCTCTCAACCAAGTTTTATTTGAATGAACTTTCAAATTGTGTAATTGTGATCCTTCTTTCACCTTGCAGGGCTGTAGCTGCTTCTGCTCCCTGCCCTCCTCTGCTGCCTTCCAGGCTCTCACTTCAGGCTCACAGCTGATTCCTACGCTCCTTACTTCGCCTCTTACTGTGAGGAGTTCCTCAACCAAACACAATCAGTTGCTATTCCACCCACCCCCAACTTCTCAGCCTTAGCCTGTGTGCAAAGACGTGGAAGCGAAGTCAAGAATTGCAAATAGCTGCTTTTGAGTGTGAAAATATACCAAGTGAGATATAAACTTATTTGCTACATAAACAAAAGCCAGTCCAATTAAAAAAAAAAAAAGTTATATGCTACTTGATTAAAGAAAAAAAAACTTTTTCCTGCATTACTGCGTCTAAAGTTTCATTTTACCTACATTGAAACTTGCGGAAGTCTTATAAGTCAAAGTCTAAAGAGTCAGAAAGCTCCTTCCATTAATAATATTAGACCTTAACTGAGAATGTGGGGAAAAAATAATTTTTGCAAAACTTTGCCAGAGGCAACACATAATCCCAGGATTAAGATAAGCATAACATTGAAAATTAAGCTGTTTGTATATGCTATCTTTTAATGCATGCATTCTAAGTCTACAATTTATTGATTACTGTCAATATAAAAACGTCCATCATCCTGGAAATCCATTGTATACATCTCCCTGTACTTCTTTTTCTGAGAGTTCTTGAGATGTTCTTCAAAATGATGCAATCCGAACTAAGTAGCATATGTCATGTCTGTCCAGGATGTCAGCTTTACCACAAGCTACTTTTGCAACTATCTGCAACAAAGAAGCCAGGGGCTTTTTCCTCCATAACAAGGGAATATGACTGCAACTTCAGTAACAGCAAGCATTTTGTGTTACTGAATACTCGTTCAGTGTTGGGTCAAGTGTGAATATGGTAAGACATTTATGCAGTCAACACGTGATATTTTGAGATTACCAAACCTCCTATTTTAGGTGGGTTTTATGATACATTAGATCTGGAGGAAGTATCCAAACTTCCCTAATGGTTGAGAGATTGAAGAGCCTAAAGGCTCTCGTGTCAGTTGAGATTGCTCTGCACTAGGTCAGCTTTTGAGTGATCAGCTGGTGGAGGAACAGCTATGTCCTACTAATTTCTTAAATTATTTAGAACTTAAAATATTTTGTTACTGCTATCCTCCTTTAAATTTGTAGTTATTTCCAACACAAGTATATTACACATAATATATTACATATCCAGATTGAATTGTTCTTAGTTATCCATTTTTCACGTTAGAAGTTTCCAGAGAAGGTTCCTCCCAGTTCAATGAAATTTGGCTTCTTTCATCAGGGTTTTCTTGAACTCCCTTTGCTTACCACTTGGCAGCTCAAAGGCAGTAAGTAGCTTATTCCAGTTGTGACACCACAAGAGACTGTGACTGAACAAAATGAAACATTTTCAGCTTCTGTAGTCACACGGGTGACCTTTTATCCAACTCTTGACTCCACTGCCCAGGACCTGGGAGAAACTAGCCCCACGCCCAGATGACATATTTGTAATTCGCATCCTTGCTGAGCTGGCAGTTCACTTGCATTCCATTCAGCTGTTTCCGACCTCTTTATTAGTTTCATGTATATATTTTCCCATCATCTTCTGCAGTGTTACTTAACTCCTCCTGCTTACATTAAATGGGCTTCCCACCTTTTCCTTGGTATTTCGGATGAAGTTTTCTTGTGAAGCACGTCTCCTTTTGACCCTCAGTTTGGAGTTTACTTGTTTGCTGGAAGTAACCGGTCTCAGGGAGGTCAGCACCCCCAATTACTCTAACATCCTGAGGAAAACCAGGCAGCACCTGCAGCCACATTGCCAGGCTTCACAGAAGTGTCAAGATATTTCACAGACCTGGGTAGCATAGTGTCAAGTTGATAATATAATTTTTTCAACAATCCTTCATATTTTGACTCTGGAACATGATGTTGCATCTGGTCATTGTTTTTTTCCATCACAGCATATTCATATGACATTCAGGATTTTCCATTACTAAATAAACGTGCTTGGCATCTCCTCAGTTTGTGGAAACTCGAAGCCGTACTTCAGCCTGCATTAACACACTTTGACAACCGATATCTCAAAGTTTTAACACAACACTTCTAATATGTCTGAAATCCACTTTACAGCAACCTACTTCTAGCAGATCACTACTTTGTGCAGAAGAGAAGGGGTTCCAGACATTCTGATTAAGTCAATAATTACAACCCAATTCCCTCCCCCCTTTTAATGACTAAGCTGTGGACCACAACCCAGATCTTTAGAGAAACGTACAGGAGTAAGCCCAACTATTATCTGCTACCAGTTAAATTGCAGCGCTTGATTTTTAAAACAATGTTAGATTTCTAGATGCTGCAGAAGCCCTAGAAGCAGCAGTACTCCTACTGCATTTTAAAAGCTTATTGGCATCTCTATAATGAGGTGCTTTATCTTTTGTCCAAGCATGAGATGGGCAAAAAAGCCCTTAATATGTTTTTTTACATAGCAGATTTTATTCTAAAAAGTGGAATAAAGATTAGGTTTACTTACATTTCCCAGATAAAAACTCATTTATCTAACAAATACAGAATCACTTGTTTGCACAAAGAGAGAATAATCCCTGGCTTTCCATTCTGATCTTGCACATTCTATTGAAATCTGACCTTATGTTTTGCAAAAGTTCAAACAACCCTCAGCGTAGATGCAGATACTGAAAGAGCACAAGAGCTACTTCACAGAATACTGATTTTTAAAAAGAATATTAAAACCCAGATAACAAAATGTTTGCCAAAACTATACGCAGAGCAACTTCAAGCTATTTCTTGAGTTTGTGACATTCAAGTATTACTCCATGTTGAGCTCTAACACATCAAGGTTGCTTACCATTGGCTCCCTCCAAGCTTTCTCTCTCAGCCCAAGCGAGACAGGGAGGCAAAGCAGACCCCGTAAATCCTCAGTTACTGGTCTTAGGCTATCTCAGCACTCAAAAAAACAACAACAACAAAATCAATGGTTTGCTCCTTCACCATTCCAACTCTCAGCAACAAATTGCTCTTGGAGACCACCAGTAAGCAAAAAAACGAGCAGTTTCTAACTGTTGTTAGAATAACTCACCTAAAAGCAGTTTAGAGCTGTTGAGATTCCCTCAGCTCAATGCCTGCGCAAGAATGTCTGAGCAAGAGATGCTGAATGCTACCATCCCTGCCTTGACACACGGTCATCCCACACCTTCAAGAATCTGCTTTGAGACAGTGAGCGTGTCAGGGTCCTTATACAGTTTCATTCTTGCACAACAGCTATGTATTTACTAAAAATTAGAAATTTGGCTTCACAGCAGAACAACTGCAGTCCTCAGAGCTTGAGGATAGACTATCATTGCAAGAACCCATTTTATGCCTTGTTTAGTCAATATATACTGAGATCTCAAGCACTGATCATGGAAAGTGACCAAAGGCGTTGCCATTCTAGAATATGTTTGGGAAGTAGATCCATGCCACCTTGAACAAAACCCCAAGGCAGTTTTGCCATTAGTTCCCCCCCGCCATATCAGTAATTGTGTCAATGCTGAATCACTGTCACACAGATAGGCCAAAGTAGACCCTTAGGCCATGCAATCAGCCTCCTACACTGTGTCTGAAAACCTTGTTCAGCAGTTACAGAACTGTGACTCAACTTTCAGTTACCTTCTAAAAGAACTAAGGACATTAAGACAGTCAATTTAGTTTAGCACTTAATGCAGGAATTCCTAAGTTTGGGGTGTAAATGCTTCCAGAAAGCAGGCAGCAGCTCAAGTGCAATGCTGGATGCACTGAACACCAGTTCCCTTCCTTTCATCAAGTCTCGTGCTGCACAGAGAGCAAAACCTTTACGTTAGGAACTCAATTCACTGCCATTGCTGTATCATGTTCTAAGAGGAAAGGTTTTACTGTCTTAAAGGGCAACATATAAAAGTTGCCTGCACACCTGAGGGGAGAAGACAACTGGCTCGAATGGCTCTTCATCCTTGTCATTGCGCTGCTTTGTGATTAACAGCACTGAGCTGGCAGAGATGTCCCTTGCCCCCACAGGGGTCTCAAAAATCAGAGTAGGTTTTTGATTTTACCGCTATTGCTGCCACTGTCTCTGTCCACAGCTTTAACTTCTATTGGCACTACTCAGAAACTTTTCCCACTCCACCTCAGACCAACATGTATGCCTAAAACTATGTCAGAATAGGGTTTTAATCAATACCCTATCCAAGAAGATTGGAAATTAAATTAGGCAGCTAGATAATACAAATTAAAAAGCATCTTATTAACAAAGGAGTCGAAACAGCTGTTTTCTTGGAACACCGGGCAGCCCTAGGGGAAGGTACTGACACTTCCACTTGTCTCCCCCAGACTTTCTTTGACTGGCTCCTGCATAAAGAAGAGAATAGCTCCTTCATTTCAAAAAGCGTATTAGCCTATTTTTCAGGATAAGATATCCAGGAGACAACAACCCCCCCCCAATATGTTAGAAGGCAGATTTAAAAAAGAGGCAGCAAGGTCTGCATGAAAGAAACAAGACAATTCACTTGGGTAAATCACAGTAGGTTCTCTCCCAGACACTAGAAAAACTACTGCTCAAGTGATCATGTTCATAACACATTCTGTACATTTCAAGGCAAGGAGGCGCAAGTTTCACAGGTATCTGTAAGTTACGGCGACGGGTGAATGACAACAATCAATTCCTAACCAAATTAGTGCTAATAATTGTTTCATCAACACTAGCAATGAGCAGAAAATGTGAGTTCTAGTCATTTTTGTAGCCCCCACGCAAGGCAGCCTGCTGAGGCTTATTGCTACAGCTCCAACACTCTCAAGACAAGACTTTGGGTCAGAAGTTTTCCAGAGCCGCAACAACCACAATGCTGGAAAGCTCCAGCCCCATCAATCATTTGTCTGCTGCTCCTGAGGTTGGGTTGGAGGGCAGACACCTCACAGGAGACAAGCACAGTGCAAAAAGCTGGGGAGAGCTGCTAGTTACTCAAACAATAAACGGCCACAAGCACAATTAACAGTAATGCAAAGAAAGTGAGCTCAACCACAGCACGCTTTTAAGCACAAGAAGGAATTAGAAACAAAACCAGACTCACAAAGAGAATATGAAAGGTTTTCATGCTCAAGTTGGAGTAAGAGTTAGAAGGGACAAAGAAAAGTGAAATAAGTACACAGTAAAGGATAATATTCCAGGGACAGATTCTACACTAAGGTCAAACAAGCAAAAAGGTTGTACTGGTGAACATTTTGAACACTTCTGTTTTGTAAGACGGAAGAGTTCAGTGTCTTGTTAGCGTCAGACCCCCTTGAAAACCCAGGTGAAAGGCTGTCATTCTAACAGAAAGAAGAAAATTGTGAAATACAACAGTTAGCAAGTACATAAATTACACAACTAGAAAGAAACAGAGCTTGGGGGAAATAAAAATAATCCCCACCCAAGAGCCCTCATCAAGGGGTCGGAACCAGTCACAGAACCAAGGCTGCCACAGGAAGCTTCGGAAGGATGTGTGAAGGATCAGACGGCTGAGAAAGGCAAACAGCGCCTCTTTTAAAAAGGTGCAGGAAACTCCAGTGGCCGCGATTTCTAACACAAAGAGCTTAAAACACATAGAAGAAAAGATTACCAGACAGCACTGTAGTCTCAGTCAAGCTGGATCAAGTCAAATTTCCTTCTAAAAATATAGTAATTTAAAGAGAGAGAGCAAGAAGGAAACACCTTAAAAAAAAAAATGACTAGACAACACTTCCAATTAGTGTCATAAGCTAGAAAAGCACTGCCTAGCAAAATAATAATAACAATGTGGCAGGGGCACAACTCTGAACTGCTTTCCAGGGAGTTCTACCAAATAAAAGATTATTACAATGGGATTTAATTCTATTCAATGTTTGCATCAACAACATGGGTGCTGAATGCAGAACACATTTATTAAATGTGTCGATGATATAAAGCTAGGAAGGACAAAATTAAAATTCAAATCAATTTTGTAAATTAGAAACTGGCAGAAGAGGAGCAAAATCAAGTGGGGATGAGCACAAAGCTACACTTAAACAGAAATAATGAGTCATATGAAAAAGACAATGGGAAATTTAAGTAGTAGTCTCTGCGAAAATAAATCGCGTCTAAATCCCAAGCTGGACAGTCAATGTCACGCAACTGCAAAATGAGCAAGTGTCACTGAAATGTACAACCAACAGCATAACTTCCAGAATAAATGAAGTAAGCTTTTCTGCTCTACTTTGTACTACATATACGGATGAAATATTGTACCACCGCTGAAGCATCACATTTCAAGAAAACAACTGACATAAAGCCAAAAAAGAAGAAAAACAATAAAAATGACCCAAAAGAATATAGAATGAGC
Organism: Nettapus auritus; assembly: GCA_011076525.1. Lineage (NCBI taxonomy): Eukaryota > Metazoa > Chordata > Aves > Anseriformes > Anatidae > Nettapus > Nettapus auritus. Next base: position 151,586,758 of record CM021765.1, read on the forward strand.
TGGATTGGGTTTTTTTTTTCAATAAGGGAATGTTGAAAGAGGACTTCCTAAGAACTGAAGTACCTAGTAGGCAAATAAAAAGCAAGGGATCAATTTGTTCCCCACATCCCTCAAAAAAATCACACTGAGCACTGGAGGGAAGACAGTACCAGTTTTCAACTCTAAGGATATTGAAACCCTAGGAGGGATTACCCAAGGTTCTTCTAAAGTGACCAACAATGGAGGCAATTAAAACAAAACAAAATCACCATGTCAGACAGTCAGTAGCAGGATCACAAGAAGTTTCTCAACCCTTGTTGTTCCTTAAATTTATGAGGAAAAAAAAAAGCTCACTAGCTCTAACATTCGTTTCAGAAGTTACCAAGGTGCGAGAGAGAATTTGCAGTTTTTTTCAATTTAAACACTTGAAGTTTTTTGTTCTCTTCTCCTGCTTACCTTCAGCATAGTCTTATTTTTCAATTAGCACTCTTCTTACGTGTTTATGATGATGACAGTTACCATGGCTGCAAAGAAAGGAGTCCATCTTATGCTCTCTTATTGCTAGAGCTTTAAAAAGCCTCAATAGGACTGCATCAGAGGAAAAAGGAACCTGCTAATTTCTATTTAACTCTCCCAATTCTGTGACTCATGGGTTTACAGCTGATTTATACTTCCATAGGCTAACAGAGCATACGGCAATTTAAACAGACACGAAGAACTGGGAAGTATAATAGAAGAAAATTAATGAAAATCAATACTTCAGAAGACTACACTGCACTGATAATAAAGCTCATGTGGTTTACAGAATTAGACTAATTTCACTGTTTCATATAAGAAAATTAGACAACAGTTTCAATGAAGTGTTCTCTCAAGTGTGCAGTTTAAAAGATTACCTTCCTAATTTAATCAAACTAGTAATAAATAATAATGAATAATTATTAATGATATTACAGACACCAGCAAGGGAGAAAGCGTGCCTTGATAAGAACTTCTGAAGGCCCCCTTTCAATGCCTCGTACACAAGGCACAGAGGCCACGCAAGCCGTGTGCCACACACCAGGTTGTACCGGGTACCTTGAGAGGCAGACATCAGCTAGGACCACGTGTCCGCACTGTGAGGTGTGCTGTACTTCCCATCGAGTTTTAAACATCTAGCCCAAACCAGCCCTTCCAGTCTTCCTCTGTAGCCACCAGAAGGAAGAGCTACCCCTACAGAGGAAAATTCATCAGGTCGCAGCCATGCCTTAGCCCCTCCGAAGGGCTGGCTGTATTACTCTGCTCCTCCCCACTGTCTACGGAGGCAGCCTAATGGCACTTGCTCAGACTTGAGACCAGCTCTTCCATGGCATCCCAATCTGGACATCCAACATCATTTCTCTTTCCTTTTTGTCCTCAATAAAGGTCAGTTGAAGCTCCATAGCCTCTGAAGGAAAGCCAAGCTCCCAAGGTAGAACTAAACACATCAGCTGTGAGGACAGAGAGGTCAGAGCAAATACCTAATGAGATAAAAGACCGCTCCTTACAAAAAGATTGTGCACCAATCCGTCACTTTCTCCTGTAAGAGCCATTTTTGGAAGGCACAGAAAATAACCCAAATTGCACGCACAGGGTACAGCAATAAGTCTCCTGTGAAACGCATGGGGGGGTTGCTACTGATGTAAGAGCTTCCATGTGAACCTAACGGCATCCTCATGAGAAGTCACAATGTTCTACTTACATTATTTGCAACACTGAGCTGAAAACTACATTAATAGGAGTTTAATTTAAGACCATATCAACTGCATACTCTTCTCAACATCCTCACTGTCCAGAAAGCAACTGTTGTAAGAGGGAAAGCTGCACATCGGTATTAGAAACTAACAGCACTATTCTGTAAACACTTGATACTATTTCAATAGAACATCTCACACCCTCCAAATTAAAATGTGTAAATGACTGAAGAAATTAAAAGTTTTGCAATGCCTTTTTTTTTTTTTTTAAGTAACATCATTCAAAGAATAGCTTTGATTCCAAATATAGCAAAGAGTTCAATCAAGATTTTTGACCTTCACATCAGCATCCAATACACAGACAAACAACTTTTCACACTGAAGTACCTAGGCTGGACCCAGGACACATCACAAGTCCCACAGAGGTCTCCCATAGGTCCAGCGACCTCAAAATTAGAGTTGGTCTTTGGGCTGGAGGAGTTCAAGTCACTGGGCCACAGCGGCAGCTTCTGCACTGAGTTCCTTCTTGGGATACACGGTTGCAAAACTCAAACACCAGAAAATGAAAACACCAAGCTCAGATGTGAGACATGTGTAAGCACACTGCTCATGAAGTACAACAAATCCAAGTGAAGTAGGACTTCACACTCTTCCTCAAACCCTTAGGACCATTCCCTCCCTTATTTTTTCCATGGGCTCTTCTAAAAACCTGTGTTAAAAGTTAGGACTTTAACACACAACAAAATAGCAAATAAAATACAAGATTAAACAAGGCTCTCACTTATTTAATCTTTCCTTATGCTACACAAGCACCAGCAATCTAAGAAGCAAGATTTCAGAATGCAGAGATTTACACCCTGAATTGCTTATCCCTTCTTTGTGGTTAAAGACCGGTTACACATATTGAGATCTGAAAGAACAGATCATATTAATACCTTGCTACGAAGAAATAGAATCATCCTCACCACATATTCAAATATATCACACAAGACCTCAAACACCTGGGTACCAAATTCACCATTTGGTTTGTCCCATTGCCCTCCCAGCCACAAAGAAAATCCAGTGTCGTATACCTAACCAATTTAGCCTAATTTCCTGGCTCCACTGCTAGAAGGCTGAAGAGAAAATCTAAGCTAATCAGGGAAGTCTAATGCCTAAAATACATTCAGAAGCTCTAAAGGATGACTAAAAAAAATCAGTATGCTCTACTTTAGGCTCATATGCTAGTTTCTTGCTTATTTTAGGTACACGGTCACCTCACGCTCAATTTTCAGTTCATACGTTAAAAAAGACGTAGACGTATGCCTCTAATAGTACAGTCCTCCAGCAAAGTATTTTAGGCTTGATTCCAACTTTGCCAGGAGCAAAGACATTCACAGCAGAGCCACTCCATACTTCAGGGTTATCTGATAGTTCATTTTAAAACTCCTTGAAATAAATGAAGTCAAGCTACACGACTATAAAGAGATAGCAATGATAAAAAGAAAAAGACGTCTGCCCAGAACAGCATAGAATACAGCAAGAAGGAGCAAGTAGTGGAATGATACGACCAATAAGTATTCACAGCACTTCCCTCACTTAGGTGGGGATGAATCCAGAAAGCCCAAGTAAGATGCCATACTAACCAAAGCATTCCCTAACTAAACCAAAAAAACAAACACTTTGGCTGTAACTGTTGAAATGTCACTACTTGTATTTTTCTTCAATCAGAATAATTACTAACAACTGAATAATTGCCATGACCTGCTTTGTAAATCAACTCAAAGTTTTCAATTAATATTATCATGTTTTCTACCTGAAAGTACAAAAAATTATAAAGTATAAAAATAATTATAATTAAAGTATAAAATTATAATTATTATAAATTATTATCATAAAATTATAATTAAAGTATAAAAATTACTACTTCACTTCTACCATTTGCAAAATACTTTGCAATCTTTGCCATTGAATTTTACACTTGGTTATTCACTTACTACTACTCTTTGTGACAAAGGAAAAGAAAAGAGGATGCCAGGGACAGGTAAAGTATTCTCAGACACTTCTGTATTGCTCTTCCTCCTTCCCTCCCTGGTTTCCATTACAGTTTTACTGAATATTCCCTGATGATGTACTGTTGCCACCAAGCTATTTTGCCCTTGAAGACATTCACAGCATCCCTCTTCCACTAGCACATGAAGCCATACGTTCTATTTATCCCCAGCTGAACATCTCCCATAGAATTGTATGAGTTGCCTTAACAGCACGCTGCAAGTCCCCCCCAAGTCCCCAGCACTCAACATTACATCATCGTGGCTGGAATCACGCCAAACGTGCAGAGCCGTGTGGTATGGGAGGATCTGTTAGCATCTTTGCTGCTCACATCAAGCCATCTTCGAGTTGTTCAACAACAGCAGCCAGCTATCTCGGTGATGAACAGGACCATGGAAAATGAGTCCGTGGGCGTCATGGGCTGTGTGTGTTTTTACAAGACCCAAAACAATGTGTGAGCGGTCCTGATAAAAACGTACATTCTGCAGACTCATAAAACTAAGACGGGTAGTAAAATGAAAGAATGTTATCTGGAAAGCTATATAACTTGTAAAGAAAGGCAATACTTTTTTTCCCCTCAAGTATTTTACATAAATTGAAGCTGCAATCATTACAGTGTTAAAGTTTAAGAGAAAATTGATCTGCTACCTTGTTACTGCACATGTTCAGGGTCTGTCATACAAATAACGACAGGACCTAACTCTAGCCTGGAAACGCGACTTAATGGTAAATGAGTCGGAACAAAGCCCGAAACTTAGCGAATCGCCTACAGCTATCCTGCCTGCAGAGAGACTGCCGTTGGACAACTTTCCCATCTCAAAACTGAAAAGATTTGTTTCCAAGACCCGACAAAAGCCCAACGCAAGCTAGCACGAAGAGAAGCAGCGCTCACAGAAGCCCTACAGCCCGTGTCACCTTCGGTATTTATTCACACGGCGATTTTTTCCCCACAACCTTCCAGCTCCCCAGGCAGCAGGCGGCGGGCACTCAACCATCCCACCTGCTGCCCCGAAACGGGGAGAAAAAAAAAGAGGTTTTGAGGGCTGCCGGATACCAATTACAAGGCTGCGGAGGCAGTCGTGTATACACGGGAGGGTTTCGGTGACGGTTGTGCTTTTATTTTTAAAAATAAAGTTTCTGAAGATGCGTAGATGAGAGAAACTCGCGCAGGGCTCGGTCCCCGGTACAAGTCGGGGAACAACGCGCACCCCTCCCCACGGGGAGCGAGCGGGACGGCGGACCCGGCACACGGAACCCTCGCTTATTAATTAATTTATTATTTCTTCGCCGCTCCGCTTCCACCGACAGGCGCTTCCCGCCCAACCGCCGTGAGGTGAAAGCGAGGGGGGGTCCGTGAAGGGCCCCTCCCCCCGCCAACGGCCGGGCGCGCGCCGTTTAACGGCCGCCGCCTCGCGCCCCCCCCGCGGCTGACCTGCGGGTGCGGTTGCCGGCGCAGCCCCGGCGCTCCATGGCGGCGGGCACGCAGCTGGTGAGCTCGGTCCAGTCGGCGTGCAGCCCGCAGCTCCAGCCGGTGGAGAAGCGGGAGAAGAGCCAGGTGTCCTTGTCGCCGCCCGGGCGGTGGCAGGCACACTTCTTCTGCCCGGCGCGGCAGTAGCAGGGCTGCTCCAGGCGGATGTTGCGCACCAGGTGCCGCCCGAAGGTGGTGCCGCCCGTCTTCTGGATGTGCAGGAAGACGATCACGTCGCGGCCCCGCATGTCGAAGCGCACCCGGCGGCACAGCTCCCCCCGCGCGAACGGGAACTTGGGCGCCAGCCGCGGCAGCGCCGCCGCCGCCTCCTCCGCCTCCTCCTCGTCCGCCGGGTCCCCTCCGCGGCGGGCGGCGGAGGCCGGCGGCCGGCGGGGGCAGGCGGCGCCGGGGCAGGCGGGCGACACGTACTGGTAGACGATGAGCAGGAAGAGCAGCGTCAGCAGCGGCGGCAGCAGCCACCTGTTGAAGCGCTCGTCCATGGCGAAGCGCGGTGCGGGCTCAGGCGCTGCCGGCCGCTGCCGGGGCGGACGTCCCGCCCGGCTCCCCTCGCTCGGCGGCCGGCGGCATGCTGCTCGCCGCCCCGGGCTCGGCTCAGCCCGGCGCGGCCATGCCTCGCCCCGCGCTCCCCGGCCGGCAGCAGCGGACGCCCGGCTCTCGGCGCCCGCAGCCCCGCGCTGCCGAGCGGCGCCGGCAACTCTCCAGCCCAAACGCGCCGCTCTGCCCCCCGCGGGGCGGGGCGCCGCGCGGCCGCCCACCAATCCGGGCACGCAGCCGGCCCGGCAGCCAATGGGCGGGCCCGGCACGCCGGCTCTACCGCCAATGGGATCGGGGGCAGAGTAAAGGAGGGGGGAGAGGGAGCCGCTGCTCGCTCCCCTCCAGGTACCGGGCGGAGACCAATAGCGCGCAGGGGGGCGGCGGAGCCAGCCAATGAGGAGGCGGGGCGGGGCGGAAGGCAGCCAATGAGGGGGGAAAGGGGGCTCCGCCAGGTGAGAGGGGCGCCCGGGCCGTGAGGCGAGGCTCAGCCGGGACCCCCCGGCGGCCCCGAACGTTCCAGAACGGCCCCGCGGCCGTTGGTCCTGAGGCGCCTCGAGCACTGCGGGCATTCCTTTGCCAAAAACACCGCTCAGTCTGTTCTCAGTGCTCCGTATTTTGTAAAAGTCTGCTACAAGCACCTCACATCCAAATACAAGCCTCGTATGGCCCCTGGGTTATAGCACATTAACATGCAAGGCATGTCGTGCTCGGGCTGATTGCTCATCTGAGCTATTTAATCACAGAACGTCTTCATTTACTCCATTTATTCATTTGATGCCTGGCAGTGCTACAGCAACTTTCTTAGTTTCTTTCAACCAACTCTGGAAGACCTCTTAACAACAGAGCAGTACATCCCCGTGGCAATAATTAACTGTAAAGCTACAAGAACTGTTAAACCTCTGCATTTTACGATGAAGATTTTAATACGGAAAGCAGGAGTATTTAGACTATTGAAAGAGAACATCAGCTTCAATTAAAACTTGTGAGAAATACTACAAAGTGCCAGAAAACAGCCTAAACTAAAGGAGATAAAACTCTGGAACTGTAAAATGTTCATAAAGTTGCTGCTACAACACCACCCGTCACCTGCCTTCAAACATACTCACATACCACACACACAGACACTCTTCTAGGCCCCCACGACCGTGTTAAGGTATAAAGCTGGTAAAAGCCTCTGGATCTTACCCAGGCCTCAAGAGACATGTACTTCTCTCTGCAGTGAAACTCTGCAGAGAACGCCATGGATTATCTGGTGAAATTCACCCCTGTACAACCTAAGCATGGGTGTAACAAGGCTGCCTTTTTACCCTTCTCTTTTACCAGATGATAGCCTGTCCCACAGATAGGTGAATATTTATAAATGTAAGGTACAGCAGCATTTTGTTCTCGCCCTTAGCCTGTTCATTACCTAACAAGCAAACATCAAATCAGAGAAGCAACATTAAGTATAGCCTTGTTTCTGTAACAGAATGGCACTAGGATGGCTTGTGTTGGTAACTGTGTATTTGGAATAAAAACATCGCTAAAGGATTTAGACTGAAGTATCTTTCATAGTGCTTTTAGTAAGATACAGAAGTGCTATTACAATTTAAGATTTTCTCATTAAATACCAAACTGTTGGCACAGTACCTTCATCTCTGTGAAAAGGTAAATTTACTAAACAGGGAAACTGTGAATTACAGTTACATTTAAAGTTCCTATTTATTTAAACTTGCACAACACAGTTACTGATTTGTGAAGACCAGCAAAAATCCATATCTATATTTATATTATTATTGGACAGAAAGGATGTACAGGAGAAGAACATTTATAATGAGGTTTAGATGAGAAACTTGACCTTTAAAAAACTGTCATATTTCTGAAACTGGCAAAAAGTACACGCAGGCCCACAGAAATGAATGTGCTTATGCAGCTCTCAAAGACAGCCTTTTACTTGTGAATTTTAATATTCCTAATGATGTTTTGCAGACCATGCTTGCTGGAGAGCTGCAACCCAGAGCACCTCCAGCCACTACCCGGTTCTTCAGAACTGCATACAGCACATGCCATTACACCATAAGCAGTACTGCCAGCGCAGCCGAAGGTTTGGGGATCATTCGGGGACTCCAGCAGGTGCCTGCCTGGCACTGCACTTAGCACATGCTGAGTATCCCTACAAAGAGAACGTAGTGTTTCTATTTGGTAGTATTTTATGTTCTCCTTAGAGATGTACGTGTTATGGTGCAAGGCCCTGTGGGACTGAACTTAACTAAAATTAGTTAGGTTCTTTCAAAGTCAATGGCTGTAGTTCATCAGCCTCAGTGAAGCAATAATAAGGGTCATTTTGAATCCAGTCGTGTTTCCGTTGATTTAATGGGGACTAGCTGAGTTCAAAACAAAGCCCTTAAAACTGCAAACAATATTCAGTCCCGACATTTTTCCCTTTAAAATATAACTCAGCTGTAAGTCTCCAATGAGAGTTTACTTCTCAAAATCAAAAAGGAAAGGAAAATCAAAAGTTAGTTACAAGCTAGTTTTCAGGTACTCTGAATAAAGTTTCCATGGATTTCAAAACAAAACAATTACAAGTAAGATTTAGGGTTCTCTTATATCTTACCTAATAATTCTCCAAGATCCTGTGCAGTCAGAGTATAGCTCAGAGTTCACCAAGTATTCAGATAACAGAATCCTGAAACTCAGAGCAATTTCAGGTAGATCACCTCAAAAAACAAACAAACTAACTAACTAACAAAAACAACTGTTAAAAACAGCATGCAATCTCTACTGTCATCTCTACCAGATGACATGTGAAAATACACGCACAAAATTGTATTCAAATTCTAACACAGTATGCCTCTTCTGCTTGGCACTTCCCAGGTAGCACACAACAGATTTTCTGAGTTGCTAAAAATAAAAGTTGGCATGCTTACCATTTATTTCAGAAATCGATATAACATTTGCTAGTCTGCACCAACAGGCACGGGAAATAGTGTCAGTGCCAACATCAAGGTTTGTACAAAACGCATAACTAAGAAAATGATATTATGAAGCAAAGGTACAAAAGTATGATTTCATTCAGCAATTACCTGTCTGACAAGGTTAGCATTTAATAATCTATTAATGCAAAATTGAAGTGACACTTACATCACGTTGGTTTCTTTCAATTATTTATCACCGCCTGACCTGAAATGTTTCAACACTTGTAGCCAGTTGAGATTTCCCATAAAACAATTTTTCATTGTTCAGCAAGTCCCAGGTCTCTCCCTTTCCACAAGGATGCAAACTGTAAAACTGTAATAGCTAAATTAATAGACTCATGCTAACTTCATTCATCTCTTTGGGATTAATTTGTTCCAAGGTTTATAGTATAAACCTCCCTTATTTTTTGTCAGATTAAATTTTATTCTTTGCAGCTACCGAACCTTCTATTTCAATGGCACATTAAATGCTGTATTCTTCCTTTTAAAGTAATTTATGCATTATACTGTCACCGGCTCACCATCTTGTAATTCTTGCAACTCATCACGACACGTTAATTTTTACTTCTCATACTTGCTGTTCTTTTTATGTAGGTAATAACTTTCTTAAACCTATGACCCCCCCCCTCTTTTTTCCTTTAGTCAGATATAGGCAAGAAAGAAGTGACACTTTAGGTCCAGCAGAGATCATAATGTAAAAGATGAGAGTCAAAATACGTTCTTGATATTTTCTTGTTATTTTCATACAATGTCCTGAGTGTGACATAGTAACAGTTCACTATTCATTTATTAGCCATACTATGCTAATGCTTCATAATCTTAAATGTTTCATCTGTGCCAGTCCATACACAAATACCTCTGAAAGTCATTCTTTACACGCTGCTGCTTGTTTTCCTCATGAGATAAATGACCAGCCATATTGAGTATTGGTAATTCCACCTGTGTAAGACACTGACCTAGGACAACAGGAACACCCAGCATTCTACTCAGTGCCCTTTTGTTTACAATCATCACTCAGCAGTTTAAAATTGCTCGCAGAAATATTACTATATATATAGTTACAGTTTTGGGGAAGATCTTTTCCTGGGAAAATTTTTTTTAAAAGAACATTTCTGAAAACTTTGAGCTTGATCTTTTTAGATCAATGCTAAAGCTTAGCTCTATAGAGGTAGACGTTCTTTCTGCCAAGTAGACGTGGTTATCTTTTGCTCTTGCACCACTACAGCCCATCCCTAGATTCACAGTGGGCATCCATACCAGCACCTGGGATGATTCCTGGGCATTGCAACATGGTCATTTAGCAGAGTAAAGAAGGAGAAAATGCTCTGACTAGGTTTTGGCATGTGGGTTAGCACTCTCCCAGACAACCCCTGGACATAGTTTGGGAGTCAAACTAGTGCACTTCTTATTTTAAGGAAAGAAACACTGTGTTCTCTCTTGCCTTTTGGACTGTGGCATCATCATTACAAAACTCAGGTTGAAGTTCCAGTGTGTTTTCTAGCAGATAACAATCTCTGGCATGGAGGACCATGTATGGGGCTTACTGGAGTTCACTGCCTGGAGAACAGGATGGCCACCAGGCACAAACAATGATGACACTTGCAGGAATACAGCTGTAATCATAACTATAGCAAGGATGATGTGAGGTGTGTCCACTGCCTGCAAATTGGCTAACAAATAGCCTCTGGCTGATTTTGCCATTCAAGAAGATGTGTGCAGCTTCACAATAAGGCCAGATAAGAACTGGTGAGTGGGAACCTACTTGAGTGAGTTGTTTTTCCCCATAGAGCAGCTTAACAGCATCCAATACATTCCCCTTTCTCAAGACTGTGATGTCCAAGTCAACGTCCAAGTTCCCAGACTGCAGCTCCATCCCTGAAACTGACTCAGATCTAGGCAATCAATGCAGAGAGAGACCCGTCTCTTCTGAAACTTCCTTCTGCCTAACAAAAACCAACAAATATCCCTATTAGTATTCTTCCCAAGACCCCTCATTTTCTCATACAGGAAAGAAGTTGCAAGACTGTGTAACACTGCCACCTGGTGATATGCATCATAGCAATATTTTTGTCCTCACCACACAAAACCCTTTTGCTTCATTTCAAAGGTGACGTTAATCTGCCAGCCCCCATCAAACACAATTTATCCCACTATCAGTTTATCTTGTGCACTTCTGCTTTTGTCTAGAAGTCAAACTACCCCTCTTGCCCTTTGCAAAGTTGTTCAGGACATACATTGTCTTTTCCTCCAAGATTTACTTTTATATTTACTATGGACAGTTACAGTCTAACTTTATCCAGATCTGCATCCCAGCTTTGTTTGAAGTGTAGAACTGTAGTGTCTGCTGAGAAATAAATCTGAAGTAATATTAGAATTGATCCACTAGACTTC
>CM021765.1:151597947-151834263 GCA_011076525.1 Nettapus auritus
AAAAAAAAAAAAAAAAAAAAAAAAAAAAAAAAAAAAAGGAGAAAAAACCTCCAATAGCAACAACAAAAAGTCTTCCAGGAGGCCTCCGTCTCCAAAATGGAAAAAATTATTTCTGTAATATTTGATCTCAGACTCCTTCATCTCTTTCATCTGATCTTTGTGGGATACAGGTGGAAAATGAAGAAAAGCATTGCAAGCGCTAGATCAGGCTCAACTTTCAGCACCCCTATCTGGCTTTCACAGCTGTCTGCACGTCTGAACCTTTCTTTTATAACTGACCTCCAACTCTCTACTGAAAATCACAGCAAGTTCAGAACTCTTATCGCTTTCTGGGTTGCCACTACTTCTTACTAGACCTTTCTTGGATTCATTTCAAGAAACTGACCTGGATACTTTGAAGTCTGAATTCACAAACCACACATTGTTTATGTGCCTCTCCAGGAGTTTTTAGACCTTTCTAAGAAGGACTCCAAATCCTGCTAGGGTATTTTTTTAACTCTTATTTACCTAGTCTAGTTCTATAGGCACCTGAGTTACTAGTCCCTTTTCAGTCCAGCTGGAACACCACTTCACTGTTTTCTCCTTAGTATCTCCTTTTCAAGCAATTTGCTTACTCAACCATAAAATTGTGCCAACCCTACACACTTGGAGAAGGCGTTATTTCAACAGTGCTGTTCATCATGAAAAAATGTTTTAGAATCGGGATCGTTTTCAAGAAGTTAACAATGTTTTCACATTTTTGCTTAGAACTTCTGTTTTTCTTGAGGTCCAGTTCTCAGCGTTCTATCAGATAAACAGACTTGCGGAAGTGTTACATAGCCTTCACAAAGTATAAAAAAGTAAGCTTTTTCCCAATAACTTAGTTTTCCTTCTAGGTTCATTCTAGTAACTTGAAGGCATGTGATCAGTGATTCTTCTGTAACACAGATTTGATTTTATTGTTGATTTATGTGTGTGTAATCATAAAATGTATGAATGGTAATACATAATTCTCTAGTTTGTACTATCAAAGTCACTAAAATACTGCTTCTATTATCAGTTAAAAGTTTAGTTGGACTCCGAAGAAAATTTGAGATGAATTTAGGTTTAATTATGAAGAGATGCAAGTTACCTCACAGCTGGGGCACAGTGGAATTTCCCGTTACCTCAAATGTGGCCAACCTACAAAACTTACTGTGCAGAAGAGTTATTAGTACTGTAGGTGTCACGTTAGATACTCAAACTCAGTTTGAAGTCCTGATTTGAGACACCTGTATCCAGCACTAATTTATTGCATTTTATTGAATTTTAACCTACAACAGCAAATTGTGGCACAAAATGTACAGATGTGAATAATTCCTCTAGCCCTCAACATAACATAGTAGGGAAGGATCTGTTGGCTCTGCAGTCTGTCTGAGCCACACCAAAGACTAGCTAAAAACCACTAGTTAAAATCAAGGAACACCAGAAAACAGAAACAAAGCCAAGTTTTCCTGTCAGAAACCTAGCTTGATCACAAACCAAGGGATAAATTTATTTTTTTGTTAATTTACAATGAGATATTACTTACATATTTACCATATATATATATGTATAATCTTAGAAGTTAAACAAGTATCCCATCTATCCATATGCACGATAATTTTATGTTAGCAACAAAGATTTCACAAAGAGTTCTGCAACCCGATAACATACAACCAGTATTAATCTTGCCGCCTTCTTTTTCACCTGCCTTGAGTTTTCAGTGTCCCATTGTCTGGAACCGCACATCACTGCTCCAGCAGCACAGGTAGGAGGTGAAAAAACCTGCAGAACCTATCCCACTAGCTCTTACCTCAAGCTGCAGTAAGCTTGCATGGCTGGGAATCCTTTCGCTAACAGAAAGATACAGGAGAAGCAGAAGCTAGCACATTAGAGGTTAAACAATTTGCATTTTGTTAATAACACTTCATTTTTGCCCCCAAAGTTTATCTACATTAAAATATTCTAAATGTGGTGTGTTTCTGTAAGTCTAATTATATGCGGTATGTGAAAACATATTTGATAATCACATTGCTAATTACGTGCAATCACTTCAATACACAGGTGCAAAGCTCCAGAAATCCGCATATATGCAGCAATAAACCACAGCCTTGCAGGTTCAGTGACCAGTTATTTCACTGGGACTGTGTTTATTCAGATTTTTGAGTGGCTAATGCCATTTGAGCTAAAGAAATGTGCTAGCCTGATACCGATCTAGGATTGAATTTATATGTCCATGTTTTAGTGCTAAAAGAAATTAATGTAATTCCTGACTGTCCCACATTTTATGCCCCAACTTATTAAAGTACACATTTTATAATTTATTTATGGATATATCACACTAATGTCAGAGATGTGGAAATAATAATTTTTATCTTTCTTCCGGGAGTTTTAATTCTCACAATGTTCATTTAATATATGTTTGCCTGGGATATCATATATATGTGTATGTGAATGTGTCTTTCCCAGTTTGGATTAAACTTAAGGGACCTTCTTAATGGTTTAATAATAGAAGGTAATAAGACTTGAGCAATAAATCCATTTTCATTATACGCGTAATAGCTTGTGGCTGCACTTTTTCCTTCTCTTCCATTTATGTATAACTTATTTTTACATTGATTTTTAAAGCTGTCTTGACAATGGATTGTAATTAGCTTTGCATATAAATCATAAAAATTGAAAATTTTATATGCTCAGATAAATTGAAAAGGACATAAAATGTTAATTTACATTATTGAAAAGTAATATTTCTATGTTCCCTCTAAATATATTCAGCTTAAGTTATTGAAAGGAATGGGTTTACATGACTTGTCCATAAGTATTTTTTTTTCAGATTTGGGAAGTGAGATGAAATGAGCCCTGAGAGATAAGAAACCTGGCTACTAGTTTGCTATTATTGTTACCAGAATGATGGAACAAGGAAAAGGGACATAGCAAAATCTGAAAAGCAGCACTGGAAGTTGTTCCAATGGAAACAAATCCATTGCATTTCACACAATAACGAGTGACTTGTTCTGTTTCGCTTTAGTTACACGAAGCTTTAATTAAAATAAATCACACTTAAGTGTCACAGAATAATTTAGGTTGAAAGAACACACTGGAGGTCATCTTGTTCTACTTCTGCATAAAGCAGGACCAACTTCAGTGACCTCAGGTTGCTCAGCACCATAGCCAGTCAGGAGCCACAGAGCCACGTGAAAGCCTGGGTGTCACCCTAAGTGTCGCTCCAAGCAGAGCTGGCCACAGGGAGATACAGCAGAGTTTACCTCTCTGGGAGCATGCCAAAGGCAATCTGGTTGAGGACTCATGGGCTAATTTTCCAACTTAACTTACGTACTTATGTACCTCCTCCAGGCAAGGATTTAGTGCTTGGGTTACTGAGCTGACTAAAAGGGAAAAATCACAGATATACTTTATTGTACAGGTACTTTATCCTTAAATTTTCCACCTCACACATAGCAGCAGCACATTTTGATTAACAGATGATACGTCTGTAAGTCAGATTCAACTCCTTTGTTTCTGGAAATACTCTATTTTTTCAGGAAATGCGCCTGTACTATCACACTGAAATCCTTTTTGCATTTTTTTTAATGTACTCAGAATTATCCTGAGGCACTTTTTGCACATATCAAATTATGAAGTAATGGAAAAATACTTAACTTGGTACCTTTTATATAAACACCTTCTACCTGCCAAAGTTATACTCTCCCATACTTTTGCATGTAGCAAACTACATTTAAAACACAAGAGTGTGGCTATTATTTGAATCAGTAACAATGGTCATTTAATAGCCTTACAGTACACTTTTGGTTAATTTTTGTATTACTGGTGCATCACCTGTGTATCATTTTCAGGTCATGTAGCACCGTTTAAGAATCACTGGGTTGTATTCACCATCTCCAAGAGAAAGCATGATGTTTTCAGCACACTTTCAGTAGGTGGCTAATTGGTTTAAAAAAACCTGAAAATCCCAGTAATTGGATCCAACTGGAACGCTGACATTAATTTACCCTTTCACCAGTTGTTCATATTATCTTTGAGATAGATCTCGAATCAACATGAAACAAAAACAAAACTTCCCTTTGGTTCTTGATTTTCCTACATTATTTGGAGTTAAGTCATTATTCTTAAGCAGAAGATGTCAGAATATTTTCTCCTTGAACTGCGTGATGTGCCCAAGACTAAACTCTTACTCTGTACACACATCATCCCCACCCCACATTTGGAACCACTAAAACAATAAATGCATGCCAGCCTTCTAAGATTCACCTGGAGCGTCTGCTACTTTACCTAGCTTTCAGATATTTAATAGAATTCAATCATTTTACTGTTTAGAGTAAATACTCAGGTCCAATGCAGATCCATCCCACATCAACTCGCTCAGTTTTTAGTATTAGTCACTGTTGCAGTAAGATTGTCTGCGGGCTGTCTGCTGACATCTTTTCTAAAAATCACTTCAAGTACACAGACCTGCATCCCTGTCAAATTTATCAGTATAGCTTAGACAAACAAAAGCGTATTATTAAAATGCTATATATGACCTATGTTAGGGATTACAAACATGTCCGTAACCACTTAAAAAAGTTTCCACTAAAACCCCACAGCATTCTACATACAGTATCATACTTTCCTTCAGTACATACACAAATTCATAAGTTGTAATTTGGGAAAATGGGAAAAAATGCTCATGTTCAACACCTGAAAACCTCAGGGTTCTCTAAAGAAGAGAGTAATTGTGGGAGCACACCAGTTAGTAACATCAGAAGTGCCAACTCATGTTACGTGATGAACTTGGTTCCGCAAGCTGAGATCTGGCATAGTCAGACTGAGAAAAGCCTGCTGTGCTAAAGATAAGCTCTATTTTTATTCATTGGTACTGCTAGCTGCCCAGGTGTGGCATGGTAGGAGCTAGCATGGTTCAGAAATCAGTGTACCCACACCATTCTGCTGGCACAACACAAGAGTGCCACTGCTTACTGCAAAAGCTGCATTTCCCACTGTGGCCAAGTTTTACTGTTTTCCACAAAGCCACGCAAGCATACTCACAGGTTCATAGGAAGTTGGCTCATCTGGCCCAGGAGGTATATCATTTGTGGTTCTGGGGTGGGTCACAAGAAGTTGTAACCTCTATGCTTGTTTTACAAAGCAAAATGTTGCTTCCGTTCCTTTTTTAAATCAAAGTCTGAAAGAGAAGGATCCTGAAGAGAGCCGTTTAGTCACTGCAGCTGTACGGGTAGGCACATAGCAAAGCAGCATAAATTCTGATTGCCCTAGTTGCCACTGAGCAGCTTCTTTGAGCTGTTGAAACCAGGCTCATGCTACTCCTACATCCATTTTCCTTTCACTTGCTTTTCCCTGCCAATCAAAATGAAGAGCTAACAGACTATAAAATATACTTTGTGTTAGTACATAATACCACCATATAGAGATATGCTAATCAAGTAATTCAGGTTGGTCTTTATTTCCAATGGAATGGACAAAAAGTGCTTCAGTGCAGCATACTTAATCTCACCAGGGAAACATCTCAAATGCCTGCTCTGATCATAATGACACAGGAACAACACTGACAGGTAAAAGGATACCAGCAGCTACTGCCCAGAAGGCTGACAATTAGTAAGTAGATAACAGGCTTGCCTTTTGACTGGTGTTTGTCATTTGTGTTCCTCCAAGCTGTGGAAAAAGGGAGTCCTCCAGCTCAAAAATTGTTTTCAATCTGTAAAAGAGAGAAAGAAAAAAGTTTTATTTTCAGCTAACTGAATACACTGATGAAGCTCAACTTATTTTCACTTATTGCTACTATTTCTATAAAATAGACACAGCTCACTATGAATTCTACTATAAAACATTTGCAGAGAACATTTACAGAGAAGCATTCATTAATCACTTCCTCTATTCACACTGAAACAGCTATGATAATCAATTCTTATTTACACAGCTGTGATATGAATAATTTTAAAATTTTGCTGTAATTGTTTTTCTGTTCTGCTGAAAAAAGGGTTTCAGAGAACTGAGGGTCTGTCTCATACATATGGAATGTATGTACAGGAATGTTCAAGTGTTATTTGCAATACTTAATTACATAAAACTGCTGTAGAAATGAAGATTAAGTCTGCTCTCCATCTTCTAGGTTTGCACACTGCTTAAGGGATTAGAATCTGCCTTTGTGCAATTATAAAGAAATAGATTTTTGAAAAGTTTATGTTGGTTCTTTAAGGCCAGAATGTAGCTTAAGTACCAGAGGAAAAGGAAGAGAGATAAATACTGGAATACAGATGTGTATATTCTATAAATATTCTATAAATATTGCCTTTATAAGGAAGGTGATGCTCTTTTACAACACAATATTTATTTCTGAAGAGCAGTCAGACCTGCATCTTGATCAAGCAATGGATCACATTGCCCACAGAGGTTGTGCAGGTGCCATCCTTGGAGATGGCACCAAGACTCAACTGGACAAAGATCTCAGTGACCTGCTCTGAGCAGGAGGTTGGGCATGAGACATCCTGAAGCCCCTTCCAACTTCATTTACCCTATCTAAATTTAAAGCAACTAATAAAACAATAATCCTAAATTGGATAGAGAGAGGTGTGTCAGGGGAGAGATTCTTTTTGTCTAATGGAGGTTCCTGAATTTAAGCAGAAAGGATCTTTCCTCAAGAGAAAAACTCGGCCAATGATTTTCTCTAGTTCAGCAGAGACTAATTATCTGGCCATTGATTCACAGCTACCACTTTATCCTGCCACTGAATTCAAAGGTAGTTGTATTTCCATAACCAGTGGCAACAAATTTTTATTTCTTTTTGTATAGCAAGTAATAAATTGTATGAAACAAGTACAAGCTATTAAGAACTCACAGTTAAGCAACAATAGCAGCCTCTCCAATATCAATATAAAATAAAATGTAACCCAGCTACTTTATATACACAGTCAATTGATAGATTAGGGTAAGGCAGATGCATACATCATCACAAACACATAGTATCACATGTAGTTATGAAAAATGCTTGATAAATGTATATACATAGGGAACACCTTTAGTAAATTTGAGCTTTGGCTGAAGAAAGAGCAAAAAGCAATTGGTTTGGAACTTCTTTAACCATAAAACGATTGTTTTGATAGTTGGTTAATTTAAAACAGCTGTAATTATTCTGTGCAGAATATTGTAATTCCTACAAAGTAGACCAGGTGTATTTTTGAATTTTGTTAGGGAGCAATGGAAGTGTCTTTTAACAGTTCATCACCTATGCTTTTATTTTCTTTGGATGTCAGAGTTAGTCCACATACACAGGTTATGCGTGCTGAAAAACGGGAGACCCAAACTTACTCATCTGTACATAACCCTAGTCAAGTCATCCCTGCCAGCAGCAGCAGCTTCTGAACTGTCAGCACAAATAAAAAAGCTGCTCAGACAGTGTTTCAGTCTTTCTCCATATAAAAGACAATGAATGTTATTACTATTGGCCTTACACATGACCCAACAGAAACACTCTCCTATATACCTCCTGGAAGTATACAAAGGCTTTGTCACTGGTCTTGTGGGAGGTTATTTAAATCAATTGCTTTACAGTGAAGCTGGCAACACAGTGGTATCTGACAATTATCTGAGGTGTTATAATTGCACAAGTTTGTGGGAATAAGTAAAAACAAATAAGCCCCAGAGCCTTAGGGATCACTTTATCATACATGATGTTGGTCTGCAGTTTTGTAAATACAGGTGTTTTGTTAGGACAGAATTTCTACATGGCAGTTTTGGAACATGTGGCTAACAAGTCCCTTTTATTTTTACATAGGATGTTACATTGACTGTTCCCAAGGACTAATAAACTGAACTACACAACTCATAGCCTGATCCTTTTACTAGGGCCTTAACTGGCTCTAGCTATCCACACAGCAGTTTTCAACAGTCAGGAGGTAACGGCTGGCAAGATACACTAAGGTGCATGTAACAGTAAGATGAGCAGTCCTGATCACAGTTTCAAGCTGTGCTGAGTTAAGAACTGGCTGGATGGCCGGGCCCAGAGAGTCTTAGTGAATGGAGTCAAATCCAGTTGGAGGCCGGTCACTAGTGGAGTCCCCCAGGGCTCGGTACTGGGACCAGTCCTCTTTAACATCTTCATCGATGATCTGGATGAGGGGATCGAGTGCACCCTCAGTAAGTTTGCAGACGACACCAAGTTAGGTGCGTGTGTCGACGTGCTCAAGGGTAGGAAGGCTCTGCAAGATGATCTGGACAGGCTGGACCGATGGGCCAAGGCCAACGGTATGAAGTTCAACAAGGCCAAGTGCCAGGTTCTGCACCTGGGGCACAACAACCCCAAACAGAGCTACAGGCTGGGAGATGTGTGGATAGAAAGCTGCCTGTCAGAGAAGGACCTGGGAGTTTTGGTTGACACTCGGCTGAATATGAGCTAGCAGTGTTGGCCAAGAAGGCTAACAGCATCCTGGCCTGTATAAGAAACAGCGTGGCCAGCAGGTCCAGGGAAGTGATTGTCCCCCTGTACTTGGCTCTGGTGAGGCCGCACCTCGAGTACCGTGTTCAGTTTTGGGCCCCTCACTACCAGAAGGACATGGAGGTGCTTGAGCGAGTCCAGAGAAGGGCTATGAAGCTGGTGAAGGGTCTGGAGAACAAGTCTTACGAGGAGCGGCTGAGGGAGCTGGGACTATTTAGCCTGGAGAAGAGGAGGCTCAGGGGCGACCTTATTGCACTCTACAGGTACCTGAAAGGAGGCTGTAGCAAGGCGGCGGTTGGTCTGTTCTCCCACGTGCCTGGTGACAGGAGGAGGGGGAATGGGCTAAAGTTGCACCAGGGGAGGTTTAGGTTGGATATTAGGAAAAACTTCTTTACAGAAAGGGTTGTTAGGCACTGGAATAGGCTGCCCAGGGAAGTGGTTGAGTCACCATCCCTGGAGGTCTTTAAAAGACGTTTGGATGTGGAGCTTGGGGATCTGGTTTAGGGAATGATTTGTTGGTGTTAGGTCAGAGGTTGGACTTGACGATCTTGTGGGTCTCTTCCAACCTAGACATTCTGTGATTCTGTTTCATCAGCCAACTTTTGGTTAAGGACTCATCCCTCCAACAAACAACTGGTGAGAGCTGCTCCATATCCACACCCTACAAAGCCTGCTCCAGAAACACTTGCACCAGCACTTGCAGCTTTGCCAGAGAGCTGGGGAAGAACAGAGAGAGCACAGCAGTCCTGTGGAAGAAAGGGAGTAACTAGTGAGATTTCAAAAACAGATTAAAGATAAATACATTGGAAACCAAAAGCTTGGAAAGCATAACACAAGCCTACAAATGAAGACATTGGTTCAAGTAACTGTAGCTTTTTTTTTTTTTTTTTTTCCAGTGAGTCATGTTTATTGAGAAAAAATAAAAGTATATTGGCAGGAAACAGTTTTCTAGTTCTATATGGAAATAATATTCTAACTTTGAAGGGAAAAGTGCTTCTGCCTTCCTACATTAACTATGTGGGAGTACACGTATTCTCTGCGAAGCTACCAAGTTCTTAGCTCTTTTCAGACTAATGAAAGCCGAGGCAGAACCCCTAATTAGCACGAAGCCCAAGCAGAAATATTGAAAAGTTTAGGAAAACTGCCGGCTTTTAGAAGACGCAGCCGGGTGCTACTCCCTCATAGTGTAACGCACACACAGCACCCTCACGGGCGGGAGGAGCCGTTACAACGACCCGACCCCCCCCCCCCCCCCCCCGGGGGGGGGCCGGGAACGGGCCCGCCCCCGCCCCCCCCCGCGCCCATGCGCTGGCCTGCCCACGCCGCGTGTCAAAAGGAAGCCTCCCTTCCACGGTGGGGGGGGAGAGTCAGCCGCTGATTGGCTTCTGGACTGGCCAATGGCCCGACGGCGAGGGCACGGCACAGCCAATAGAAAGACGGCAGCCGGCGCGTGGGCGGGGCCATATAGTCCCTGCGGGGGCGGTGGTAGGCGGGGCGCGCCCTGCCCTCC
Organism: Nettapus auritus; assembly: GCA_011076525.1. Lineage (NCBI taxonomy): Eukaryota > Metazoa > Chordata > Aves > Anseriformes > Anatidae > Nettapus > Nettapus auritus. Next base: position 151,607,907 of record CM021765.1, read on the forward strand.
GTTTCATGGCGGCCGCCGCGCTGCTGCCGGTGCTTGTATTGCTCGTCCTGCTGCGGGCGCTGCCATGCCCCTGCCGTGGGGCTCCGGCCTCCCCCCCGGCCGTGACGGCCCGGCTGGCGGCGAAATGGCCGGCGACCCCACTGCTGCTGGAGGCGAGGTGCGTGCAGCCCCCCCGCTGCCTTCCTCCGCTGCTGGGAGTCGGGATGGGGAAGGGGAGCGGCGGTGCCTGCGCTGGCTGAGGGGGGCTGAGGGGCGGGAGGCGGGGGGAGCTCGAGCTGCTTCCCCTCTCCGGTTGTGCCAGGCCGTTGGTAGAGTGAAAGTGTCTTCCTCTCACCCCGGTTAACGCGTTTTGTCTCACGAATGAAGCAGCGGTGTGTAAAGGCATGAGTAAAGGTGTAGAGCTGTAGTAGTAAAACACGCCTTCAGAAACAGCACTGTTATTTTAAATTAATGATCGCAAATTAGGAAGTCAAAATGCTTTCTTTTCTTACACATTTCTGGCTTCTCAGACAGTTTAGTTGAAAATTGTGCTCGGTTTTTCATTAGATCTTATTTGCTGCTGCTTGGAGAGCTCCCGTGAAAGGGAGAGCTGCAGGCTGCTGTAATCAAAGGGGTGGCAAACGTCCAAAGTAAAGATTGGAAAAAGCTCGTGATAGCAAGTCGATCTCCTTGGCAGGCCTGAGGGGGAGTAAACAGACCTAGGTGTTCCCTTAAGAATAACAACAACATTAGAAAGTGCTTCCATTAAATGGAAAAAAATGGTACTTGGAATAAAGCAAACCTTGCCTCTTACACTTGTAATGGCTAACCCGTCTTTGAAAGTGTTGCAGAGATTGGGGACTTCCCCTGCATATCAAAATAAACATTGTCACTGATAAAAGTCTGTAATTCAATTAAAAGTTATAACCTGACACTGTGTTCTTACTTGTACTTTAGCCTCTGTTTAATAAAGTTTGTGTGCTTAACTACATTTATATAACTGTATATTGGTATGCACATGGAAAAATAAAGTGAAAAACTGCTTGTGTTTATTAGTAGTCTCTTTGCTTTATAACGCTTGACTGTTGAGTTCAGGTCAGTAGTGGTTTTGTTCAATATCTCATTTAACCAAAATATACGAGTATTCAGTATTTCATACTGCAGAGCTGTTAGGTCGTCATTAAATACTTAACACTTTATTATTATTTTTGTTGTTGTTACTTTAAAACAACTGAGGATTTTTGCTATGGTACGTCTTGGAACAAAGTCAACCTATGGATAAATCATTTTTATTTTTTAAACAGTGAATTTATTGCAGAAGATGGTAATGAGAAGTTTTGGCAGTTCTTGGAAACTGTACGAGAATTAACAATTTATAAGCAAGGAGGTAAGTTAAACAGCATGCTGGTTTTGATATATCTTACACTTTACATGATCTTTAAACATCATGCTAACACACAAGCTAGTTCCTGTCAGATAAAGCCTAACTCTTCCACTATTGCTTGCTAGGTAGTTTTCTTTCAGAAAGTTTCAGCATATTTTTTTCTCAGGCAATCTATATGCAGGGCTATTTTAAAAACAAGACAAGATGGACTGAACTGCTCTTTGAGCTTGGGACAGAAATGTAAAGGTTAAAGATACCTACCTTCCTATAAGATTCAGCAAGAGCAATTAGATATTCAGGCAGTATTTTGTGTAAGAAGGATGTTTGAAGATGAGAGAATCCCACAAAACTCAAGTGAGTATGGTAGCTGAAGGACACAATGAAGAGAAAACAAAATACCAGAAATGTCTAATACTTGGAGGTGACATTGAGACTGTTTATTAGCAGCTATACTAGTGTCTTAGAATAATACCACTGACAAAATGGGATAAAGAATGTCTTGCATGACTAGACAACAGAATGCTAGATTGCTAGAAGTCTGGAGATAAATCCAGGTAAATGTAAATGAGCCATCCCAGAAAGTGTTTTGGAGAGCAGTTTAGTAAAAATTACTAATAAAGTCTCTCCTGAGCCTCCTCTTCTCCAGACTAAACAACCCTAGTTCCCTCAGCTGCTCCTCACAGGACTTGTGCTCCAGGCCCTTCACCAGCTTCATAGCTCTTCTCTGGGCATGCTCCAGGGCCTTGATGTCCTTGTAGTGAGGGGTGCAAAACAGAATACGGTACTTGAGGCAGTTGTTTCATTTGATCTTCAAAATAGTAGTATTCATTACACATGAGTGTGAGGATCTATCACTTGGGCCTGCCACTAGGAGAGGCTTTAAATAAATTGAATGTTAACGTTAGCGATCAAAGGCTGATAAGTTTTAGAAAAACCAAGCCAATAACGTCAGTGAGATGACATAAGTAAATCCCTGTCAAGCTCAGAATACGGTGTATATGGGAGGGAGAAGGAACTTAAGGAACAACATGTTTCTGCAAGTATGACTGACTGAATACAAAACAAGAAGAGTTTGTCACGTCCCATGGATGGGTCAGTGAGAGTGTTATTTGAGTGCTTAGTCAATGCCCAAAGAAGCTGATAGACTTTGGAAATTACAAGGAAAGGAGCAGAGACCAGCATGCTAAACAACGTTTTGTTGCTTATGATCATATGATGTGCTTTTGGGTTGAGTAGAACATGATGTTCTACTTTTTCTCACTGCCCTTTTCCTCTTACCCTTCATTTTTGTGGAAGGGATCTAGTAGAGGCAGATGATGTACAAAGAACTGTGATTATAGGTGTGGGATGTAAATTGGAAAGGGAAAAAAATAATTATTCTGTGAGCTAATAAAAATGGGATAGTTGGAAGTCAGAAGTATAAGCAAAACCAGAGAGAATTGCTGAGGATAGTGAGTCTTCAGAGCTGTTCTGTGCAAGGGCACAGGGACATGGAAAATGGAAATGAGCTCAGCCTGACCTGTGGCTGTCTAATGGAGGCCTTTTTATGGTGAGTACTGGGACTAATGGTGTTTAATGTGTTTATTATTGCTCCAGACAGCGTCATGGATTACACCTTCCACAAGACTGTGGACTGTGCAAAACTGGAGAAGTCAAGAAGCTGGAGGGCAGGGCTGGCATTAGAGGGGCTTGGCAGGCTGGAGAGATGGGACAGCAAAAATACCAGGGGGTTCAGCAAAGGCACTTCATGGATTCCTTCATATGGACTGGAATAACCTCAGCAACAGTGCAAGTGTGGCACTGGATGGCTAGAAAGCAGTTCTTGAGAACCAGCTGGGTGTCTTTGTCAACAGTGTGTTGCATTGCATTCTCGTACCTGTGAAAGCCAGCTGCATACTGCACTGTGTTAACAGGAGTGTAGGCAGCAAGTTGACAGAAGTGATTATTTCACTATATGTGGCCCTTGTAAGACTGCCTCTGTAGTAATGGGCCAGTTTGGGCCATTACAAGAAAAATATTGTCATACTGGAGCAAGTCTAGAAGAGGATCACCACAGTGGATGGGGAACTGGGCAGACTTAGGAGGAAGGACTGAGAGAAGTGGGTTTCATTCATCCTGAAGAGGAGAAGGGTAATGGGAGATCTCATATCCTCAACTGCCTAACAGCAGGGTATGCAGGAGGTGGAGCCAGTTCCTTCACAAAGGTATGCAGTAGTGGGAAAAACATCAGTGGGCACGAACTGAAACATGGAAATTCTGGTTAGATATTAGGGAACATATTTCTGCCGTGGGGGTCAGTAAGCCCTGGAACAGACTGCCAGGGAGGCTGTGCAACCTCTGTCCTTGGAGGTACTTAGAACTAGGTGCACAAGGCCATGAGCAGCCTAATCTAGCATGGAAATTAGATCTCCCCTAGGTAAAAGTTTAGATGAGAAAAAAATCCAGAAGTCATTTCCAGCTTCATTTATTTATTTATTCATTCATTCATTCATACATTTATTTATTATTTCTGTGCCCAGCTAAGGTACAGCTGGTATGCCTTAAGACATTTTGTATGTGTTGAGTTTTTTTTATCACCTCTCATCTGTTTGCTTGGACCAGCCTTCCAAGGAATTTGAAGCTTTAGTGACATTTGTTATTAGTGGCACAAATGTCTCTTGAAGTTTGCTGTTAGCTACATACTTTTTCTATTTCACCTGCTTAAACTCTTTGAGGATAATTATATTACCAGTAGGATGTGGTCTGCCTTGCCAAAGGATTAGATGATGGTAACGGGGAACTTTAAGAATGTACTAAAGTACTTATTTAATTAAGCATATAAAGCTATTGGTTTATGCATGTTAGTTATTATGATCAACAAGCTCCTATGTCTATATTGCAGGAAAGTTTAAAGTTCTGTCGCCAGGTATGGGTTTCCTAAAAGTTAATTCACAATTGAGGTAGTATGATAAACCAGTGCTCTTTCTGAATGAGCTGGGGAGGAAAGTTACAATTTTAGAGGAAAAGAAAGTGGTTATTTAATGACAAAATCACATCAATATTGATTCTTCCAACTTAAAAAGGTCTTACTGAAGTCAATATCCTAAGTGAGAAACAGAAATACTACGAGTATCGTATGTATCCAGCGATAATTAAGACACTTCCAGTAGGGAAGTCTGCATTAGGCATCTGATATAAAATAGTCTGCTCGAATAAATAATATTAATACTGAGACACTGGAGTGGCACAGTTGCAGAGAGAGACACAGTAGTATGCCTCTGAGGAGAAGTTTGTTCTCTGGATGTTATAGAACAAGGTCTTTATTATCTGTTACATGTCAAAAGACATAGAGGAATATTCACAATGCAACAAAAAATGAGCAAATTAAAGTAGATGGCTTAAAAAGGCTTGGTTGGGGTGAATGACTTTTCAGTTGTACACTTGATGCTATCAAGACTAGGTAGGTTGGATGATAATATGTTGATTTCCAATGGAAGAAAATTCCTAGAAGGTAAAGGAATTATAGGTTTGAAGCTGAAAATCTGGTTTTATAGAAGATTTGGATGGTAGATTTATATCCCAGCATCTATTCAATATTTCAGAAGAGTCACAAGGCATCAGAGAAGTCAAGAGACAATTGAAAGTACCAAGTATGGTGGCTTTTTTAAGTCATTCGTCGGATGATTTCAAACCTGTTGCTTATCAGTCCTTGAAATTTGTTATTTTAAATTTGGAATAATCAAATCAACATCAGTTGTTAATTTGTTCATTTAAATATTTAGCCGTAGCAAATTTGGTCTATAAATAGTGTGTTTAGCTGTGATGTCTGTAGAAATTAAAAAATTTGGTGGGAACAATGTATGTGGAATTTGCTACATCATTTTGTAAGGTTAGTCTGGTTGTTAAAACATTTTTTAATAAGTACTCATATCAACCTGGGCATCACTGAGATCATCAGCTATGAAAAATATCAAAAAGAATGATTATTGGATATGCTATATTAAATTAGAGTGAGGTCTTCAGGTAGCATGGACAACATGCTGCATGTTTACTTAACATGTAATATGTTTGTCTCTGGTCTTGTGGAAAATTTGGAAATGGGGGTGATGCTATTTGGGGCTGCATGTATGTTAAAAAGAACTCAAAGCTGTGAAAATTTGATATTAAAGAACAGCACAGTTACAAAATACTAAAATTGCAGTTTAAACTTTGTGCTGTTTTTATATCTCAAAAGGTTAATTTAGGAATACAGAGTGAAGGTAAGGAGCTAGTTCCCTGCTGACAAATAATAACTGGAGTGTTTACTGTCTTCCTAAGTGGTTTAGTTTGTGTGTTGAATGTTCAGCTACCTTGTAAATACTAAACAAAGAAAAACCCACAGACATTAATAAGGAAGCTGTTTTCTCCAAAAGAATAGAACAATATATTACATATAAACAACAATCATGCAAATTATCTGTTGCAGATATAGAAGGTTAATCATTGCACACTGTATTAGATCAACATTACTCACTACTAAATCAGATAAGTATTTTTGTCCATATCAACCATACAGATTCAAGAGGAAATAATACAGTTATACGGGTATGGCATTTTTCTATAATAATCATGCAATAAAGTACTCCATCTATACTGTTTTTTTTCTTGAATGTCCCAGGGGTTTGACAGGCCAATGGTGCTGGAACTGCTGTTACTTGAGCTCTCCAATTCCCTAACTAATCTATAGATACAGATGTATACATGTATAAAGTTGGTAAAATCCCCAGACTCTAGTCCCTCAAAACAATAAGCCTATCACACTGTACTCTTCTGACTTAATTATGTCCCTTACGTTTATTCTTCCTGCCTTCTGTGCCTCAGTACTTTCAGTTCTCCTGTGGGGAACCAGCATATATTCAGATTACTTCTGTGGTATGCGTGCTCACTTGCTTTGAGCCTGAGGAGCCGTGATAAAGACCTTTACTTTCCTTTTGTGACCATCCTGGTCTTCTCCCTCTTTTTATTTTTTTTTTATTATTATTATTTTTCGTCTACCTGTGATATGAGATACATTTGGAGATTGTGGACAATAAATGTAGATGAATATGAGTCTACTTTGTAGCTTCAGTTGTAGTTCAGTTCAGTTCAGTTTGACTATAGGAGTTTAGAGAGCTATTCAGCTGACAAATTTAGGCACGTTTAGAGCAACCTAAATAGCTTTTCATGTTTTGTTGGCTGTTAGACTATATTGGCTAGGATGGCAGTTTACAGATACATAGCTTGTACGCATGCATTTAGATGTTTCAAATCTGGAGCTGTATCCCATTGGTGTCATCTCATTTAGTTATTTTTTAATCAACTTAGTTAATGAATTTAATGGTAATATGCCATCATTAAACATTTTATGACCAAAACATCTGTTTCTCCTTGGTTGCCTCTAACATTCTAAAAATTTATCATGGCTTCTACTTTTTAGCAGAGAGCGTTATAAAAAAATGTGCCTGAAGGGCAAGCGGTTGTCAAGTATCAAGGAGCAAATACTGTGTGAAAATAGTTTGAAGTATGTAATAAACTTTAAAAAAATGTTTTTTTGCATGAGATGGATCGTATAGCTGTTGATGTGGATTAATTTATTGTGCTGAAATCTAAAGAGCTATGACTGTGGTCTGAATGAAGCCAGCAGTTTTAGTATAAATGTAAGTAGTCCAATTAATTTAATGTTAGACAGGAATGTTTATGCATAGTTTACGGGAAGGCAAATTCCTGGAAATGTAGAACATGCCCTTTTGTAATCCTATTTTTTTATTTTTATTTTTTTTTGTATAGTGAATAACAGCAAACTGAGTCTTTTGAAATAATTTTCAGGAGGAGGAAAAGGCAGAAAGAAGATCCTAGAGGTTCTAGGAACAAAAGGCTAGAGGTTGTAAAGAGGAAAGCAAGAGGATAGGAAGTACTTCATTATTGTATATAAAAAGCATTGCCCAATACTAGAGAAGCAGTAGGTGAAAAGACAGTTCAGTAACTCAGACAGTTTTAAATGCCATGGTACCAGGACATTGCTTAAGAAATTTCCAAAATTAAAAGAATAGAGAGACATGAAGAATGTGTTAAGAGGTTTAAGATACTGATTAATGAGTAGAGTTTAGAGAAAGTATTACTTGCTAAAACAAAAAAGAAAAAAAAAATGTGATGGTATTCTACAATAGCAGAAGTATTCTATAATACGTGGGCAAGGATACAAGGTAGGAAGGAAACGGCCTAGCAGATATGTGCTATATAATAATATGAATGAAATCCTGCAAAGAAGATTTAGGGTATCACAGAAGCTATGATTAAAAATATTTTAATCCTGCTGTTGAACAGGAACAGTAAATGACTGGGCAGTCTCTATAGAGTAGAAGGATGTTGTTTAATGTTTTGGCATCAGAATGGTGAATGCTCAGATGCCTTTTTTTTTTTTTTTTTCCTCCAAGTTGTTTTTTTGTTTGCCTTTTTTTTTTTTTTAATATCCCAGGTTCTTGATTTTTTTTTTAATCCATCCCAAGGGATCCTTTTCATGAGAACTCGCCAGACTTAGAAGTTTATTTACATCAATAATTGGCCTCAGTTGATGGATAATTCCAAAACTATGGCATGTAGGGTTATGGTATATGGTCTAGCATGGTTCCACTTTGGTCCCCTAGAGGGGTTTCCCACTGGGACAATCATTCCACTTTCACAGAAGAAACGTTTTTTAATGAAGATGTTGACCAACAACGTAGGTAAAGTTAAGCTGGACAGCTACAAGGTTTTATCCCCTCAACTTGCTTTCTGTTTGCTGCAAATTTTCAACTTTGAATTTTACATGAAAAAGATCCTGAATCACTGCAATTTACAGGTCATATCTATTCATGTAAGTAAAATACATGCTGATTACTTAGATTTTTTCACCATGCTGTCCATTCTGGACTGGTTTGTGCACATTTCAGCTGTTCCTGCTGTGGAAGACCAACCTCTAGAACAGGGATGGTGGACAATGTTTGTTATGGTAACAGCTGTCGTTCCTCAACTTTAATTTGTGTTCAAGAATATCGTATACAGCAACGTGGAAAACATGGCCCAATTCAAACTTTTGATGACCATTATTCCTTAAACTCCTTAACAGATACCGGCCTTTTTTTCAATTTGATAAAAGAGGAATTAGGCTTCTTTCTAATTAGGCTGCTTTCACTGACATGCCTAAGGAAAGCATGAGAATATTTACATGCAGCCCAGAAAGCCAACCATGTCCTGGGCTGCATCAATAGAAGTTTAGCTAGCAGGCCAAGGGAGGTGATTCTTCCCCTTTACTCCGCTCCTGTGAGGTCCCATATAGAGTACTATGTTCAGCTCTGGGGCCATCCGGCATAAGAATGACATGGGCCTATTGGAGCAAGTCCAGAGGAGGGCCATGAGGATGATCAGAGGGCTCAATGAGGACCTTAGAGCAGCCTTCCAATACCTAGAGGGGGCCTATAAGGAAAGATGGGGAGGGGCTCTTCATCAGGGAATGTAGGAACAGGACTAGGTTTAACAGTTTTAAACTGAAATAGAATAGATTTAGATTAGATGTTTGGGAGAAATTCTTCACTCTTAGGGTGGTGAGGCACTGGCACAGGTTGCCCAGAGAAGCTGTGGATGCCTCATCCCTGGAGGTGTTCAGGGCCAGGCTGGATGTGGCTTTGGGCAGCCTGGTCTGGTGGGAGGTGTCCCTGCCCATGGCGGGGGGATAGAGCTGGATGGTCTTTAAGATCCCTTCCAACCCAAACCATTCTGTGCTTTTATGATTATTCCACCTGAAGAATAAATGGAGATTAATTACTAACAACCACAGTTCTTTATTATAATTTCCATCGTTCCCAGACTCCGTCTACCTTCTTCTCTTACTTGTAACCCTGATTTTGGCTTTGAGAAGGTGAGATTGCTGGGAGGGGTAGGGGATGGGAAAACATTTCAATTGTACCCCTTCTCGTACTCCTGTTTATCATGCGTTTCTAGGAAGAAATAGGCTATGTGAAAGTAGACCAAAGAATGTTGCCATTAGTAGAGCTTTATGAATGTAAACTGAATGATTGGAGTGGTCCAAGACCAAATGTGAGGAAATCATTTTTAAAATAATGCTGGTTGAACATAATCTTAAAAATTTGTATTAAAAGGCTAGCATAAGCTTGGAAAATTAAGCTCTATTCAAGACTTTCCATGTGGGACTGCAAAGAGGTATTATTGTATTGAGTAGATTTTTTTATCTACTGAAAATGACGTGGATGTTAACCAGTGCTATTCTGCTCACTTTTAATTCATTTGTGTTACATTAGGACTTGAGAATTTGTAGGTAAAGGAAACAATTTGTTGGTGGACAACACTGAAGACTTTTGATGCAAATATTATGTTAGCATAGATAGATAAGCCACACCATTACAGGCTAAATACAAAAACTTTGTATTTTTTTCTTCAACAGATTCAGAGCATTCTTACTACAATTTAATCTTGAAGAAAGCCGGACAATTTTTATCCAATTTGCAAATCAATCTATTGAAGTTTGCACTTTCCGTACGGGCATATTCTCCAACTGTTCAGATGTTTCAGCAGGTGAGTATATTATCTGATATATTTGGTAAATGATATAGGTGGTATTTTGGCTTCAGAGTATATAATATTTATTACAATTCAGTAATATACATGCAGATGTTTTTTGTAGTCAAACCTGATACAAATTATAAAAGGTATGATATGATGTTTCATAAGCTAGTTTTATTATGAGGAAAAAATCTTTGTGTTTATTTATATGGATAGCTGTATTTTCAAGGTAATTTAGGGGGTGGGGGATTTGTTCTTTCTTAAAACTCAGTTGTGGGTTTGTTTGTTTGTTTTGCATTGCTTAAAATTTCCCTGTGGGAATTCAGACATTCCCAAAGTAGGAAATTTCCTGTATCTTCAAGATCTGTTATTTAGTGGACTTCTCATCTCTCTCATTATAGTATTTCAGAAGTTGAAAGATAGAATAGTCAAGTACTGATAGCAGCTAAAATTAAAAATGCCTCAGAGTATAGTCTGTGATTTAAGCTTGTGGAGGATATTTCTCAGCCCAATTTTTACAGAACATAAAGGGACTTGAGTTTTCTGGAACATTACTTTATTTGATAGACTAACTCTTACAAAGGTTATAAGGTCTCAATCTTTTAATATTTTCCATTACTATTTTCACATGTACGCAACTTTGAATGGGCTTAATTAGAAACAAAACTCAATGGCAGCTGTGGAGTTATTTTAATCAAAGGGATGTGAGTTTAAGTTGAAGTGCAATCAAAGTATTCTGGTTAAGTATAATTGTTGAAATATTAGATTGCAGCTGATGAACCTCCACCAGAAGGCTGCAGTGCATTTGTGGTTATCCATGAGAAGCACACCTGTAAGACTAATGAAATAAAAAAGCTTCTGAAGAAGGCTACTAAGAGGTAAATTTAATGATCTGTTTTAAGAGGAAAAATAGTTTACTAAAGGAGAAAATGTTTTACAGCATATATAGTGTTTTGGAATTTCACATTCTATATACTTGATGTTAACAAGCCCATAAATGCCAGTTAAGTGCGTATTTAAAGACATACCCATTTAAAGTATACATTATTTTAAAACAGTTACTTTTGGTTTTGAAATATTTTAAACACTGTTACAGGAATTCAACAATTACGAATCAAAATAGTCTTTTAAAACAAAAACATAGAGCTTTGCTCCTCTAACCCCATGGATAATTTTGTATTTCTTCCCTTTTTCTGGTATGGAATAGTGAAGTTTACAGTGTACTTTCTATACAAGCTTACCATTTTATGCATCAGAGTCAGCACTTCTACTGACAGACCTTTCTGTGTTGTCAATGCCAATGCATTTGAGGGTTTCCGGAATGTTGGAGTGGAAGAAAAGTCTACCACAGATGGCATAACTTTCCTTACCTTGTGTTAGACTTTGAATCTACCAGAACTTTCTGCAGATTTTGTCCTGTGGAAACTAGCATCTATCCAGAATGAGTTTCAGTTATGAGATAAAATATGTAGAACCTATCAAAATAGCAAACGATAACAAAAATAACAAAAGCAAAATATTTAACCTTTATAAAAACATAATTAATTTATATTTTTTCAAAACCTTTATGTAGGGCTTGTTTTTGTTTGTTTGTTTCATCCTGCAGTGTATCATGATATACATTAGTGTTCATGCCCTCAGCCACTTCATGGAGGTATGTAGAAAGACTACTATGAAAAGATGATTTAGTAGGCCATAACACTTGGATTTTTCTTTCTATCAAGCATAAACTGGGGGAAAAGAATGAAATTTGTCTTTTTGGTGCTGGTTGCCTCTAAAAACAGGCTTATGTTCTACATGTGTGATTGATGGTATTGTCTAAGTCATTGATATAATTACAACCTACTGAATCATTGTCCTTTACTTAGTCGATAACCAAGGTTTTTGCATAAAGATTTTACTGTCTCATCTGCAGTGTCCCATTTTTAACTGTTATGGTCTGCATAACAAATGTCTCTTATTTTCTTACATAAATTATTTGTACTATATTTGAGCATTTAAAATGATTTGAATTCTTCTGGAGATCTATTAGGGCATTATGAGACCTTAGCATTTTACCACAATGCCTGAATATACTGTTCTTCTGTAACAATATACTTCTCCTTTAAAGTGGATGTGGCACAATTCTGGAGATATTTTTCTCAAACTTAAAAGGTTCTGGAAAATCGGGATACTAAACAAAAGAATCATAAAGTATTCAGAACTGAAAGAGTTAGACTGCTACGAATCATTAAATTAATTTTAAAAACTCACAGGAAAACTGAAGTTTCTTATACTAATTTGTTTTTCTGTTTTGGGTATTATTATTTTTTTTGTGTACAAGTCACAGCCTTCAGCAGTGGCAACAAAATCTTGTTAAACTTCATCTCCTTATACCCAGCCCTGAAGTAGACAAGTCACTCAAATATTTAGAGTTCCTGCAGCTAGACTTTAAGAAAAATATGTTCCCTACCAAGTAATTGTTTCCATATTGCTTTCAATATGGAAACAATATACTCCAGATAGCATATGCTCAGTCACTTGTGCTGGAGACTTACAGCCTAAGTGATACAGGTAGGGCTGTGCTCTTTCTCTGCCTTTTCTGTATGGTGTACATCATGGTATATGAACAGTCTCACTGTTGGTTCCTCTAAATCAGTCATTCTTTTTCTTGTGGCTTATATGGAAAGTGATCTTTTTGTTTTATTAATGTACGCTCTTTCCCTTTTTTATTTCAAACTGTTTTCCATTGTGTTTCATTTTATTTTGGAGGGTTTTGTCTGTCAAATCTTTCTTTGTCAATCTTTCAATTAAGCCAGGTTTAAGCTAGGCATTCAGTTGTGTCATTAAGTTCCCAATACTGAATGGGAACACTAAGAAATACTCTATTTTTAGGGATCATAGTTTCAAATCTCAGTGGAAGAGAAAGAAGAGTCTCCGGCATTAATTTGTGCAGATCCATCAGCTCATCCTGAGATCCAGGAAGTCTCAGGCAGTTTGGACTCAGGAGAGCCCAAGTAGATAAGGTCTGCATGTCAAGAACAAATTTTGCTTCAGCCATTCCTTTATGCAGCAGCTACTGTGATTTGGTCTGTTTCAGTTACGTGGCAGTGGACTGCATGGCTCCAATAGGAAGTGTTTTGTGTGGAGTTGTAATGGGCTGCTCTCAGGCTGTGGACCTTTGAAAGGAAGATCTTGAGTGCTAAAATGGTTGGGATTGCATATATTGAAAACATCACTTGGATTTGTAGGTCTCTTGCTGTCAAGAGCTGACACACCTGACGCGAGTCACGCATACTGTTTTGGAACTACCTAGGCAAGCACATAGTTGCCTTCACTACCCTAGTAACTGGTTAATGAGTGCTGGACTCCACATCCATGTATTGTTTTATCAGTTTTGTCTAATTAACTGCTGCTCCTCCCTTTCAGGCAGCCTTCTCATGAGAATCACTCATGTCAATAAATGTATTAGCTTTGAGCAGCAAGAGAATTGATTTTTCCTCACTGCTGTTCAGTGTCAAAGCAAAACAGAAAATGGAGGCTTACCTTGAATTAGCAAGGGCTGAATGCTTTAATTATGAATTTCCAGCTCATTATGATAGCCCAATGCTGTGTTATTTCACTGCAGCATTTAAGTTTTTAGTGAAGCTTGGTCATTATCATGTGAAATGCTTTCTTTGAGACTGTCAGTATTCAGGAAAGTCATTACAGCAGCTGGTACTTTTTGAGATCATGATTCCTTCTCCTAAGTGACTGGTTAAGAAAAGAGAAACTCCCTTTATTTAGGTTTTCAGCACCCTATGAATGACTGGCAGTTGTCTCTCTGGGTATGAGAAGTTTTAGAAGTCACATCCCGTATGTAAGCTTTCAGTGGGGCAAATCTGGATCTGCTCTTGAACTTAATGAAGAATTGTAGGTATCATCTGTTTCAGGAATCTGAAACATTATCTGTCCTGTCTCGTGATGAGCATGAGAAAGCTTACCTGATATTTTTGCAACACATGGCTGCATGCACCCAAGTTAATTCTCTTTTGTCTCTGCCTTGCAAATGTCTCTGATTGTATACCTACGAAGCTTACATAGGATGTTGATGTTAAGGCTTTGAGCAAGCTCATACACATAGTCCCCAGTTTGAGTGAGGGACTGAAGCAGATGATCTCCAAAGATCTCTTCCAATGTAAATTATTCTGTGATTTTACACAGAAGATATTCCTAAGCTTTGCGTCACAGAAGCTGCAGCATGTGGAGTTCTGCTCACAACTTTGCAGTATGATATTTTAATGAGTTTGTAGCTACAGTGCACACATTTGTGCAAGGTATGTTGGGTTAGAGTTTCTGAGCTTGCCTTGGAGGTTTGGAGAGAGTTTATTGATTCTTCCAATGTGACTATACAAAGGCAACTTGAAAAAAATAAATGTACTCATCAATAATTAGCATCTTGAGAATACCTCTCAGTTGTATTTACCTGTTACTTTTCCATCTTTTCCACTGTTTGTTCAAAAGATTTTTGCAGTCATCCAAGAATTCATTTATTGCAGGTGTAGGAAGCGTTATGGCCTTGAATGAGGAGGGTAGGTGCAATCAAAATTTGCAAAATTAGCTAAATTAAAAGAGCTTGATGCTGTTAGTGAAGCATAACCCCACTTAGCTTCCGTATGTGTTAGCAGCTTTCTCAAACTTCACTGAATATCCCTCTACTGTGTTGTTACTCACAGATTGCCGTGTACATCTCTAACAGATATAGTGTCATTTTATTTGAAAGGTTCTAGCTGTAATTGATTGTTGCCCAAAGTGTCTCTGCTTTTTATTTTGCTTATGTTTTTCAATTTGATATAATGTATTGAAGTTATTTATAGTTGATGCTGATTTTTCAGTTTTTGAGACTTTAATTTGAAAATTGGTTTTGTAAGTTCTTTTGTGAGTGACTGTGATTATATTGTGATTATTTTTATATGGCTCGTACACCTCTAGCATATAAGCCCTTACTTGTTTTTCAATTTTGAAGTACAAAAAGTGCCACTGTTTTTATTTCACTTCTGAATGTATTGTAACATATTTATTTGTTTTTGAAACCAGACCCAGGCCATATCTTTTCAAGGGAGATCATAAGTTCCCAACTCTCAAAGAGGATGGCCCAATGGTTGTTCTTTATGCAGAAATAGGTACAAAAGACTTTGTCAAATTCCACAAGATTTTATCTGAGAAGGCGCAAAAGGAGGAAATTGTTTACATTCTCCGACATTATGTTCAGGTATGGAGTTCAAGTTAACACTGATTCAGTAAACTGTTAGTATTTTATCTGTATTTTTCTTGACACAACATGCATTATAAATTTGTTTTTGAGTTTGCCTAAATCACGTGTAATGCACATACTAATTTTAGAACTTTCCAGATGAAATGATTGACCTAATACAGACTTTGAAGCTGGGAAAGATATAATATTATTATCCAATCTTTTTATCTAATCACTTTTCAGTTGTAGGGTTTTTTCTTTGGTATATTGTATGAAGATCATGGCTGAACCTTTGTGCAGCAGACAGAACGTAAAAGTAACAAGAATTTAAAAAATGAGAGCTAGAATAGTAAACCAAGCAGAAAAAAATGAAATAATTAATTACATGTAAATTTATATAATCTAAGTATAAACTCAGGTTCTTTCTAGTACAATAGCACAGGCTGTCAAGAGTTAACATGACTGGTCACTTTTGTGGCATTTGCATTCTACAGTGTCGGTATTGTAAACAAAGTTACTGAATGTTTTCCCTAACTTACTGAAACATGACAATGCAAGACAAATACCAGTACATGGAGTTATATTGTCTCCTTGTTTTGATTCTCAGAAGGTTTTTGTAATTCATATTCAAAGTACAGCTCTTAAATAGTGCAGCTAATACCAGAATAATCTGATGCAGTAAGAGGTTGCTGTGATTTATGTAGACCAGGCATTTCAGGGAAATTAGATTTTTAGTTTGCAGATTAACTTTCAGAGCTGTTTGCTTATGGGAATGAAATAGAGAATTTGAGAAAGCCAGTCTTAAATTCTAAGTTGTATAGGGCTATAGTTTTCACTGAACTCTAAATTATTCTTTTACACACTTTTTTTTTCCCAACTAAATACCTATGGTCTCCATGTTTCTTGCTCCTCTCCCATGGAGACTGATTCTCCCCCCATTTTTTCATTAGATGCCAGAAGAGGGAGTATTGAGAGTAAAAAAGGTACACAGGGGCTGGAGGTGTCTCAATACAAAATGATTCTTGGAAACTCTAAACTAAAGCTGAAAGGCTTTCAAGATATTGTTGCTGTCATGTGCAAATTGCATTTTGGGAAGGGAAATTTTCTGCATTTTCTGCATTTTGGGCAAATTAGGGCACTTTTTAAAATTATGAGTAATTACTCTGTTGAATGTCAGACTTCCACTCCAAAGTTAGAAACATTTGATCTTATTAATAAAATTGGCAACATGTTTTTAGCAGTGATACTTTAATAATGATTCTTAATCTTCCTTATAGAAAGTGATTAACACTTTCAACAAAACTTTTGGAAGGTATCAGCCTGATGCATAAATAATTTCCTCCTAACGTTCTAAAGTCTGGCAAATTTACAAGGCTATAGGAATTGTTTAAAGTGTGAATTGTAAGGCAATAATAATTTTATAGGGTGCTACCAGCTCTGCTTGTTCTAATCCTTCTAATATTACATGAAGGAGTTACTATTTTGACAGCCTTTCTGTATTCTACAGGAGATAAAAGAAGTTCTTACTTTCTGCTACACACCTCCTCAGTGGGTTGACAATATGCCTTGCATGGCTTTTATTTTGTTTGAATGTAGTATTTCATGCTTTGAATCGTAAATTGAAAGATTAAGTTACTGTTGTCATAACATGTTAAAGTTACAGTACTGCATATTGTAAATCTAAAGTTTGTAAAGTTTTGGTTTTGTTCTGTTAAAATAATATTGTCCAACAGAAACCAAGTTCCAGAAAAATGTTTTTATCTGGATATGGTGTAGAACTTGCAATAAAGAGCACTGAATACAAAGCAGTAGATGACACACAGGTTAAAGGTATGTTTTTTTTTTTTTTACATTTATGGTATCTTATTGGGGATACTATTAAAATATATAAATATATTTATCTATAAATTCAGTAATATTTTGAAAGTTGTACTTTATTTTTGCACATTAAGAACTGAGACATTAAAATACATGGGATAATTTGTAAACAACTGTGCTTAGAATATAGTTCGTTAATTAACCTGTAATTATTGCTGTCTGTGGCTGTACTTCAAAATGTAAGCCATTCTTCTTCCTTTCAATAAGTATAAGATTGTTTCACATGTGTTCTTCAACTATTTTATATTTGTTGGCATCTCTAATGAGGTAATTATCAAAGTAACTAAACATTAGTGTTTTGCAGTTGCTTTTTTTCCCCTGAAATTGTTTCTAATTTTTCTAATTTTAAAAATAATTTTACATTCTTCTATAGGATCATAGAACTTGGTGCCGGTATATGTTCCTATGTGTTGAAATGAGACATACACCACAGAAAATAGAAGCTGTAGCATTCTGTCACAGAGAAATTACTTTATGTGGAGATTTGCAAGATTTAAAGAAACTTAGTTATCTGTGTTTTGGCACGGCTATGGTTTAATAGCCTTGGAGGCACTTCAAAAATAGATATATATGTATTTTTTAAGAAAATAAACAAATCTCTTGCATCAAATGCTAGTTGGAGATTCAAGCACTTTAAAGTTATCATGTTTTTTAAGCATAAATCTGGCATTAGTTGGCTGATAAGAGTTTCCTACTTAATCAAACTGAGAAATGGCTATTTTGGAAAGTGAACTATTTAACCATAGCAATTTATATTGAAATTGTAAACATTACATGAATTATATTTGAAAAATAACTCCAGTGTTGGTAAGTTCTGTAAAGTGATTCATTCTGATGCCAAAATATGAATGCAAAGATATAAATCTAATTGAAATTACATCTGGGAATGACAACTTTCAGATTGCATGTTTCTGTTAACAGTTTTATAATTCATAGGAATTATACAGCAGGATACTTCAGTAACTTTCTTGTATATTGCTTGTATGTGCTGCGTGTTCAGGAACAAATGACACACAGAAAGAGGAAGACGATGATGATGAAGAAAGTGATGTCCAAGGATTTCTCTTTGGCAAGTTAAAGTGAGTTGACATAAAATATAGTGAAACTTTTGCAATTGTTTCTGAAACCTGAACCAAAATTAAAAATTCTTTTATAGAAGAAGTGAGATTTATGTAGCAAATTACTATATTTTCTATGGGTGGCAATTCTGGTTAATTCTTTTTTGTATGTTTTGTGAGTGTAAAGATCCAACAGTTGTTTATTCATTTCATTTAAATTACTGCTTTTTGATTTCTAATTCTCTTAGAATTTATACAGTAATTTTTTTTTAAATAAAAAATTCCCTCTTAGCAACAGTCACAAAACCTTAGATACAAACATGTCAATGTGGTATTCTATGACAAACAGTTGCTGCTACTTCTGTTTTCAGATAATTACAATCAAAACAAATTGCAACCCATGTGTTGTAGCCACATAAGGTGTTTTCCAGATGGATAGTTATTAATTTCTTGGGTTTAAGGAGCTATATTTTGAGGAAGATATGATTATTGTTTGTGTCTTCTTAGTTTGTCATTTCTAGGACTGTGTTACAAGTAAGTAAAAAGGGAATTTTCTGTCTTTACTTCCCTCTTCACTTGAGCAATCTTTCTTTGAGGAACATGGATTGTATTTTAATCCCAGAACAACAGTCTTGATATGTGATTTTTTTTTTTCCCTTTTCCGATAAAGGGCAACACCCTTTTGATGATAGGAATCATCCAATAGCCAAAAATTGGGGGTGGGGAGGGAGGAGAATTCCTTCTGAAACTTCCTAATATCTACAATGAAATATGATATATTATCTAAATTAGTCTTAGTGTTCTAAATGCCTGTTTTTATCTGCTTTTTGCTTCTTGTTCTATACTTCTTGTGGAAGAGTCTTTAAAAGTCTAATGGAGATTGTTTGCTATTAGAGGGTGTCTTGCCACAGACTGAAGTCATTCCCCTCAAAACTTCTTTGCCCGGTTATTTTATGGAAAAAGATATCCAAGGTTTTGGGAACTGTGCTCATCTTCAAGCCTGACTAATGATTTGTGTGCTTAGTAGCTTGATATTGTCAGTGACTTTCTCTAACCAGGCATTCTCATTCCATACAAATGGTAGCTTGATTATATATTTCATGGGTAATACAACAACCTCTGTTATTTTACAGTTACAGTTCATCTATAGTATAGTTAATATTTAATTATGCATGCAATATGCTATAGTAAACTAACTGTACAGCTTATAACATCTCTTAGTTTACTACTGTTTACAGCTGCATTGTGTCAATATTATTTAGACTATATGTTCATGTATTTCATCAAAATATTTGTGACAGGGTTTAAGATGGGTCACTAAAAACTAACAGAACTCCTCCTTGTAATTAACAGGTTTTTAGTCCTCACAAATCACCCTTTCTTATCCAAAATCCTCATTTTTGTTTTGAGAATGAATTAATTTTTTAAATTTTTCTTGATAACATAATGATGTATTAGCTGTGCGTAATGCCATAGGTAAAAGCAGACATTTATGGATATCATTAATTTGTCTTCATTTTTAAAATGTTTTGGTATAGACAGATGCATCCTGATCTGAAAAATGATCTGAAAGAGTTTAAAAAACATCTGATTGAAACTACTAACAACATGGAACCACTGAAGGTTTGGGAGTTACAAGGTATGTATTGCAGTTTTCTGAATTACCATCATGCTCTCAGTTTTCCTTTGATGTATCACCATTAAAATAAAAGCTGTTTTAAGAAAAGATATACAGTTCCATAAAAACAATATTATATCAAGTTTTTAAAGAGAACATGTTGGTATCTTCTAGTATTATATGCTTGAAATTGAAGGAACATTGAAGTCATTCCATATGATGGAGAATCATAACTAGCTTTACTGATTTTAAAGACAGAAGATAAATTGCACCGTTTTCTGCCTGATGTGTTATCTAAGATATTAAATTTAGTTTCAGGGTCTTACGTGAGGGGTCAGGCAAAAAGTAACATTTTGACATGACCATTGATGAAATACCAGTTAAGACATTTTGCTTTCTTTCCTTTATAGATTCTAATTTTTATCAGTATGCTGGAGTTGACACACATACATTTTTAATATAACATCAGATAAAAGAACATGCTTTAAAAAACTTGTATGTAGAAAAGGAGAACAATACAGAGATTACGATTTCTGAGCAGTTCCTGTGCTGATGACCTACAAGAGGACATTCTGTAGCTTGAAGAGAATTATAAATCACTCTGAAATGGTGATTTTTGCCCTGTTATTTCTTAGAATTCACCGTGCATTACGATTACGAGGTAGTGTCATTGTAGCACATAAACTATTTCTACCAGACCTCTCCCATGTCAACTATGAAAGAAAATGAAGGCAAAGCTTAGAGAAGATTTTTTAAAAATGTAAAGTATGCAAATACTTTTAAAAATGAGAATGTAGTGGTCCTAAAAGACATCTTAATATGCCAATGGAAACAATATATTGATAATATTTCATCTTTCGAATACAGATATATTTCAAACAAATCAAAAAATGTATTTTTCAGTTGTTACATCAGTCTATAAATGAGTGAAGTTTGGACCAAAAGGAAGATTTAGGAAGAAGTTTTGAAGAGGCGTGAAGCTGTGTCTTCCATGAGTGCTTCTTTTTTTTTTTTTTTTTTTTTTTTCTATGCTATTTCCCATGTTTCTGTTGTCCTGGGTGGATTGTGTATCTTCAACTATGGGTGGCTGTTAGATTGCCTAAGGTAACCTGCCTCTTCCAGATGGATAGGGCTGTCCTGTAGGTCTCCGTGTCGATGTTCTGCAGTGCCTCAAATGGTGAGAGGAAAGCTTGGCAAAATACTTACTCTAAGGTCCCTAAAATGGCATGACAGTTACGTTTCAGCAACTACATTTTACCTGTTCTTCAGTTTTAGACAACAACCGGATCAAAACTGATTTGCCTTCATACTAGTGAGGGAGGCTGAGGAATCGTCTGCTCTCCAGTTTCCTTTCAGGAAGATTCTGTCATGGAACTTGTTAGCCATATGCAGCCTGAAACTGACTATTTAAGATCATTTTAGTTTGCTTGCAGTCTTACACAACATACCAAAGAACTGCCCTTCAGTTATAGGGTTTATCTTGGTTCAAAGTAAAAATAATGATAATAATTTAAATGCATTTCAGAGAAATCTACTGTGCAAATAAAAAGAAAATTATCTTTTTGTCTAGTTGAAAAGTTCAACATGATCAAATACTATTCTATTGATGTTCAAGCAGAAACAGCAGTGAAGCTTTGATCCCTTTACTGCCTATCTTCAAAAGCAAGTATAAGATCTGTATTTAGTGGTGGTCTTTTCTGTGGTATCAGGGCTGTATAAATAGAAATTAAATTGGCTCTGCACCCCAAGCAACCAGTTCATACAGGTGTTGAAAGCAGTCAAGCACTGGGATGCTGTTTGTTCGGTGCCAGAAGAACTGGCATTCACAGTACTTTCTATACTGTCGTGAGTATTTTCAGGGCCTTTTCAGATAGAATCATAGAATCCTTCAGGTTGGAAAAGACCTCTAAGATCACCTGCTCCAAACTTTAACCTAGTACTGACAAGTCCACCATTAAAACATGCTACTAACTTCTACATCTACACGTTTCTCAAAGACCTTCAGTCCCCTCTTTGTATGGTGCAATTGTTTTGATACTTTTAATCCTGACATGACTACTTTCTATTGTTCATTCTCCATGACTAATTATACAGGCTGAATTAGTAGCTCAGCTACTCTCTAATTTCATTTAGTTAGCTTCCAAGTAAAAATCTAGCCAAGTTTAACTAAAACTCCTTCAGCTATGGGGGCACACTTCTATTAATAAAGTGACCCTAAACACCATTCAAGAATCCAATTTAAGAGCTGTATGTTTTAGATAAGTAATTAGATTTACAATTCATAATGAAAAATGATGTGCAGAGTATCAATTTGGTATTCTCTTTAATAACTTATTCTTTTATCTGTGTGAATAGCCGCTCAGTCTCTAGTGCTTCATTAGCTTTCAAAGCATACTTTGAGGTCTGCTTTAAGCTCAGGATCGTTTTTTCCCAAGGTGCCCTACACTGCTGTCTCAGCTTTGTCAAGTACCACAACAGGAAGGTCTGCAAGTGCACATCGCAGACCAGAGATAACCAGGAAGGTACAAAGACATACCCACTTTCCTCAGTGGGATTTGAAAATTTGTACTCTGAGCTGTTCAGCATTAGATGGAAATTATTAGTAATTTTTGAAGGATTATGCAATGGTCTTTTAAGTACAAGTCCTAAGTTCACAGCAGGTGAGGCATCACTACCTTTAGTAACAGTAGCAACTAGGTATTGCCTCACCTGATCACAGCTTATGTGGCTCAAAAGAGATCTGAAATGTTCTTTTTGAAAACAGTGATCTCACTATTGGAAGTGTTGTTGTAAGTATTAAGAAACTTCTAGTTAACAATCCACCTCTCAAACTCATTTTTTTTCTGTTTTCCCACCAAGATGTATTTTATATCAGGATAACTTGAAATGCACACTATCCGTTTCAGGCTGTTTTTTAATTCCTGCCTGCTTCAAAAAGATGGTGCAGAGTTCTATAAGGCAGCAGCCTCAATGACTTTGTGCCTAGCACTTTCTAATATATGTGGCATCAGCTTTCCTCAAACTGAGTCGTCTGAGGCCTTCAGTTTCTGTTCAGGTGTCCTAACTAACAAATAATCTGAAAAAGCATCATTACTTTACTCTGACTTTACTCTCTAGTCACAATATATCCAAAGTAGATGGAAGCACCTAGTGTATTATTTCCCTTACCTATCAGTGCCAACATTGTTTTTTTTTCTCAGTCTCACGTGCCAAGAAGTGCCACACCCAAGTTAGGTACATGAATTATAAAACATTCTTATATATGCAAATTTGCTTCATTCTAAGAAAGAGAGTAGAGGAAAAAAGGATATCCCTTTAAAAATTGTACTAGATACTTATGAGAACTGAAATTTGACAATCTTTGTTTCAGGAGTCTCAGTATTATGTTCCTGAGAAAATGTTGCAAACTGTTAATGTTTGTACATCATACTTCCTCCATACAGCCTTCTTAGATTTATCATATCTGCACCCAGAAAATCCAGTGAAGTCCTGGAGCTGGAAAGATCTTTTTCTTGGCTGTAGTTGCAGGCTGCTGTGGGTTGGTCTGTGTCTAGGTTTCAACATCATATATTTGTGATACTAGTACAGTAGCATGTGATGAATTGTCTATTTTTTTTCCAAGTGTTTTCATAAAACTTAGAAATTACATGTACAATATGCTCAAGATAGCCAAGCAGAAGTTGTATGAGAAGCTCTGATTTTAGTATTTCCAACTTCTCAAGGGCCTGTCTTTTCAACCTTAATAATATTATTTCATAATCTGTTACAATGTCTAATTGAAGCATACAAAAATTATAATGTGTGCGTATGGAAACATTTTCTCGTTCTAGACACTATTGATATTTCCAGATTTTTTTTTCAGATCTTAGTTTTCAAGCAGCTGCTCGAATTATGTCTACTCCTGCTTATGACGCCTTAAAGGTGATGAAAGACATAGCTCAAAACTTCCCAATAAGAGCCAGGTATGATATTTAAGCTCGTTTTTCAAATACTGTGTTTATGTTTGTGTCTGAATTTAATGACAATAATACAGATTTACAGCCAAATCCTGCAGTCAGATATTCATGTTTTACAGCTCACTAGATGGATTCCAGACAATTTAATTGAGTAGATAATAACTCCTGGGAGAGCTCATGATTGGTCTCTTAAATGTTTCCCATCTGATGCATGAGATGCCATGAAGGCGTCCTAATCCTTTAGGCACTTATTATTGAAGACCTAGTCCTCTGGGCTTTTTCTGCAATTATATTTTCCCAGGCGCAAAGTTCTGTTGAATTAATAGCAAATCTACTTGCAGTCAAAAGAGGCAAAATTCTGTTAATTTCATAGGGGATCTACACACACTAGTTCAAAGCACAACACTGCTGATAAGATACGACCCTGGCTACTTTATGTTAGGGCTCTTAACTGGGGAAGATCTGTCACCCATAACAGATTAGCTAACAAAATATCATGGTAAATGCTAAGTAAATTAATAACATTTCCCTTTGTGCTAATGTTAAAGATTGCCCTTCCTGTAAGCCAATTGTACTGCAATTGAGAAATGTTTTCCTTTACATTTAATAAGTTCTTCACGTAATCCTATCAGCAGTATTTGCTTGAATTACTGAATTAAATATGATACTAAATATGGTTCTTAACTCAGTGTGCTTTCATATTTTACAACTCTTGTTTAATTATCGTTATGTTTCATTATCATCTCTGATTATCTGTTAGTGAAAATCAACACTGTAATGGAAAAAAATGCATTTTGTTTCAAGAAAGAAAAAAAGTTTTAAAATGCCTGAAACATAATTATTATGAAATGGTAAGGTACAAGTTTACACTTAGATTAGCAATCAGAAAATGCAGCTTTTTATTACAAAATAGTGGAAATGTACGTAATGTTGAACTGCAAGGCCAGTTCTGTTCTTTAAAGGACAGGAAAAAAAGTCATTTTGAAGTATTCCAGGTGACATTTAAGTCACTGATTTCAAAAGTCATTAAGTTGTTATATCCTACTCCAATTCCCAACATGTATTTTTGGCACTAAAGCAGAATTTACCCACTCTTCAAATATTTTATTTTTATTTTTCTGGGTAAAAGCACAGGAAGACTTTAAAACTACTAAAAAGGAGAGTTGTAGTTCCTGCTCTGTATAATTTCTTCTGTTATCTTTAACTTGAGAGTTTACAAATATTTAAATAATTTTAAAAGTTAATTGGTCTGCATTCACAAAAATTTTAAATCAAAGGGGCATTGTCTAAAAATGGTACGCAAAATGTATTTCCCCAGTAATCTAATCACACTTAACCTGTAGAATGAAAAATACTAGTTAAAAAATAAAAATAAAAAAGGAGATGAAAAGATATTGCTTAATCACCTTAGATAGATAACTGAGTATTATAATAGTACTGTTTTAGAACTGTTTACATTTAGATATGAAAATAACCATTTTTTTAATGCAGATTTTGGTTTGAAAATGCTGTATAAACATCTAGAACTTTAGTTATGAAAATAAAAATTAAATATTATATCTTCCTAAAGAATTGAAGGATTCTTTAGGCCAAAACAAATTAATATAGCATCCTTCTGGGAGTTACATTCACTTCATAGTTTATTACCTACGTTTTTGTGTCATAGTATTTTCATTTGAAAAGGTTAGTCTGAGGGGAATTTTACAAAATGTCATCAGATGTAGACACTGTAACAACTAATATATTTCATGTTGACATTTTGATAATATTTTATAAGATATTTTTCAGCTTTCATTTGTTATAAATGGTTGTCATGAATATATGCTATGTAAGAATGCAGAAGTATTACAGTACTTAAATTTTTTGCTATTCATTCATAATTCATGAGTGTTAACATTATGAACATGTGCAAGATTTCCTTTTTTTCCCTGATATACTGTACTGTATAGCTACGTGTTCTTTCACATAAGAATAAAGATGCATGTATTATCTGATAGAAAATATTTCAACCTTCAAGTCATGCAAGAACATTCCTGTGACATGTAAAATGATCATTAGAATCCATTTACTTTCAGGTGGTAAAATATTTCTGGATGGTGAGTCTTTATCAGTGACTACTTTAAAAAACAGTGCATAAAATTTTGTGAAGATCTGAACACATGACTGAACTCAAAGCAAACACAGGTCTTTCACAATACTACTTGCTACCTCAAGTTCATAGGGTGTTTTTATTGATGACTGACCAAGACAGAGTAACTGAGGTGGGAAAGGTTTTCTGGAGGCCATCTGGTCCAATCCCTGCTTAAGCAGGGCCACCCAGAGCAGGTTGCCGAGGACCATGCCCAGGTGGCTTTTGAAGATCTCCAAGCAGATCTCCACCACCATTCAGGGCAACCTGTGCCAGTTCTCCATCACCCGCACAGCACAGAAGTGCTGCCTGATGTCCAGTGGGAGCCTCCTGTGTTCCAGCTTGTGCACATTGCCTTTTGATATGATATTGTCCCTTACACTTACCACACCTTCTCCCTAAAATCTTGCAAGAATCCTGCAACGTGAACTGTCATATAAAGACAAGGAGCTGGTTAATGTTTTTTAAATATATTGTTTTTTTGCTATAAAAAATAATTAGCAGTAAAGTTTATCTTTCGCTGGCCGGTATTTTACTTCCTTGCTAATGTTAGGCCAGCTTTGTCTTGTCCTTTCAGCTTTTTATTATTTTCACAAACTTTGTAGTTTTTACCATCAGTTTATGCAGATGAAGCACTGATTCTGAGAGTTGCAGACCCTACTAAAAATTATGTTGACTTTAGCAAAATAAAAGTTATAAGCCAGTTATTAAGCTCATCCTCCAGTGATTACTGATAATAATATATCTGATCTATTTTGTAGTGCTGTCTTTGAGATCACAGTTTGAGTTTCAGCTTGCCAGTTTTGAGCTAAGGAAAATACACCAAGTATGGGCTTGTTTAAATACAGCTGCTTCTTGACCCTCAGTTGCCATTTCATTGCATGCTCTGGAAGCATGCAATTCTTCACAGTGACAAAAATAACCTGCCAGAATATGTACAGGGGGCGGTTGGAAAAAGGTATTTACATTGACAAGGAGAAGCTGTGATGAGTTTTGTAATATTTATGAACAAAGCTTGGAGATCATGTTGTTTGCACGTAACAAGTACCTTTGATAACCTGGAAAACCTGAATATTTGTTTAAAGTAAACAGATTTTGCATCTTATTTCTGACATACTGTGAAAACTGTGTGGAATTTATTCTAAGGTCTATTCTAAGGTCTAAGGTCTATTCTAAGCCATTTTGTTTTTTGGGGGGAAGTGAGTGGCTATATTATTAAATAACTGTTTTACTACCATAATTTTTGAAGTTGAGTTAGTAGATAATTCTTTGTTTGTTTAGTTAACATTCAGATTTAAGATGACTTCATTTTTTCTTTGTCCTGTACAGATTTGCTAAAACACATACAATTATACTCTTTCTTTCTTTGGAGAAAAAATGTGGACAATAGAGTATTTATTTTGGCATTTATTGGGGAATCAGATTTAGGTTAATATAGTTTGGGGTTTCATAAAGCATGGTGAAATTAATTTGCCTCTGGGTGTATTTTACCCAAGCTTAATAGCTGTTAACTTGACATACAGTACATTGTGACAGGTGAAGGTAAAGCAGTCAAAATAGTCTTTTTACAATGTTCTTGAAAAGTAAAAAAGATAAATCAATGGATTGTCTCTTAAAAGGTAGAATGACTAAGGAAACTAACTTCAAAAGCATCAAATTGTGTCCTTGGCCACCTGTGCTGTAAGGTTGAATAGCATAAAGTTATTAAAATTAACTTAAAAGATACAGTTACAGTGTTTATTTAGGCAGTAGTTTAGATATTCAAACAACTTCCTTTTTTGCAATATACGTGCTATTTTCCAGAAAAGCAGGAGGAAAAATTGAGAGTTGTAAAGAAAAAATAATAATAAAAATAAATGCTGATAATATTACTTCAAAAAAACTTAAACTTGAAATTCAGGTTTACTAGAGTAATAGAGAAGATACTTGTTTTGAAAATAAAACATTTATGACACCATGCATTACTCTCTAAGTCTTACTTATTGCATTTGCAATTACAGTGTATTAGATACTGTATTAAAATAATATGTTTCAAATTGTTTAATATAGTTTTAAAAACACGGTGGTTGAGTGATACCAATATTTCATTTTTACAGATCATTGACCAGAGTGCCAGTAGACAAGCAAATGCGAAATGAAATAGAAGAAAATCAGAAGGTTTGTTTTATTTCTTCCAGTACCCATTTTGGTTACTGTCATATTACCATGTTTGGAGATTTGTATTAGTGCAGCAGCTTTTACGTGATTTCAGAGCAAAGTATCTAATGTTTTTTGTTTCATTTGATTTGATTTACTTTCTGCTGTTCTTGGTACTTTTCTCTTTCCCTCTTTCCATCTTTTCTCTCTTTTCTCTTTCTCTCTTTCCCTCTTTTTGCTTTACAGAATTAGGCAGGGACGAACAATTTTCCTGGAGTGTTGTGTTCGGTCCTAAATTGTATACTGTGAAAGCAAGATAACAGTTAATCTTTTATAGAGCTTGGTGTTGAATGTAGGCCTGCTGTTTATGTTATGGTCAGGACATGCTAGTTTTGAGCTTTCCATTTTACTAGAATCATGCATGCAACTCTTCTGCAAAGCATTTTGAACATGGTCTGTGGGAGATAGATTTATTTTCATCCTTGCTGTACTGCATCTTTTATGCGTAGTATCACATGAAGAGGCATTGCTCTTGTGTTTTTGACTGATGGCTTTAGCCAATGCTAAAGTGTCACTTGGCACTGTAGAGATTTCCTGACAAATGTTGTATTTTGTGTCCCAGTTCAGAGTCTGAATTTGTTGTTTCAACTTAGGTGTTAAACGTTAGCCACTGTGCTTTTAGGACCAATCTCCTGAAATGGCAGGTCCAAGATCAGCATTGTTGTGATTTTAAATGAGTCCTGTAAGGCCTATTTGTGTCTATATCACTACACCATGTAAATGTTCCTTTGACTTGAATAGTACTTCCATGGCATTGTCCTTAATCTTTCTTTAGATTAGTATTTATTACCCAGTTTTTAGTTGACATTGCTGTTGGCATAACGTGTTGCCAAACTCTGTGCCCAAGTGTCAGGACTTCCTACAAGTGGCTGTTTCCTGTCAAAGAGAAAGTATAGTGAGCAAACCCTGTAGCTGGTTTTGAGAAAACTGAATTCTTGCATGTGCAGGTTGAGTTCTGAATAGGCATCATTCTCCTGTTTTTCAGTCTGTGACAGGTGTTTTTGTGTGGTGCTAAGACTGACCAACCACTATTGTGATGGGGTTTATTTCTTACTTAAGGCACTCTTGTACTTTTGTGACATTTCTGTGTATCATTTTGCTTTGTATCCATTCTAGTCTCTGTCTTGACAAGACTAGTATCTCTAGGGGAATGCCTTTCCAGTTTCTTCCACCTTCCAAAAAAGTGAAAATGAACCATGTCCCTGTTCTGCTGTGAAGCCCACTGATGCAGTCTTCTCATAAGGAGCTTGTCACCTCCCCTGCAGATGAAATTTCACATTAATGTGTTAGAGCTCTCCACTATGAAAACCTAGGCTTTTTGTAAGGCTTTTTGGACTTGAGTATTCCTGCCCAAATAGTGACAGACTCAAGTGTTGCACAATCAATTTTGTCAATAGATGATAGTGGTTTTGTCAATAGATGATTGCACATGGGATTGGTGCATTGAAAATGTGATTCACATATCCCAGCAGATCACCTTATTGGGCCCTTCAGCTTTCTTTTGTGCTAGGTGCTTGTTTGGTTCTTGGGTAGATGATGCACTTCACTGTTTTTGCAGAGATCTTTGAATGGGCTTAGCATTAGGGATACTTCTTGCTCTAGTGAGAAGTGCCATAGTTTTTCCACAAGGCAATGAATCAATATCTGCACCCTGCTTCATTGCTTTCTGTATACATCTAAGAAATGTATTTTCCTATATCTCATTGTTAAGCTTGTAGTCAGGATAAATCAAAACAGCTGTGATCACAGTTATATGAGTGTTAAGATCAGTCCTTTCTTGTTGCTTGGTGAGGTCTTTAAAATACCTTGCTTCAATTACAGCTCTGTAAACACACACACACACAAAAAAACAACTTCTTAAGCAAAAACTACTCTACTCCAAAACACAAAAAATGAAAAGTATATCAGGAATTAAAATGGCTATTATTACTAAATATAAGGACTAGGCAAAGTAATGAAGACTAGGATTGAAATGAAAATACCTGCATTTGGGCAAGTCTATATATGTCTCTAAATTCCTCTTATAACAATAAAAATGTAGTCAATGGACATCAAAAACAGTTTTTCTCTCTCAGTGATTGTTTTGTGGGATGCGATTGAGTTGCCTAAACCTGGATTTCTGATGTTGTTTGGTATGTCAGGGGGTATCCACGATAGCCAGACAGGTCTGGTGAACATGGCTGTGGGGACATCCATTCCCTTCTGCCTGATTTGTACTTTCCAGTCCAGAAGCCTTATCCTGAGACCTTTCAGTGTCTCAAGTGACACTGGATATCTTTGTGGTTGTCAGCTGAACCACTGACATGATTCCATAGACTGGATTGAATTCATGAACTATAACATGATTTTAGGCACCTAAATGTGAGTTTCATATACTACATCCTACAGGTTTTTAGACAGCTAAAACCCGAATCTGTTGAATAAAAGTAGGGAAACTTCCTGAACACTGCTACTAGAGCACAATAAATTGGCATGTGCATTCTTGAACTGCAGTGCATCCATCTAGCAGCAGGAGAGATATGATCTCATGCTGTGTGTAACTGAATGATTCCCTCTCAAGATAATGAAAGTTGAATAGGAAATGCAATGGGAGGAAATAAAGGTATTAAAAGTTGAAAGGCATGTGATGATTTAGATGTAATGAGTTGATATCCAACTAAAAAATAGACAAAGAACTGCTATGGGTAAAACAAAAAAGAAAATCTCATTAAACACAACTCAAAACTTCCAGTGCAATAATTTGCTGACAGTTTAGCAACAAAATACTGTGTATTATTAGCATTAAATTCTAGTCTTGAGTGTCTACATACTGCTTCCATCAAAGTTGTTAAGGCAAACGGATGAACTTCTGAACAATCAAATGCCTGTTATCAAAGATGTGTAATGTGTCTCAGCTCTGAATCAGCCCAGTTCTTTTCCTACAGTACCAAAGGATTTGGAGCATGTAGAATCCCATTGCAATACCTGTTGGCTGATTCTTTTATCTTTGTTCTTGCATTTGTTTCAGTTAGCATTCATTTTTGTATGACCTATATTAGCTGGTTGCAATCTTATCACTATCTGTTGAGTATCTGGGCTTATAGGGATGACCAGTAAGCTTTCAGTTACGGTATGAGATCTCTTAGCCTAAATGTTGATTTCAGGGCTTCAGGGAGAGGGCTTGTTCTAACTGCCTGGCTTTTCTCACAAGATCTGCGTAAGGGCCCTGAAAGACCCTGTTAAGATTTTGTGAGGCTGGAATCCTGCTTATATTTTCTGTTCACTCCTTGAGTCAAGTGGTATTAATGGGGAATTTTCTGCAGTCACAGCACTTTGTGGTATAACTGTGGTATTAAAATCACGGTCAGAGTTAGATTCGCTAACTACAGGAATATTTCAGGTCTATCGAGGACTTTGCATCTCTGCCTGGTGCAGAGTGAAAGTGAGACTATGGGAGGGTATTTAATTTTATGTGAAGCTAGGAAAAATGTAAATGTCAGACACCAGCTACTACTTCTCGGTCTTGTTTAAATGGTTGCATAAGCTTTACAGCTTTCAATATTTTCCTGATTTTTCTCTCATTTGTTCAGGGGCAGTCTCATAAACGAAGTAATACACATAGCCAGAGTTGCTTGCTTAAAGTGTGCTTTTCTTGGAATTTTGTTTTTTGTTCACTGTTGTGTTCAATAAGTGAGAGTTAAATGAGAAAAAAAAAAATCTTTCTCAGCTTTTTTTTTTTATTTTATCTTCTGCATACTTACAACACTTTCCAGTCCTCTGTTGGGAGTTAAGACAGATCTGGAAATCTGACAGCTTCTCATGGTGTTAGTTGGAATAAACTGCTGTTGTTGCTCCTGTTACTTATCTTGCTACAGCCACTGTCGATAGTTTGAACAGTGTGGTGCCTCACTGCTCTCTGAGAAAAAATGATAAGGCAGACCTTACTCACTAAATACTTCCTTCATCTTGTGTTTGATTATTGTGGTTTTTCTCTTTGCAAAGCAAGGATATGCTGTCCCTTTCTGATCTACATTCTTTTCAAGAGCCCTTTGTTAAATGAGATGGTACGTTTCTAATCTGTCTTTTCTACCTTCCCTGAAGAATTGCTACTGCACATTTTTGGAATTGTGCAAGATTTTTAGATGTTAAGAAAGCTAGTTTGAAGTGGAGGTGTGAAGGACATGTCGGGCCTCCATTTACTTTTTGTTTGTACGTTAATGGATTTGCAGGAGGAATGTTCAGGGGATAGTTTTTCAAAAAAATATGAACCATAATTTGGTATTTGTGTATATTTTCACTTTTTTGTGTATATTTTCACTTTCTGTTGGCAGGTGCTGAGAATGTGTCATTGTCTACACCTTGTACAGGCAGGAACACTGTCGGTTGCGCTACAGTGGGGGGGGCTTGTACAGCTGTTTTCATTGAAAATGTGTTAAACAACACCTGTAGAAGGATGCTTTCAATATTTTTACTAATAACATTGAGATAAAAGAAGAAATTATGCCGAAGAGATTTGATGTGTCTGTTTTGTAGGATTACTTACAGTTCTGTATATATGTGTGTGTGTGTATGTTAGTGTTGACATATACTCAAATAAGTTAGCAATACTCTTTATTTTTAAGCATCTTCATGAAACACTTGGAATCCAACCAGGAGAAGCACGTTTATTTCTAAATGGCCTTCATATTGACCTAGATTTTCATGATCCATTTAGGTAAGAGGGTATGTTTGGCTTGAAAATTACAGAATTACTAATAATACTGGAGTTGTGCTCATGGTGATAGATAATCTAATCTGTCACATTCTGGGGGCCCGGAAGTATTTCAATAAAGAGAATATTGCTTTACAGTCGTTTTGCTTTGTATATGAAAATTGCAGAAGTAGTTGAAAACAGTATTTTTTTCCTTGGAATACGTCCCCTATAATTTACTTACAATTTTATATCTTACCATGTAAAATTAATTTTGAAATGGAAGGAATCCATTGTGTATACAAAGGTGGGAAGAACACTTCAGAAAAAGTGAATTAAGTGCTCTCTCATCTTTATTTCATGAGAATTACAAAAAAAATTACAGGCATTAAATTTAGTTTAAAGATACCTTGGATAATTTTAGGCATGTTTGTGAGTCTGTGCCTGGTCACCTTTTCTAATGAATTCTCTTATTATGTTCTAATATGCCTTTTTTTCTGTAAGAAATCTTTTTCCTG
The DNA here is from genome assembly GCA_011076525.1 of Nettapus auritus. Classification (NCBI taxonomy): domain Eukaryota; kingdom Metazoa; phylum Chordata; class Aves; order Anseriformes; family Anatidae; genus Nettapus; species Nettapus auritus. The sequence goes on from CM021765.1 coordinate 151,641,056, forward strand.
TTTCTGTAATTACAGTATAATTATGTTGCCCATTATTTGCCTCTTCTTTGCAAGAACTCATAAAAATTGTGGACATTTTCCATTCCTTTGCGTGTTGTAAACAACAAGACAGACATGACTACTTCAGAATTATGTCGGTGACATGCAAACCACCAATAAGTCTGCTGATGCTAAGGCCGAAGTTTTTTTATGTTCTTGATTTGTCAGTCTACCATTTTTATTTTTTATTTTTCTATTCCATGTCATCTTTAGTCCTTTGATGAAGATCCTAAACTTTTTTGGTTCTAGTGTTTATAGTTTGGGGTTTTTACTTCATGTTTTTCTCAGAGTTTTGAGATGGAGTCAATTGCATCTTTTTTGGTAATTATGAAAATATTAATGGGTACTTTAAAATGATAATGCTAAATTTAATTTCAATATGATTTAGAAGAAACTTTTTGGAATAGAGAAAACTCAGAATGAAGGAAAATAGAAATAAAGATGTTTGTAAAATGTATTGTGTTCTAACAGGCAAGTACTTCAGGCTTGTTTCCATTATTCTATCAAATTTTCCAATTGTAACAAATATTGCAGAGTCCTGTTGCGGCATTCTTCACGTGATCTTAGAGGTGTAGCTATGTGCTTCCTCCCTGCTGTTCTCAGTGTTCTGCCATAATATAGCCACATCTTTTTAAAGATGGAGGAAGTTCCTTCATGTAAATAAATATGAATAAACCAATGTTCTATAATCTGTTATAATCTTGTTTTGAAATATGTTGAAGATAAATACTTGCAGTGTTATAAATAGATTTTGTTTTAGACATTTAACTGTAACAGAAAATATGAATAATTTTTAATACTAAGGGTAATCTTTGCCTTAACAGTCTTTGAAATATTTGTCCTTGTTATGCCACAACAAGATTTCATAGATGGACATTTTGTTTTCTTGAAAAAGTATCTTAGAGACTCTTAAAGTGGATGGAAAAGTAATGCATGGCCTTCATGAACTTGGAATCAAAGAGGAGACCCTCAGTAAATTTATGAGATTGCATATACATCCGGCAGATGACAGTTATGCACTAGACATTCGCCACTCTTCAATAATAGTGAGTATTTAGACATTTTTTTTAATATTGTGTATTTGTTAACTCTGTCTATGAGACAGTTTAATACTGTAGTGTATGGAGTATAGTTGAAATAAGAGGCATAAAAATGTGTCAATAAGCAGTGTAAGATGCTTTGGAGGGTAGTATTCCTTCAGAGTATTTGAGGAATAATTTTCTCTAGCATATATCTTACTAAAATTTTAAGGTGTAGGATGTTTAAAGGAAAAGAAGAATGTGTCTAAGAGTAGTTGCAAATCATAGTTGTAGAATTTGACTTTGAAGCAATTAATCACAGAATCGCACAGAATCACAGAATTGTAGGGACTGGAAGGGACCTCGAGAGATCATCGGGTCCAACCCCCCTGCCAAAGCAGGTTCCTCAGAGCAGGCTGCCCAGGCAGGCGTCCAGACGGGCCTTGAATATCTTCAGAGAAGGAGACTCCACAACCCCCCTGGGCAGCCTGTTCTAGTGCTCCATCACCCTCACCGTGAAGAAGTTGTTTCGCATGTTGGTGCGGAACTCTCTGTGATCTATCTTGTGGCCATTGCCCCTTGTCCTGTCCCCACAAACCACTGAAAAGAGGTTGGCCATATCCCTCTGTCTCCCACTGTGGTGGTTTTACCGTGCTGGGCAGCTGAACACCACAACCACTCTCTCACTCCCTCTCCTCAGATGAGGAGGGGAAGAAGTCAAGGAAAGAACAACTCACGGGTTGAGATAAGGATAATTAAATTAAAGGAAAAAATATACATATATATTAAGGAAATATTATTAATTAACAATTCAACTAAAGGGAAAAAGGGAAGGGGGAAAGGGAGGGGGAAAGGGAACAGCAAAACAAAACAAGTAAAGGCTATGTGGAAGTGCAGAGGAAAGAAATTATTGTCTACTTCCCACAAATGAGCGATGCCTGACCACGTCCTTGAAGCAGGGCCTCAACGCACGTAACCGGTGTTCGCGAGGAGGACAGACGTTTTCGCAACAAAAGCCCAACCCTCCCCTCTTCCTCCTTCTTCCACCTTTTATTGCTGAGTGTGACATCATATGGTATGGAATATCTCTTTGGTTGGTTTAGGTCAGCTGCCCTGGTGATGTTTCTTTCTCACTTTTTTGCCCACCCCCCAGGAGGGTTAGAGAAAATCCTGATACTGTGCCAGCACTTCTCAGCAGCAGACACAACAGTAGTGTGATAACACTGCTGTTCTAGCTACAAGTGCAGAGTGTGGCACTGTATGGGCTGCTGCAGGGAAAGTTAACATCCCAGCCAGACCCAGTACACTCAGTCTTCTTTTCTCCAGGCTGAACAGACCCAGGTCTCTCAGCCTTTCCTCATAGGAAAGATGCTCCAGGCCCCGTATCATCTTTGTGGCCCTCTGCTGGACTCTTTCCAGGAGATCCCTGTCTTTTTTGGACCGGGGAGCCCAGAAGTGGACACATGCTCCAGTCCCTTGATCATTTTAATAGCTCCTCGCTGGACTTGCTCCATGTCTCCCATGGCCTGGACAGAGAGAGTGATCTAGCTTGTATTATGCAAGACTGCTGAATGTACTTTAATAGTAGGCTAAGTGAACTGTGGAGAACTTACACATCTTGTTTTCCATTGTCCAATGACTCTGCTTTTTTCCCTTGTTTTTCAAAGCTCTTAGTTTTCAAAGCAAAGGTTATATGCAAATGGAAAAGACACTAAAAGACTAATTTTCTTCACCTGCAAGTAGCATGTATCTCTCTCCTGTTTGCCAATTATAGATAGCTTGCACAGAAAACAGTGTAAGAACAGTGCACAGTGATAAATATTAATATGAAAGAAAAAGAAAAAAGGAAAACTTATAAAAAATGTATTTTTAAAAAACACATAAAAATTATATGTAATTGACCATCTATTAATTACTTAGTTATTCTGATATATCTTAAGTTCTGCTGCAGATGATAGATAAATATTATATGTCTTTCAAGATGTCTGTGCTGTGTTACATATCTGTGTGGTAAATTGTTATGATCTTTGTATTTTGAAAGTGCTTTCCACACTTGAAAAAATGTTTTTATTTACATTCTGATACAGAACACAAAAGCTTTTTTCCTTTTTCTTTCATAATTAGTTTTATTATGTGCTGAAAACAAACAAACAAACCTGAACAACGTGAGTGAAAAGGAAAAAAATATTAATTTTAGAAGCTATTTTCTGTTACTTATTTATTGTAATGGCTTTTTTATTGTAGTGGATTAATGACATAGAAAACGACGACAGCTATAGCACATGGCCTGCAAGCTATCAGGAACTGCTAAAACCTACATTTCCTGGAGTTATACAGCAGATCAGACGCAATTTATATAATTTGGTAAGTTTAGAAAACTTTTTTTTTTTTTGCATAATGTATGTATCAATATGTGCACAGACAGTTTATTAAAAAATACATGTTCTGTATTCACTGTTGGGTTACAGTTTTGTGTTTTCTTTTTCTCTCAACAGCAGTGAGAATCTTTTTGTTTAGTAAGTCACATGTGATTATTAGCCTGATTTCTAGAACTGTTGTTTCAGTCTTTTATCTATTGAGTGTAGCAGATTTTTGGTGAAGTGGTTTATTTCTATGAAATGTTCCCAGAATTATAATTAATGTTAAATTTTACATTCTACACAAAATGTTTCTTGGTAAACTTGACTATTTTCTAGTCATGATGTAAATATACATGCATCGGTACATTGTTCTGTGTATTTGGCCATGTAATGAAAGGATAATAGTAGACAAAGACAATGGAAATTTCCAGTACTACATTATCAAATTAAATTCTTCAAAATGTGTAAGTGAATGGGCGTAAGGGAAGACTCTGAAACTAGAGTTCAAAAGCCTGTTGACTGTAACAGCTGAATATTCCTTATAAAAACAAGAAACTTTTTACAGCTGATTGATATCTCAGGACAGTTAACTTGTGAATGTCAAACTGAGATCAGTTAATTGAGTAATTTTTTATTGTAGATGCTTCCATAAAAAGCCATATTTTAATTCCCTATTTATTTCTTGGTTTTCAGGCTTTGCAATCAAGCTGTTAATCTGTGTTTATGCCAGGCAACTGACTGTATTATAAATTAGCTTCTTGATTTATTGAAATCCTTCATAGAGTTATCATTATGATTGGTGAAGTAACACCTATTAAGATTCAGATACAAAAGACAAAGATTGAAATGTTGCACCAGCAGGCCACCAACTTTTAGAGGAAAGGAAAATGTGTGCTTCGATTCAAGACTATTTTAGACTATTTTAGAAAATGTTGCCAGTTATATGGAAGATTCACCACTGGGTTAGGTTTCCTTCTCAAGCAATTAGAATGCTTTTACATATCACTGAAGAATACAGTTGGAGATGCAAAATAATGAAACGTCTGCTTCTACTGCCTTAGTATATAGTTTAGGAAATGAAAAGAATGCATGGGATTAGCACTGAAGAATACAGGAGGAAAGTTATTCCAGCCCTATAAGGAAAATATGTTGGAATTCTTCTGATTTATTGGATAACATGATAACACTCTAGCCTCTCTGACAAGAAAATGATGTAAATGACATTTAAAAGGCATTATTGTTACAGTTTGACAGAGGAATGCAAACTTTTTTATCTTTTTGAGTAAAGAAGAAAATAAATCATGAGCTTCTTCTACATGATGAATAAAGCACCACGGAGTTAATATGTGTTTGTTTATGAATGCTAGTGTCCAGTGAGTGCTTATCTAGGAAAAATATAAAATATAATTTCATTTAAGTAGCTCAAAATGAATATTATTCGGGGGAATGTCGGGAAGTTCTGATGGTACAGCTGTGTCAGCTTCCTTGTGCATTACTGTAATACTTTGACCTGCATGACAACATAAACTGTTTTCCCAGAGGGTGTTTGCTGTGTGCACTGCAAAAAAAAGTTCCTACTCACTGATTGAACAAATACTCGGTATTTCATTTTTTAACTCCTCAGCTTGCTTCGTTTTGTACTATACAGTATCTGACTTTTTTTTGCCAGGAGTTTTACTGTTCTGGCCTTCTGCATATAGATGATTCACAATTATTAGTGAATTTTCTTTATAGAAAACTACTGAGTGAAGGTCATGCTAACTGTTCTTGTTTTAGAAGTGGTGAGCTGAGGTACAGAAAGCATACTAATTATGAATGTCTTGTAGTCTATTTTTTCCTCTATATGTAGCATTCAGAATTCAGTAAGTTAAGGAAGCAACTATTACTGTTTTAAATTAAAATAGTTACAAAAGGCAGTTGAATGAAGTTCAGTGTATGAAAAGACAACCAAGATACAAACAATATATAACTAAAATATGTATGCTTGCAATGAAGCAAAAGGTGTGCTTAATATGAAGTAGAATTGCATATGTATTCAAAGTTAAATATTGGTATAGCTTTACGTAACAGCTTTATTATAGAAATCGACAACATATCATTTAACTATAATCTGAGGGAGAGGGAGTGTTCCAAATTTTAAAATTATTCTGCTGCATTTCAGCTACTCTAACAAAATTGTCATCCATTTTAAAGGAACTGAATGCAAAGCTGAGTAAATAAGGTACCAATGTCATAATTAAATCTGCATAAGTATAATCTACCCATGCAGACAAATCACAGTTTTGGATTCTGTGCATGCCTGAAAGATCTGATTTTATACTTCAAGCTACAAGTGAGACAGTGAATACACGAATATGTGAGACAGGAAAGAATTATTTCCCAATGCTCCATTTTTAAATACAGTTTTATGCCACCATATTCTGTTTACTTCTTTTATTTTAGTTTTCTTGACAGTAAAGACTTGGTTGCAAGTAGTAATAGAAAAATTAGCACTAGATATTTTTTAATTAGATAACTTCAGTTAAAATAAATAAAATAGTGGCACAGTCTTGCAAATGAAATTTTACTGTTGGTTTGAAGTTTAATAAACAGTTAAATCCTGTTGCTCAGTATTTGGTCCAAATCCATTAATTCTGAAGCTTTTTTCATTCATATTATTCATGTTTTCTTACAATGAATGTTCTAGGAAAATGAAACAGTTGGGGTGTACAGTTAAGAAATAGGCATAAAGACAAAATATTGTCTCTATAATATATTTTCTCTTATTAGGTTCTTTTTGTTGATCCAGTCCAAGAAGATACAGTTGATTATATGAAATTGGCAGAATTATTCTATCATCATAATGTTCCGCTTCGGTAAGTAAAACCTGAAAGTACTGAAGTCTTAAAAGAAAGCTGCTTTCCTTTTTTCTTTGTCATCTTTTATTCTGCTAAGCAAAGAAATGAATTCGGAGGAAGTTCAATGCAACAACATTCTAATAAGCCGTATTTTTAGCCACTTGTGTTAAGCTTGCTAGAGTATTAAGTATTCTTAAGCAAATAGGTTGTAAAGGGTAGCATAACTGATTAAGTGGAAAATAAACTGTAAAATTCTGATTAAAAGTTACCTTCTCAAATAGTCCACTGGATGCCTATGTGAAGTTGCATTATAAGCAAAATATTCTGTAAGCAGGCAGACAGTTAGTAAAACATGACTTGAGGGTTTAGGTTTTTTTTTTGAATTGAGTTTGCTTTACTTCATTTTGTTGTTAAAAAATTCTTTAAAGATTAAAGTGAGATTAACCTCACCAAGTTTTGAATTTCTAGAAATCAGTCATGTGAGTCTGAAGTAGCAGACACTTGAGAGAAAGAGACACTTGTGAAGAAGAATCCAGTTGTTCCGAGATACCTACTTCATGAGAAAATGAATTGTTCTTCAGAGTGTCTGTTTTACATGTTATATAAGAGTGTCCAAACAAGATCCACGGTTCAGCAAGATGAACTCCATGTTAAATATTTAAATCTTCCCATGAAATGGCTTTCTATTTCCCCCAGTAAATTGCAGTATTTTTAATTTTGAGTTTCCTTTAAGATTTTTTGCATTTCTTATTGTTGTTTTGCTATTCTTCTTCTTCTTCTTATTATTATTATTCAGTGACAAAAAAGTGAAGGAGAATAGATATTAGTTATCTGTGCATTTTCTGATTAATAACAGTATAAGAGCAGCCAAAGAGTCAGACTAAATGTCCATTTAGGTCAGTATGTCTGCAACATGCTTAAAGAAGCTACCTATGTAAGATAAAAAGAACAGATTAACTACATACTTTGCCTGAGTATTTTCATAGCCTTCAGACATTTGGAGATCAAAGGATTCCAGCCTCAGATTTGATTTCTAACTGTTCGGCAACAATAATCGATTTCTCTTCCATAAACTTTTCTGCTTTCTCCTTGAATTCATGTAAATTTTACAACCCACAGTATCTTTGTCAAGCATTTTCACATTTGACCTATGGGTGCATGAACTATTTTGTTTGTTTGTCTTGAGCCAGACTTTCAATAGCTTCATTTACTGCTCCCATAGTTTTTATAACTGGGAAAGACTCAACAGTTTCTCCCATTCTCTAGATGCCATTTATGATCTTACAGAGGTCTATGATGGTCTCCAACAGTCATTTCTTTCTCTAGGTTACTAGTTATTTCCTATTTGGAAGCTGTTCTAAAGGTTCTTTTGTTGTCTTAGGTGTCTTTCCCTGAACTATTTTAGTTTTAACAGAACTTCTCTGAAGTGAGAGCAACAGCCCTGTACACACTACTGAAGATGTGGACAAACAACGGGGTCTATACTGTTCTATAATGTTTTGTTTTGTTGACTGTTCCTACTATACCCAGATGACAAAAGATTTTGGAAAAGTTATTTACAATAATGATAGATGTAAAAAATGGAAGAAGCAGTTTATTGTAGAACATGATGCATCTTTATGTGTTAATCAATATTTACATCTTTTTAGAAAATATGCTGTATTTCTTCCCGCTGTTCTTGTGATTTGATGCAGTCCTAATTATGTCCTGAACATTCATCTAAATAATATTACAGTGACATAACACATTTATTATTGTTAGTTTTGAAATATCTGATGTGAGATGGCTATTCAAATGAAAACCTGGCTTCCTAAATCATGAAAGTTGTTGAATTATTGCTTATAAATATAGAGGCCTTCTGAAATGTGGACCCCGTATTGCAGATTCTCATGGTCTTGTAGCAGCTCTCGGGTATCATGAGATCAGTAGATCTCTTGTGTGCTTGTAGCAGCTATGATGAAGCTATATGCTATATGGAAATAATTCCAAAATGCACAGAGATGAATGAAATTCCAAAATGCATAAGCAGAAGCCAGCTTTGAGTCTGTGTGATACTCCTTTAGAAACTCCTTTGTGATTCCTCTGTTCTGTCTAATTCACCTCTTTTTGATAGCTGGCATGATTTTCAAGCTCGTTACCAATCTCTGTGTTTAGAACATTATCCAGCACTGCTATTTGTGTAGTCAGGGATAGGCAGCAGTTTATCCAGCTGTGTTTCCTAAATGGTTGCAGTTGTGTAAGCCAGTCTTCTTACACAGCAGTTTTGGTTGCAGTTGTCAGCCAGAGGCATGCATACCTATATATTTGCTAAAAAGTAAATACAGAAGAGAACAAGTTGAATAGCCACTTACAGAGGGATTTTTCATGGAGCAGTTTTTCTGGGGCACTATTGGTTTTGTCTTAAGAGAAGTGATAGCTACTAGTAGAGGATTTTTCTGCAGATCCAGTGTGAATAGCATTAGCTGTTCAGGATGATTGAAGGCTGTGTTCTGGGAAACTGCACAAGGTGGATCTGAGCTGTAGAAGCAGCAGAATATGTATATAAAATCTCTATTTTTATATAAATTTCTGGTTCTTAAAAATACATGATTTTGGTCATTGTTTTGGTTTAACCCTGGCAGACAACTCAGCACCACACAGCCATTTGCCCACTCTTCCCACATGGGAATAGAAGAGAGAATTAGAAAGGTAAAAGTGCAAGTATTCATGGGTTGAGATAAGGACAGCTTACTAGGTAAAGCAAAAGCTGCACATGCAAGCCAGGCAGAATCAGGAATTAATTCAATCCTTCCCATTGGCAGGCATATGCACAGCCACTTCCAGGAAAGCAGGGCTCATCACAAGTAACAGTTTCTTGGAAGACAAACACCATCACTCTAAATGTTCATCTGCCTCCTTCTTTACCCCAGCTTCTATTGCTGAGGATGGCATCATATGGAATGGGACATCCCTTTGGCCTATTCAGGTCAGCTGTCCTGGCTGTGACCCCTCCCAGCTGCTGGTGCACCCCCAGCCTCCTCACTGGCAGGGCAGCACAAGAAGCTGAAAAGTCCTTGGCTCCACGTAAGCACTGCTTCAAAATAACTAAAATATCAGTGTGTTATCTCAGGTGTTTTCATCAAAAATCCAAACCAGTGAACCTATAGAAAGAAAATTAACTCTACCACAGCCAAAACCAGGACAGTCATCTTCTTTCCATTCTTCACTCCCATTACACATACAAGCATAATGTTGGAGTGCAGGGGGTGGGTTGGGGGTGTCTGTTCTTCTTATAAAAAGTATTGATACCAGACAGTGAAAGGTTTGCAAATACTACTTAGGAGGAGTCTGATGGCTTTGCACTCACAAACTTCCAGGTGACTGACAGAATCCATCTTCCTATTCACCTTTTAATGCAGGCCACTGTGTTCATATATTTCTCCTTTTTGGGAATCTAAATGATCTAGCTATGGCTGTACACATGCTACACCACTTGAGACTGGAAAATTTGCCCTTGAAATTTCTCTACTCTTTCTCCTCCTTACCTATTCTTTTGTGAAGTGGCATACAAGATGCAGCTTGTCTACTCTCTTTCTTTCCCTGTCAGAAAATGGCTTAGTGCTTTCTGGTCCTGGTCAATTTGCCAGTCCCAGAGATCCTCAACAGAAGGGGATCTCTCTTGTACTTTTCCTATGCCAGAGAGTCAAGCCATTGAGATGGTGATGGCAGGAACATGAAGACCGTCATAACCTTCAGACAAATAAGGAGAAAAAAGATTATGAGTAAATCCTAATGACTCACAGAAATCCTAATTACTATCAGTCTTAAATGGAACAAAAGGCATATCCAAAACCAGTACATTTTCAGTAGCCTAAGCATAATCTGGGAGATCTGATGAAGACTGCATAGTAGGTGTCCTGAGCATCACCACACAGGGTCATGACAACACCTAGACATATAAATTGTTTATGGCTACATCCTGGACAAATTACTTGAGTGAAAACATCTTGTTCTTTTAGGTCAGTTCTCGAATGTGTATGAAATTGATATTGTTTTAAAATGTATGATCTTTTTCTGTTTCTTTATAGAATTGGATTTGTTTTTATTTTAAATTCAAAAGAAGAAATTGATGGAAATGAAGATTCTGGAATAGCTCTTTGGAGAATGTTTAATTACATTGCAGAGGAATCTGACACCTCTCAAGCCTTTACCTCAATAATTAATGTTAGTGCCTTTCACAATAAATCATTTTTTAAATTTGTTACTTGTCTACATAGTTAGGGTTATGCTGCTTTGTGTCAACATGATACATTTGCATTTGCTTTACATGGAAGCAAAGTATTAAAAGTATATAGCATTAATTTACTGTAGAATGATTACCAGAAATACTTTCTTGTCTGGAACCCAACTTATTTTTGTCATTTTAACTATCAACAGGCTTTCTTCAAGAACATAAAAAGGTAGACATGTCTTACAGATGTGGAAAAATAGACAAATTATTTGGAAAATCATTGTGGAAGTGTGGAAAAATGTTTCTATTATTTTTGTTAAAGTCATGTATCTGCCTTTGTGTTCTGCATCTCTTGGAGTACAAGCATTTTAAACTTACTCTGGCAGTTCTATAAGTTTCGAAAAACCTTGGCTGTTCTGTAGTGTGGAAAGTGAAACAGACTGAGTTCTTTTTTTTGGTCATGCTATTAATACATAACATTTTTAATACTTCTTTTATTTGGTGCCTAGAACCTAATGTCATAGACAAACTCAAAAAGTTTAAAATAAAAAGGACTGAAGTAGCTAGGAATACCTTGGAAAAGAAATATAAATCCAGAAGTGTTAGGATCTGATACACATTCATGATTACTATCTACAACCAGATAAGGAGATATTGTTTTACTGTACTTTTAAAATTTTGTTGTTTTTCTATTTACTTTGTTTCATAATATAAAAAGGAGGGGGTGATAAATACAATTAAAAGATGACAAAAACAAGATATGGTATATCAATAAGATACGGTTTTGAGATATTCAGAGCTACAGAGATAAATGTACTGTACTGATCTAATTTGAAAAGAAGTTTGAATAATTTCTTCATTCAGATTTATTCTGTATGTTTGATGAAAGTAATAAAATCTCATGCTATGAAATCAAATAGCATTGGTAAGGAAAAAGTGTCGTTCTAGGAAAAGGTATCAGTTACTTATTCAGGCTTGGATTCATCCCATATAGATTCAGATTATCATTGTAGGAAGAAATATCACTGACTTAGGCTTGGATTCACCCCATATCGATTCAGGGAACTAACCATGGTTAGGTAGTCTATATTAAGAATTTAGATTCCGTCTCTAATCAGTGGAGAGACATAACATTTCACATTCGGCTCACATAAATGTATTTCCTTTGACACTTCAGATTTAGACTAAAGGTATAATAGCTTAATCAGAACAGTGCTCCGATGAAAAATGGTGCATATGTGTGATGGTGGTAATTACTAAAGGAATATAAAGATTGCAGTGTAGTAATAAAACCAATGAAATATTATACCAATATAAAAATTACTAGGACACTACAAAAATGTGATTTTTAAAAATTTTTATTTACTTTTCTGAATTTTATTATTATTGTGGGTTTTTTTCTAATTTTTACAGGTGTATCATGAAGTGAAAGATGGAGATGTTCTAACAGTTGATCATGTGAAAAAAGTTCTTAGAAATGAATACCCCTATGCTGATGTTCAGAGCATCCTAAGTGTTCATTCTGAGTATGACGAAGGGAGGAAGGTATGTTGAAAGCAAAGTGGTAAGAAATATTGCAGTACAGTTAAGTTACTGCATTTCCTAAGCTGAAAGGTTACTAAATACTAAAGCAAGTAAAAACAGTATCTTTAAGTTAAATTTTTTTCAGCAACTATTCAGTTACTAGTGGAAATACTGAAAGGGTTTCTGTTTTACAGCTCTATTAAAATTTATTGCTGCCAATTGCTTTCAGGAGCAGAAATTTATTTCTAACAAGCATGGCAAAGGGGCTCTGTCACACTTAAGAAATAGTTTACCTGTATGTTCTGGGTGAGGAGCAAAAGGCTGTCCTCTATGCAAATCATTGTTTCCTTTAATTGTGCTTTCTGGTTACAGCGTCCTTTGGCAAAGACAGCTATGTATTTTGATTTAAAGACTGTAGAGAAGATGTTTTATCAATAGTTGATTATATTGATGATTTTCTGGTGAAGAATGATAAAAGTACTGTTTTTCTTCATGTATCTTCAGCCCTGCCATCTATAAAAATGTGTGTTTGACACATGCCATCCACTTTATTTATTTCCTTTTACATTTCTTTATATAATGTGTATTATATCCTTTCAAAAAGGTACATCTGCATAGCAAAAAAAAAAAAGGTGCTGTTTGTTTTGTACTGGTTGTTCCTTCTCAACACCAAGATGCATGGAGCATTCCATATAGAATCATGGAACAGCTTGGATTGGAAGGGACCTTAAAGATCACTCAGTTTGTAGCCTTCCAGAAAGTTACAATGAGAGAACGTGGAAGAATACAAAATAGGAAGGGGAAATGACTATTGTACCTTCTTTGGTATTTGTCTCACTTTCTCTGTTTGGGAATAACTTGATCTGCTTTCTTTTCAAGTAAAGGATGGCCTTTAAATGAAAAAAACCTTTTGAGGGTTTTTGGAGTGCTGCCTTTGAAGGAAAGGTCTATGTTGATCCACCTCAAACTACAGCTGTGTTTAAGTCCTTCTCCAAAGTTATTTGCCCTTTTTTTTTTTTTTAACTAAGAATATTAAGCAAAATAGTATTTTTCAGCAAGATGATAAAGCAAAAGTTTAAAAACCCATATAGAGATCAATAAATTGTTCTGCCCTTCTGTTTGAGAACTGACCCCCATGCGTCCTGTTTGTTTTCCAAATATCTCCTGTTTTGTCCCTGCTATTTGTGAGAATGTGTGACAGTGAATAGTACTTAGAGATTAGAGTTCATTGTCTCTTGATATTAGTTTCATTTTTTGCTACAGTCAGCCACAGTCCATTTAATTCTGTGATATTTCTGATATGATCAGGCAGGAGCAACCTTTTATAAAAAGACTGGCCTGGGTCCATTGCCTCAAGCTCTGTTTAATGGTGTGCCCTTTAACAGAGAAGAGATGGATGCTGCAGAGTTAGAGACAGTTATTCTTCAGAGGATTATTGATGCCACCGGGTTCTTCCAGAGGGCAGTGTTCATGGTACGTTTGAAATTTCTGAATGAACACGATGAAATATTTGGCAGTGGATTGTTTGAGTCATGTTTATAAATTGTATTATTTATAATGAAATTGTTTGAAATTAATAATATGACAATTGGAATTATGTTGTTGTTTATTATTTTATTTTATTGGTATTAATTTGCAGTCATGATTTTGAAACAGTTTATTTAGATCATACAGATTTAAGGAACAACTAAGCATATACAAATCATATGGAATTTCTTAACCAGAAACTGAGGGTGTGTTGTAGTTGTTAACTGAAAAATGTTCATATGGTATTTTGAAATACTGTGTGATATTTATACATTTTTGACCAGAAGTTGTCCATAACTTTTATGAAAGCTTTAAGCTCAGTTGAAAGATGATATAAATACTTGGTCCTTGCTTGTCTTGAAACTATAGGAGTACTGATTTATTTATGTATTATCTTCCTACAGGGTTTGTTAAATGATCGTATAAATGCAATAGATTTTCTTATGGATCAGAAAAATGTAGTTCCCCGTATAAACCCCACTATTCTTGGAGCAGAAAGAAGATACATACATTTCAGATCCACATCTGGTAACTATTTTTCTCAAATTGACTGTTATTTAATATTTTTCTTTTTTAAGTCTAACATATTGGTTTTTACATTTTGCAGTTCCATTTGATGTGCAGGACTTCTCTACTTTCTCCTTTTTGGACTCACAAGATAAAAGTGCTGTAATTTCAGACAACATGAAGTATTTAACAAGAAAAGGTATATTTATTTTGCTTATGGTTTGTATATTATATGTATGTGTATGTTGTATGCATATGTTATGTATGTGCTCCTTTCAGGGGCCAAATCATATCATGATATTATAAACATAAATGATAACAATATGGTAATTATTTCAGATTTGGTAGTTTCGAAATCAGATGATTGTCATTAACTCATTTTAAAAGGCCTGCTGCTGAAGCATCAGGAACTGGAAAAGTTGCAGACATCTGAATACCTGTGCACGTTTGCACACATCACACACATACGCACAGACACATACCCACTTTCCAGTTTCTGGGAAATCTCTCTATCTTCTTATCAGAAGAAATTTACCCTCTAGTTAAGCGACTAGTTGTTTTTGTTTTACAGACATGAAGCTAAGAAGTGTTTGAAAGACTTTTACAGTTTCTAAAGCAGACTCAGTTTTCATACTGGCATGGTTTTACTTGAAGATGATATAGAGAGTATATTAAGTTTTCAAATTACTTTTAGTTGCAGTATTATAAAGTGAAGACTATGAATTCTTTATAATATCTATATCTTATATAGATAGATATAGATATTTAGATATATACTATATAAATCAGGTACTTCTACAGCTGAAGGGATAATTAATTTTAATTTCTATTTGCTAACACACAGTTTGTTTTTCCTCTAGTTACATTGTTTAAATTTGATCTTTGAAGCTTTGTCTTTCTATAGAAAAGGAAAACAATACATAGTGATGGATTATCACTCATTTATACATGTTATCATGATAAAACTCATGCTTTTTTGTACATTTAAAATATTTTTGATGTAATGCATTTGAATTGCATATGCAAGTACTTTCCCACTGAGTTAAAAGAAATTCTGGGGGCATAAAACTGCGCAGAATTTTGCATTAGTCTGTATCATGTTAACATCTTGGAGTAGACAGTTAACCACTGCTGATTTACATCATCCCAACAAGGGACAGAGGATCCAGTTAGCAAAGTTCTATTCTTTCAGTAATTATTATGTGGTATTAACGTAGTTTTCATTTATTCCATTATCAGAAAAAGTATATTTAACATTTCTTAAGAATAAAATTCAACTGTACCTCTGTTTGATTCTCCATCTACAACCGGAGGTACATACAAGCTCGCTGTCAAATTATGACTGCTTTTCAATCTGTTGGCTCAGTGCAAAGATTCAGATCTCTTGTGTAAAACCCGTAAACTGTAAGCTGGAATCTACATTTCAAATCTCTCTCACCAGTGTGTTTTTCCAGACTTCAACAAAGCTGAACCACAACTTCTTCCTAGAATCTCACTAGAACCTTGTAAAATTCCAGTATAAGCATATTACCTTTTAGGGAACATATGATAGACCTGAGACTGATACTCTCCTGGAGACAATTTTGCAGATTTTTTTCATGAACCATTGCCCTTCTATGAAGATCAAAGAACAGGAGACTATAGACCAGGAAAAAGAAAAATTTTCTGAATATACAGCTATATGATAGTTTATTTTCTTTGAGCTGTATAGGATATATTCACATTTGTCTAGAAATGATAAGTTTTACCCTGCTTGGAGGACTCTCCCTTTGCTCTTGGGGACTGTAGTTGACCAAACTCATACTTTCTTATAACTACTTAATTATTTTCATGTCTGGCTATACGACCAATCTCCGTCAAATGTTCGTGAGAAACCTCTGACAAAGCAATATTTATTAAATGGAGCTGGTTTATTGTTTAGAGACGTTGTGTTTCCGTGTACAAGAACAGATCACCTATTTTAGCAGCTCTTTCATATTAACATGATAAAGTACCTCCTAAGAATTTTATTTCAAATCAGAGGGCAAAAGATACTGATGTGGCAAAAATTAGTCCTACATGAGCAGATTCATTCATTCTTTATTATTCATGAGAAGATTCTCCAGAGTGTAAAGCAGGATTATCTTTAATTTTCAGATGAAGATGCATTATATGCTGTTACTGTCTGGGTTATTGCTGATTTTGATAAGCCAGCTGGGAGACGACTGCTTTCTAATGCCTTGAAACACCTGGTGAGCTTCTAGCAGATTTTATTTTTTTAAATGTATTTTTTATTATTATGAATATGTTCTTACCAACATTGTGCACATTCAAAAATTATATTCTTAAATGGTCTCAGGTCAGGTTCAGACTTAGGAGACTGTGGATTTGTTTTGCTCTACTCTCCTTTGGTATTGGTATCTTATGGGCCTGTAAACAATCATTTGGTTCACGGACTACTGAAGCAGGAGACAAACTATGCTGTTGTGCATTGGAAGGCTGAATTTCATCCCAAATACAGACATTCTTCCAGTGATCAGGGAAGTTAGGATAATGCCTGGTCATGGGAACCATTATGCAGTGCTCTCCTGTATCATATGGCACAGTAATGGCCATGAAGCGACTGTTTTTCCCTATGCTATTTGTATGCTTCTGAGTCTAAAAGTTTATTATATTTAATATACTGATAATTACTTTTGTAATTATTTGTAGGAGAATTGTTAACGAGTTTACTTATTTTTAATTTCTTTGATATTAATAATAGGATTTAAAGTATACAAGCAAATGCCACGTGAGTGTAAATTACAAAAACTCAGTTTTGAGGAGTTTAGAAGAGTAATTACAGACTGATATTGGGAAAATACCTAGATTTACTTATCAGCAGTGAAATTGGAAACACCTTAAGGAAAAGGTGATATATTGCAGGGAGCGTGTGATACCAAGTACGTCCTAAAAAGACACTTGAACTGCAGAGATGAATATTCATTGCAAGTCTCATTTAAAGAAAAACCTTTCATTTATCTGAATGCTAGATCTGCAGTTCAAGGTTGACAGATGTATTCCCTCTGTAGTTTCACTTGCTTCCCTCTTCAGTGAGGAAAATATAGCATAGTTCCTAACTCTAGGAGGTGAGAACTGTCTGCGCAAGTCCCCATGTGATAGTGGCAATCTAGGAAAATCATTAGAAAAAGCTGTTCTGAATAAGGTTTGTTGCATCTTCAATGAAATAGCAGTTTAGTTGATTATTTTCATTCTTATTCATAGATTTGATTTGGATAAACCTCATTACCCTCCCTACAGCTTGGTCTAGTAATTTTTCAAAATTTCATGATAAAAAGATAAAAACACACTGGTTTTTTCGAAGTCCATTAATTTGCGTAGAGATTCTCTACCCATTTCCACTCCCTTTCATCTCTTGGGTCTGAGTCTAGAAAAGTAGAATTTCCATTAGGTGCAGAAGTGGCATAGACACTTATGTATGAAGAGTGCAAGGATCTGGGAGGGGAAGTGGTCAAAGGAAACTCAGTTTAACTATTCCAGCTAATATATAATAGTATTATTTTGAAAACTACTAGTATGTTTTAACTTAATTTGAAAAAAACTAGAGATGTGTTGGCTGGCAGAGACCTCTCCAGTATCCCAGCATCCTTACTGCTCTGGGGGTGCAAAGCCAGGAACAACAGTCCAAGTGCAGCCCCACAAGCACCAAGTAGAGGGGAAGAATAACTTGCCTTGATTGGCTTGTTGCCCATCTCCTAATGTAGCATACTATGCAGCTTGTCCTCTTTCCAGTGAGAACACCCTTATTTTAAAGAATACATTTTCAGGCTTTTCAAGTAAATGTTTAAAAAAACCCTAACCAACTTTTGTTAAGAGCTGCGTTTTAAATTCTGCAGCTAAGTATGTTGAATACCACTGATTTCATCCCTTAGTGTTGTATTCTTTATTGCAATAGAATCCATTTACCTTTTCTTCAGTTAGTGACACTATTTGGTCCTATCCGAGAATCATCAATCTCTCATCCTAAAATTTAAGTGTCATCACAGATTTTAGCAAGTGGAAGAGTTTCCTGCTGATTAAGATTAAAGACATAAGTGGATAAATTTTCTTGTATCTATTATATGCTCAGTTTGATATTTTTTGAAATCAAATAGAAAAGCACATCTACAAAAACAATCCTGAAATCTGTAAATGAATACTTGTATATGTACTTTGTTAAAAGAGCACCTCTGCAGAATGCTCAAAGTAATTATTCTGTCAAAAAAAAATCTTCTCTTTAAAATGTGTTATAAATCCTTACTAATAGCATTTTTACTGCTGGTTGAAGTTCTGAATTAGGCATTCATGTGTATTTTCTGAAGACAAATAGCTGCAAAAAAATAAATACAAAGATATTTCACAGAGTTACAATAAATACGCATACATTAGGTATCAGCAGATGTAAATGCAAAATTGTGTATTATTCTGTATTTTTCTTTGCAGAAAACAAGCAGTCATACACGAGTTGGAATTTTGAACAATCCTTCATCAAAAATAAAGGAAGATAACACAGCCATTGCAAGAGGAATTTTGGCAGCTTTTCTAACACAAAACAGCAGCAGCTTAAAAAGTTTCTTAAATAAACTCACTAAGGAAGAGACAGCAAAATCCCTTGCTGCTGGAACTAAAATTGTTAAATTCCTTGTCCCGGTGAGTGCAAACTAAATTAGACTACTTTTTTTTTTATTGTACATATTTTTTATCTTAAGGAGGTGCAGTTGAGAGTAACTGCGTTTAGCCAAATGCTATGAAGTTTTTAACCCTTACACAGTTTCTGGGCCAGCAGATTTGTTTTTGTGTGTTTTTTTTTTTTTTTTGACAATCTTTATGTGATGAAGAATAGACAATTTCTCTAAAGTAAAGAAAGAAAATGTAAAAGTACTGAAAAATGTAGAGTATGGCTAAAAAATTACTGAGACCAAAATGGTTTATTTTTCATTATTATTTTAAAGATTACTTTTCATTAAAATTACTGTTTTAATGCTTATCAAGAATTAAGATCGCAGAAGCAACTGTTTTTTATCTTTCTCTTGTGGTTGTAAGCAGTAAAAACTGCAGACTGAAGCAGTTGAGATTAATGAGTATTATATACATCTGGCCAACACTTTTTGGTATGTTTCTGTGAAAATATGTTGGTTTAAAATATAGATGTTGCTGACTTCAAAGTCTTCATATAGAGTAAATCTGATTTGCTAAATATCTGCTGCAAATTTCAGTTTTTGTTTCAGAAGAAGCTGTAAAATTTAGTATTTTTAAATAAGATTTGGAAGACTAGGAGAACTCTCTGGCACCATTTTGCAAAATTAATTAGTTAATTGTTTTCGATCATACTCTTATTGTTTAATAAATTTTGAAAGACATAGAACTAGCTAATTAAGCAGTGTATGTGCTATTATTTTTGTTTTGGTTTTTATTTTGTCATGTAAATTGTTTCAGAATTAATGTTTGATTAGTGTGCTTATTTCTAACTAGGAAGTATATATCAGAACAGTTTAGTATAGCAGGATAATTTTGACAGCGTCAAAATGTGCTGCATCATTGTAAGCATGGCAAAGTTCCAGCATTTTTTCCACTTGGAACATTGATTTGTCATGTGTCTCGCTCGATGTTGTTGACTTCCCTAAAACATGTTTAAGTTGTATTGAATGAACATATTTAAATGATACTTTTTAGAGTAATATGAATTTATATATATATATATATATATGTTTTTTTTCCCAAAGGAAAAAGGAACTGCATTCTTGAGAATGCAAGAATAGAGAATGCCATTTTTCATGCAACTGTGCTCTGGATCTTAGAAAAAATATTTACCTTCAGGCATAGCTTTCCTCTCATGGTTGTTAACAGTTGTTCAGGGGTAAAAACGGCACACTATCTAGTTGGGAGACTGTGGCTGCATACCAATAGCATATACTTAAACTGAATCTGAGTTTGTTTTATGTTGAATTTTGGTTACCGTGTAAGTTGCAGAAAATCTTTGCTTACTTCAGCTGTTACAATATTTATTTTTGCTGAATCATTTCACCATCTCATACTTTGTCTTTGCTTTAGGGCATGGATGATGATACTTTTGAGAAGAAGTACAACACCTTAGGAGTGGATATAATTAAAACCCACCAGATGTTCTGCCAGGAGGTTCTTAAGCTGCTTCCTGGGCAAATGGCTGTTATGAGCAATGGCAAGGTAAGAAATTGTCATCTGTCTTTTTGTAGATACTTTTTATTTCTTGGAACTTCAGCTTCAGGCTAAAGAAAATGCATGATAATAATTTCTCGCTTTTTCAGCTTGTTGGCAGAGAATGGTATGAATGTTTGCCTTGTTTATTTTCTATTTTGCTTTCCTCCTAATTTGTTTATTAGCTCAATTCCATGTGTACTCACATCATTTCCACAGCTATTTTAGAGAAAATCTGATGAAATGATACACAAAATACTTCAAATAGGCTAATATTTTATGTATTATTAATGATGCTTAAGACTAAATTTTGATCCTGAAGTTACCTATATTTCACATAGTTGGTGTAGGATAAACTAAATTAAGTTACATTGACTGGAGTGGTATTTTCAAGCTCTTCTCTTTTAGGAAAGAAACCAATTGTTTATAAACATTACATTGTTCTTTAGTCTTAGTATTCAAATAAAAGCATAATAGTTTTGTTCTTTACATTTCTAGTAAGTATATTCTGAAACAAATAGGCCTTACCACAGTTTGGCTATAGATAAACTGTGATTGAAAATAAAATGTTGGGTTCAATATTTAGTATTTGCTAATGACATTCAATACCTTACATTATAAATACAACTTATACAAACTACTCTTTAAGTCTTCTATTAATTGCTCCACCATTAGAAAGGAATAAGGATAATATGCTGGCATTTCACTTCTGGAAGCTCTTAATCTATACTTAGCTACTCTTGTATATCCTAACTGACTAGGATACTACTGAAATAATACTAATAAAACCATGTAACCTCTTTTTATTGATGAAGAACAAAAGAATTGTGTTGTTTTTTTCCATGTTAATAATAAAACTAAATACACAATGTTATTGTATAAGTGAAAGGTTATTACTGATTTCCTTGCCTAAAAAAGCTCAATTAATGTCCTGTAGTAAGTGTTGAGGAAATACTTTGCTGAAAGTGTGTTTTCACTTCAGAAGATTACTTTTTAAAAATGCGTGGGACAACCTTCATTTGTATCTTCGCTATTTCATCATTGGAGTTTTGTGTTTATGAGCAGAGTTTTTTTTTTCTAATTGGGACTTCTTCAAGAGTAGCATGGTGTTTCATAATCACACTGTGGTTTTCTCTATTTTGTGCATTATTAATACTAATAAAAGATTCAAAAGTGGAATGAGTTAGATGACCTCTCATTTCTAGGAAACAGCTGAATTCTGAGAGAGAGGCTTTCAGCACCAAATTTACATCCTGATATTCTACATCGTGGGGATCCTATATGCTCTTGAAAATTTGCCTGGGTCAGTTTAGTCTGGTAGACTATGAGTAGGAAATCCAAACAACATCCTCAAATCTATTTTCTAGGAGTTAGAGGCACTTTCTCTTGCTTCAGACACAAAAAAAAAAAAAAAAAAAAAAAAAAAATCTGTTTTTAGTCTCTGGTATCCTGCATTCCTCATTGCTCTTGTATTACTTTTTATCCATTCTTCTTCATTTGAGAAGCTTTGAGAAGTTAAGGTTGTGTTCACAGAATTAAACGGCTAAAGAGTGTGGTAGGAAGACAGTAGTTTGAATTTTGATCTAAAATAATGTACTGAACAAAGCTTTTTCTTAAACTTAGGTCTATTATTTCTGTACAGTGTACTCCTTGACATAGGTAGGTATAATGAAAAATATAATGGATATTTCCACTGCAACTGTTCTTTGTCAGACAGTTAGCTGTAATTACATAATAGTAAGAACCTAATCCTGTATAGTTACTTTACAGTCTATAGGGCTGGGAGGTTGTATAGTGAATATTTTGCATTCATTTAAAATATTAATATATTTTTGCTTACAAAATAAACATAATTAGGAAATTCTGTGCTTAGTAACATTATTTTTTCTCCAAGATACTGGGTCCTTTAGATGAAGATGAATTCCATACAGAAGACTTTAATTTGTTAGAAAAAATAACATACAGTACCTCAGCAGAGAAGATTAAAGCTATTGTCAAAGAGATGGGAGTCAGTACTAAAAGGTAAAATTCTTTCAGATTTTGAGTCTTTATTGTCCAAATAAATGATATAGTGCTTTGTTTACTGACAGTAACAAATTAGTAATCCTTTTGCATGTGGAACGTGAACAAAAATTCAAATATTTGGTCATAGTGCTCTTCATACTATATACTCATATATTGTATCTGCACTTAGTTTGTGTTTGTTGTTTCTATGCTGTATTTCTATACCATAGAGATATATTCTATGCTAGCTATTTGCTGTCCTCTCATTTAGCATGTGAGTACTTCTGTGTAGACAATTTTAAGGGTCCCTCATTTTCTTTTTTGCATTTTTGTTACAGACTTGGTATACTTACCTATTCAAACAATTGCCCTGTTTTCTAGAAGAAATGTCGTATCTGCTGAATTTTGTATCACCTTTATGCTTGGCCAATTATGCTTTGTAACATATAGTTTATATATGTAATAGAAAACCATATGTTGGTTTTCCGCTGCATTGCATTTACCCTGCCGCTAACAGCCTCTTTGGTACCCCTTGTTACAATGCAGAGCAGAAAAAAAGGTACCCTTTGTTTCTCAAGAGGCATGCACCTCTTTATCATTGGTTGTGTGTGTGAGGCTAAGGCCTAAGAGATCACTGCTTATCCAAAGGATCTTATCCTCTCCAACTTGTCTCATAATGTGTTTAGTTCTGCTAAATGATTCCAAATACTTTATCTACATTCACTGTACTTACAGCCAAGAGATGAGTACAGCTAACTGTAAACAATTCCTACTAGCTTTTGGTTACTTAAATAAAAATTAATAAGCTCAATAAAATCCAGTTTATCTTAAAAACACAGTAATAAGCGAATATTGATATTTGAAGTAAGAAATTGTATTGTCTTTGGGAATCATTAGAAAAGGAGCCTGTAGCGGCATGGACAAATGTGGTGCTCTGACACCCTGCTAGACAATATTCACACATCTGTTGACTGAAGAAGTAAGTATAAAGATGACTTCTAGCCAGCCTCTAATCTAAGCATCCAATTTGTGTACAAAGAAGAGAGCACAATTATGTTATCTTTACAAGCCAACTGTGGAGAAATATGTATTGACTTTTTGTGTCTGAGTATCATTTCTGCTGTCTGGAAGGACTGGCACAACTGAGAGAGTACCTACCAGGAAAAAAAAAAAAGTCATGAAGAAGTAGAATTATCAAGGAGATAAGTAGTGAAAGGCAAAACATATTTAATCAAATGTTAAGACTCAGTGACACTGAAATAGAACTGCTGAGATTTTTAAGGAGATTCCAGGAAGAAACACACACACAAAATAATTTATGTGGCCAATAAGCTAAAAGCTTTCTTCACTTAGGTATCTTCCTAGATGTTGTTACAAAGGAAAAAAAAAATGAAAAAAAAGGAATAAAGAGTTCTACATATCTGCAGATTGTACTCTGCAAACTGTGAGGCTGAGTGTAAATTCCGCTGATTCTGCATTGATTCATTTTAAGAAGCATACAATTCCTAAAGTCGAAGGCTGTAGTGGTTCTTTGTCATCGTCATGTGCCAAGTGTTTTACTCAAAGCTAAAAAATCTTGAGGTGATAATCTTCCAGAGTCCAGGTTTGGGATGTGAGCTTTTTAAATATTCCTTATGTAGGCAGGCTAAAATGCAAAAGCTTTACTCCTTTTCTAATGAAAATCATTGTGACTTGCATGTGCTTTATTTAATATAGTGGCAGTGATTTCATTATGAAAATAGATGCACTACTGTCGTCTTTGCCTAAAACAGAGGTGAGACAAGATGTTCAGTTACTCAAGGACCAGCACAGGTTAGTTCTGTCTGTCATGGTAATGGACCTGTAGTATTTTCGTATTAAAATTATAATATACTGATTGTTACATTCAGTTTTTTCATGTTACATTCGTTTTGGAAACTTCAATAAGCATTCCAGTTTTAAAAGTTTTTGATTGTATGGTTGTATGAACAATCTGTTCAGCTGTCCTAGTGTAATACATTTTTTTAAAGCTTTTAATAGATTAATTAGCGATACCTAATGGTTTTCCAGCCTTAGCCATTATTGAAGAAAGAGTGATTACAACTGGTGTGAATAGAAGCACTTATGTGGTTAGAAAACTTGGAGTACATACTTACATTTATCAAATGTAATAAGTAATTGCACAGATCAGAAGTAAATGAAGCCCCCATTAATTTTCATTAATGTGGAACTACAATATAAGCTTATTCAGTTTGTTAGTCCTGAGGATTCTTGGCAAGGCTAATACACACATGCTTATGCTTGTAAATCAATTTGTGGATTAGCAGTGTCACTCTTGACTCCTGTTCTTAGGTTGACCCTAAAATACAATAAGATTAGACTCTAAAATACAACTAGATTACATTCAAATGCAAATTGATTTGGCTCAATGGCACCTAATTCCTTAAAAAAAACTGAGCAGACTGTCTTGAGCAGACAGATTTACACTTGTCAGGCTCATACTAGTGTCAGTAGTCTACTTCACAGAGTCACAGAATCATCTAGGCTGGAAGACCCTCCAAGATCACCCAGTCCAACCTCTGACCTAACACTAACAAGTCCTCTACTAAACCATATCCCTAAGCTCTACATCTAAATGACTTTTAAAGACCTCCAGGGATGATGACTCAACCACTTCCCTGGGCAGCCCATTCCAATGCCTAACAACCCTTTCAGTAAAGAAGTTCTTCCTAATATCCAACCTGAACCTCCCCTGGCACAACTTTAGCCCATTCCCCCTCATCCTGTCACCAGGCACGTGGGAGAATAGACCAACGGCCACCTCGCTACAGCTTCCTTTCAGGTACCTGTAGAGTGGGATAAGGTCGCCCCTGAGCCTCCTCTTCTCCAGGCTAAATAGTCCCAGCTCCCTCAGCCGCTCCTCGTAAGACTTGTTCTCCAGACCCTTCACCAGCTTCGTAGCCCTTCTCTGGACTCGCTCAAGCACCTCCAGTCCTTCTGGTACTGAGGGGCCCAAAACTGAACACGGTACTCGAGGTGCAGCCTCACCAGAGCCGAGTACAGGGGGACAATCACTTCCCTGGACCTGCTGGACACACTGCTTCTTATACAAGCCAGGATGCTCTTGGCCCACTTGAGCACACTGCTGGCTCATATTCAGCCAACTATCAACCAAAACTCCCAGGTCCTTCTCTGACAGGCAGCTTTCTAACCACACATCTCCCAGCCTTTAGTGCTGCTTGGGGTTGTTGTGCCCCAGGTGCAAGACCCGGCACTTGGCCTTGTTGAACTTCATACAGTTGGGCTCAGCCTTCCTACCCTTGAGCAGGTCGACACACGCACCTAACTTGGTGTCATCTGCAAACTTACTGAGGGTGCACTCGATCCCCTCATCCAGATCATCGATGAAGATGTTAAAGAGGACTGGTCCCAGTACCGAGCCCTGGGGGACTCCACTAGTGACCGGCCTCCAACTGGATTTGACTCCATTCACTAAGACTCTCTGGGCCCAGCCATCCAGCCAGCTCTTAACCCAACAAAGTGTACGCCAGTCCAAGCCAAGAGCAGCCAGTTTCTCGAGGAGAGTGCTGTGGGGAACGGTGTCAAAAGCCTTACTGAAGTCAAGGTAGACCACATCCACAGCCTTTCCCTCGTTCACCCAGTGCATCACTTTGTCACAGAAGGAGATCAGGTTCATCAAGCAGGACCTGCCTTTCATAAAACCATACTGACTGGGCTGGATCACCTGGTGGCCCTGCCAATGCCGCATGATGACACTCAAGATAATCTGCTCCATGAGCTTCCCTGGCACTGAGGTCAAACTTACAGGCCTATAGTTTCCCAGGTCAACCTTCTGGCCCTGCTTGTAGATGGGCATCAAGTTTGCTAGCCGCCAGTTGACTGGGACCTCCCCCAATAGCCAGGACTGCTGATAAATGATGGAAAGCGGCTTGGCCAGCTCTTCTGCCAGTTCTCTCAGTACCCTCGGTTGGATCCCATCCATCCCCATCAACTTGCGTGCATCTAAGTGCTGTAGCAGGTCACCAACCATTTCCTTGTGGATTGTGAGGGCCACATCTGGCTCCCTATCCCCTTCCACCAGCTCAGAGTACTGGGTATCCAGATAACAGATAGTCTTGCCGGTAAAGACTGAGGCAAAGAAGGCATTAAGCACCTCATCCTTTTCCTCATCTCTTGTCACTAAGTTTTCCCCCCGCATTGTGTTTCTGATCCCAGATTTAAAAAATATGCCACAAGCACCTTCTTTTGTTGTCATTGTTATTGAGACCTAAAATACTAGGATGTACCTCTGTGAATCCTGTCTTTGTAATGGACACTAACAATAGCCATTTTTAATTTAAGCATAGCTGGGGCAAGCTTTCTGGAGCAAAGGCAGACACATTCTTTAATAGACGTGCACAAAAATTATGATCAAAATTAAAATTATGGTGATATTATTTCCAAATCCTTACTTGTTTCTGTTTGCAAAACTGTTCTAGCATGCTCTACCACTGTGC
Source organism: Nettapus auritus (assembly GCA_011076525.1). Lineage (NCBI taxonomy): Eukaryota > Metazoa > Chordata > Aves > Anseriformes > Anatidae > Nettapus > Nettapus auritus. The sequence goes on from CM021765.1 coordinate 151,667,771, forward strand.
TTGACCTGCCTCTACTAGTTGTTGGAAAGACAAATAGTGATATCAGTAGCCTATTTTAAGTGGCTAACTCCTTTTCTAAGGTTTTACTAATAACGTGGAGTGCTGTGCTAATTCTGTACTAGAGGGAGTTTGACCTCACTAACACTAATCACATTTCTAAGTATACTTTTTCTCGAAAACCATTTTGTGTATTTATAGCACATAATTTTTTTCTAAGTGAGGTTTACTACTTTCTCCTTTCTGTACAACCAGATTAGTTTAATAGAGTCTCCTTGACTTCCTCTAATGAAGTTTATCAAACTAAATTATCTTCTGTAATGCATAAAACTAATCTGTCTTATCAACTTTCACATTTTTCAGTTGCACTGTTATTTTAAGATTGTGTCACCATTGGCATTGTCAAATCTGATAGTTGTAGATACCAGTAAAAGAAAGAATAAATGCCACTGAAGGAAATTGTGGACAAGCGACAAAAAAGGCCCTTTTCTGAATTTTGCTTTCTGTTTTTCTTTTCTTTTATTGCTTTTATAATTAAGCATATATTTAACCGATAACCAGTATGGAACTATGTAGATTAATGCTAAATTTTAATTGCTGTTCATGTTTGGCTTTTCTAGTGATATCACAGGGGACAAAAGTGATTACTGAGAAAATGAGGAAAATATCTTCATAAGCAGTGAAATCTGAAGTGGCTCTTCTATTACAGATTGGTGCTTAAAAATGTTTGTTATTTCTATAATCTCAGTTTGGAGTTTTCACTTATTTATTGTGTTGTGTTTTTTTTTTAACAGCATAGTAAAAGTCAATCCCCAAGAGAATGAACCATTCTATGATGTTATTGCTATTGTTGATCCATTGACAAGAGAAGCACAGAAGATGGCTCATTTATTGATTGTAAGATGGTGGTCATTTCTTTTAATTTGCATATTTGCAGTTTAATTTGTACTAAACTTCTTATTTTCATGTAAAGTGTAGTCAAGAGGTAAACAGAATTTAGATATTTTGTAATTATCTATTTGGTTATTTAAATTAATACTAAAAAGTTGGGGATGATCTAATTCATCATTGTAAGTACCTTATTTGCAATTAAAATTGAGATCCCCTATGAACCAGTCCTCTTAGAAGTGAGTCCATAAATGCTCTTTACAGTCAGTACAAAGAAAGGAGGAATACGCATAAGGTAGAGGGAAAGGATCTCCCATCTCAAAATCTTAAAAGGCATATGCTTCTTTCCATTAAGCCAAACCACCTTAGTTTTCTAACGTACCTAAATGAGGTGGTCTAAATCTGACCCGTAATATCATCATAAGAAGATTGGACTATAAACCTTTCAGCTCTTGGAAGGGTATTTCTCCATTGATTAATGCTACCAGGTATATCTAGAAGTCTTCCATTGTGTGTAGCTATTGATCATCTAAAGAGAGACTGTCCTAAAAACATTGCTCATGAAATGATTTTCTTCTTTCACTAGCTACAGAATATCACTCTGCCTCAGGTTCCTTTATAGTTTCCCATAAAAATGTAAATTTTGTCTTCTTTTTATGGTCCGTTAGAATTCTGAAGCCCTTTACTTGATTTTTGCTGCATCCTGTTTTATCTTTTTCTCTGCAGTAATTATGGAAGTTTCATAAATTCTTATATCACTTTTTCCCCTCCCATTTTCATATCCTTTTATGCCTTTTGTGTAGAATGGTGAGGCACCCCGTCACTCTTCATATATAATAGTGATACAAAATAAGACATTTAAAAATTTCATGAAAATTCTCATAGCACAAGTTTCTGTTTGTTTTGAGACTCTTAAATACTAACTTTTTTCCCTAGAATCAGATCTTTCATTTCACCATTCTCTATTAAAATGAAATGTTGATCCTACCAAATGAAAGTGTTTAGGTTTTGGAATTGACGGGAAAGTCTCTCCATTCAGCCAGAAGTTCATTTTCTAGCAAGTTGCCTCAAGGTCTTTTTAGCTGTGATCAGAAGCCTTCATTTCTCTTAGTGCAGCAAATTCCCTAATGAGCAATATCTTCCTTAATGGATGTCTAGGCAAATGACTCCCATGGTGTACCAATCTGTTCAGCCATCGTAGATGCTACTTGATTCATAGGAGCTCTAGTCTTATTCAGCTTGCCAACCCTTCAGAGAGAATAATGAAATGCTATTGAAACAAAGCAAATCAGAAATATTTTAATGCAGATGAAACTTACTTTCAAATTGTTTTTTGTTTTTGTTTTTTTAAATTAAAAATAAATTAACTTGATTTCTTTCTTTTAATTCGTATTATCTGAAAGGCTACCAATGTAGAAATATTCATGAAGAATTTTTGACAAAACATGCTTATGTATACAGCAAGCCCCAAACTCAAAGTTTCTGAATGGATGCCTCTCTGATTATGTTGCGATATATAGGCTGAGAAAGTTGGAACTGTTCATCCTGGAGAAGAGAAAGCTCGGGAGGGATCTCATCAATGTATACAAATACCTGAAGGGGAGGGTGCAAAGAGGGCAGAGCCAGGCTCTTTTTAGGGGTACCCAGTGCCAGGACAAGACGCAATGGGCACAAACTGGCCCACAGGAGGCTCCCTCTGAGCACCAGGAGTCACTTCTTTACTGTGTGAGTGACAGAGCAGTGGCACAGGTTGCCCTGAGAGGTCTCCTCCTTGGAGACCTTCAAAAGCCACCTGGATATGGTCCTGGGCAGCCTGCTTGGGGTGACCCTGCTGGAGCTGGGGTTTGGACCAGACAGTCTCCAGAGGTCACTTCCAACCTTAACCATCTTGTGATTCTGTGATATAGGTGACAAATACTGTAAGCTTTAAGTACCAGAATATATTTATATTTAAATAATCTGTTTTGAGTAACAACGAACTAGTCCTAACTTATGAAGGTGGTCCCAAAGGTGATGTGAAAAAAGTAGAAATTGCTTCTAAAAATGAAGACAAAATTGGAGGTTTTTCTCATGGTTCACCAAAAAACACTGAAAAAATGTTACAAATTCTGTTTGTTCAGTGCCACTGAACAAACTACCCATCTCCTAGCTTGGTTCCAGCAGTATGAACTGCTAAGATCCTACTACTTTTTTTTTTTCTTCCTCAAGTAATAGTAGCTACTGAATTCAAAGACCTCAAAAACGTGAAGTGAAAAATCCACCCTTTTTTTCCTGTCAATCATCTTTTACCTTTTTTTTTTTTCCTTTGTTCATTCTGTCTTCTGGTAAAAACTCTTATTCCATTCCAAAAGTGAGGAGAAATCTCCAAAGGGAGCCTCTTCTGATAATCAAGTCTGATTTTCTATGTAACATGGGTCATGGGACTTCTTTTGATCAATTAGCATTTGAAGTAGATTTTTATTTTTTTTTTTTCAATCTAATTTAAATATTGCTAAGTGTTTAGGTGCCGATCACAGTTCTTACTGAGCTTTTCCAGTGTTAATTAACCTATTAAACTCAGACTTGGAATTGCAGATTTTAATTTAGCTCCATGCTTTACACATTCATCTTCTCTTCATTTTGTCAGCTCTGTTGAAGATTCTGTTGTAAGAGATTGTTTTCGGTGTAGATGTTTCATGTTGTGGTGATGTTTGCACACAGTTCCAAGAGATTAGTTGAATAATCATGGTTTAGTGAGTTAATGCTTTTTGGATGAGTTGTGGTAACTGAGGGTAAGCGTTTGAAAAGTGACTGCACATACAAAATAAATTTTATGCTTGAATCATTTTCAAGACATGTTTGCTGAAATAATTCAGCTATTTGCTACAGTTTGAAATACAGAACAAAATTCCCAGGCTGCTCTTTGCATTTTCTTAATTGAAGTAAACAGAGTGAATTCATTGAATAACTTGCCATATCAGAAGCTTTCCAATTCCTCTTATTCATTGACCAGAGAAGAATTTTCCGAATTTTCCTCAGTTATTTGCTGCTTAACATTACTCTTAATGTTATGAATTACTACTCTTCAGGTATGAATATATGGATGGAGTATGTTTATATACCTCTGGTTTTTAAAAGCTCATATTGGGCAATACCTGTAATAAATCTAAAACATTATTTTGCCCTGAAATTCTTCCTCAAGCTTTCTCTGTCTAAGGAAGGAGTTACCTGAGCTTTATTCATTCTAGATTAATTTGTTTATCTTGAAAGCTTTATGAGGATTTGAATAAATACAAGTATCATTGCTGTTCAGTTTCTCATTTCCTGGTTCTTCACTTGTTTTCACCCTTATGCCATTCCCTAGTCTTCATTTTTTGCTCAATAGTTTTTCAGTGATGGTATTCAGGTGAGGCAAAGGATGAGAATGACAAACTGTGAACAATGTTTCAGCTATGCAAAGCTGTAGCACTATAGTGAAGAATATGCAGCTATGGGTTGAACCGAGGAAAGAAAAATACTGTTGATAATAAAAGAGAGATTTAAGGATGATCATTGTCTTGCTTTGTTCCTAATTTACTTACCATTGTAGTAATTTTAGCCTTAGTGGTATCAGTATTTTAACTGAGGTTTAATATCTTACTTGCTTTTCTGATAATATCCATAAAGGTAGACACAGCTGCTTTATACTTCCACATAAGCACTTTTGATCAGAAACCACATAAATGAAGATAACTTAGTAAAGGTTTTTAAGAGTGCTTTAAAGAAATTAAATACTTTGTTAATTTTAAACAAAACAGATTGCTCACAAAGAACAAAATCTAGTATAACATCTCCTGTATAACAACATCCAGAAAATTAGTATTTTAGAAATGAATAGATGAATAAACTAAAAAAGAAGTAGAAATTACCTTAAATAACTTAAATGTTTTGAAATTGATTGAATAGCTTAGTATACCATTGATCTATTACTGACAATACTAGAATAGTTTTATGAACTTTACTGTATTCACCAATTTACTGCATACAGCAATTTTAGTAAGACTGAAGGTCATTGTTTTAAGATTGGTTATCGGATCAAAGGCACATGTTGTACTTACTTAAAAGGGCTTTAAAATCTTCCAGAAAATACAGTATGAGAAAAGTGATACTTTTGTGATTCATTGGAAAAGTGATTCATTCGAAAATAAGGATAGCTGCTCTTTAAAAATCCATATCACTGGTAGAAAACATTAACATTTTGACTATCAAAAATATTGTGTGCTAAATCATTCAGATTTGAAAAAAGTCAAATCTTTATTTTCAATAGCTAACATCCCTTAATATACAAATATATTAGGAACTTTATAATATTTGAGATTTCTACTGAAGCTTGAGAAATGACAGGATGCCACAAGGATAGTTTTGGCTTATTTTCAAAGTTTGATGATTATCAAGAACCATTTTTAATGCACTTTTTTTTTTTTCTGTAGGTACTCAAAGACATCGTCAATATGAAACTCAGGTTGTTTTTGAACTGTAGATCTAAGCTGTCAGAAGTGCCACTGAAGAGGTGAGTAGTTCATAGTTTTTCTTACAAGTATATGATCTCACTTGAATTAAGAAAAAAAGCCTTAATGGTACATACTCCATTAAGAAAGAAAAAGTGGGTGATGTATATGGTTTCTTCTGTTGCATTAGTTATTTTCTTTGAATAAAAGTTAAATGTTACTGAAGTACTTGTCTAGAAAAATTTCTAATTCTAAGAAATCAAACATTGCATCACAGAGGAGTGATCTAGTCCCTCAAATACCCCTGTCACAAACAATCCCTGTAGAAGTCAGTGGAGAGTCTTTCATGCCTGTGGACATTCGTAGAGAGAGATTACCTATCTAACTTGGTCGCATCTTGATTTTTACAGATTCAGTACACTAAATTTAAAGATAAAATTTGTCTGAGTAATGTAAAGTCTATACTGGCAAATTCATTTTAATTCATTAAGGACCCAGAAAGCTTTAAATTGAATTTTCTCTTAACTCGCTATAAAGACTAGGGTTCACTAATTCAGTTACAGACATTTACACTGAAGTGAACTCTCAAGAGAGGACTTCTTTCCCTCTAAGAGACACATTTAAGCACCACTATCAGTCCCTTTGGCAGAAATTTTACCTATAATCTTGTCATCAGCGAGAGCTGATGAGAGTGTCTACTCTTCATCCTGTAGATTAGAGAATGAAATAGTTGTCTACAAAACAGAAGGCCTTATTTTCTATTCCACTTCAGAGAAAATGAATGCACATCTCTTATATTGCAAGAGTGTGACTTCAGAGTATCTTGTGTGAACATTGTCATGATCGCTTTTAAAGCTAGCCACTTTACAGGTTTTAGAGCTTCAGAAAGGTAAGAGGAAGAAGTGCAACCTCTGCCCTGAGGACAGGTTGTATTTTTCTCATAGCAATGTTTTCATGTGAAAAGCTTGTACACCCTAGTCCAAATACTTTGTGGGAAAACTCTATTCTTCTTACCTTTTTACTTTTTTTAAAAAAAAACACTTTCATAGTAATTAAATGTTTTCTGTTTTTTTCCATACGAAGTACTCATTGCTTGCTGCTTTCATTCTGATGGAGAAAGATGGAGATCTTCAGTGCTCATCTTTCTCTGTTCTGATTCTTCTCATTTTGTTAGATAGCACTACAGGAAGGAGGGAGAACATAATCATTATGTTGTTTCAATAATCTTTTCCCTAGGGAATAAGAGTTGGAGAAGAATAGAGAGACCTCTCCTTCTCCATGCTCTCTGTCTTTGCTGCTGCTAGTGTCAGGAACTGTTCCCAAAGACACTTTTTCCAGCAGATTAGTCCTTCTGCTTAGTTTAGTGATAGAGATAGTGTGAATCCAAGGCAATACACAGTCAAGATATTTAGATGCCCCTCTTGGGTATTTTTACTTTCTAAGCCATTAAGAATATAAGTGGAAGCTATGCACATTCCCAGCAAAAATTTATCCAAAACAAATCTTCCAAATCTTCAGCATTTGAGAGAATGTATATATTGTCTGACAGTATTCCACAGTATTTTGTAAGAACAGGGAGATGCCATGCCTCCAAACATCATTAATGTGGTAAACATTCACTGTATTATAGCATACTTTGGAAGAACATTGTATTTGCAACTCAGCCTTCATATTTCAGTTAACGTGGAGCTTTTTTTTTTTAACATTTCTTTTTCAACAGCTTCTATCGTTTTGTTCTGGAACCAGAATTAATGTACGGGATCAACAAACACCTTCCTTCTGAACCTGTGGCAAAATTCTTAGAATTGCCAGAATCATTACTTTTGACTCTAAACATGATCACTCCTGAAAGCTGGTTGGTTGAAGCAGTAAACAGTTCCTGTGATCTTGATAACATTCATTTACAGGATGTAAGTAATAATTTGTAAACATTATAAAACTTGTATTAGACCTTCGACCTCAAGAGGGAAAAAGAAATCTTGTGGGATTTTTGTCTGTTTTCCAGAAATGCTTTCTGTGCTAATTGATAATTTGGTCAGTATTTTACCATTTTTATTTTCATTGTCTGTTTTTCCACATTCTGTTTCCTTCTCTCCCTCTCTCTCTCTTTCTCTCAAAGAAGAGTCTTTAAAGAAATCAATGGAAAAAAAACACAGAATGCATAATACAAATAGAAGTACTTTACCTGCTGTGTTGAGCTTTTAATGTTTATGGAAGTATGCATGTTTTTTGAGATTAAAAAAAAAAAAAAACTAAAAAAGGGATTTTGTGTGTTATTTGTGTTATTTTTGTATTTCTCTTTACTTTTTTATTATGTATTTTTGGTATAAATAGGATTAACCTGATTATATCTTAAAATAAACCTGAATACATTGCTGCTTATTAATATAGATAAAAACATATATTTAAATATTTGACCCTTTTTAGTTTAATTTTTTTTTAATTATATTTTTAATCTTCAGTTTCCAAATAACCAAATTTGTTTCATTCACTAATCTTATGCAAGATATTGAAGGTGTTTGAAGGACTAAAAATGTGATTTTGGAAGGTGTATCATAAACATGAAGTTTGGGATTTAACTTACCAAAGCTAAGATGTCTCTGCTTTCTCAATAGTCAATGGAGAGAAGGTTCTTCTAGATTTGGCCGTTTTATCTTGGATACCTATTTTAAAATTGAGAAAAGTTCCCCCTGGAAAAGGCTTTCCCTTATTTTTGACAGTTGAAGTTAGGTGAGATAAATCCCAAACAACATGTTTGTCATTGTAATACGCTGCTTTTTCCAAGTAGTTAAGTGATGTAATTTAATAAAAAAATATATTTCCACAGATAAAAGGGACTGTTATAGCAGAATATGAACTGGAATACATGTTGCTTGAAGGACATTGCTTTGATGTGACAAGTGGACAACCTCCTCGAGGGTTACAGTTCACCCTGGGCACAAAAAATAATCCTGTCATGGTTGATACTATTGTGATGGCCAACTTGGTAAGTAGTAAGTACAAAACAGTCATATGAAACCAATTGCACACTCTTCATGAGAATTCTTTATGAGATTGTTGTTCTTAATGGAGAAATCCATTGTTGTTCTAAACAGAGAAATCCATTTCTCCATGTTGCAAAATTACCAATGTTAAAAGTAACAGCAGTATCCTGCAGTTGAGACTGTCTACAAAAGAAGATGTGCATCTCTATTTACCCAGCTTTTTCCTCACACTGTTAAAATCCAATATAGATTTTAGTTTAGCCTAATTTTAGACCCTTATCTGAAGTGCCTAAAGGTGGAGTCTCATTGCCTTAAGTCAACAGTAGGAGGTAGATATCCTCAGATGAATATTCCACCAATAAACATAAGGTATGAATCACTTTTTGATAAAAATAACCATTTTTGTTAAAAAATGATCCAAGCAAACAAGGCTCCTGTTTCAGATGCTTCAGAGAAGTGCTTAAAGCCTTTGTGGACAAATCCACACCTCAGAATTCCTCTGGTCACCTGAAGTAATTATTTCTATAGGCATTTGTTTGTAGATTGGAAGATCTTGTGATTCCTGAAGTGAAAGACTTATTTTGTCATGTCTAAAGCAATTTTATAGAGAAAGATTAACTTTGATGAATAAGATCAGTCACCCATCTGCCATTCTCAGTTCTCTGTGAAAATTGCATCATAAAGAATAAAATGCTTAATAAACTGTGAATCTTCGACATTTACACAGCTACTGAATACTTTCTCAACAGCAGGTGTTCAACATGATGTATCTTCTGTGTTGGTTTCTAAAGCTTATTTTGTCTGCCTTTCACACCGTGATACCTGTATGCAGTATTCCTAAATTGGGGAAGAGTTGTGTTGACTTGAAAATTGTTACAGACAAATTTTTTTAATTTCAAATAAGCTTTTCTGCTTAGGGTCTATTTAATAATTCACGTCTTTACTGCTCACTTACTGTCCTAGATGAAGATTTTGTATATACCTCAAATTCAGCTAGAAACAAATGGAACACATTAATATGGACATACAGGAAAGGTGATACTATGCCATATTGCATTCAGGATTAGTGTGGCAGTAAGTAGTGTGTATTGACCTTGGCTGCAGTACCAAATGTTCTATAGTTGATGTTTGGATATTTACATGGTTGATAATGAAATGCTGACAGAACAGTTGCCTGTCTTTTTACTTTTTCATAGGGGTATTTTCAGCTGAAAGCAAATCCAGGTGCTTGGACACTGAGATTGCGTAAAGGGAAATCTGAAGAGATTTATCAGGTGTTTTCGTAAGTATTAATCTGTCCTTATGAAACAGAAATGAATCTGCTAAAGTTCAACATATTTTGAAAAAATATGACAGTACTGAAGAAAAATGAATGAAAATAACATGAAAAAGTAGAACAGGAACCAAATGATGATTTAAAGTTTGTAACAGATGCCTTATTTCCTGATAGTGTAAGGGGAAGAAAATATAAAACTTAAAAACTAAATTTGAAAGTGTTCTTTTTCTGGGCGATTTTTCATAAAATAGAATTACTAACTACTAATTTTACTGCACACCTGCAAAGCTAAGTAGCAAAATAAAGAAGTGTTTCATTTAATCCATTTGAGGATGATCTAGAATTGCATGTATACATTGAGAGGCTGGAAATAAAGTGGACTGTGTATGATAGTTTATACTGTATTCCTAATATTCTAAATACTGCAATAATTTTTTTACTTCTGTCTGGAATCACATTTTCCAAAGTTGCTCGACCAGGTTTGGTTTATCTGTGAAATTTTACCCGTGATTCTAGTCCAATACTGTTTTTAATCAAGATCTGCTTTTGAGTAGAGGTGTCTATTGAATGATTGTAGTTTTAATTTCAGACTACTTATTGTGCAATAGTGTTTTTCTACTTTCTGCTTCTTGCATTTCTGAAATGACTGTTGAGATATTTTGTCCTAAGCATTGATCTTTTTCAACATAAATTTAGTATTAGTTGCTTTCTTATTTTGTTCAGTAAGTTCTCCACTCTGATAAGACATCTCTTCTCTTTACGTTGAGCTAGCCTGTAATTTAAAATTTGAAATTGCTTTTGTTTCCATAATTGAAAGACAGGATAGAACAGAAGTATTAAATATTCACGAGTGTATAGTTTTCAAAGTATTGTTTAAAGGCATGTTTTATTAAGAAAAAAAAGGAACTAATCCACTCTGCAGCTTTGTGTGAGATATACCTGACATAAATAAAAGTATTTCTCTGTAATAAATGTGGGTAGATATGTTCATAGTATTATAGACCTTTCTCTCTTTTTCCTTTAATTTTTCTAATTTCTGAGCTGAAAATTCTGAGTATAGTCCTTCATCATGCAGAGGCTCTCCATATATCTCAGTCATCCTTGTTGCTCTTATTTGTGTCTTCTCTAGTTCTGGTCTATCCTTTTGAGTTGGTTGGCCGTAATTAAAGACAGACTTGTGGTATAATAGCATCAATAAATTTTTTACTGCTTCGTTTTCTATTAAGTACTAATGCCTGATCTCCATTTTCAGTGCTAGGCACTAAGCTCAGTGCTAGGCACTAAGCTGGTATTCTTAGAAATCTACTGTCTCAAGATCTCTTTCCTGAGAATTATTAGCTAATTTAAAGCTTTTTACAGCTTAATTATCATTAGTGTTGTTTTTTTTTCTTGTGCAGCAATTTCCATTAAGTTCTGTTAGTACATTAGTACTACTAGTTTCGTTAAATTTCATTTGCCTTTGTATCTTTCTCCCTTTGTCATAAGATTTTCCTGCATTTCTTCAATGTTTTAGGTTTGCATAAGGCCAAAATTCTATTTTAAGCTACAGTATATGTTATAGAAAGATATACAGTTATAGAAAGAAATACACCTTGTTAACCTGGATTGCCTGTGCCCTGCCATGTTGCCTTTCCAAACAACGTTGGGATATTTGGGGATATTTGAAGTCCACCATGAGAACCACAGTCTACAATCACAAGTCATCTTGCAGCTTTGTAAAGACTTCATCTAATTCCTCTTCCTGATCAGGCAATTTTTACAGACACCCACCACAATGTAACCTTAATCTCTCTTTTCCACAAGAAAGCTCTGTGCCCATTACTTTGTGCCAGGTGCAAACCATCTTTCGTGACTTCTCTATCTATCCTTCCTAAGAGGCCTTCGAATCACTCAAGCCGTGAGCTTCTCTGCCATTTTTGTGATCCTAATGAGATCATGGCTTCACAGCTGTGAAACTTCTAATTTCTTCTGTTTATTTCCCATCTTGTGTGCGTTCCCAAACAGGTCCCCAGCCATGCTGCTTTCTCAGGAGAAGTGGGAGAGCCTTCCCTTAAGCACTTCCTCACTGCTGACATACTTCTAGTTGTTCTTAGTCTTTGGTCGGCATTCCCTGACAAACCTGCTGTAAAGCCATCCTTTACTGTGGCAAAGTGGTGGATCAGGTAGATCCCACCTCTCCTCAGCAGTCCTTTTTCATTGAAGAAGGTACAATAGCCATAGATGCCAAAGCCATGCCTGTAACACCAGCTGTTTAGATACTTTCCCTGTGTGTTCTATGTCACAGGATAGATCTGTAGTATATGAGGGCTTCCTCTTTAAGCTTTGGATTCAGTCCATTGTAGGGAAACATCATTGTTTTATTTTAGCTTCTTGCCTTTTTTTTTCTCTCTCCCTGTAATTCTGTGGGCTGAAATAGGTCTATTTTCTTATAAAATATTTATTATTACTTGGAATTCAGGAACACAGTTGCATATGTTTAGTCATCAACTGCTATTATAAAATGAGAAAAATGATGACCATGTTTGCTGTTTCGAGTATTTAGTTAATGCATCAGTTCCAGTGTTACAGGGAGACATGTTAACAGGATATAAAGTTCCTTCTATTTGTTTGCAACTTTCAATTTATTTTGTTTCAAAAATGACTTACAATCTGTTGAAAAAGCAGAAAAGCTTAGTATTTATCCTAAGAAGTTCACTTAATCTCCACCAACTGGAGCTATATAAGACGTCTAATTAAATATTCAATTCTTAAAGTATACAAACTGATTTATGAAAGATATCATTGTAAAAAAATGTAGTGAGCTGTAGTTGAATTAAAAAAATGAAGCAAAGTGAAGCAAAACCACTCTACTTTCTAGGTTGGTTCAAAGGAAACTTAAAACATCTGCAGTTTTTTTAAGATATTCTTAAAGATTTTCTTCAAGAAGTAATAAAAAAGGGGTTTACTGAGCCCGGCTAAGCTATGTATAATTAATACTTGACGACAAATCTAAAAAATAACATTTATTTCATTTAATTATTACAAGCCATAGACTTAGAATGTAACAGCTAAAGTATGTCTGGGGGGTTGTACCAGCATCTCTGATACTACTTTTAATGATATCAGTATTAATGGTATCAAACTGCTGTCAGAACTCATGCAACTGTTTGATAACATGGAATTTTGCCAAGAGTTATTGCAGGATATTCTTTATCCTTGTACATTAATCAGAGCCACTCCTGTTAAACTTTACTTGACCTGTTCTGTTGAAGCACAGGCCTGTTATAATAGGAGTTTTAGGGGAAATACAAGATTCTGAAGTCACGTGTTTAATGACTCAGTGCGTATTTTGCTTCTCTCACAGTAACATCTAATACACATGCAAGGAATTTATTTTTACTCTGTGTAAATACACAGCTTTTGAAATAAGCTTTTTTTTTTTTTTTTTTTGTCAAATACTGGTTATAACAAGGATCATTATTTAGAAGCAGTCACACTTGTAAATCAATGTTATCAATAAATTACCATGAATGTTAGGAAAATTAAAATCAATATACTCAGTGACAGTCTGAACACTACTTGTTATTAGAGCTTTGAGTCTGTGATGTCAGTAGGGAAACAGGCGGGTATTGCAAGATAATAGTTCACTACAAAGATAAATAGATATAGCCTCCTGCTGAAAATTTCATTTTTAAAAAGGCAGCTGGGTATAATGTATTATATTTTGATGGTATGCAGACTGCTTAACTGAAATTTGTATTTTTTGCAATTTGGGGAAGGAGTTGTTTGTTTATTCTGAGATTTGAAAGGGTCTCCATTTGAGTGCTTTTTTCTCCGTATGGAAAATTATAATGTATTTGTGTTTAAAAGTATGTAGGTATTTTGAAACAGATTAAGGCTGTGACCTATATAATCTGCTGGACATGTTCAGTTTTATTCAATAATTATGTAACAGTGAAGTAGTTATTGTTAAATATTTAGTAGTGTCATCATTATGCAAGGCATTTTGCTAAGATTTAAAAATGAAGTTGTGCCTGCCTTCACTGAGTTGGTAAGTTACACTAACAGTGCCAACCCTATTCATTAACTTTTGGACAAAGCACAGAGTCCTTACTGGATTTGTTAAAGGAATTTTTACATCATCATACCAGTTCTTCCAAACCCCAGGTCAAAGCATTTTCATATGATCACTGATTTGACATGTGCATCTGTTACATTAATAGAATTGCAATATGCTGAGCGTCATGCACAGATACAGGAGGAGAGATCCTACATAAGAATCAGCACTCCAGTTTAAAATTAGAGAAGAGTATGATGGACTCAGTTTTCTGTCAGAGAGATACTTACCTCCAAACAAATGAACGTTTTAGTCTGTAGCCGTTAATAATGTAAATGAGTGACTAGAAGTCAAAATGAAGAGAAGTACTTAGTCAAGAAAAAAAAACAGTGTTACAGTAGGAAATATAAAAAATATAAATGGAGAAACAGATCCATTATATCAAGATGAGCATTAAGTGTAATTAATGGTAACCCTCATTATTTCCAATACATTGTTCATACTGGGACAAACTCATCACAATGAGCCCAGTTTGGAGTAAAACAGTTGTGAGCTCATGAAGTTGGAGTTGACAGTGGGGGATCCATAGAAGGGATTTAAGGAGTGATGTTAAATTCATGGCCAAACCAAACAGTTTGAGAAAAATTTAAATACTTTGGAAAACTATCTTCATCAGTGGAGCTGCAGAGATAGCAACAGAACACATAACATGGAAATTTTGAGGTAAATGAGAGAATAAAAGAGAAAGTTTTGACTGTGGAAAAAGTAAGGGCAAAAGTAAGACCACTTAAAATCTTGACTGTGCCAGCTGCTGCCATTTCTGCTGTCAACAGAAAAGAGTTCGGCGCTTGTTTTACTATTTTAGAGCTTTTTAATTGCACTATTTATGGTGGAGATCAGTGCCCTTTTATGTTGAGTGCTGTGATAAGAAGACAGTTCTTGACTGACTGTTCATATATGCAATATTTTAAAAGTGTGAAAGTAAAACTAAATTGGTGGAAAGGTCAAGATAATTCTGAACATTGTTTTGTGCAAAAATCGCTATGAAACTTAGTGATCATAGGTTTTAGGGAAGTGTATTAAATAGAAAATATGGATAAAAATACATAAAATCCTGACACTTTTAGGTAAGTAAAATGAAACAGATTGAAGAAAAAAAAAGTGGGGGGCAAAACGAAGGGGTAACAGATCACTTTCTTAAACCAAGGTTTTGTATGTGTAGCTGTAGCAAGGGAAAGCCATATAATGGTGTTAAAGAAAGGATTGAAGGAAAAATATATGGGCTTATGAGATAGAAGATCTATAAAATTTGAGAATTATGCTATTACACTGCAATACAGAGAGACAGCAACACTTTTCATACTTTTTACTGAGTGGATGAGTGCAGTTTAGAGATGCCTGAATAGCTTTAAAATGATGTTTGGGGGCAAATGTTCATGTGGTGTATTGCTTACACCCCTGCCTGTTACCAAAGCCAACCATTTTTACCAGCCTTACTCTTTCAGCACTGTGATGAAGCTTTCACCAGACCTTTTAAAGTAGATTTATTTTAAAAGTCCATTTAGTGCCAGCACAAAGCAATTTCTAAGAATTTTTCCATATTTGAGAAATGAAATGTAGTTTAATATTTTAATACAATATGTATCTGTATAGTGCATAATAATATATTCAGCTCTATATTGCTTCATTTTTTCATCGGTTGATAAAATTTCCTGTAAAAATTCAAATTAAAAAGCGAGGGTTAAAACTGAGGGCAATGACTAGGAATGAATAAAGCTCCGGAAGTGTTTGAAGTTAGGATATAATTAGGTGCAAGCGAAGAAATTTTGTTTCTATAAATACAAGCAATCCTAAACCTTATTCTTTAATTAAACACAAGTGATAATGCATGTTTTAATGAGTTAGTACATTTGCACGTTTTTTTTTCCCCTCACAGCCATGAAGGAACAGATTCTGTAGCTGACCTGGCTGATGTTATTGTGGTATTAAACAACTTCAGAAGCAAAATTATCAAAGTTCAAGTATGTAAAGAGATATTTTGTCTGCACTATTCCTATATATATGACTAAAGTTCACATGTCTTAGGCTACATTTAAATGGAATAAATATACTGGAATATATCATTTAGATTTTGTAAATTTAAATAGAGAAGGGTATGTAAATTAATCTGGTTAATTTGTCCAAGTCAGGTTGTACTAATTGTGTGGGAGACTGTTAAATAGCTATTAAAATAATACATCTGTGTACATAACACAGGATTTATCTCATCAACTTTTAAGGCATCTAAGACTGATCTGTAGTCTGAATTAGGTGCTTTAAACTCCTTCTCTGGTTAGTAGAATGAGAAAGACAGTCCAGAGGACTGACTGTTCATCCCAGCTCAAGACTGTACTTAAAACAAGGGGTGATCACCTTTTGAGGCATCCAGTTCTGCCATGTGACTGGGGAGGGACTTTACAAGAAGTCCAGATACCAAAATGGAAGCTAAAATTAGGCATGATGAATTCTGCCCTAAGTTGTCAAATCTGCGTAAGTGAAATTACTTTAAATATATATCAAAAATAAAGAAACATAAGTTACATTACGTAAATAATATTTTTTTATGTGTACTTGGTATGTTCTATTCTAATATCAGACACTGAGAAGCAGAGAAAACTACATAAACATAAATAGAAGTATTTAAAAACCATTCATTTCCTGAGTTTCTTCCCCTGTTCTGTAACTAAAAGTTTCCAGAACCTTGAGAAAAAAGGTCGCATTCTGGAAGGTGATGAGTCTACCTTTAAATCACAGAGAAGAGGTAAAGGGTGCCAGCTGGCTCTAAATAGGAAAAATGTTTTATGTTTAAAGTAGTGCATATTAGAACCACTTCAGTGATATGTAGTATATGGCTTCAGCACCATTAGTTAAAAGGACACTTAGTGTGAAGAGGAGTCTGCAAGTGTTAATTGGACAGTGTAAACATGAGAAACTATGGTTGTAACAATATATTCAAACACCTAGTTTTGGGAGGTATTTGGATTTCAAAAAGTTATTTTTTAATCAAGGAAATTAAGGTCAGCAAACAAAATGAATTTGGTGTCTTATTTAGTAGCTGGGTAAGACAACAGAAATGGCTTAAGTTGTACAGGAATGTGTTTCAGACACAGATTTGTCACTTTTTCCTTGTGAAGGGATTATGAGATTCACGGTTTCCCTTCAGTGCACAGTGCACCACCCTGCTACTCTTCTTCTGTCCACTAATGTCTGTATCACAAAATCACACCTTTATCTTCTGTCTGGGAGGAAAATGAGCTATGATACCTTGCTTCTTCTTACAATGTGTTTTGTACATAGTGTAAAAGTATGAAATGACATTTTTACGGTCCAGTTTAACACAGTTCAGTAACTATTTTACTGAAATGGGAACTGGTAAGATGTTAGTTAGTCCAGCTAACCAGTAAGTCCACCATTGTTTGATACCACAATTGAAGTAGTAATTATTATCAACTAACTTCCCATATTACATGAATTCATTTATCTTACATGACTAGGTACAGAAAAAGCCTGATAAAGTGAATGAAGATCTCCTTACTGATGGAATAACAGAAAAAGGAAGTTTGGAATCAGTTACAAGGTAATAAATAAATTGTTTATATTTTAACTATGCCAGGACATTTTTATTATTCCTCATAATGTAAGTGTTCTTTAGATGATAGTGATACAAAAATGCAAAAAGACCTGATGTCTCCCCAAGGGGTCTATCATATAAATAAAAGGGGAGAAAAGACAAGTTATGATGTCTTGTACATCTCATTATTTATTTCCTTTTTAATCCTTTCTTTCCATTTCTAGTTCCTGTTCATTTTCTCCATCAATGTTATTACTGTTTTGCTGTGGCAGGGAATCAATCTCAGTATGTGTAACGTGTTACTCGTCGGTATCAAACTGAACATCAAAAAGCAGCCTATGATGATATTTCTCTGCTGCTAGGCAAAATTTATGAAAGCCCACGAAGCCTATTTAAGTATGTCAATGAAATACCTCTTTAAGTTTGACTTTTGTAAATAATTTTAATAAACTTTTCTGCAGCACATCACTCAATAAAGTTCTTAGTTGATCTTCCTGCTGATTCAAAGTTGTAGCTCAGGAGCATGAGTCCTACAGTTTGTCTGCCAGCTTCTTCCAAGCTATAAGTCACATATCCTTCCTCTTTAGTATGGAAAAAAAAGTCAGAAACAGTTTGGGACTGGGACCTGCAGTCTATTAGTCTATGAGAACTCAGTGCTAGTGGAAGGGTTGCCTTCTTCAGAGATGTCATACCATGCAGTCATTGCTGCATCGCTGATGCCTTTCTGTTTGATTGAAAAAACTTTGAGACTGCAGTTGTTCCATCATCTGTCCCGAGTGAGTATGAGGTGTTCTTCCCAAAAGATTTTGGTATCATAGGGGTGTGCAGAGGAAATAAAAACATAAGTGTATTCAGCTACTGTAGGATGAGTATGTCTTTTGTGTAATTTCTGACGTAATTATTTACAATCTCAATGGTAATGTAGTAGTATTTTATATAATAATTCAATTATTTTCTTAGTTTTTCAGAAGAAATTCCACCAGAAGAGAAGGAAAAGAAAAGTGATATTCTTAACATATTTTCAGTCGCTTCAGGCCATTTATATGAACGTTTTTTAAGGTAAGTAAAGGTTCAAAAAAATTTAAGCAGTGTAAAGAAGCTGACTTTTCTAACAAGGTGGTGTGTTTTAGCCTAGCAGGCAGCCCAGCGCCACAGAGCCACTTGCTCACACCAGTGGGATGGGGGAGAGAATCGTAAAGAATCCCCTTACTCCTTCTTTATCCCAGATTTATTGCTGAGCGTGACGCCACATGGTAAGGGATATTTGTTCAGCCAGCCTGGGCCAGCTGTCCAGGCTGTGTCCCCTCTAAGCTCCTTTTGCACTCCAAGCCTCCCTGCTGGCAGGGCAGCACAAGAGGCTGAAAAGTCCTTGGCTCTGTGTAAGCACTGTTCAGCAACAGCTAAAACATCAGTGTGTTACCACGACTATTTTCATCAAAAATTCAAAACACAGCACTCTCCCAGCTACTGTGAAGAAAATTAACTCCATCCCAGCTAACATCAGGATATAAGACATAAAGAAGGACCATCTTCATCTCTGAGAACAAACTATAGATGTTCAAAAATATCACTGTTCTTTGAAGAAAGAAAAATGTTCTCCATGCCTTTCATGAGTGCATGGGTTAGGTGTGAACAAAAAGGATGAAGTTCAGCCTCTCTTCTGTGAAAACATAGAAGACATAGCAGCAGTGACTTCATTAGAGTTGTATCTACTTATGTTTAGTCCAAAGTATGGATTCTTCTGTGTGCATACGTGACTTCACTTCTATTTAATATCTCAGTGGACATGGATTATTCATTAAGCAATGATGGCTTTGAAGGAATTCTTAGTTTGGTCTAATCTGTTAACCACTATTTCTCTCATCTCACTCATTTCCGTGAGTGCTTGTTTACAGGTGTCAGATCTAGTGATTTTCCTTTCCTGAACGGGAATTGCTCAATTCTTTCATGCATATCTTTTTGGAAAGTAGTATTTTGTATGTAGTAACTTTTATTTCTTAGTAGTCAGACAGTTTGAATGTCTGTGTTTCTTTCCTTCAAGCTTCAACAGCCTTCATAAAAGGAAAGACTTGTTTACTTTAAAGGATTTTTAAATATTTTGCATACTTCCTCACTGTACTCTAAGGTTTATTACTCCTTGATTTTTAAAGCAGGCTTGACATCTTCACACACTTCACAAGTCATTGCTTATCTTTCTGGTTACACCAAACAAATGTGACAAAAATTTCAAAGAATGGAAACCAAAATAAAGATTTCGCTTTTTTCACATACCTGAACTTCTTTTTTTTTTTTTTTTTTTTTTCTTTTTAGCATTATCAAGGGTTTTCTGAACAGGACCTTAGCTTGAACTATGCTTTCTCTTTTTCACTGGTTTTCTTTTCAGCAACCTATTAAACTCAAATAATATATTCTAAAATAAGTAATCTCAGTAGCCTAGTTAACATTAGGGATTAATCATTATTTTAATTTATTGTCACGCACCTCTGTCACAGTAAAACTTGTTAACAGATCCACTTTTGAAACTTTCTTCTAATATTGCTTGTCCTGTATGGATCAAATACATCTATCTCAAAGTGGTCTTGACATGTGCTTTTTAAAGCTTTATATTAGTAGTAGACATAAATTTCCACTTAGGCTGGGTCAAAAAAAGTTACAATTAGAAAGTTTCAGCACCATTCAGGTGCAGTTGAAATATAATGACCTGTGTATATTGGTGTGTTTATTATAGACTTGTATTTCCACAGAATTATGATGCTTTCTGTTCTACGTCATACAAAAACACCAGTTAAATTTTGGTTTCTGAAAAACTATCTCTCCCCAACATTTAAGGTAGGAGAAGCATCTTTCTTTTTACAACTTCTCTTTAAAAATGTAAATACTTACAAAAATTATTAAAATTGAGAAATTATATAATTAAAATTTAAATTTTATGGTTGGAAATGACCTCAGGTGTAAGCTTCTTCTTTTCTGGAACCAAAAACCCAGTGACAGATTACAGTTCATTATCTTCTGATATCTATGAGCCTGAAATAAATGCCTTTTATATTTGTAGAGCTGCGGATACTTCTAGAATTAAAGAGACATTTAAAAATAATAATTTATGAGATCAGTAAGGCAGAGCTGCAACTGTGTCAAGTCTTTGTGTGTCACATTTAGGTGCAACTTACAGATTTTGGATCTTTTTCTAGGATGTTATTCCTCACATGGCTAAAAAGTATGGATTCAAGTACGAATTAGTACAGTATAAATGGCCCCGCTGGCTTTATCAGCAGACAGAAAAGCAACGAATTATCTGGGGCTACAAAATCCTTTTTTTGGATGTTCTTTTCCCTTTGGCTGTAGATAAAGTAATATTTGTTGATGCTGACCAGGTAAGAAAAAGTAAAACTGTATAAATGTATGAGGAATTTGTTTTGGTTTAAACTGATCCAATTTCATTCCCTGTGGCCATTCTATCCAAATGTTGGTCTTGTAGGACTGTTGCAGTTGTACAAGCAGAACCAGTAGTGCTGCAGAACATGAAACAAAACAAAGTCACTTGTCTTTAGTCATGTAGAAACTAAGAGTCTCAACATAGTGAGTTGCTGAAAATTCCCTCTAATGTCCATGGAGAGACAAAGGCACCTGGTGAGATAGGTGTGATCTTAAAGGTGCATTTCACTAAAGGCATATTGGAACAACTCAGTCCCTGGTCTGATTGTGAGATGACTTCTCCACTGACTGTGCAAAGGATCTGAGGTGACTACCTCAGACTATTTGACCAACAGATTAATTTTTGAGGTGAATTCTGTCTCTTTTGTTCTTGAATTTGTATTCAGTCTTTCACTCAGAAATGAGTATTGTATTATTTAGTGAAAGGTAACATGCTTCAATATCAGACAGGATATTGAAGAGTCTGTCACATGGTTATTAAAAATCTCAGAAAAATATGTATTTTGATGCTTTTCTAAAGCTTAGGATAAATTAAATACACATGCAGCAATGCAGACTGCAGCTTTCTGCAATTTCATCTGTATCCGGTATTTTTATTGGTTTTCTGTCCTAACTACTTTAAGAATTTCTCTGTGATCTAAAGTAGAAGACATTTTTTTACCACTGATAAATTAGATTGATGGGGTTTGATGAAAGAGTGGTCAATTAGTAAAGAAAGAACATTTGTAAAATGGACCTGTAACCTATTTTAAAAACTACATTGCTGTGAGGTACAAAGATTTTCAAATGATGCCTTAATTTTTGAGTGCCCAAGTTAATGTAACAGATAAGAATATTTTTTTAGAAGGGAGATGCTCAATAGATTTTCAAAATATTACTGTATTAATGGAGTTTAATAGTGGGCAATCAGAACAGAAGCCCATAAATTAAAAATGATTTGTTTTATTTAGTTTGCTTTCTAAATATGTTCCATAGTTGGCCACAGAATACACATTTTTTTTCTTGAACAAGAATTAGGTGAATATAATTCCAATGGAATACATTATTTACACTGTACTGTTGTAGTGTCTCAGTTTTATTAAAAAATAAGCTTCGGTCAGTTTGCTGCTGTAACTACCCTCATATGCACACGGTAAAAGCACTATTAAGTAATAAAATTAAATGTTTTTATTCTTATTTAGATTGTAAGAAGTGACCTGAAAGAACTCAGAGATCTAGATCTAAAGGGAGCTCCTTATGGATACACACCGTTCTGTGATAGCCGTAAAGAAATGGATGGGTACCGTTTTTGGAAATCAGGATACTGGGCATCGCATCTTGGGAAAAGGAAATACCATATTAGGTAGGAGAAATTCTACATATTTTTGCACAGTTGCAGAAATTATTAAAATCTAGGTCTTAGTAGTAACCACTGAGATGTTAACAAGCAGTTGCTTTACAGTCATTCTCAGCAAGAGATGAATTCTTCTAAATTCAGATGATATATTGATTTTATTTTTTTATGTAACTTCTGCTATTTAATTAAAATAATATCCTTTTAGCATCTGAATAGTTCTTGCTTTCTAGTTACTTTTTAAATTAATGCTATCAAGAACAACATGAAACTGCAAGTCCTGATTCATATTTTTGTCTTTGTAGTGCCTTATATGTCGTGGATCTTAAGAAGTTCAGAAAGATTGCAGCAGGAGATAGGCTTCGGGGCCAGTACCAAGCTCTTAGTCAAGATCCAAACAGTCTGTCAAATCTAGATCAGGTATATTTAGGTTTAAGCAATAAAGTTTTTATTTTCTTTATCTTTCTCAGTATGCATGGAATAACTTTTTATCTCAGTGTATGTTATATAATTCTTAAACTATTTGCCTTTTTTGCTGTTGCAAAACATTTTTAGGAATGCATATGAGCATAGTTCAGAAAACGGAACAAAGTGATTATTACTTTAAATAATAGTTTAATATGAAGAAAAGGAGGAAAAAAATAGCAGAGGGAACAAGTGCATTGCACTGCTTGCCTTTATCTGTACTTGTTCTATGTACACTTGTGTGTTTTCTTAATTATAATCTTCTATTCTGATAATGGTAATTACAGTCTTACCTAGCTTTTTTTTACTGTTATTTTTCCATTAATGTTAATTTAATTTACTTAATCTGAGTGCTAATGCACTCTTGTAGTTGCTGGGTCACCCTGAGTTGACCAGGGTCTACATTTGTATAACTCCAGCAAAAATAGGTGAGATAAATGCGTGCGAAAATCACAAGTGTGTGAGTACATAGTAGTCTCTCTCCTTTCTACTTCATTTAACAATTTTGTAAATTCACAACTTTGAAAGTTACTCTATTAACTTAGGAATCATTATTTCATTTTAAAAGTCAGAGGCACAACAGAAAAACAACCTCTTTTCTCTTGAAATTGAGATAATGGTAAAACATGTATTTGATCTTCCTAACATTCACTGAATTGAAGTTTTTCAAAAAAGGAAACATTTAAATTAATGTTTAAATGTCTTGACACAGCCTACTTCTATTTTAGTAGTAAACTAGTTTTTCCATACTAACGTCTATATTTGAATTAAATTATGTTTTTTTGTAACACAGCTGTATGTACTATTTTATTCTGACACATTTAGCAATGTGTATTGGCAAATAAGACATGACTAATACTTGCCTGAGTACTGACGTTTATTTTTTAAATGTTATGTAGGGGTTGTGCATGTGAAGGAGATTATGAATACATCTACCAATTACACTTAGTATTATTAACCATAGTCAGAGTACCGTATGACTGCCTGGGATTCTTCTATTTTGTAAATGCTATTGGCTACATTCAGCAAAGTAGTGGTTCAGTGCTTTCATGTTGATGAGAGTATTTGAATATATAATAAAGGTGAAAAAAAAAAATAAGATAGCAGTTTAATAGCTTTTCCTTTTCATAATTAAGTTTCTGGAATCTATCTAAAAGAAGGCTAACTTTAGAGTAGTGTCATAATCCTGGATTATGTGCTTTTGAGCATGTTTTGCAAATTAGAGGAATGGAAATATGGTTAAAAAGCTTTAATAACTACACACAGTCTAATTCTGCTAGGAGTATTTAGCATATGGCATGCGGTATCTGAACTGTAAGAATCAGCAGTGTAAGTTATGTCAAACTAAGGAAAGACAGACATAAGTACAAGAAAAAAATACTTGAGAAGTACGAGGTGGACATTTTGAATGAAAATTTCAAAATGAACATTTCAAAATGAAATTTTGAATCTACTTGTAAAAGAGTCAGATGAGCACATAGAAGGAGACATAAGAACAACTTGCAGAAGTGGTAACAGACAAAAGATATTCTGTGGAATCTCTTATGAGTAACTGTAGTTACCGCAAAGCTCAATGCTAATTTATGATTCTACAAACTTGCACAGGACCTTCCCAATAATATGATTCATCAAGTAGCTATTAAGTCTCTCCCTCAAGAATGGCTTTGGTGTGAAACCTGGTGTGATGATGAGTCCAAGAAAAAGGCTAAAACAATAGACTTGGTAAGTTGATTTTGAGTTCAATTAGTTTTATAGATTTAAAAAAATATATATTACAATTTATGTGGCTTTTGATATATGCATATGTGATATCACAGAGCCAGCCTTGCTGGAAGGTACTAGAACTTGAGTTCCCTTTTGACAAATGCCTGAATACATACAACTTTCCTCCGTTCCTCCAAGACCTATCCTGTATGCTCTGTACCAAATGTGCTTATGTTGAAGCTGAAAGCTGTACTGAAAATTAAGTGCTGCCATCATAACTGGATAGGATCAGGGTTTTTCACTCCTGTACACGTATTTTCCCTCTTTTTTTTTTTTTTTTTTTTTTTTCTTCTCCGTTTTCAGCCTGGTTAGTAGAACTATCATGAAGTACTGCTAATAAGTCTTTGAGTTTTGTGTGCTGCTACCTCTGCTGAACCTGCTGTGGAGAGGAGCAATATTATTAAGACTCTTTTTCTCTGTCCATTTCACCACTATAAACTGAAGATAGAGCATAGCTTAAAAAGAATAAAGCTGAGGAGACTTACCTGCATGTAGAAAGAAGAAAATGTCTGTCTTTGGGAATTGAAACAGAGAGAGAAAAAGTTCTGGTCTGCCATTATTACCGCATCCCATTCTCCCCGCTTCATTTCTTGACGCCCCCCACTCAATGTGAGTGAAACTTCAGAGCCATAGTTCTGAAGAAAAATAGACAATTGGAATCTGGTGCAGATATTCAGTATGTAAATAGTTTTGTGTCTTTACAGTTAAAATAAGCTTTTTTTTTTTTTTTTACTATAAATGGGTACTGTCTATTCTTGAAAGTAAAAGATTGAAATTTAAGTTCCTAGACTATCTTTAAATCCCCAGTATCACGTGTCACTTTTTATTATGATTTATAGTTTTACTATTTTATGAAAGTAACCATTTTATTTTCTAGATAACACTAGAGGAAGCATCACAAACTTAATAGAAAATGTGATATCAGTTTAATTTCGATGTGCTAATGTGTACCTTGTATTTCCCCACTTAACTTTGTCTAAATATTAGTAGTCTTTGTTATCCTTATGGTCAGGTACACACAGAAGAAAAATGAATTATTTACAATAAAATGTATTAAACCATTTAAAGGAGGTTTATTTACAATTTGTTTTCTGTGATTTTTTAATGATTATCAAGGTAACTGACCTTACACATTTTGTCCTTCAAATAACTTGTAAATGCTAACAAGATTATTGTTAGGTATGAGATAAATGAGAGCAAAGAAATATGTTTGAGACTTCAGGTATTTCTGTGGGCTGCTTTATATAAAATATCAGAATCTTAGCCAGATATTTAAACTGAAATCGTGACAAGAAAATATGGTAAATAACAGTTCCCTGCAAAGTAGTAAGATTTTTTTTGCATAAATGACTTTTTATTATACTTTACTATATTCATGTCAAGTTTCATTATTTGCTGCAAAGTAGTTTTTGTCTGAAGTTAAACTTATTTTTCACTTTGGAGTAAATTGTAGACCATTTTGAAACATTCAGATTATTGTACTAATCAACATACGAATACATCGCTAGTTTTTAGCAATAATGTGTTCTGCTGTTTATCGTCAGTGACATTGAGGAGCTGATCACTTACAGTTCCTTGGAGAGGCGCTGTTTTCACATTGGCTTTGTTTACATCTAGTATGTTTTAAACTTTCAGTGTAACAATCCCCAAACCAAAGAACCAAAACTAAAGGCTGCTGCCCGGATTGTTCCTGAATGGGTTGAATATGACACTGAAATACGGAAGTTAATAGAGCAAATTGAAAAAGAGAAGAAAAACAAAACATCGTATTTTCAAAAAGGTAATTTACATGCATATTCATCTGTTAAATCTTTAAAATAATTTATTTGAAGTGAAGGTTGGGATCAGTAGGCACATACGTTGTATCAGCGCAGTTTTCCCTTCAATAAATTTTGCATTTAGACTCATTTTGCAGTGAGAGTCACCCCACCTATGCTCCCCTCCTTTCAGATTTTACGCATCCTCTCCACAAATTTCCCTGTCACTGTCTCCTTGTCCAGTACGTTTCTCTGTCTTCAGACTGTAGTTTACAGGTTTCCCTGCCAGTATCAGTCTCCAGTCTTGAGTCAGAGAACAAATGGCCTTTTTTAGTATAAAGAATTCTTAGTAGTTTTTATTTTTTGTGAAAGTTTATGGTCAGCTTTTAGCAAGTCTCTAAAAATGAAGTTCGTGGTGTTGAATTGAATCTCTTAGCAGTAAATAGACAATAAAAAGCTTTCTTCATGTTTGAGAAAACCAGTGATTAAGTTTCTATGTAATGGTGATAGGATTTTTTTTCCCGGGTTACAGGTTTTAAGCACGATGAACTGTAGCATCACCTGTCAAAAGCAGTGGTGACAGTGCAGTAGTCTTCTGCAAAAGACTGACTGGAAATTACGAAAGCTGCATTGGCACTATTGTTAACATTCTTCAATGTGAAGTGTTTTATAACTTATGGCGTTATTTAAAAATGTTAAATGAAATATAAAGAACAGAAGAGACAAATCAACAGGTACTTGCTTTTATTTAAACCTGTGTAGAGTAGCTTTCCTTGTTTCTTTGTTTTTCTTTTCCTTCTCTAAAAGACAGTTTGCCCAGAGGATTTTACACTATAAACTATGTTGTGTTCAACTCCTCAAAGATTTACTTTGTCAGCAGCTGGGGGGCAGTATTAAATATGTATATGAAAGCCATTTTGTGCATATTACATGCATTAAATAAATGTATTTAAATACAAAGAATTTTGGTTATATATCCATAGATTTGTCCTTGGAGAAATGCTGCAGTCACAAGAAAAATTCTCATTGTAGCAAAGATATGATATAAAAAATAGCTTGAACAATTGAGATCTAAATCAACTTTTAAGCTTACTGAAGCAAGGAATTTAATTATTCATTTTTTTATAAAGGATTGGTACACTCTTACTAATTTGAAATAAACCATTTTTGGTTCTTAAGCTCCTTTTGGTCACTTAAATGGTATGCCGTAAGATTCCATTATGTGTTTTTTGGTTAAGATAACTTTCCAGCCAGCATGCATTGAATCAGAAGGTCAGTACCTGAAAGATGTTTCTACTCAGTTTTGGTTATCATTATTTTGTTCAGACATGAAAATAATAAAATACTTGATTAATTTTGACGGTAAATGGTGTCTACTGTAATTTTATAAATACATACTCACAAAACTGTTGCTCTAATGGGCTACTGATATTTTGATCTACAGAAACTGCAGTGAAAAATTCTTGCAATGCACATTTGAAAATAGGAATTTTGTTTCTTAAACCGATACCTTGTGCCTTCAGTACATGCTCTGTTGCTTAGCTTGTGCTGATGTTCAAAATAGACTGGATGAGACCACAAATTCTTATAAGAAGAGCTTAATAAAGTATTTCAATCTAAATGCTTGTAATTATAGAAGATAATGTGATTTGCGCTAAGTGGGTAAATCAATCATCAGTTGCACATTTCCTTACCAGCAAATAAGTGAATGAATAGAAAGAATAATGAAGCATATTTTGCATGCAGTCATCGTTCTCAGGTGTAGGTTATTTGAAAGCACTTCCTCTAAGAGCAGGTACTTATAATCATGCTTTGCTGACATTGTTAAAGTCTTAGTGATATGAGACATGCAAATTTTTTACAGGCTTTTATTTCTTACGTTGTATTGCCTTTGTGCATTTTGAAATAACAGTGTTAACATATCATAGGTGGGTTTTAAAAGGTCTTTTGTGGGCATTTTCTTTGTATAAAGTAATTCAATTAAATATTTCCCACGTAATCCAGTAGTAATAATCTGTTAACACTAATTTCAGTTCTCCTTAGTTATCCCATATCACTGCAATATTTGTTTTGTTATACTTTTTCTCATAACAAGCAACATAATACTTCAGAATATCAGACAGCAGGCTGAACATATTGGAACATCATAGAACACAAATGAGTAAGTTGGTATTTTTATAGCATACATGGACTGCTCTATGACTTAAATCATGCAGAGCTACTATAAACTCAGTGTGTAACAAGGAAACAACTCCATATATTAAGGGAAAAAAATTAGTCACCTGCTTCCCTTTTTTAGCTTATACTGACATCCTGATACTTCAGGCGGCAGCACCATTTCACACTGATGTGAACATCAGCTCAGAAGCTGGAGGTTCCTTACCTTTAAGGAGCCTTGGTTCTCTTTCATTATGATTATCTGTGTGGGCAATTTCTGTTATGCAGTATAAAAAGTGGAGAATTTATGCAGTGATTTCTAGCTCGTTACATCTGTATCGTCCTGTTCTTTTTAAAATTGGTTTACTTCTGCATGTTTTTTTAAAAGAAATAGCTCTTTAAATTCTATTTTCTTAAGATTACTTAAATGATTAGGATATAATTTCTCAGAAATGTAATTTGCCAAAGACATTTTGATGATTTAAAAGTTCTCTTGCCATTTTCTATGATGTTGTCTTTGTTTGTAAAAAATGTTTAACAGCTTTTTTTTTTCCCCAGCATATTATAATATTTTCAGGAAAAGCTATTTTCTGAAATGAGCTGTTTATAAAACAGAGAGGCCCAGCAACTATGTGAACTACTTTTCAAAAGTCTCTTTAAAGCAGCACTTTGAATTGTTAGCATATCATTCTATTTTTAATACTAAACCAGTGGATTGTATATGTTGTACAAAATATTAAAGGTGGCACTGGAGGAAAAAAAAAAAAAAAAAAGCAATTGTTTTCCCTTATTTTGCATTATACAGTGAACATTAAATGCCTGGTTAATATGTCCAAGACAAAAATAATGCAGCGTTTCCTCAAACGTCTGTGATCTGGTGGAAGTGTTCCTGCTGGGCAGCAACAGCAATGTTCAGAAATGTAAAGCTGAGAGAGAACTTGGTGGACTATGCAAAAAGAAGAAAAATGCACCTTCTATTACAGGTGTATTACCAAAACCTGGTTCAAATCAGTAAATAAGCATAGTAATATTGATTGATGGCGAGCCATTGAAATGAAGAGCTTGTTCAATTTATATTCATATTACTATTCCTGTGTCTTTTCTAGGTCTCATTCTTCTTAATGTCAACTAGTAAGTTTAAGAGAAAATGAACTGACCAGACAGCAGTGCAGCATTATTGAAAAGACAGAGCTTTAGGACTGAAAATATTTGTCAATAAGGTTTCATTTTATCTTTTCCTTAAATCAAGCACTGGCATTCACATCAAGATTTTATCTTTCTAAGCTCAATAGATGCACTCTACAGTAGTCTACATAGACTTCAGCAAGGCCTTTGACATGGACTCCTGTAGTATTCTCCTGGAGAAGCTGGCAGCCCCTGGCTTGGACAGGTACACTCTTTGCTGGGTTAAAAACTGGCTGGATGGCCAGGACCAGAGAGTGGTGAATGGAGCAAAATCCAGCTGGCCAGTGGTGTTCCCCAGGGGTTGGTGTTAGGGCCCACCCTCTTTAATGTCTTTATTGATGACTTGGATGAGGGAATTGAGTGCACCCTCAGTAAGTTTGCAGATGACACTAAGGGGGGAAGTGTCCAGGTGGCCAAGGCGGTCAGCAGCATCCTGGCTTGGATCAGGAATAGTGCAGCCAGCAGGGCCAGGGAGGTGATCTTCCCCCTGTGCTCTGCTCTGGTGAGGCCACACCTCAAGTGCTGTGTTCAGCTTTGGGCCCCTCACTACAAGAAGGACATCGAGGCCCTGGAACATGTCCAGGGAAGGGCTATGAAGCTGGTGAAGGGCCTGGAACACAAGTCCTGTGAGGAGCAGCTGAGGGAACTGGGGTTGTTTAGTCTGGAGAAGAGAAGGCTCAGGGGAGACCTTGCTCTCTGCAACTACCTGAAAAAAAAAGTTGTTGGGAGCTGGGGGTCAGCCTCTTCTTACAGGTAACTAGTGATAGGATAGGACAAGAGGGAATGGCCTCAAGTTGCACCAGGGGAGGTTCAGGTTGCAAATGAGGAGACATTTCTTCTCAGAAAGAGCAGTCAGGCACTGGGACGGGTTGCCCAGGGAGGTGGTGGAGTCACCGTCCCTGGGGGTGTTCAGGGAGAGGTTGGACGTGGTGCTTGGGGACATGGTTTAGTGGGTGACATTGGTGGTAGGGGGATGGTTGGGCCAGATGATCTTGGGAGTCTCTTCTAACCTTAATGATTCTGTGATTCTTCTTTCCTCTTGTACTTCATTGTTATGTTTTGTTCTTTATTCAAAGCCTGACTTTAAGTATACACAGGAAAACTTGAGGCGAAGTACTGAAACATTTGCTGACAGGGTAACAGTATCTCATTTTGTTTTATCGGATCAAATTCTTAATCGGTTTAGTCCAGCATCACATCTCTAACGGATTAACACTATGCCCTGAAAATGCATAGTGCCATGTGCAGACTAATCTGATTCCCAGCATAGTTTGCTAATCCTGAAAAAGTTAGGACTGGGATGCCATCTAGAATGCATTGTTGCTGTTTTTTTCCTAGTGTCTCTTTTTTAGGATTTACATTTAGAGTGACGTGTCGTCTTCTTTGTCACCATGAGAGTACTCCTTGAAGCCCATGCTGAAGGCTGGTCTCGGCTCCTGACACATGGAGCATTGCCTCCAGTGACTGTTTAACACGGAGTGACAAAAAGGCTCCTGCAGCAGGGGGAGTCTGTGTCCTGCTCCTCTCAATCCGTTAGCTTCTTACACTCGTGTTCACGTTAGCTAATTTTTCATTCTGAATTTCGGACGTATCTGAGGCATGTCCAACAGCTTTCTGACATTTCGCAGCCTGCTGTGATGGAAGTCTCAATTTGGTTTGTGAATTCCTCGCCTGAAGGTGAGAATCGAGCAGTTACAGCCATCGTCAGCATTGCTGTACCTAAATTCCTCTCCACTGACGGAGAGCGCAGTTCTTTTATGTTTGAATCCTCACTCCTATGAATGAAACATCCTGGCAGCTTCTCATCAGAGGTTGCCAAGTCTTAAAATGGGTGCCATATAAATAGCTTCCTCCAGTTACACTCTTCCGCGCGTTCCTCTTGTACCAGATTTTCGGCTCTGATGACTGTAAAATGTAGATGTGCAGATGGTTCGGAAAGTGCCTTGTACTAAACACAGAACTTTATTTATATTCAATAGCTTAAAACCAGAATCAATCAACACTGCACTCATTTATTATTTTTTTAGACCTGAAGACATACATGAAAAAGACATTAATAGAAATTGTGGAAGTAATCTTTTATTATTAGATGATTATTTTCTACCTTTACCAGAGATGGGTCTATACAGATGAACATATATAAAACTGCAGGCCTGAAAGCATTCAGTCTCTTTTTTTTTTTTTAATCTGCCCCTTGAGGTGTTTCATCTCCAAAGAGAACTGCACTATAAAGTCAGTTTCCCAGTCTCAGTAGGATCAAGCGGTATATAGATGTTGCTCAGCACAAGTGGCCAGATTTGCCCCTCGCCTCGTTAAAGGATGGTGGTAGATGCTCTGTGGGTCTGCTCTACGCTTTGTTAGGTGATGCTCTGCTTACAGCTCTTAGCCTGAAGAGAACCACCCCAAAACCAACCCCCCCCCCCCCCCCCAGCTACAACCTCCTCAGCCATCCTGTAGTTCAATTTTCCAGACTCTCTCCTGCAGTGTAACTCCGTCTCTTACTGATGTGCACTGCTCAGGTCAAGAAAGGCTGAAGTGTTCTTATCTGACCCTTACCGGGTTTAAGAAGACAGATGCTGAGAAACCACACTAAGGTATCTGACGTAAAACCCATCCTCTTAAAGACGCCTCCTAAAAAACTTCCTCTCACAGTCTGTCATCTGCATTCACTTTCACGGATCTGGCTGTTGTGTGCCACATCATTTTCAACTCCAACAGCTTTACTCTCACAGGCTATGTATGTATCCATGCTTTTCACCACTGTATAAATACATAAGCCAGTGTACACTAAGTTGGGTCCAACTGCAAAAATAACAAGCACATTTTGGTGACTGATAAGCTCTCTTGATTATTTGCACTGTCATCTGTGTCATACGTACATTCTGGATGACATGTAGGACATGGCATTTTCTACACACTTAGGTTTTCTTTGAAGCCAGTGAGGGACTTGAAAACTCTACTGGAGAACTTTGCTGCAGGTTTTGCAGAGCAGATCTGCTGCTGCTTTTCAGCCAGCCTCGGAAGAGCTACTGGCTAAGTAAAATGATGCGGCTGTGGCAGCCAAGACCTACCCCAGAAGCATGAGCATCGGCATTGCTCCAGCAATTAAACCAATCATCATCTCAACCCAGTCCTGTTGTAAATCATAGCTGCATCCAAGCGTCTCCTGGCAGAACCACTGGAAAGTGTAAAACAGCTTTGGTTGTGAAGGAGGAACTCCATTAAACCAACTCATGCAATGAGTTATCATGGTTATGCATTCAGGATGCATCCTTCTGCTCCTGGTTTCTGCTTCCCAGCCATGAGTACTACAAATCCCACCCTCCCCGCAGCAGCATCTCTACCCTGACCCACGTGTCCATCATGAGCAGGGGCTGTTTTAGCCTCTCTGTAAAGTGTGAACACAGAGGTGACCTTTGGGGAGGCATCTCCAAACAGATTGTAGAATATTCTGCTATTCTCATACAGAAAATAGAGGATGTCTCAGAGAGAAAGAACCAAGATGCTACATTAAGGTTTTGCTGTAGTTGTCCCCAGGTCCCTTCCCAGGTACGAGACTGGTAACCAACACTGGAGGTAACATCCCCCAAATGAGTGAAAACTAATAATGGAAATAAATGTTTAGACTTCTGCTGCAAACCAACAAGTGTCTGTTTGCTCAGCCTGGTGGTTTCAGCTCCACTATAAAGCTTCGTGACTGCCACAGAGTCAACAGTTGTCAACAACTTCTCTGGCACCTTGGATCAACTGGATTTAATAAATTTAAGAGTAAATCGGTCAGCTTACAGTCAGTAGAAGTCACTTTTATAATGAAGTGACTGCATCAAGTGCATGCTCACCTTACAAGCGCTGTGTGCACATGGTGCTTAGGGACATGGCTCAGTGGGTGACACTGGTGGTAGGAGGATGGTTGGGCCAGGTGGGCTGGGAGGGCTTTCCCAACCCTAATGATTCTGTAAACTCCAGCTTTCAGCACTGGAGAGCAGGAGGAGGAAAGAAGGGCAGACAAATACACGGCAGTGCCTTCTTGTCATCATAAATATCTTTATTGTGAAAAATACCATAAAATAATTCCCGCAGTTCTAGAAAAGACAGTTCTTGCTTTTTTAGACTTATGATTTATATAAAGACATTTTAATAATTTGAGACATTTGAAATATTTCTGGCTAACTTGACTTATCCTTCTTACAACACAGAACTGCTACTTTGAATTTTGCAGTGGGCAAAAAAAAAAAGATTCTCCCATTTTTAACTTTATGGATTAAAATGATGCATTACAGAGCAAACAAACAATACCTTACAATAAGGCACTTTAAAATACAACTAACCTGCTATGCCATACTGGCTCATGTCCAGCAAAGCTCCTACAAATCACAGCCCTAAACAGAAGAATAATTCTTGCTCCAAACACTGCTCTGGAAACTGAAATAACAACAAGCTTTTATGTGGAAAATTATTTTTAAGCTAACAGATTCTCCGCGCATGTCACAACTCTGAGCTCTTATGTTTATAATTCACTCGGGATCTCTTTTAATACTGATTCATTAACACATCAGTATTAAGCACACCTCAAGTAAAATGCATCCCCCCTTTAGTTTAAAACAAGTCGGAAACTAGTTTATAAAAACTGCAAGACAGAATTCAGCACGGAAGGTTTGCATCTACACATAGGCCAATCGTTGTAATGATGCTTCATGCACACCTCGGGCTTCACAAACTACCAAGACATTTATTTCAATGTTCCTTACTGAACATTATTGCACTACAGACACCCATTATAAATAAAAAGGCAAATTCAGTGTCCTTGTACATAGCTTGCACCATTGACAGTGTGTTACCAGCACTTTGTTTTTCTGAAGTCGTATCAGGAGCTGCATCATCGTGTCTGGAAATCCTTGAAACGCAGAAGTTTCAAGAAAAAAAACTTTGTGTGTGTGTTTTCAGAAGTACCTTAAAGCTCAGAGCCAGCATCTGCTCCTTTAAAAAGTGGTACCATTTACGTGATCCAACAGCTGCTTAGTATCACAAAGCCTTATTCTCCATCAAGATTTTTTTTCTTTATTTTCAAGACTCTCTTCCACAAAAGGAACCTATGAACAGCATTCAAGCATTAATCATCATCTTCCACCGACTAGATTCAAGCTGTTTCCCCTCCCCTCCAAATACATGATCTTCCCCTTCCCATTCATCACCAGAATTACACATAATCCTTTTTGTTCCTGACTGCTTCTCGTGTACCCATTTGTCCGCTGCCTTAGAAAGAAAGGAATATGCTCGGCTCTAACATCAATACCTCATGTGAATAATTTACTTACGAGGGGCCATCTTATTCCTTCCCTAAAGAAAAAATTCACCTCCCTGCTTACGGCCAGCAAAAGGTGCACGCACCAAGGGCTGCCTGGATCAGCCGATGCGGTGGGACAAGTTATCTGCTGCGCAACGAGTTCCTGTGTCCAAGCCCTAGAGGTCCAAAGAGAACCACACTAACCTCAGAAGGGCACGGCCAGCATCTGCAGCATCTTCTACAGAGTTTAAACAAAAACGTTTCAGACAGGTCAAAAGCAGAAGTCAGACTTCCAGAAGTCATTCAGCTTGGAAAGCATCTGAGGTTTAACAGGCTGCTGGGGCGTGTTTGTACCACAAGCTGTCAGGAACCACCACGCGCTCCTCAGCTTGAAGACAAGCTCTGCTGAGCAAACACTGACCTCTAACTCGCTGCTGAAAAAGCTGTGAGGCCTCGTGGCTTGGTAAAAATTGTGTGAGTACTTGAGGCAGGAGACAAGAGTTATACTTCAAAAGCAACTGCACTTAATAAAAAAAAATCCCGTTCAGAGGGAAGGCTTTATTTGCTTTGTTTGACCGTGACTGCATTCTAATAAAACGGCTGCTGGTGAAGCTTGTCAGCAGCTTCAGTGTGTTCAGCTACAGAACGAGAAGACTTCTTTCCTGGAGCAGCTCCAGTCCTGGCAACGCCTCCCAGCTCACGCACAGTTCAGTCAGCGCACGAACCCAGCTCTAGCTGCGTGCACATGGGGAGAATAAAGCAGACCCCTGGCTAAGGAGAAGTCAGACCTTCCTGTACACAGGCAGCTGTTGTGCAGTACTGCGGCTGTTACACAACACACAAACTGCTTCAAGCAGTTCCACACAGCATTAACGCACCCCACCAGAAATGAAGTTGCATTAAATGGGGAAGACTCCAGTTCATATTTTATTCCTGCAGTTCACACGCTCACCTCGCAACCTGTGGTGACTCCGAATTGACGTACAGAGAGGTAACAACCTGCCGCACAGCCGGGGGAATGTCACATCACACTGTTTTGCTCAGATCTCAAGCAGGTATTCTGTTAAAGTGCAAACTACTCAGAAATGATACTTAAACATTCCAAGTCACAGAAACAGTCTTCAGAAAAAAAAAAAGATAACCACCAAACAGGTGCATTGTGTTGTTTGTTTGTTTTTTAAACTTTCATGTTTGACAATTGCTGCCAAGGAAATCATCTCAGTTTCAGGTTAACAAATGAACAGACATTTTCAAGATAACGTTACTTACAAGTGATCTTCTTTAAAAGCGATTGTTCAGGCTCACTCAGCCTCTTCGCTCTACCTATGGCACCGCCGACAGTAATACAACAGGTGGTGGCTGGGGTTTCCTTTAAATACTGAGCAGTGGAGCGTCCTGCTGAGCACAACGACTAACGGTTTGGTAACGTGCAGACTATCGTAACTACCCGTTCCACGTTTATTAGGCCCAGATTCAGAAAAATATTTACATGCATTTTTTACCTTTAAGCATATACTTGAGTCCTAAAGATGCGTTTGAGCGTTGCCCTAAATAGCCCCTTCCTGTCTTCTCCACCCAAAGGAACGAACGTTTCCTGCACATCCGCAACAAATACCGAGGCTGTAGCAAAACCCTTGCTCAACCTCCCCCCCACCAGTATAAGCTCATCAAGCTCACCACAAAGCAAACCCTTTGAAAGCTAAAAGAAAGGAGGAGCTTTCTTCTAGCGTGGTACGACTCTGCGTTAAGGACAACATTAGAAATTAAGATTTGGGGTCTTGTACTGAGAGTTTTTATTTTTTTTTTTTGAACGAATTAAGTAAAAAACAGCAGCAGCCACCCGAAAACAGTCTTGGCTCTAACTGAAGTGAAATTTGAATGTAAATGGTCCTCCTCCAGAACCAAAGGGGTTGAATCCTTGCCACGTGTTCCAGTTCCTGTGGAAAGGGTTGCCGCCACCCTGCTGACTCTCTGCATCCAGTGGGTCCTCTCCTGCGTCAAATTTCCGCCGCATTTCTGGAAGAAGAAAAAACAAGGTGGAATGACGGCACTGTAGTCAGGACAGCAACACAAGGCATCTCTGAAAACCAAAAAAGTGGTTCAGAACCACCCCTAAGACAGAAAACTGCTGTTACCACTCGTATTGGCAGCATTTGTAGGAACTTGTCTAATTCCTTCTGAGTTTTTCAAAGCTCTCCACGACACCGGCAGAGGAGAAAAGCCTCCAACTCTGTGAGAAGCCTGTGCTAAGACCATCAAATAAATCATTTGGCTTAATGCAAGGCAAGACAGTACCCGGCTGTCCAACAGAACACACTGGAATTTCAAAAGGGACGGGACAGTCACACTTGGAACAACTCAGTCCCGCAGATAAATGGGACGTTTTGTCCTTGTCCAGTTCATTGTGTTTATTCTCACAGCTGCACCCACTCGGGACGGTCAGAGCACACTCCATCCTGCCAGTTCCTCTCCACCAGTGAGTTACAAACCAGTCACCACACCACGGGGTCAGAGCACTCTCCATGGTCTTTCCCCCCTCCCCTGAAGCTGAGCAGCAGACAGCCAGACCCAACAGAGGGCTCCTTGCTTCTGCTCCCTCTCCGCAGGCCGAAGGGAGCCAAGAACCCAGTCCCCTGTTCCTGGGGCAGCGCTCTGTGCCATCTGGGCTGGGATTCGCACAACAACAGAGCCGGTTTTCAGGCTCTCTCTGGAATAATTCGGGTGCTGTCAATCTACATTTAGTTTGCATCAGAACTTTAGGCAGGAGGAGACATCCATGTCCTTAAAGTAAGCGTCTCCAGAGCTCAGCAGTCCTGGAAACTTCTGCAGGACTAAATTCCCAAAAGATACCTCCGAAATAATCAAATGATCCTTTTTATTTGGTTTGAAACAAGTCACTGAAACACAGGAAGTAATTCCAGGTGTTTATCTGACTTCACGCAATGGATGGGATGCGTGTATTAGCGCTCTCAGAGCGGTTAAGGGGAGAGCAGGAAAAGGGAACCTGGAGCATTTGTTATCTTACACTTGCTGCATTTTTACAGTCATAAAGTCACCGCACAAGACCACGCCTTACCCGGGTCAGTAAGAACTTCCTTAGCAGCTGCTATATCAATGAATTTTTTCTCTGCCTTCTTCTTTTCTTCCTCACTCTGGAAGTTGTCAGGGTGCCACTGGGACGCCAGCTTTCTGTACGCTTTTATGATTTCTTGCTTCCTGGCGTTTCTGAATGGATGAAATCGTAGGTCACTTACAAGCCTTCTACTTGTTCAGATGCCACACTACTGAATCTACAGGTTTATTTTGAATACTGGAAGAGTAATTAAGGGCATCAGGAAAATTACAAGATTCTGTTTAACCTCCTTAAGGTGATATTGGACATTTATCTAAAAACAGGAAGGAGACGGCAGCTCTAAATCAAGACTGCTCTTTGTTTCACTACCCATTTATTCTTTTTGGAACGGTGCTACCACCAGCTGCTACACACAGTACAGTGCCCAGTCTGGAGGATTTACAGTAGGGTGGGACAACAAGCACAGAGTAGCGACTGAATTAGTCCACGATTAGAAAGATGACCGATACTGCTTCAGAACTGAACATCTGTTTGGTTCTCTTTACCAAGAGAAGCTGTTAGTTTTTCTAGGTTAACGGCAGAAGCATTTCAGATACCTCTTTCACTCAGTCCTTTCAAACTCTATCACAGTTCTCCTATCATAGTCTCTGCCACGGTTTCATTTTCCTTGCTTTAAATAACTCTGTCCAGTCCTCGTTTCTTCACCAAGTCACCCACCTTACTTCTGGTCATCTACACTAAAGATTTCTTGCCAAGGCATTTACTTCCTCCCTTCCCAGTGGTTGTTTCTACTCATTCTTTCCAAACGAATTTTAAACAAATGCTACTTCAGAGCTGAATGCTGCTCATCTAGAACAGTAGAAAAGTGGAGGTGGTAGGGCATGAGCAAAACATAACATGCAGCAGAACAAATGCACGTGCTCAGCTCGCTAACATGACAGTTTAATAGCCAACATCCACGCCATTGTCCGAGATATTCACGTCTCACCTTTTTACTCCTAAAATTTTATAGTAATCTCTCTTCTGTGATTGCTTCAACATCCTCTGGGCTCGCTCGAGCCCCTCCCGGATCTGCTGGTCATTTTCACTATTGGCTTGAGCGGTTTCGTAGTCTTTGATAGCTTTGTGAAAGAAGAAAATGAAGGAAGCATGACGTAACTCCTCACAAACTTCAACTTAAAGAACTCAAACACTCCCCAAAACTGAAGTTTTGCTATTACAACTTATAAACGGAGGAACTTCACCTTGCCAAAAGTGCTTTTTTTCAAATTAGAAAACGCTGGGGCAGAGGAGGTTCCTTCACATATGAATTAGGTAGTTTTCTTTCTTTAGATGCATCGCACTTTTTGGAAAGGGAGGAGAGGGGCTGTTAGCAGCCAGTCAGAACGCCCTTGGAGGTGCTGCAGAGTCCTATGGCCGAGCACAAGGAGCAGCTGGACTGGGACAGAACAGGACTGGCGACGTGTCCGTGTGCCGTAACTGAAGAGCCAGCTGCACGACATCGGTGCCGCGTGTTGCCGTGCAGTTGCGAGGAGGCATTATGCAGAATCTTTACATGAAGATTCCTTCCCCCGCCACGTGCACGCAACACGGCAGAGAGACTCTTCAGCGAGGACAGATTTCACATTACCAGCAAATGCATTTATGCAACACCACAATTATGACACTTAGTGAAAGACAAGCGCTCTTTCTGTGCCTCACTATAGATATTTTCTGCAGACAGCCACACTTTCAGCTCTGTTTTGTCGCCGTGTCCCCCCTGCTATCCCACGGCACGCTTTTATCCCTGGGAAATGCAACTCTTGAAACAAAAGCGGGGGAGCAAGAGAGGAGCCGTAATGCACTCGTGAATTTGGAGGAGCTCTCATTTCTATGCCTTTTTTGGTGTAAACCATATTATTACTGTAGTGGTACCCGAATGCTTCAGACACCGATTTTAAGTATTCTTTGACATCGAGATTTGTCAAGGGAGGCAAGCCTTGAAGCCTTTAATGAGACTACTCCTCCTTCACTGTCATAATCCTCCAAGTCTCATTTGCAGATCCCAGTCTCGCAGGTTTCTCAAGTCAGACAAAGTACTTGCATCAGATTATTTCCAAGCAGATGCTATTTCTCAGCAGGTGTTACATTTGTTTTCCACTGTTGCTGAGCAAGACAGCAGGAAGTGCTAATGAATCTGTGCTGCTCAGACATCTGATACCACCGCAATCTCGTTTTGGTTATTGAAAAAAAATATTCCAAGAAGTATTTCCAGAGCCCCAACGATTTCATACGCTGTCACAAGCAAAACTACATTTCTGTGCATTTGCACATCACCGGATGCTGTTACTTGCTGCTGGAACAAAACATCCTGCGTTCGGCTGGTACTTTTAACAATTTGTCCTGTCTACACTAATGCACGTGCCTAATACATACTGCTGGAACTGGTAACGACAAAACGGAGGCATTTCATGATGCTGTTTTATCACCCCAAGATTTTCTCCCTCTCTACAGCACGCCCCGCAGCTGGCCACCAAGCTGCTTAAGGGGCAAGCGTTTGCAGTGAGAGTGCTGGCTTTCCAAACTGACTCCCCTGCTTCAAGGCTGCAAACGTTAAGTGTAGGGGCAGGTGAGTTTTATGATGTTCCACAGCGCTGCACGCTGCTCAGGGAGTGCCTCCAGCACACCCCGCTGCAAGTACGTTTTGTGCTCCTCCAGCTGGAGAGGCTCCAGGTGTGACGCTGTTCTCCAGCGGGGGATCCTTCTCAGTCAGAGCTGAGCTGTGCCCACACGTGAGGGGCGAGGGTTGGGACCAGGCGCTTTTGAAGCAGGAATACAGCTTCCCGACGACAATAGTTAGGAGAGCGGGAGACTTATTACTCATTCCAGGTATGCTGAGTGAGGTATTTAATCAGCAGCTCTCAGCCACCATTTCTAAAAGCACTGATGCCTCCCAAGCTTATACAAGGATCATCCTTCCTCCTTACTGGCCTGCTCCTTCAGAGAACATTCTTACTTTCATACGGTCCCACAGGAGGGAAGGAACAACCAGCTTCTAGAACCCACTTCAATTTAACTGCTTCAGTCACAGCTCTCCTGCTCTCAGTACAAGGGGCTTCACAACCTCTGAAGCAGCAGTTGCATCATGTTTCTAAACACCTTAGCTGGCTTTCCTATCTAGCCTGCATCTTTGAAACCAAGTGACTAAGAATTAATTTCTACCAAACATGAGTAACTGTAGACAATTTACGTCCTCGCCAACTCTGTTAGAGCAATAACTGGAAGCGTAACGCTTACAGGAACAGGGACTGCCTCCTGCACAGCTCTGTGGTGGGGAGATAAAACACGTCCTGAGCAATTCTGAAGCAGCAAATGCTTTTCTCCTCTTTGAAAGAACTTGTGCTGGATACTCGGTAGACTAACAGACTCCTGTACTTCCAGGGTAGTGTCAGAAAGGGATTCATTGCGCATCTGTCTTCATAGACAAGCCCTGGATCCCATGTGATTATGAAGTAATTAAAACCATTTAATGGGAAACAGGGCTCAGCTATACATCCTCAAGTGCATCTCGAACATTTAACTATGATCTCCTTCAAAGTTTTGAATTACAAGCACTTTGAAATTTCCTGCCTTTAAACAGGAAATAGGTGCCTCCAGCTCCAAGTTTTACTGAGGGGAGAATCAATTTGCCACTTTAAATATGAGACTATGATTTTAATTACTCGACAGTTCTCTACAGCAGAGGGCAATCAGCCGTCACTTTGCAGCAGTTGAAGCTGAAGGGTAAGTGCAGACACCTTCGGGCAGATTAACGTTAACGAACTGTGACGCTGTTTACGGAGGCACTATGGGAAAGCAGAGCGGAACTACAGCCATCCTGCTGCTCACAAGGGCAGGAGGAAAGCAGGGAAATGGGGGGATCTGGAGGGACGTGGTGATCCCCCAGGAGCCAGGCCAGGCCAAGCCCAGGGGCTCCAGCCCTGGGAACTGCCTCTCCCCGATCCCAGGCGTCCTCCCTGCGTTCCCCTGCGTGCCCTAACAGGGAGGCACTTGCTGCAGGCACCAGACCAAGCCTGCCCTGCGCACGTGCGCTACGCCGTGTTACAAAACCGGTTTGGGGGAAATGTTTTCCAGTCATCTGTAAATCTGGTTTTCCCAATGGTGACCGAGTTTTCTTCTGCTGTACTGAATTACAAAAACAATGATGGGGAAACGCCTGATGAAGGGGGCCCCATCGCTGTGAAACCTTCCTAAGGCTTTGTTTAGAACCGCAGCGTCAACCTAAAATGACGAAGATATAAAAAGTCTACCCTAAGCAAAAGAGAACAGCTGTTCTTCTCACTTATTTAAGCCACCCTTTTGTATAAAGGTCATTAGATGTTCTCAGAAACGCTGCTATCCCACCCTTTCTTACAAGGAAGGAGATTTTCCAGCCTCAGCAGAGAAGGCCCAGGACTAGGTCACTTCTGGAGCACAAAGCCTACCGGGTTGCCAAAAAGGGCTGCCTGAAGCCATTCCAGTGCTCTTTACACCTTGTTTCCAAGCTTTTGAGTCAAGAAGACCAAGAAAAAGTAAAATAGATCTCATTTAAGACATCTACTTAAGAGCAATATCATCTCTGTGATTCATTTCCTCAAAAGACAAAAGAAAAACTCCGAGCGTGCCGTTACTGAGAACTGCTGTCTCCGTGCTCAAACTGAAGAGTGTTTTTTGGTTCAGTTGTAAAGCTGAAGATCCACTACCGGAATACAGACAAGGAAAATTGTTCTAGGAGTATAGAATTAATGGAGCTCGTTTTCCAGCGGATTTAAAGCCTACGAGTCCTCTCCTTTATCGCGTTTCACGGAAGCAGCCCAAGGCTTCCAAAACCGCTGCATGAGTGAGCACAGGGGGCCGGAACAGATTGCTCGAGTCTTAAGCCTGGTTTCCCGTGGAAATGAGATTCACTAAATTAAATGTTGAAGATTTTTATAGTACACGAGCACTTAGTACTGTTAAGGAAGCTACATAACAACGTAATGGTGTACTCAGAGACACTGATTACTCAGTCCCTGTTTTCCAAGGCTGCATGTGGACTGAGTAGCAGCCCCGTGGTACTCTGTCTTCCAGGAGGGGAGGAATAGCCGGTGGGTCCAGCACAACCCCAGCAACATCCCTGGCGGGAAGATCTGGGGTGACGGCACATGGGTGTGTTTTGGGGGAGGCAGCACTCAGATTCATCTCCTTTGGCACTTCCCTGCTCTAGAGCTGATGTTCAGTCTCACTGCCTGCAGGATACCTACAGAGCTGCGTGCAGGAAAAAAAGCTATCACACATTGTGTGCTTTCTGAAATGGAAGAGGGCTTCCTGATTTCTAAGGGCACTTGCAACCGCTGCCACTTGGAAAATGCGTACTGATAAGGCTGCTGATAGAGGCAGCTTTCAACAGCAAGGGGGGCTGCTACAGCACGGGGCAAGTCCAGCTGAGGCAGCTGGCTTCTGTCGTCTCCTCAGTCAGCCATGAGGAAACGCAGAGAAGGCTGAAACCCAGCTCCCACACCCTACACCACACAAGAACAGAACTGTGAGCTGGGATTTCCTCATGCCACCGGCTTCCACCTGCAGACAATGCCTTCCCCATTCACCCGGTCCGTGGTGTTACAAAGCTGCCTTCCCACACGCGGTGCTGTGAGAGCGTTCGCTCCGAGCCTTGTTGGCACACTTCCGCCACCCCAGCAAAGCAAAGCTCCACAGGAACCTCTTCCTTCATGTGGCATTTAGCTGCCCATCTAATGAAAAACTGAACTCCGGTATGCGTTTTACACAAAGCCCACACAGAAAATGCAGCTTCAAGAACAGAATCAGCTTACTGCTCTTGGCAGCATTACAGAGACCCAGGGAGGTGAAACAACGGCCGATAGCCTCCTCTACTCTGAGCACACACTAGGGTTTAGGACAGTCTTGTTTCATACCGTCATCTAAGGACATTAAAAGGAAGCTCCTAAAATGTGTTTGTGTGACCCTAACCGTGATTACCTTTTATCTATAAACGCAGTTCTGACACCACTGTTTACATAGAATGTG
The DNA here is from genome assembly GCA_011076525.1 of Nettapus auritus. Classification (NCBI taxonomy): domain Eukaryota; kingdom Metazoa; phylum Chordata; class Aves; order Anseriformes; family Anatidae; genus Nettapus; species Nettapus auritus. The sequence goes on from CM021765.1 coordinate 151,711,520, forward strand.
TTCAAGTCCGAATAAGCTGAACGCTCTCATAAAGGATCCTGAACACAGCCCACTGTTGTAAAGAACACTCTAGCTAAAACAAGTACATACCACTTATACTAATCAAGACAAAATTAACAGCAGATATTTTTGTAAATGTGCTACTACCAGTGCTGATTAGGGGATAACAACGTAGTGTAGAATCAAAAGCGCATGTTAATTTTTGAAACACTAACTGCATTTTAAGTGCCCACCAAATGCAGGAATTAAGATGCACACAACTGTACCTTCTTCGTACAGGTCTTCCAGCAAATAAGCTTCTGCTCTGTCTTTCAGGGCATTCACATTGGTTGGTTCCAGCTGCAGAACTTCTGTACAAAGTTTTATGGCCTCTGTAGCCTGCTGATTCTAAAGAGGAGAAAGTGAAATCAAGTCCAAGGGTGGAGTTCTTTGTTTTGCTTTTAAAGAAATTTGGAGAGGCAAGTGGAAGCCAGAATTACCTTTGACAAACAGTGACAGATCCTTTCTTTGGCACGCGTAGCATAAATTGGGACGTCTGGCTCAGTTTTCATAACAGAGTCATATTTATTGATAGCATCTTCATACCTGTTTTAATGATAGAGCATGCTATTGTAAAATGTAATTACTACTTTGGGCTGCTGCAATTTATTTACGCGTGTTGACATTTTAAAATTCAGATTTTCACATCTTTCTAACAATGTACCTCAGCTATACTGGTCTTAAAGGCAGGATGTGAGGTAAAACTACGAAAAAAACTTTCAACCATTTTAAGAATGATATTCCCGTTCTCTCTTCTGTGCTTTGAAACAGAAGAGCAGGCACTATGCCTAGCAGGTTTTTGCAGAACACCACGACTGCCATCCACAGAGCGCACTGACAAAAGCATCTAGATTGTTTCCTGTCCGATAGCCCAGTCAGCACTTACAAGAAAAAAAAGCTTCTTCCCTTTTGACATTCGAGATGGACTGTCTTGGCAGGAGCACCGTACTATTTGCCTTTTGTGGTGCCAAAAAAGTCTTATGTCAGTTTGAACCAGGAAGCTTTCTCCCTATATTCTTCTCAGCAAGCCACGTAGCAAAACGTATTTTTGCTGTGAAGGTTTAAAGATACTCAAGTTCTACAGTTAGTAAGAAATAGATTTGAAGGCTCACCTAAGTATGCAAGTGTGTGATTGAACTCGGGCTGCTACAAACTAGAAGAAATTCAAGCTCTCAGAAGAGTCCCTGAAAATGTGCTGATACTGAATTAAAGAGAAGACTAAAGTGGAAAGAGCCCAAATAGGCTGCTGACTTAATAGAACAGCCTCCGGTTGTGCTGATTCACTTTCCCTGATGCGCTTCCTTTTAAAGGGCCACCCTGACAACGTTTAATCACTTGCTAGGGCTTCTTACAGTTGCATGTTGCACACTTGGGAAAGTGTAAAACTGAAACAAAGCAAGAAGTAACAGAACAGAGAAGCATTACACAGGGTACATAAAAAAAGACCCATCAGACAGATCCACTTTAGCTTTCAAGGCACTGCAGGAGTGCTCGGTGTCTTTAGTCTGAAGATTAGGTCCTACAATACCCGAGAGTTAACAAATGTTATCTCTATCTGGGTCTTAATACCTGCTCCATAAAGTATGCAAAGAGAAGACAGCGGTATCAGAAAGGATTCAGAATTGACTACGAGTCAATATTTATTTTAACTGTAATTTGAGAGCCGTGCTCAGTTATCCACTTCAACTGACAGATGCAAAAAGCATTACTTAATCAGCTCCTCAGTCAACAATTAGTTGGTGCCTTGGCAGTGATTTTAACATACAACAACGAACACTTACCTGCCTTCTCTGATGAATTCTTCTGCTGACTCAATCTGCTTATTGAGTTTCTTTACTTGTTTATAGAGAGAAAAGCATTGCTTATGGTCTTGGTCAAGTTTCAGGCACTCCCGGACTTCACTTTGCACAGGGAGAAGAAAATAAAACACCACACGTTATAGAATTTCATCTAGAGACATAACGCAGCATCTATAAGCTGTCCAAAACAATAACGGGCCTTCTTTAAACAATCTCTCCCTTTATTCAAGAATTAAAGACAATGAAAAATGTCTTCCAGAAAATACAGGGATATTTGCTTTTTTGTTTGTTTTTAATTATTGTTTATTGCTAAATATGCCAAAATTGAAAATCGTTACATTAGTAACTGAACAAAACAGAAAAAAATACGCTCTGGAAAATTAATTGTATTCAACACTTAGCAGACAACTGTAGTTTTATGTTTAACTTAGATATATTAGAAAATATCTCTAAGGTGTAAGCATATTTTATGCTGCCTGGAACTAAACTCAGGTAAGGCCCAAAGCTCCACTTGATAGAGTATCTGCCAAACCTGAGCCAGACTTCTCACTGTGACGACCGTTTAATGAGACTCTGATTAAGACCCATGCCTTTTAGATTAGGAAAAGGTCTTAAACAACCAAAAAACTCCAGAATCCAGTCACAAATTAATAAAAATTACATATAACTAATACATATACATTAATATATGTTAAAAATTTATCAGTCATCACAGCACAACTACAGTGTTATTTTCAGAACAAGATCAAAAAAATCTTACTCTGTTCCTGAGCACAAACAAAACCACTTATTTGAAAATCATTAAGCTTGTTATGGGAAGAGAGAGGAACTGGAATGAAAGACGAGATTAATCACCCAGCAAATCCAAGAGCTACTGAACTAGTACATCTTATGACTCGAAAAATAGTAACAGAGGAGAATAAATCAACTTATTCTTTCATTCTGATACTATTCTGTTCTTTAGACAGCTCTCTCAAGTGCACTTCTTGAAATCACTAGGCTAAGTGACGGTCAGCTACCAGAAGTCACCATGAAAATAAGCTGTGAGCTCCAGAGAGCTCATTCTGGAAAAGGGATGTCTAAGGCAAACAAGGCAGCTATTTAGTGTTTACCATGTTGAACATAGAGAAATAATTTTTTGCCAGATGTAAAAATCTGTTTGTGTTACTGTACTCACACAGGCAGTTTGCATCCTGTCGCATGCTGCCAAGAAAAGAAACAAACTTGGGCTGAAAACAGCCCAAGTCTTTTTCAGCCTCACACCTTACTGAAAGGACTGTGGTCCAGAACAGTATTGGAAGGAGCCTGAAGATGCAATAAACGCATCTGAGATCACAGAAACCACCTGTGTGCAAGAAGTAGCATTGTCTCATTTGTCCATCTGAGCACAAGGAATATGAAGTTAACAGTCTGGCCTGGGCGACCAGTTTTTTGTTTTCACTCTGAACTTAACCTGAATGGAGGTTCAAGGTTTAAAAATACAAGTCTCCAAGTTTAGAGAAGCACTTTCTTCCAGGACAGAGGAATACAGCAACAGCAGCAAACGTAAGCAACTCTGATGTTTCTACACTATGGCATCTAAACAAGAATAAAAATTGCTCGGGCAGCACTGATGGCTGGTCTGCCAAGAATAAACATGATGTCTTCACAGTTCTTAGCTTCTGGAAAGGAGTTTCCCTTATCAGGTCCAGAGCAGAGTTGCTACTTCATCCAAAAAAACAGACAACAGATATTTCACGGTTTATCACAACCTACATCAGCACATTTTGTCTCGATTCTTATAATTACAGCAAACAGTGAAATTACCTGAGTGATAATTCGTGGTCCCCAAGCTGATAATATATCCTGCTTATTTTATAGAAGGCTTCAGTGTTATCGTTCTTTAATTTGGCAGCAGCTTTCAAGTCACTAATGGCTTTGCTTGGCTCCCCTTCCTTTATATAACACTCAGCTCGAAGTTCCCGTAGCTCTGCATCCCAAACACAAACCTTGAGAAATCAAAATTAAAGCTTGACTTTGGTCCATAACGCTTCACTCCTGTTCCTCCCCAACAAAACAAAAATCCCGTTAAATTTCATTATGCCAACTGCAATAGCATAAGGTTCGAGCTGCATGCAGAGCGCATCGAATTAGCATCTCTGCTTCCTGGTGGATGCTGCGATGCACCTGCCCAAACAGAAAACAAAGGCCTGAAAAATCGGTACGTGATTCAATGAGCTCATGCAGGAAGATGAATTACATCTACTGGCACCGCTTAAACAGTCTGCTAAGCCTCCAGGGAAGGATACCAGAACCATAAATTATTACATCTTCCCACAAGAACAGGAGTAAATGAACAGCAAGGACCAAGCTGTCAGCTGTCCTCTAGGAAGAAGCATGTGAGGAAGTTTCGGCAAAGCAAGATTTGACCTCAGTGTGTGGATTTTAAAGATTTACGCAACAATGTCACAGGATGGCAAGGATGATTACTTTAAAGGAACTGCCTATCATTATTCATTTTATACAATTTCTTCTGGGTCTCATCCTGTTTTTAAACCATGGCTTTAGAGAACGAGGTTTTTCTGTTTTTCCGTAACTCCCTCCCCACAAACAATCTCCCACACTTGGGCAGTTTCTTCGCCAAGAGCTAAACGTTGTAAATTCCAAATCAACAGCGTGAACGTGCATGTAAAGCACCACAGCAGTTAAGTCTTTTCGTATAGTTCTATATGACACACAAAACGTCCCCGTGACTGAATTATTCCTTGTAGGCCAGTCGGGGTACCTTTACTGACTGGGATTTAACAACACATACAGGTACCTAAGGAAGAAGTGAGAATACAGATAGCTATATACACTGTTAACTTGGTGATGTTCTTCATCTTTGTTACTTCGTCTTCTAGATGGGAAAGTACCCGCTTCACAGCGATACCTACCCTTTGCAGAGTTTCACAGTCAGCGCATACAAGCTACCTACATATTAGCAAAGAAAAATCTAGGTGAAAACCACCCATCCCTCCTGTATTTGGAACAAACTTCCCTGGTTGGAGAACAACTCCCTCCCGCCCCCAGCTCCCTCAGGAATACTGAACTGGGGAAAAAGCAGCGGATGATCAGAAAGTTACCCCACAACAAAAGCTTGGTTGAAGTCTTATCTTCAACCGTAACAACGATTTTTTGGTTGTTGTTGCAGGTAGTGCTCGCTCAGCATTCTCCGCTCTCCAGCCTCAGCATGGATTCACGGTGCTCAGCAAAGCTAAGCCAATTACACCATGTGTCTGCGCATTAGTGAAGAAGTTATTGAACGAAAATACACGTCAGACAGGAGCTCTTACTTCCCTTTCACTGTATCATTTTACTTCACACTTACTGCCAAGATTTCATCAAGAAGAGAGATCGCGGCTTCATAATCCTCTTGCTGGTAGGCAGATAATGCTTGTGAATGCAGGCGCTGTAGCTCATCAGATTTTGTCAGCTGAGTCTGGGCGTCTTTTTCCTCATTATTGCTGGGATTGGATTTGAGCTGCAAACATTAACAAGAAGAGAGACTGAACTGCCTGTTCCAGAATCTCTTTTTGTCCCATCAGTAATCGTACCACGGAGAACTGACTAAAGCTGCAAATAAAGTAAAATGAGTTTTAAAATTCCAGAAGCGTTTCCAACTCTGAATTCCGGAAAGACATTTTTAGCTTTCATACAAGATGTCAGAAGTTTGAGAGCTCTTAATTCCTCCCCTCTCCCTGCTCGCTCTCTCACCATTGGACACATCATACACAATTCCTCTCCTGGACCACAGGAAGTCAGGGGCTTCTCAGCTGTAGCCTAGTTAATTAACTCCCTGCAGACACTTATTAAACACGAGGTTCCTCAGCACCAATAGGAAGTACATCCATGTGGTATAGTCACAGATCTCATTTTAAGCACAATGCACACAAATAACAGCAACACAGGATCACAGAATGTCTAGGTTGGAAGAGACTTCCAAGATCACTGAGTCCAACCTCTGACCTAACACTAACAAGTCCTCCACTACACCATATCCCTAAGCTCTACACCTAAATGTCTTTTAAAGACCTCCAGGGATGGTGACTCAACCACTTCCCTGGGCAGCCTATTCCAGTGACCAACAACTCGTTCAGTAAAGAAGTTCTTCCTAATATCCAACCTAAACCTCCCCTGGCGCAACTTTAGCCCATTCACAGACAGCATCACTGTGAGGCTGTTTCTTACCTTTTCCCAGAAAGGGTGGCTACAGCAGCAAGGCTTCAGGTGGCAGAAGGGCTCGCTGTGATCAGCTGGGAATTCACGCACTTTGCTTCATAAGCATAAAGCTACACCTGAAGCAAAGGCTTTGTCCAAAGCCTCTAATTTCTCCCCCTGACCAAGTAGAAGGTGTTACATTGTATTTGCATTCATTTGTTTAGACGGCTTTGTATTTTCAGAGAAATAAACCAAAAAACTCTCTCACAGCAACTTTACCACCTCCCAAAATGAGGCCAAGGCCAGGAAGAATGTCCTCCATTTCCTTGCAAAGCCGGGAAGTCATTTGTACAATTAGTGTAGTTTGAATAAAGCGCTAGCTTCATGCTTGTAGCTGATCAGTATGACTTCCAGAGTGTTAGAAGGGATGAATCAGTAGAACTTGATCATTTTCTTTGTATTTTTATTTTTGTTTTAAGCAGAACTTGCACTATCTTGTATTTTATACACAGACTGGCAACTAAAATTACCAAGTCCTCAAAGTCATCCAGTACTTTTTCTCTCCTCCTTTATCTTGAGGTTACCCCTTCCCTTTTTCTAATCAGAAAGTTCTTCAAATGCTCGCATTTTGTGCTTAAGTCGCTAACGTAATTCAGCATCAGCCCTCAGAACTCCTTTCACAAAATTTCCCAATTCTCATATCTAAGTACATGAAAGAAAAAAGCCTTAACGCACGACCAGGTCCCACCTCTGTCTTTGATTCTTCATTTGAAGCCTTTCTGACCCTTTATGAAGTTGTTTCATTTTACTCTGGCAGAAATCAAGTTGTACGTAGACCTGAAAATTCTCCTTTATCCCCCCCCACACTCTCTCTCACCAAGAGAGAGGGACGTGATCAAAGAGTTTTGTTCTTTGTAAGCTGACTCTTAATACATGTTTCAAAAAGCTTTTCTTCTGGTTAGAGCAGAAATTCTGCCTACGAACCCTTGCTGTTGTGCATCCTCATTCTCCCTCAGATCTGGAGCTTGTAACAGAGGCAAATTTCTGCATCTGCAATTTAGAAAGTTCCAAGAACACAAACCTCTCCCAAGTTCTGACCTCTTTAGTTCCAGCTGACTGGCTTAACTTTCTCCCTTGATTCCTCAGCATCTTCTTCTTTCAAAAATTAGAGTTTTTTCTACAGACGAGCTTTTTCCATTTCAACTTATCTCACGATAACTGCACTCCTTAGACGCACGACGTTTCTTGTAATTTATTTGGAGCACAACATCAGCGGAACATGAGAAGCAATTCTACAATCATGCAGACAGATCTAATGGTAATAAAGACCATTTGAGTGCATCATCTGAGATAATTTTAGGTAGTACAAACTGGCACATTAAAGCAAAGGGAAACCTCTCAAGCTATCATTCAAAATTCAGCTGTTAAGTTATTGTGTTCCACGTAACATGGAAACAGTTAATTATCAGAGCTTCTGATATAGTGTATTATGATGTTCTAATCAGTAACATTAATTACAGCCCAAAAAAGGCCTCTTCATTAAGATCCCTGAGAAAAAGCTGGAAATGTAATGCAGTTGTTTGATCCTGACATTTTGCTTGGCTTTCCAAGTCCTTTTGCCCAGCGATCAGAAGGCTGTTACAGCACTGGTACGTAACAAATCACCTTCCAATTGCTCCTCTGCATCCTCCATCATCCTGCACAAACCTGAAGCTCTGCTCTGCACAGGGCAGCTGGATGAGCACACCGCTAGCGCTGAAGATGTTCCAGAACACAGCGTCCTTTGCAGTCTTGGAGGTTTACTGCATTTGGCTGGGAATGCTAAATTAGTTGCAGTTTACGTTGCAGCAACAAGCACCAGCCATCTGTTAGAGCGGCATTTTGCTCACTACCAAAAAAAAAAATCAACTTGCAACTAATTCCTTTAGAGCAAACAGAAGGCAGCATATGGGAATGGCTTTGTTATTGTCAGTAGTTCTCTGTTACAGATTTACCACTATAGGTGCTGCTTGATTTCATTGTCTAACCTCAGCAGAGGGGAGAACTATCGTAGGGCAAAGCAAAACTTGCCTTTTGCCCCTACGTGAGCAAGATAAAACAAAAGGATCAACCACAAGCTATTTATCAAGCAAAACTTTAAAAGCATTGGCATGTGTGCCTCTCTCTGTTCTTCACTATGAGCGAGGAGGCTGGCTTCCACTGAACTTAGTCTCAAGGATTTGACTCAGAACTTGGCAATATTACCTCGCTGCACCCAGGAGAGCAGGGAAAAACGTATCAGGAATTCAGTTCATCAACCCCATCATTTTTCTTGTTTTTCTGTGCTTGTGACTACACCAACAACGAAAGCAAATTGAGTAGGCTCGTGAAAAACTTTCAGGGCGGAGGCAGGAACCTCTTTACTTTGTTTTCTCAAAGATCGAGGCATCCATGCGCTAAAGAACAGACAAAGTTCTGCGCTGGCAGAGCGACGCATGAGGTAACAGCTATGATGTTAGATGGAAAAAGGCAGTAAGTATTTAAATACCTTTCACTCTTTACCCAGGAAGCTACAGATGATCACATTACCACAGAGGAACATATGTGGAAACAATCCACTGCTAATGTAACCTGTGTAAGAGAAATTCCAATACCCAACACAAGTTTGCCGAGTAACTCACTCTGATCAGGTTAACTGACAGAGCCAGAGGGTGGTCTCCTCCAGCTCCATCCAAAATGCTGGCCAACCAGCCACAGAGAAGTACTGCTCAGTGTATTTTGCAACAACAACAGGCTTCACTAGATGAGAAAACAGGGATCTGCCAAAACGCAGTGCTCAGTCACTTAGTTTTGGCTGACATCTAGTGGAACTGCGAGTGGAAACTTCAGATTCCAGGTTTTAGGTGTCTGTGCAATTCTGTCTCCCTTGGAAGCATATTTAGGGCACCTCAGTTTGGGGTATTTATTGCAACAAAATGCAACCGAGAACATTCCAAATTCTTTTTTTTTTTGACTGCCTGTAATAAACGTGACAACTTTTTCCCTTTCACACTTTCCAACGGACTGGGCAGTAGTTCTGTTCTAAAAATCCTCTCAGTTTTTGTACCTTCTACACAGTAACTCGGATGCTTGTCATTCTTTAAGACATAAGTAGGGCCACAAATGATATTACAAGGCACATACAACAGGCAGCCAAAACATCAATCACTTTTGTATCCTTTTCAGAAGGCCTTCATGAACCAAAGTATAGCATTATTAAGGAATTATTCATGCTAGTTTCACTGAAAATCACATGCTTAAAGATAAATATTCCAGGGTTTTCATGGACTGAGGCCTTAGATTTGAGTGCTGATGTGCCACAAACCCACCCTGCTTACTGCTATGACTTGGAAACTACTCTCCAGAACAGAAGGAACTTGATATTAATGCATATGAGCATTTAGCCAAAATAGGAGTAGAGAAACTAATGCTATTAATACACTGTGAAGAATAACTTTCTGAAATCACCCAAGGACTTCTGCTTTATCCCTGTCTCATCCTGGGCACTCTGAAGACAAGAATTAGAGCCTTCTGTTGACACGCGTTAAAAGTTTTATTACCCTCTAGGTGTCAGATTTCCATACTGATAGCTGAGTTAGAAGGGGAAAACCACTTTTCTGAAGAGTAAGGAGGATCCTGCGTGGCTATACAAAAAAGCCTGGTGCTGGTAGGAATTTCATTGGCTTGGTGCAGCCGTTGGCCAAAAGGAAGTGTTTCTACAAACATGGTGTTGCTTGGCACAGAGGGATAAGCCTGAGTCACCCCCTATACCCAAACCCAGCAATTAAACTTCAGCAAACAGGGAAGTACAGTGTGGAAAAATGAAAAACAAAAACCTGTGAAACAATGGCCCCAGGAGGCTCAGCTCCCAGCAGTGGCACCCCCACGCTTCCAGCCAGGCATTCCCACTGCCACGAACGCTCCTCAGCCAGCCAGTGCTGTCCTGGGTAGAAACATCTAGAAAGAAAGAAGTGCTCTGTCTGGCAACCACGTAACTTTACAGAGGCTTAGAGTGCTCTGGAAACTTTTCCGCATACTCTAAAACTGGGTAGAAAGAATGTAAAGGCTTTTTTTTTTTTTTCCTTTCCACAAGTACACATTGAAGGATAGGTTTACTATTTTACTGGCAGAATGTTTTCAGTGATTCTTTTAAGATACACACAGAACCGCTGCTGCTACAAGCTGGAAGTTTACCTGTCACCCTACTCTGTTTCTGAGATTTTCTTTCTCTGTTTTACTCCTGAGACATCTCTTTCAAGGAGCACAACTCCAAGCAAGAACGTAGGAAGGACAGGAAGAAAACAGGCATTTCAGCACTTCTACTGGGATTTGAAAGCTTCTGAAATACGCTGTGAGAAAACAGCATTTACAGGCAGCTCATTACAGCTTGCAGCTTCTGGTAGGCAGGGAAAGCAACACGGACTTTTAATGCAAACATCATACAGGGAAATAGAAACTGCCCTCCTTCCACATGCCTGTCTTTGAGTAGTTCATCTGAAACCACTCGCCTTAGTTTCTACACCTTGACCTGGTTTCTCCAGCTCAAGAGTAGGGAACATTTTAAAAATCTGATCCCCTGCCTTAAAATCGGCAGCTGACCATCAAACAAAAACAAACCACCACCAGTGAAATCAGGAGATAACATCTATTGTCATCCAAGGGAACACAAATTGCTGAAATGCATGACCAGACCACGACGCGGCTACCGTGACTGTTTGCAGACTTCAGGCATATGAACAACCAACGTAGGACAGGCAAGGCTGCACTGCAAATTAAATCCACGTTTGGACACCTTCATTTGCAGCTGTACGGTGTGCTTACCCGGAATGACAGCATAGTTGGTAGATATCCAGCCAACAAATTAAATGTTGGGCAGTTATCAGATCCTCAGCTACATTTACAGCCAAGAAGCACAATCTGAGATGATATACTCAGCTCACAGGTAAAACATACAGTGTTAGGTATTCAAAGCAAAACTGAGTTCTAGCCTAAAAGCTATTTGAGACTCCACTAGCACTTCTTTGGGTCACATTTGCCCAAAAGTAGAAGGAATTTTGATTTCAGCCTACAACTTACTCCTTCGAGGTTCTTGACATGAGTCAAAGTTTCTTAGTGACTACTGCTTACCTTACCTCTGTTGCTTTTGGTAGCTAAGATACAGTCTTAAAACGTCCAGGACTTAAAATCATCTAAAAACCACTTCATCTCTAACAGCCTTCCTCCTTTTCTCCCATCCTCTCATGTATACATGAGAAAGAATGACACACGGAACATTAATGGGCTTCACAGTGTTATGACTGATTTCCTCGCATATTGAGATTAAACAATTTCCTAGTGAAATACAAACAAATTGTCAAAATGAACTATGTATTTTGCACACAAGAAGAACTCTGAGAACAACCAGATCGCCTATCTATGATTCAGAAGCAAGCAAAGGATATTTCCTACTAGTCCTCCAAGGAAATAAGTATTCTACTTAGGAGCCAAGATACCCAAGACAACTTAACTCTCTTTACCGTATGAATAAATTAATCTATTACAAAGGATTGCTTCAATATCATCTTAGTTTGCTCAAATACGCTGTAACATACCGTTTACTGTAATTACTAAGAATGTGCATAAGCAAATTGTTCACAAAACCGAGGAAACTAGAACTAAAATTCAGGCCCAATCTGGTATCCACTGAGAAGAAACTCCGTTCTACTCCAGATTTAAAGCTCAACTGAAGACTGAAACTGTTTGACTGAACAAAGGCACCAATCTATTTCTAGTTTTCTTCAGAATTTCAGCTGGCTTGGACAAAAAGCCGAGCTACTTGACAGCTGCCTGGAGAAGCATTTCCGTATGCAGTGTTGAGCAATACTCAGGGAGCTGTGCAGAGATGCGCACGCAAACCCAGAAGCAACACTGACATCACGGAGTCGCTACTGCAGCGACCGCCCTCTGTTAATCAGAGCTGAACGACGTTCTCCCACAGCGCTAACAGCGGGGCTGCCCTGCAGCCAGACATGCAGCTGCAGACCGCTCGCTCACCCCGGAGAACCTTCCTGAGGAAGCAGCAGCAAGAGGAGACGCTGCTACGTGAACTTCAGAATAAACCACGGCAGTACTGCTGCAAACACAAGACTGCCTGGTGCATCTGTAGCTGCAGCAGCCATTCCTCCCAGCTGCCCTGCGAAGCGTACACTAATTGCTCTGGTTTTGTCTTACATACTCACGAGTAATATTCAGCATCTCTAGCCTGCAACACAGAACTGCTTTCTCCATCACACACGACAAAGAAAGCCAACAAGCATCAGTTACACTTGTAAATTCTATTTATTTTCGTATAAAGGACAGGCAAGCTGTTCAGCCTAGCAAATACTGAAGAGAAAAATACAAGAATTAATCTTATTAATTCTCCAGCTTACAGAAAATTTGTGAGGAAAATGAGTTCCACGTATTATCTAAGGATGGAGCTGATTTTGTTCCAGAGTTTGATTTTGCAGCACAAGGCTGAAATAACGTGTAAAATACCCACTGAAACAAAAAAAAAAACCCACGTGAGTTTTAGGTGAGTAACAGCCAACTGTACTTGCATGGTAACTCAAAGCACTTTCTGATAACGCAGAGAAAGCATTTGCAGCATCTTCACAAAGGCTGAACTCCCTCACAGATAAGAGACGTAGATGTATGCTGCTGGATTAATTGATTTTAGCATCACAGTGACTAAACTAAGAGGCCAGGATCCCTCTGCTATCAGGGGAAAGGGAGAGCCCGACCCATGCAGCCTGCAGTCGTTTCCCACTGTCACCTGTAAATCCGTGCTCAGTTATGCACTCTGAGGCCCCTGTCACCTTTCTGAACCAAGACTGCTCTCTAGTACAGGTGTCATGAGGGAGAGATCACAAAGTGTTAGGCACACACAAAAAAACAAGACTTCACAGAGTGCTGGGCTACTTCACGCAACACCTTATTTCAACTTCACTTCTCCAGCCCAACATTCTCATTTATTCATACAAAGAAGCCTAACTACAACACCTTTAAAGAACAGGGGACTTGACCTTTGGTACACACACACACATTCTCTAGAGCATCAGAGCTGAGATGAGACCTCAGCTCAGAAGCCAACCATAAAACCAGAAAGAGTTCTTCAATTCAGGTAAGTCAGAGAACTTACCACATTTTTAAAGTCATCCTCCGCTTCATCAAATTTTCCTTGCTTGAGCAATAAATGTCCTCGCTGTAATCTTGCCTGAAATTAAAGAGAAGACAATTTACACATGGGTCTTCAGGAAATTATGAAAATTAACTTGTTTCCTTTGGCAGGAAAAAATGTTTCATTTTACTCCAGCTGTAGAAGCTATGTAAGACAAATGAACGACTTGTAAGATTTTGATTTATGAGTATTCACATACAACGAGTTTAGCATTTGCTCCTTTAAGGTATACAGGACACGTCACTGAACACAGAAAATGGAGTTGAGAGAATGAGACGGAGAGGGCTCCAGAGCCTCCAACCAGTGAGGCAGCCTCTCCACACACAGTTAGCACAAGTGAGCAAAAGCCAAGTCAGAACTTGCAACGGCCCCACACTAAGGCAGTGGGGCTAGGACAGCTCCTGTGGAAAGAGAAGCCTCAGCTCAGCTGCAGGTCAGGAGGGCAGAAAAGGGAGGCATCTGCTCTCTCGTGGCCTTGGTGACAGAGGGGAACAACCACGACAGAGAAGGAAAGCATTTTGGACAAGCCCACGAGGAACGTGCACTTAATAAAACCATTAGTTGCCAGAGGAACTATCCGGACTGCACTCAGTATTTGCAAATTCTAGCACATACCCCATTGCTATTATTTTATCCTATTTAAAGTTTTGAGTGATAATGTATTTTCTATTTCTGTTCAGCAAGACCTGGCAAACAACCTCCTTTGAAGTATTTGTGGTACACACTTGAACGGTTTCCAATTCCAGTAATACTTACCGATGTGAAGTCCTGCTTTAATTCCACCACTTTACTTAAATCACGAATTGCTGCTTTAGATTTCCCCATGGCTAAGTACACTGTGGCTCTTCTGTAATAAGCAATGTAGTTATCAGAGTCTCCCTCTGCAAGCGAATGAACAGTAATCAGAACGCTATCTCAAAGCAACTGAACCTCTGGGCACAGCCAAACTCTAACGACTAAAAATACATTACCTGAGTTTCAAGCCACTGGAAAAAAAAAATTGCATTTATCAATAAAACATTTGTTCCGAGTAATTTGTAACGCGGTTTAATTATTTAACAACGAAGATTACAGAAGCACAGTACATTGCTAATAATTAAGACTTTGGAAGATGAAGTACGTACATCTTTTTAGCCTTGGACAGGAAAAACACAGTCCCTACGTACTTACCCTTTATCTCAAACTGCAGGCCTGCATTCGAAAGCACGTTAATTCGTTATTCTCCTTCCCAGCCCCTGTCCACCACGCAAAATGCAAACAAATAATCCCCAGACGAGCAATGCGGTAGGCCAATGTCATTACAGATGCATACACCCTTCCTACCATCCATTTAGACAGCAGCAACTTCTTTCTAACATTAAAGTGGGCACCAAGACCCCCTCCTAACGAGGGACAAAAGCAGGTACTATACCAGAACCTGCAGCCTAACTTCAAGGCCACCACATCTCGTGGTGTCTGCTGCTCAGACTTCCAAGATCCTCCAATTTTAACACTCTAAACCTACCACAGACACGGATACCCCTACAGGAGGGGAACATCAGCTTCTGAAAACAGGTTTTTTTCTTTAATATTCTTCTCAGTTACTCTTGAGGCTCTCAGGAAAACATAATTTAGACCTCCCACACAACCATAGGCAGCGCAAGACAGACTATTTAGTGTCCAATTAATTATGTATATGAAAATCCAGAATTTGTAGAGGAACACAACACACATCTGAGGAACACAACAAGGACGTCTCTTCCACACCTCATCTGAGGCTGAAGTTCAACTTTGAAACAAAAGAAACAAAAAAGCATTGCCAAAAATCTTCAGGCAGGTCAACAGCTTCATAGCTGGCCACCTCCAACACCAACGTGCTCGGTTAAATCTCTCTGGAAAAAAGGATCTGCACTCTTCCTCTGCAATCTCCTGGCTGCTGAAATACTGATGTCCAGCACTGGGTATTAGAGTATTATTAAATAGCAACCCCCATGCTGTATGCACCTTGTCCTTGATCTCTGTAGTCCTAGTGTCAATTCAAATGTTACTACCTTTAAGAGAAGGAAACAACGCAGTGTTGTCTTACTGCATATAACTCAATGCGCAGAGTACAACAAATCAAAAGATGAAGTTCAGGAACGTTCTTACGCACAGGAAGAAGACAGGAAAGAGCTAACCCAGAAAGCGTATTTCAGCATCAGATAATCATCCTTCTGACAGTCAGAAGTCACAGCAATGAACGTCAGTCAGCATTTACCCAGAGAGGTAAACCTCACAGAGCTGCCACCAACTAAACAGAACCGAGGAGTTAAAAATAAAACTGAAAAGAAGAAATGGATGGTATCTTTAGTATTCGATGTCATAGTCAGCCTACTTTTCTTTTTAACTAAAAAGACAGAGACCCATTTACCTCGCTTTTTATGCTAACACAGTACTGGCAAAAAAGGATTAGTGAAATTTCTTCTCCCCCCCTCTGCAAGCACAGTAGGCAAATCCTGCTCAAACTCCTTTCAGAAAGGCAAGACACGGAGAGGAAAGAAGCGTGATGAAGGTTCAGGCAGTCAGGCTCAGAACATCCAACTAAAAATCCCAGGAAGGTAACAGCGGATGTGGTCGTGCCGCAGCTCTGCCTTCTGCCAGCTGCTCGAGCACAGCTAGCCAGGCAGAGGATTTCATTCCTTGCGGGCACCTTGCCCCGCTTCCTCCTTCCTGACACCACCAGCCTTGGCATGGCCACACACTGAACTGGGCTGCTCAACAAATCCAAGCTAAAGCTTCCCGACCAATAATAAAGGAATAAACCATGCTGCTAACATGAGCTCTGCTCAGATCCCACCAGAGCACTTTGGCAGCAACCCAGGAGGCAGAAGGACAAAGAGAGCATCTCCACAGCAGGAGGTTCTTCCAGGGCACAGCCAAAAGAGGCTCCTCCACCCTCCTTGCAGAAGAGGAGCTTATAAAAGAAGGAGAAGACACTAATAGCTCGGAACCAGCAGTATTTCAATTACATTTTATTTTTAGACCAAGGCATAAATAGAAGTGTCTCAGCAGTACAACTCATTACTGCGGAACGACCCGGCGTTACTACTCTCACGGGGAAAATACTGCACCTGGATATACACGCGTTATAACCACGTCCAGCAAGCCCAACAACAAAACACCAAACCACCAACAAAAACGTGTAACTGAAAGCTGCAGTGCTAATGGACACCGCTCTTTACCAGTGCTGTCTGCCTCTGTGTTTCAATTCAAGGACTTGGACCGTCAAACTTCCTTTAAAATTTATACACGCAGCATTTAACTTCCCAGGCTGGTGCAAATGCAGAACACCATAATAGGAACTCGCTCACTTGCTGAGAATAAGAGTGGGAGACAGTTGATATCCCTCCCCTTCGCTACCCATTTAACATATCGAACTCGTAGCATCATTGCCATTGTGGTATTACCCACTGCCAGACTGAAAACAGAAAGTGAGACTATTTTTACTGCTGAGGTTTTGTGCTTTGTTTTTTTGAGGTGCTGGAGAAGAAAGAATGGCTAAATCCAGCCTTTCAAAACCAAAGCTAAATTCTGATCTCGACGGGATTACATACAGGGAGCACTCATCAAATGGTGCCACAGTCAGATGTAATTGCTGCCATATAACCAGCTCGCAGAACAGCAGCGACTTAGCGCGTTCACATATCATGCGGTTCATTTAACAGCTTCTTTTATTAAAACCAAAGCCAAAGCATCAATATTCCAAGGCAGCTCTGCTGGCTCCTGCTAAAGTCCAAGCAGCTGCGTGAAGGTGCCCCAGCTTTGGTGATTCATGGACTTGCAAGAAAGCAGGCTATGTCATGAAGCAAATGCTAGCATAAATACATAAATAAGGCAGAAACGTCTCATTGCAAATGTCACTTTCTTCAGTTACATACCTATAGCCGCATGGAAGTGAGACAACGCATCTGCCAGCTGTCCAGCAGCCAGTAACTTCTTTCCCATTTCAAGTTGTTTTTCTACTTCAGCATTTATTCCACATTCAGCTCCTTGAGGGAAAACAAGAACAATGCTCTGAATGGCCAGGTTATTGTACCAAATAAATACAGTAATAACACAACATCCAAACACTGGTATTGGTACAGAAGTAGAGGTGACGTCTTCCCATATTACAACAACCTGCAGCTAAGGAACTCTCAGCACACGCTCCCCTCCCCAACAGGACATCAGGGACATCCAGGACCCCACTGATACCTGAGGACTCTACTTACTGCGAGCTGTTGGCCACTTCAGGGACTGGTTATCTCTTGCATTTGTGTCTCATCTTTATCATTTCCAAGGCAAAATGTTTCCAGGGAGCAAGTTTTGATACAAACAATACTAATTCTCTTTCCATTTAAGAAGTAACATGAAATTCGTATTTGAGTGGTGTGCTTTAGAAGGGACAGGACTTTAGCTCAAAACTGGTGAAGTGCTGCTGTTCAGCCACCAGGGAAAGAGACTGTCAAGAAGGGAGTGCCTGATTTTAAGTCCGTGCTGTACATGTATTATGTCACCAAGTGTTTTTTCGTTTGTACTGCTTCCAGCGTTCTTTAAATCACAACAATTTCACTTTAACTTGTCAGATTGCGACTTAAAACATGCACGCTATGAACAGCTTTCTGACAGCATCCATTATGCACGAATTTAAGCAAGGTCAACAGATTAAAATCTTAAATAGACTACCTCAGAAAACAACGAACTACAATTACGAGGGAGCAATTTCTTTTACTCAGGTTTTGTACTGAAATCATCAGAAATGATCTAGAGAGGGACTCTTCATCAGGGAGCACAGCAATAAGCAAGGAAGGAGTAATGGTTTTAAACAGAGAGGGTAGGTTTAGATCATATATAAGGAGGAAATTCTTCACTGTGAGGTTGGTGAGGCACTGGCACAGGCTGCCCAGACAAGCTGTGGGTGCCCCATCCCTGGAGGTGCTCAAGGCCAGGCTGGATGGGGCTTTGGGCAGCCTGGTCTGGTGGGAGGTGTCCCTGCCCATGGCAGGGGGGCGGGACTATGATCCTATGAAATAAATACAAAAATTCAGTTGCACTTTGAAACTGGTTCTTCATCGGAATCAAAACGTTACACTACCCAGACATATTAAAAGAAAACCTAGCAAAACTTCTCACACTGAAAGGTGATTAAACAACAAAACAGTATTTGTAATGAAGGAACAGTCCCTCCTGATCACCCAGTCATCAACATTTCAGGAGTTTTCAGCACCCAAGATCTCGTTTTTACTTTCCCTTCCCACTCCTTAATACAGTTCATATCCTTCAGTTCCACATCGTAAGAAAATTATTGAGCTGTCTATGCTAAAAAAGCCAAAAACGTCCTCTGTATCCACCGGAAAAAGCTCTACCTCTTAAAAAAGCACACTGATTATAAATCAAGTAATTGGATTCAAAGGCTTCAGTTCAACTGTTTGCATTATATCTGTAACACCAAACAAATTTCCTTTTTTACATTAATGGAAACAACTATAAAATAACAAAAAAAGGCAATTGGGGTTTAACTAGAGGAAATTAAAACAGCAATATCACTTATCCTACAGTCCATTTGAGGAACTTATTAAAAATGCATTTTAAAATCCATTCTGGGTGTGTACAACGCTGAATAAATATAAATAGCTTTGCTGACGATATTGCACAAGTATTTCTCTACAAGTTTCTCAAATACAGTATTTGGTAGCTTTCACGTGAATGTCTTGTCTACAGGAAAAAACGGACACTTTGCCTTTTTTCTAGCTTAAAGCTTTGATCACCGAGTCATCCAATGTCCTTTGAAATGCCAAAATAAACAGTCAGGCACAAACAAAAAACACACGCCCTTGGAAGAAGTCCAATTTTCCCTGGCTTTGGAAGCGTAGTAGCAACAAATCCCATGTCAACCACAAGCAGGCTGAAATATTTAATGTGAAATAACAAAATTTACACCCGAAAATGAAACTGAGAGCCCATGAGCTTCGTGCCTCCTGCCTCTCCCCACATATGAATATCTGAAGTCTCTCAGAAGCTGTGCGTGTGGAGCTGGGTGCTAGGAGGGGGCTGTCCATTACTCTGAGGCACCTTCTGCTCTCCAAAACACAGCATTCAAGTTTCACGGCGTCTCAAGTTCCTTACGGAGCATCCACGTTTCACATTTAGTCACATCAGCACTCTAAGAATAGCTTCCACTACAGGATGTGCCTACAGCGTTCGGCGCCTCGCTTGTGAGTTGTGTTCACACAGGCAGCAGCCACACAACGCATCTGGCAGGAGAGAGCTTTTTCCTTGAAAATACTGACGATGATGAGAGCAAATAAATGAGCATTACATGACTGTTAATGGTTAGTAAGTAGGAAAAACTTGATTCTACCTGATGCTGAACATCACAAATCAGTGAGGGATCTCCAGGAGCAGCCAGTGTCACGGTGAGGAGTGGCACACACGACTGCTGAGGAATGTACAGACCTGACGGCTGGGCTGTTCACTCGCACAAACACAGCACTTACTTTGTGGCAGGAGGGAGACACCAGCTCTAGAGCAGCCACCCCACAGAGGGCTGCCAGCACAGACACAGGAGCCAGGGCTGCTTTCTCTAAGGGACCAAGTTCTGCACACCTATTTGGGTACCCACTCCCTGACCCAAGAGCAGAGGAGGCCACAGACCTGCTCCGGGTAGGAACTGGTACCAGTGCCGACACCCTACGGGAAAGACAAACAGGTGTAGCCAACCTGTTCTTCCAGTTAAATACACTCACTAAAATAAATGAGAGCTTCCTGGTAGGATTTCTGATTTATTACACTAACTGATGCTATTATGTGCTTACCAAGCTATACGAACTCCCAGCTACAGCATCAGTCTAAGCCCTAATGAAAAAAGCCCTCTAGCTTCAGAACTGCTTCAAGGTTTTACACTTATCTCTACATTCCTATCTTTCTCACTACAGAATTTCCAACTTTTTTCGATTTTTTTTTTTTTAATTTCATCCCCAAGCTGGGTCATGGGACTATGAAAACAAGACTGGGCACCAGAAACACAGTTTTCAGTGCCAAATTCTTCCAAGCAGAAGCATGCACACCACTGAACTTAATCAAAAAGTGAACTTTTTTTTTTTTTTAAATAGAGTTCAGTGATTGCTTTGTCATGTGAAGAGGCTTTTGGGATGGTTTTGATTAGAATGACCCTTCTGTAAGCGTGTGAGCGTGTTTTGCAGCGATAAGAATGAACAAAGGAAGAAGTGGACATGCAATCACAGCTTCAGGGCTGATACAAAAAAGCTCACAAGCTCAGGGCCCAGCAGCCTTCCTCCTCCCAATATCCAGCTGATGAGTGTCCAGTTTTCATCTGTGCAGTTCTTACTCCCTCAGTTTGCAAACAAAGTTCATAAATATCACAAAGCTTGGCGAACCAAAAAGCCAAGAGAAAACTCGTTTCTTCCTCACAAAACTTGTGGTGAGATGAAAAAAACCTTCCCAACCTCAGGGCAGAAACATATGGGATGTGGTAAGGAGGTTATTGGCCTGACAGTAGTGAGGTGAGCACCATACACATCAAACTCAGTTTTTCTTGTTCTCCTTACTACCTTTCCTTCAGGGTGGAGAAGGGAAAGAGGAACAATATTTCTCTATCCTCCCCATTTGCCTCTTTTTGCCTCTGTGCAGGCAAGCAGCCACAAAGGGGAAATGTTCCCGAGAGGCGATCTGTGCCAGATGGGAGCTGTTGGGCAGAAGTCAGAGAGTTCAAGGGGAAAGGATTCAGGAAACAGGACAGGAAGGGATGAACTGCAACTTCCAGCACCACATATCCCAAAACATTTCCGACTGAACTCGTTTACTGGCCAGATACAACTCACACTCACAGATATTAACTGTAGGGTACGAAGGCAATACAGGCTGACTGTCACTGATTCACGAATCAGATGGCACAAGGCAGACTTCTACAATCAAGATGCAAATGTAAATGTGAATATTAATGCCTCTAGGTTCGGAGACCAGAGATATTTTGGGGAAAAAAACGTATTTGAAGTAGCATAAAATCCCTAAATCCCTTCAGTACATTTTCTGGAAAACGAACTCAACAATTAAAACATAAGTAAGTTCAGTAAATGACAGGTTATGCTTCTGGACCTTCTCTTAGTACTTCACTCCAAAACATCTCTATTAAGTGGTTGTTACGAAAACACATCCCAAATCAGTAACGTGACTTTAGTAATTCTACATAGCCGTTGACCAGTATACTTGACACAGGTTGGCAACGCCGAATGCAGAACGCTCAACAGCCACAACCTTTGACAGTTAGTGCTTCTCCTCCAACTGAACCAGAGCAGACACCCAAAAAAGCAAGCCAACACCACTGTACACAGTCTTGGGCTACTGAGCACCTTTGCTACACTACAATCATGTTGCCTCTTGGCCAGTTGATGCAATTAGTACTTTAGTAATGAATTTTTAGTGTAAAGGTCAGCCTGGAGATTTAATTCAGAGCACTGACAGCTTCAGTTCCACGTCAGTCTGCCACTGCCGGCACGAAAACGTTTCCCAGGTTAAACGCTGACTGCCCCTGCAGTTGCATAACCGAGTTGAGAAGTCAGCAGGCGGCTGTGAATACAGGTTTGCCCACACAGGTGCTGCTGACGGCGTACTCTAAAAGTAAACAAGGCCACGGGAGGTGCAGATAAACTGCTCTCCTGAGCTTCAGCTGCTAAGGGGGACACCAAGGGAAGAATCACAGGGTCATTAGGGTTGGGAGAACCTCCAAGATCATCTGGCCCAACCTTCCCCTACCACCAATATCAGCCACTCAACCATGTCCCCAAGCACCACGTCCAACCTCTCCCTGAACACCCCCAGGGACGGTGACTCCACCACCTCCCTGGGCAGCCCGTCCCAGTGCCTGACCGCTCTTTCTGAGGAGAAACGTCTCCTCATTCCCCACCTGACCCTCCCCCGGCGCACCTCGAGGCCGTTTCCCCTAGCCCTACCGCTAGCTATCCGCCAGAAGAGGCCGCGGCCCGTCCCGGGGCGCTCACCGTGGTACTGCAGGTCGAGGAGCACGATGAGGAAGGGCAGCGCGGGGCCCAGCCGCCCGGCCGAGGCGGCGGCGCACACCATGGCCGCCCCACGCCCGCCGCGACACTGCCGGCGGAGCCCCGGCCGCACGACTCCGGCTCCGGCGGGGAGGGTCGTGGGCGCCGCTGATTGGCCCGCCGGGGGGGGAGCGGCGCCGCTGATTGGCCCGCCGGGCGGAAGCGGAGCTGGGGCGGCTTAGGGAGGGGAGGCCGATGGCGTCGCGCGCATGCGCGATGGCGGCGGGGTGGATGCGAGCCTGGCGGCCGCACGCCCCTCCTGCCCTAACCTCGGCAGCGCATGCGCAGTAAGGCGGAGCGACGGCGCTGCGCACCGAGGGTTCCCTGACCTGAAATGGCCGCCGCCGGCCGCGGGTCGCCAGCAGCGCAATAAAACCCCTGTGTGCCCAGCGCCCGCTGTTGTCGCTCCCTGACCGCTTCTTCCTGGGGTGTGGGCTGTGTGCCTGTACCTGAGCGAGCCGTAGAGAGAGAGAGGGAGGCAGTTCCTCTCATCGTGAATTCTAGAGTTCATACTACCAATTCTACTGTCCCTGTGCCACAATCTCATTTTTCACTGAGGTGGAGCGCAGCCGAAGTAGTCAGTGTGGCCTCGGCTGTGTGGCGGCCTCCAGGCATGCCAAAATTATTAAGGGATTCACCAAACTGCCGAAAAAATGCTGATGTGACCTAACAGCACAGCATTCTCACATTAAAAGCTTATACTTCACCTGTAAACTTGTCATGATTTTAGCTAGGATAGAGATAATTTTCTTCATAGAGGCTTGTGGGATGTCGTGTTCTGGATTTTTGATTAAAATAGCAGTGAGACAGCACACGGTTTTGGTGGTTGCAGAGCAGTGCTTGGGCTGAGCCAAGCTTCTTTCAGCTTCTCACGCTGCCATGGCAGCAAGGAGGCTGGGGTGCGCCAGGAGCGGCAATGAGACAGCCAGGACAGCTGGCCTGGCCGAAGGGATGTCCCACACCGTGTGGTGCCATGCTCAGCGGTAAAAGTTAGGGTTAAAGAAGGAGGAAGGGGGGACATTCAGAGCAATGGCCTTTGTCTTTCCAAGAACCTGTTGCACATGATGAGCCCTGCCTTCATGGAAGTGGCCGAGCACCTGCCTGCCGATGGGAAGCAGCAAATGAACTTGTTTGGCTCTGCTTGTGCACATGACTTTTGCTTTACTTGTTAAACTGTCTTTTTCTCAACCCACGAATTCTCACACTTTTACCTTTCCAATTGTCTCATCCACTTGAGAAGAGTGAGTGAGCGACTGTGGTATTTGGCTTCCTGCGAGGGCTAACTGAAAGCAAAGCCTCCAAAGCATGCGTTTGGAGACATCTTTATTTATTTATTTATTTATTTATTTTCATAACTAAAATACATATGTTATTATTTACCACAGAAAAATTAATAATGTATGTGCCTAGACATTCGTTGTTTCAAGTTATCTACTGTGTATTGTTGAATAAACACTTCATATTAGGGATGTATTATATAATGTCATATGCCATCATTTTTTTTTATTATTTTTTTTTTTAATCTTGTTCTCATTAGAAGTCTGCCAAGCAAGTAACAAAGCTGAAGCTCGGAGTCTGATTCAGCAACCACAGAAATTTTCTTTCTGCGGGTACGTTCACATTACCTTTTTCATCCTACGTTATATAATTCACAAGAAGGAAGATCTCATCTTGGAAGATCAGAATGAGAAAAGAGAAGTCAGTTAGCCCTCTTCAATATTCCATTCAGAAGATGACGCTTCAAAAGTGTCACCTTGAAATTGGACCTGCAGAAAGTGCTCAGAAATAAGAACTCGCAATAATAGAAGTGATAGAGGTGAAATGAATACTTGTGTGTCAGGTACGCCCTATTTCTGTGCAGCATGGTAGGTACACCCTGCTCCTTACTGGGCATAAGACTTGCTCAGACTTATAAGCCTCTGTAGGCGTCAATGTAATCACTCCTTGGACCAGCTCATTAACAATGGAGCCTCAGAAAGAGCTCATTTCAGGAAACAACCGATAAGGCATCTGAACTTGACTACAAGTCAATCATGACTACAATATGACTATGATTCAATCATGACTACAGTATGAGCACGATAAATATCTAATAAATATGAAAGGAAAAGCCATCGCGGCATCATTGCTCTGCTATCTACAGAATGTGGTGAAGTCTGATACTGTTTCACTCCCCTGTTGAGGGTTGAGAGGGAGGATTGCACAACCTGATTCCTAAACAGATTGGCAGAAGACCTGAATCCTGGAAAATTACTGACCAAAAGACAACAGCCTTATAATCCTATAAATAGGGATCCCAAACGAGCTCTTTGAGCACTCCAGGGACCACAGCAGGCTGCACTCCCGATCTCCCTCTGAACGGGGCCACTTCTCAGGGTACCCCTGAGGGGATGTGCATCTCAGAGCTGACTCCTCGAGGAACAATCTCATTTGTGGACCAATGCTGACATGGAAGTAGGGTGAGTAATTCACATTAAGGGGAAGTTTTGGAAGCACGCGACTGGATTTAGAACTCCCCCCAGAGCCCTACAGTAAGTCTCGGGTGAACCTTGCCATTCAGGAATCTAAGTCACTGTTGCTATTGTAGCAAGTTTCTTTAGATCACTGTGTTAATTGACTGATAGTTAGATGCTGATTAAGTGCTGTTAAAATCATATGATCTATCCTTGTTATTTGCTATAGAGATACATAATAAATCCTTAACTGCTGCAACATCAGAGTTGTGTAAAGTCTAATTCCACAACATGACGTTCTGAAGATGTCAGCATGAGGAAGAACACGACAACTCTAGCACTATGGGTAAGACAAAATAAAAAAGGCTGAAAATGAACCAAGCAGAATATAATCACTGTTACAGTATTTTACCTGAGGGGAAAAAAAAATAAATAAATAAAAAGGCATTAGACCAAAACCAAAGCGAGATAAAATGAATATGACAGGGCAATTTATACCTCCAGCCCCCTAAGTTAACAAAAAATAATATCAAGGATGAATGCCTACTTAACAGGCCCTTACTGTTAACAACATCAGGAAAAAAAAAAAAAAAAAAAATCTGGAGAAAACTTTGTACTTAATACTGGAGTTCCAGGCATAAAGGTTCAAGCATCAAATCCCTTAAAGCAAGATGAAAGTATTATGATGAATGCATCAAATGCGATTTTAAGTAGATGCTTGACAAGTATATATTTGAAGGTCAATATTTCAGGCTGACATAGTAATGTAAAGAACAGTGTGTAACACTACAAAGTAACATGCTTAAAGAGAAAGTATTTTTCATTGTCCCTCTGTGATAGAAATGTCATCAGGTACACAGATGCCAGCACAGTAATTCTTGAAAGGGACTGTAAACCATGAAGGTAAAATGATGATCATCCACCCCAAAACATATATAATTTCAATATTAAGTAAAAGCTTGAGAGAAAAAAGTTCTACACGTATTCCGGTGAGCAATTTCAGAAGCAGACAAGATGCAGAGAAGGAGAAAGACTTTGAAAGCACAAATGCATCTGACATGCCAACATTATTTTTTGGAATTTGGAAAATAGAAAAGCAACACGACTGTAATGCAATAAGTCTTTCAAAAGGATTAATCGGAATTAGACTCGTGCCAGAAACGTGTTTCTTCCTCAGTCTAGAGTTCTGGAGGGAATGAGTGGATGGAAAAGATTACGTTCAAAGACAGAAAGGCAAGGAATTTTCCTGGAGTAGCTTCTGGTAATATATGTAGTAACAGCAGAGGGCGTCCCGCAGCAAGGAATGACTTCTTAAAATGCTCATCGCTTCTTAAGGGATTGGTGAACTGAATGTGGTATCTCTCATATGGAGGATATCGTTAAGGCTTTATTAACTGAGAAACCCACATATATGTATATAAATATATATGTATATAAGACTCTGTGTATATGTATATATATGTATATATTGTATATATATATATATACATACACAAAAGACAGTACAGTGAAAAGTCTGGATTAGACACAACAGCGTACAAGGTACTGGAAGGACCCTGCTCATTACCTGTGAGTCAATATGCTCTTGGCCATAGGTTTTATTTAATAATTTTGTTTCCAGAAGCATCCAAGAAAATCAAAACATTCCCCGATGTAGGCAAAGAAGCAGTATAGCAGACTGTTATGCTATGTGCACAGTCTAGTATGCAAAAATAGGAGGAGGCGAGAGGGGATGGTAACAGAGATGCTCTTCTCAGGGCTTCTTGTAAGAGAAGACCTCTCAGACATTTTACCTTGTTGTTTGTTTGTTTGGTTGGTTTTTTGTCTCATCTTTGTACATCCCCATCATCAACTTAGCTATGTTGGAGCTAAATGGAATAGCAGTGTACATCTATCTGAGTAGCTCTTTTTACATTTGGATTAGTGTTTAAAAGAGATGGCTTTAGGGAAATTAATCATTTATGGGCTCCTTTTGCAGTAAATGGAAGCAGAAAGGCTCCTACAGGCTGTGGTTCAGGACAAGAACTTAAGTTCTCTAAACTTGCACTTGAAAAAAATTATCTTTATCCATAGATTGAAAGGGGGCATGAGGGACCAGTCTTCTTTAGGGTAAGGTTAGCCTCTGTTAACACTCTCCCCTCCATACTGCCCTAACAAAATTCTACAAGCATGTCTTTGTCACATCTGTGATGGGAGAACCATTAGAACTATGTAGTCCAAGGCTGTGCTACAACCTTGTGTTAGAAGCTATATAAACATACTAGTTACTACCTGCTGTTTATGCTGCTATAAATATGCTTTATGTAGGCCTTAAGTCTGCTTTATTCTCTAAGCTATATTGCTATGGTTAATTATCAACAGGGGTGTAGGACAGAAGTTGAAAAAGGGGAATTAGACATCAGTGCTTCCTTACAATTAAATTTATTTTAAATGTATTTTAATTATAGAATTATAGTGTGCTTGTAATTTTTCTTACTAGCTATTGAAGCAACAACAAACTCCAAACATCTCCTAATGCAGTCACTATCTCCTGCCTAACTTAACCTTCTCCTAAGTGTTAAACGGGGAAGGGGATATTAGTAACTCCATATTACCCTTTACCTTGACGTCTTTGTTTCCCAGTCAGAGTTAGATGAATAGCAGATACTTTTGAACAAGAAATATTCCAGAAACAATTCAAATTCAAACTTAATTTAAAATTGAAACCATTAAGCAGTATTTTTCAGGAGCTTTGATTTCAAAGAAGAACTCACTTTTGTTGATTTTGAGAGGGTGAAGGATTAATGGAAGACAAAATATATGAAACATGTCTACCCCTTTTAAAGCATTTTTTATTTTCATATCTTAAGGTGTAGAACGCTTTAAAATAAAAAAGCTACTCTGAAATTAAAAGTGAAGAAATTTTGCTTTGAACGTTAAAATATTTTTGTATTTCTACGCTATATTTGATCTTAGCTATATTTCAGAAATGCTATATTTCTGAAATAAAACAATGTTTTGAATATATATGGAATATTTTAACATTGATGAACTCTCATTTTTTTTATTGAAACCACTTAGGAAATTCACCCTATTTTCTTAACTAGTTTTGATTTCCTTGAAACTGTTTTTGGTTTACCTGTCATTTATTACAAATATTTTTCCAAGTTCAACTCCCAGTTTCAATCTATGTGATAACTCCAAACTATTTTAAGTGTTTCTCTTGAACATCTCTTTGATTTTAACAAATGTGGAAAACATCACTGACAAAGTACTGATTTTTACTACATATGTTAAAGTGTATATACGTGCAACCTTACCTCTGCCTGCTCCAGCAGACACCCCTGGACTCCCAGGATATGCATACTTTTTGATCCTATGAAGTGAGAGTTTCCTGGGCCAATTAAGCAATTATTCAACCCATTCTGCAAAAGGGGTTGAACTCCTTGCAAAAAAAATCATGCAAATTTTACAAGCATGTAAGCCTTAGACATGTGATGACATCTAGCATCATCCTTTACTTGTCCATCTCTGCGTCAGCAAACTTTGTTTATCTTCTAACTGGTAATAACCCAAATGGCAACAAAATTCTTACATTGCATTGCAATAATGGCCTGAGGAAATGAGGCATACAGTATCTCTCCTCTGACCAGATATTCAGAGGTCATGCAGAGGAGATCATTTACGTATACTGCCCTTCCTCACACTCGTAGCCTTGGTCATACTTGTCTGTTTTGCCATTCAGTATAGCAATAGGT
Source organism: Nettapus auritus (assembly GCA_011076525.1). Lineage (NCBI taxonomy): Eukaryota > Metazoa > Chordata > Aves > Anseriformes > Anatidae > Nettapus > Nettapus auritus. The sequence goes on from CM021765.1 coordinate 151,740,014, forward strand.
AAGTGCAACACAATAGAGAAATACAACAAAGAGGTTGTATACAAGCAGAGAATGTCTGCTCACTTCATTTTCTTGCTTTCAGAAATTAGAATTTTGCTGAATCCAAGATTCTGAAAAGTCCTAAATGGGAAAACTGGGCATGCCCTTAGATTTTGAGTATCATGAGTGAAAACATTTGAAAAAAAAAAGGAAGGGGAAACAGATTGCCCTTTTATGCTTTTTGGCTGATGTTCTATGGTGGTGGTTCATTTTCCTTTTTCATACAGTTTATTTCTTACCTGCAAAAATGATGAAGAGTCCCAGTCACAGAAAACTGTAACCTAGTTGCTAGGAAAAGAATGAATATCTAATGCATGCCATTAAAAAATCACCCAGCAGTTGCTAGGTGTCGTAAGTCCTTCATTTGGTTTCAGTGTTTATTGACCTTTCTATTGCTCCTATTATGTCTGATTTCTAGGTACAAACATGTTAAATACCGCAGAAGTCATATGATTTTCTGAGTGCAAATCTGAGCTGGACTGACCGGAGCTCACTGAATGAACCCCATGTGTTGGAATGGGGACACCAACGTTGCCTTGTGCTACAGACAACCTGGAAGCACAGCAAACACAGTTCAGTGTAGTGTCCCAGGATGACCAACGGTGCTACAGGGTATGATGACTGCATAGCAACAGCATGTAGTGAGCCAGGCTGAAGGTCTCATCACTCCTTATCTCACAAAGGCATGCCGCATATGCCCTGAAACTCTTGGCCATATGAAAATTATGACAGCTCAAGAAAGGACTTTGAATAGTCAAGAAATTATCCGTGTGATAAAACCACGATACACTTTCTCTTTTAAATACCTGTAATTACCTTATTGTACACATACTGAGAAAAGAGTTAATGGCAGGGCAAAAAGTCATCAGAAAGGAAACAGTAATTTCACCAAAGAAAGAACTTCAAAATGCTGTTCTTGGCATACGACTTAGGTGTTACTGCAAATACAAAAGTCAGGAAACTATTCCAGTAATATCTATGTTTAAAGTAGATAAAACTCACAATCAGTGTGTTTGCAGACGTTTCTTTAGAGGTAACTTGAATTCCCTCCATGTCTGGGAGAAAGGAAGATAAATGAATTGTATAGCTGTCTCAGTAAAATCCAGCTAGACTTGTTAGATGAAGACAAACCTTTAAGAGAAACAGTTTTATTTGAGGAGAAGAAATTTAGTCAGAGAAAAGCACCTAAACCTGAAAATGAAATTTGTTAAACTACATGGGGCAGTGTCTCTTTGAGCTACTTGATCATAGCGGGTGTTGTGTGTTGGGACTGTGGAGGAGGCACAGGACTCTTTCTGACAGAGGAGACTTGGGAGAGCGGCTCATCCTACCTTTCTTTTATATGCTTTGTTTTCCTGTGATGAGAGTATGTGTTTAAGTAAGACTGAAAGAATGGAAATACTATAGGCATTAATATTGGAAAATGTGCAGTAGAGGGAGTTGGCAGGAAGGAAAAGATTAAATAAACTAAGAATGTGGCCAGATTCATTATTATACCTGTATCGTGCTACTCAAGTCAACTTTTGCCAAAGTTAATGATTACTGGCATGCGTCACTCCAAGATCACTGTAAGAGAAAAATTACTGAAGAGTCTGTTTCTCAGTTCACAAGACAATTTTTCCACTGTCCTCTCAAATTAAAACATCTTGCAGAACACGTATGGTGTCCTCCTCCATCCCACAAAACACGCGGATAATTTTTTTTTCATTCAACATGTTGCCTCAGGGCCCTGGGGGCACCACAAGGCCTCTCTGTCCCTGCCCAGCCTCCTCTGCACAGGGCCCAGGACCCCATGTCACCCTCGCCAGCTCATTAGTCCCTGCCCTAATGAGGCTGCAGCAGGGCTGGTCTCCAGCTCCGCATTGCCCAGCCCTGCCCAGACATGGCCTCACTGAGCTGGGCCCAGCTGTGGGCCTACATCCCAGCCCAGTCTCAGCCCATCCCAATCCCCAGGGACATGCTCAGTGCCCTGGGCTGGGTGTCCCCAGCTGCCCTGCTCCTGGTGGGGTGGTGGGACAGGCCCTGGCTGCTGGGCCCTGCCTTTTTGGACACCCTGGGGAGCAGGAGGCAGAGCCGAGCCCTGACAAACTGCCCTGCTAGCCAGGACATCTCCCAAATAGACATGGCCAAGATGCCATCATTTCCCCCCTCACAATCTGAATAACCCCCCCTCTCTGTATTCTCCAGTTGCAGATACCCTCTGCAAGCCTGCCTCACAAAAACGTTGCTCCAATCACAATATACGAGATTTACTTCTTGCGCTTTAAATCAGTTTGCTTATCCCATTTTAATCCTTCAGTTCTTAGCTCTCCTCACCAGCTTCTCCAGTAGAAAAATGAACAAAAAACATTTCTTCTGCTTCCTAGAAAGCTCAGTTCTTCCCTACTCCTTTTTCCTGAACTCTCCTAAGAAATAGCAGAGTCAGCATTGCACTATGTCAACAAAACATAAAAACCCTCCTAGAACAGCGGATAATACAAAATAGTTTCATAAAACCCTCATGCACACAAACTACCTTTAGAGGATTCTGTTAAGTGCCAGTCCTCTACATTAAGTAGATGACGACAGAAGTAATGTAGACTTAACTACATCAATGTAGACATTAAGTCTACATTATGTGATAAAGTCGAACCACTAACTGGGCATGATCTTTAATTAAACAGTCCCAGTTAACAGCTGTTTAACAGTCACAGTTGCCCACAGAAGGCTGGAGTGTGGTAGTAAGCAACGAGACACTCGCTAGAATAAGGAAAGCATGTAAAATTTGAAGTATGAAAGCACTGGTTAAAATAATCTGTTAATATATTGCAGATTATTAATATATTAATTATGCAATATTATTAATATATTGCAGATATATAATATATATCTGTTAATAAATTGCAAGGGGAAGAAAAGGTTTTGAGTAAGGACTCCAGAATCATTGAATCAGAGAATCATTAAGGTTGGAAAAGACCTCCAAGATCAACTAGTCCAACCATCCAACTACCACCAACATTGCCCATTAAGCCATTTCCCTAAGTACCACATTTACCCTTTCCTTAAACACTTCCAGAGATGGTGACTCTACCACCTCCCTGGGCAACCTGTTCCAATGTGTAACCACTCTTTCTGAGAAGAGACGTCTCCTCATTTCCAACCTAAACCTCCCCTGGTGCAACTTGAGGCCATTCCCTCTTGTCCTATCCTATCACTAGTTACCTGTGAGAAGAGGCCGACCCCCAGCTCCCCACACCTTCCTTTCAGGTATCTGGAGAGAGCAAGAAGGTCTCCCCTGAGCCTCCTCTTCTCCAGACTAAACAACCCCAGTTCCATCAGCCGCTCCCCAAAGGACTTTTGTTCCAGGCCCTTCACCAGCTTCGTAGCCCTTTTCTGGACACGGTCCAGGGCCTTGATGTCCTTCTTGTAGTGAGGGGCTAAAGCTGAACACAGTACTCGAGCTGTGGCCTCACCAGAGCAGAGTACAGGGGGTCGATCACCTCCCTGGCCCTGCTGGCTGCACTATTCCTGATCCAAGCCAGGATGCCATTGGTCTTCTTGGCCACCTGTACACACTGCTGGCTCATGTTCAGCCGAGTGTTGGAACAACACTCCCAGATCCTTTTCCTCTGCACAGCTTTCGAGCCACTCTGCCCCAAGCCTGTAGCATTGCATGGAGTTGTTGTGGCCAAAGTGCAGGACCTGGCACTTAGCCATGATGAACCTCATCCCATTGGCCTCTGCCCATCTGCCCAACCTGTCCACCTCCCTCTGCAGGGCCTTCCTACCCTCTGGCAGATCGACACTTCCCCTCAACTTGGTGTCATCTGCAAACTTACTGAGGGTGCACTCAATTCCCTCATCCAAATCATCAATAAAGATATTAAAGAGGATGGGCTCCAACACCAGCCCCTGGGGAACACCACTGGTGACCAGTCGCCAGCTGGATTTAAGAAAGTCTTAAATGGCTCAGCCCAAGTTTTAGGTTACCCCAAACCTCATTCAGCTATCATGTGTAACTGAAGGTTGGAAGCTAACAAGAGAAGCCAGTATCTCCCTATCTCCTAGGCACCTCAGGAAAAAAAGACTTTTTTTTTTTTTTGAAAGTGCCCAAAGCACCCTGTCTTCAAGAAGTGCACTGCTTGGAGTCCTCTTCTGTGCTTCATGGTATAAACAAGCCAGGCATATCCCTCAGCTAGTTCACCTGAAGAGCATATCCCATGTGTGTTCTCACAGTGTAACTGTTGATTTGCCCAGCAGAAAATGTAACAATGACTACTGAATTTCAGAAGAAGTCCAGTGGAGAAAGTTCATCACAAGGCACTCAAGGCAGCAATTCAGAGGCTACACCACCTGTGCCACTGGGTATCAGTTGACACCTTTGTAGTAGACGGAGGTGCATTCTTGACCCTTGTCAGAGGCTGTGAGAAAAGAGTAGGAAGGAGTGGAAACTGTGAGAGACAGCACGACAGTAACTTAACCCATGAAATGTGAGAAATCAGAACATTTTACCCTGGAAAATCTGTAGCAGGAATAGAGGTGTTATGTGCATCATGCAATATATGTGTAATGAATGGATGAAACATAAGATGAAACATGGTATGTAAATATTGCATAGAGGGCCAAAGCACAGATTAAATCCACAGCAGAACTGGCATGTTCCAGACATCTTGGATTTATGGTGATTGCCCACCACTGCGTGTGCATGATCAGTAATCACTTGTCTGTCTGCTCCAGCCAGACTGCTGGCCACCATAAGCTTCTTCCATCGAATCAGACAGATGGGCGAAGGCTAAGATGTTTTCAGTCCTCTGCTAGCAAATCCACGCACGTTTTAGGAGAGTACCTTCATCACCAAGTTCTCTGATACAAGTTGAGGAAGGAATGATAATAAGGGCATAAAGACTACTCACTCTTGCCAAGTGTCTAGCAGACAGGGTGATGTCCCTACCCTCACTGAACAGAAAACTTCCTTCTAGCTCTTGTTGCAAGGGCTGGTTTTGTATTTTGTATTAAATAGATAGTAGAATAAGCAAACAAGATCCAACTATATCCACACCCTTCATGCACAACTTCTGTAATCAACTGACATGAATCTCAAACATTTTCTCACCCAGTCAACATTTATGTGATGTAAAAAACAGTTTTGACAAGAGAGACTTAGAAGGCACGCTGAACAGGCTGTTGTGTTACTGCTGCAGCACTTCCAGAAGGGCATGGGGTATAAAACTTCTTGGGCACAGGAGGGACTGAAAATGCACTTCTTGCTTTCTGAGTGAACACTCCAGCCATTCCTGTAATGCTCATCAAGGTGTTATTACATATTTGCTGCTAGGCCTGGACCTCAGAGGCTGTGACTGCGACATTGCCTAGCCACAGAGGAAGGAAGACTCCTCAAACAAAGTTTTGCAAATAAAAATTTTGAAAACAAAAAGCACTCTCTTCTGTATTGGTGTTAAGATTTGCCATGCAGAAGCTTTGATATCTTCCTCTGGCAATGCCTGCATGAGCAATTAGTGCAGCCCAATATGAACAGCAGATCTCCTGAAGCAAAGTCAGTAATGGGGACCAGAATTCCACATTTTACAAATGTCCAGGTTTTATGTCACACTAACTCTAGCCTGATCCTATGGACTGAAGGCCCGTTAGTGACTGGAGCACACTGAGGCAACCTTAGCACATTAAAAATTGAGGCACGGGCAAGTGCAGGTCCTGCTGCACCCCGTCCTTGGGGGAACTGGGAGCAGGGAGGCCGCCTGCTGGGGCCACTGGTTTTGACCAGGGGATGAAGCCCGCCTCAGGGCCTGCAGGCCCATGGGGTGACACACCGCCTTCCACTGGGGACCTGGCCAGGGTCCCTGGCTTTGACCCCAGTGTGGGCAAGCCTCTGCGAGGAAAGCATGTCTTAGCTAAACGCAGCCTCCTTGGGACAACCCTTTTTGGTCTCTGCAGTATCATACAAATGCTTCTACAGGAGATGAGCAGAATATTTTCTTGTTGCTTTTGGAGTCAGAGCACTGCAAAGTTCATTGATAAGCCAGGCAGATTGTAATTCATGTAAATAAAAGATGTTTAATGAATTTCTTTGAAGACAGCAATTACTCATGGAAAACGAGGTGGCAAAAATTCCTTCCCTGCAGAAGACAGCTGTGTTGGACTGGAATGTTACAAATACCGCATGGTATATCCAAGCTTAGATGACTTGAAAACTGATCCTCAGTGCACTTTATAGACATGGACCACCGTATGTGTAGGTTAAGTTTCACTGCTGCTGAAAATCAGAGCAAAGACCTTCTCCTTTCCTGTCAATCTATGATTAACGCTACATTTTGTTAAAATATTGTTTCAGCCCATCTGTAGATGTCTTTCTGAATTTAAAAAATATCATGGTGAGTGATGGAAGATCCTCAGGGAAGGTGTAACGAACCTTAAGTATTGCAGTAAATTGTGGCCAACAGGCTTCAGGTTAAGCGTCCAAAAAGCAAGCGGTAGTGCCAAGTGTTTTGGAAGATTGCCTTCCACAGTGACTTGAGCCAACAAGCAGGAGGGCTCGCTGTCCTTCATTCATGTTATTAACCTCACTGTTCTAACATGAACAATATATTGAGATTCACTTTGTAGATCTGTGAAGATTTTCGGTGGGCCAAATTGGAAAAGTTGATTTTCAACTTTTTCACAAAACTGGAGAAGACAAAAGGATGTAACGTATCTTTATGCAGATAAAGCAAGAGAGAAGTCCTCACGTTTTTCTGGGTGTGAAAATGAACGTCCTTCAGCTTCTCCTTTGTGCAGGAGTGGACGTAGTTGTGAAGAAGTTTTATTGGAAAGAGCAGTGTAAAAACTGCAGATAAGAGGTGAGGTTCATTGCAAGTTGTATTGCTAGTTCCTAGGTGAACATTAAGGGGTGTCTGAGGTATGTGGAGAAAGTGAATGGGGACAGAGAAGGGCTAACAGGATGGTTTGGGGTCTACAACACATCACCAACAAAAAGAGGTTGAAGGAGCTGGCCTTCTTTAGTCTGGTGAAGAGAATCACAGAATCACAGAATCATTAAGGTTAGAAAAGACCTTCAAGATCATCTGGTCAAACCATCACCCTACTACCAATGTCACCCACTAAACCATGTCCCTAAGTACCACGTCCAACGAGGCACTCTAATACTGCCTTACAGTTGCTTGAAGAATAGCTACAAAGACATCAGAACCAATTTTTCCTTGGGAGTAGGAGATGCTAGATGTGATACTGGGAAAAGTGTTTTCACCAGGAGGATAGCACAGATGGCTAACAGGCAGCCCAGAGAGGTCCTGGACAGTTCTTCAAGCTGTACAGAAGCCACAGGTGGCGTGCATTGGTGATTGCCTTCCTTTGAGTAGAAGGTTGGAGTAGACTATCACCAGAGGTCCCTTGTGAACAATATTTCTATGAGTCTATGATCTAGGATGTAGAGGAACCTACGGAAATGCAGTGTGATCAATAGGTGTCGTGTGCATGCTTCTGCAGAGGTATGTAACTGGGAATGACCAGAAGGATGAGAGACTGAAGCGTGTGTAGAAAGGACTGAAAAGACTGAAGTATTAAGAAATGGTAACAGGAAGAGCGGGATTTTTGGAGAAGAGTAGTAAAGAAGAGCAAGGAAATGGGATAAATTTGTATGACGGAGAAGGCTGTTACTGCCTGGGGACGGCATTTGAGGCGACTAAGCCGGACCGAGGGAACGGTCACACCGAGCCGGGAAGCACACGATGGGCTGAAGCAGGTCCCACACCCAGGCCATGGGGACACCAGCTGAGACTTTTGGGGTGCGGAGGAGCCGTCCAGGGCAGCCCTGTGGGTGCTGGTGGCCGGCCCTGAGGGGAGCGAGGCCGCGGGACGGGGCGAGGGCGGCGCTGGGGGGAAGGCGGGGGGCCATGGCGGCGGGCGGGGCCGCGCCTCGCTCCATTTTCTTCCCTTCCCTCCCCTTTTTTTCCCTTCCCTCCCCCTTTCTTCCCCCCTCTCCCACTCCGCGCAGGCCCGGGCCGCGGCTGCCGTAGCAACGCGGAGGACGCCGGAGCCCGAGGGCCGGGGCCCGGGGGCCGGAGCCCGGCCATGGTGAGCAGCGGGGCGGGAGGGGGTCGGGTGTGGGGGGGCGGCCGTCCCGCCGCCATCTCAGCGTCTCTCTCCGCCCCGCAGCCCTTCACGGAGCGCGGCTACTACCCGCCGGCGGCGGGGGGAGCCGGGCCGCCGCCGTTCGCCGCCTTCCAGTTCCGCGGCCGCCTGGAGGGCCCGGACTGGCGTCGCCTGAGCGCCGTGGACGTGGAGCGGGTGTGCCGGGAGGGCGACGTGGCGGCCCTGCAGGAGCACCTGGAGCACGTCACCTTCTGCAGCGCCGAGCGGGAGCGCTGCCCGCACTGCCAGGCGCCCGCCGACCCGCTGCTGCTCAAGCTGCTGCGCCTGGCCCAGCTGTGCACCGAGTACCTGCTGCACTCGCAGGAGTACCTCAGCGCCCAGCTCGGGGGGCTGGAGGACGCCCTGCGGGACGCCCGGGCCCAGAGGGACCAGCTGGGCGAGGAGGTGGCCCGCCGCTCCCAGGAGGTCAAGGGGCTCAAGGAGGAGTGCCGGCGGAGGAAGAAGATGATCAGCACCCAGCAGATGATGCTGGAGGCCCGAGCCAGCTACCACCAGGTGAGAGGAGTGGGCACGGCCGCCCGCGTCGTGCCGGCTCCCAGCCCAGCGGAGCAGCTACGTGCCGAGTCCCTTGGTCGTGGGCTCAGTTTTGACATGTCAAGGGCCAGGTATACGTGCACCCAACCACATGCAAAACCTGTGATAAAAACACATGTTGCTGGCTTTCATTGCCTCCCCACTACACAGTCAGAAAACACACAGGGCAAGTACATCAGCATCGGTGCTAAGGAGTAGACTCCTTGCCAGTTGTCACTTCCCTGCAGTGATGTTCTCCAGGCACAAAGTTTCTGCCTGTGTTTGTGACTCAGAAGTGACTCAGGCACGATGGTAAATAACACCAGTGGGTTAGCTCATCCCTAGCTCCACAGCAATCTGTTCCTGTAGGGTCTTTCCCAAGAGCCTTAGGATGTTGCCATTTTTACTCTCTGTATCATGACACAGTTGTTTTGGGAGGAGCTTTTGAGCTCTGGTTCTAGTAGCTTGATTTGAAAATGTCTCAGCTTCAGCAGGTGTCAGGACTGCAGATTCCAGCTTCAAATGTAGTCTGAAGTCTGGTGAGTATACTGGACACAGGCCTGACCTAAGACTTCAGGGTAGCTCTTCCTGTTTGCCACCTTAAAGCTGTGGGTATTTTCTTTCTTTTAATTTAATTCTGGAGTTATGAGGCACTGGAACAAGTTGCCCAGAGAAGCTGTGGGTGCCCCATCCCTGGAAGTGTTCAAGGCCAGGCTTTGGGCAACCTGATTTAGCGGGAGGTGTTCCTGCACATGGTAGGGGCTTGGAACTGGGTGATCTTTAAGGTCTCTTCCAACCCAAACCAGTCTATGATTCTATAGTATCAATGTCATCAAACTAGCAAAGTTTTATTTTTGACTTTTTGAGCAATGACACGTCTTGCAGCCACTTCAGTGCTTCATAGGGAAACAGTTCTTCCTTTTCCTGCAAAAAGGCTATATTTTAAAGAATAAGTTATAGCACTTATTTTGTTCTAGACTTAGCTATTTCCAAATGTAGTATAGAACATTAACTGTGAGAATTAGACCTTTTATAAGTGAGCTCTTTTTCTGCAACTTTCCACTTTCACCAGCTAAGTTGGCTCAAGTGTTTCTGCAAGGAAATACATATCTTATGTGACAGGAGTAAACATATATATTGTAGACTTCACAGGAATCTTGTCTCAGTGTGTGCTTGTGATTGTTAATCTTAAGGACAAGCTGCTGATGTATCATTTTTAAAATCCTTTATACAGCTTAGAGGGTGAATTGTGTGTCCTGTGTTGCAAAAGAAAACTGATCACATGCATCATTTTACATGTAAATTTACATCATTCTTGTGCTGTGATTGCCAACTAAATATGGCCAAGTTTTCCTGAAACACTTGTGGGATAGAACTGTCACAGTAGAAGCTCAAGAACATGGTAGCGAGCTTGGCTTATCAGTAGTCTGTTTAGTGGCATTTATAGTGATGTAGAGATGGAAAGCTGTTCTGTGTTTTTAATTTTGTTTTCCCTTTTTCCCTTTCTTTTAGTAAATTCTTATCTCTGGAAGTTATTTATTTTAATATGGGAAAAGAGATTTCAGTTAGCGATGCTGAGCAAATTCTGCAGTTCCTACAGTGGTTTCAGGATTCCGAGCCTGAATGCCAGAATTAAAATCAATTATTTCTAGGGTTTGTAATTGCAGGGCAGCAGACTGTTCAGTAAACTATAAGCTTATGTTATTTACGTGTGCCATGGTTTTGGCATACCTGCCGTGCCAATTAAAAGGCGTTGCTGATGTTCTTCAGATGATGGTTTGGGTTTCATCTCCTTAAAGTCTGGTCTGTTTTGCAAACAAGCCCATTAATAGCTATTTGCATTTTTATGTATTTATCTTTAAGTGATGGCACACAGTATCTAATGTAACCATGTTTTGGAATTCAAATGTAATGGCTCTCATCCACCAACGATGCAAACGAAAAAAAAAAAAAGTCCATTTTGAAAGCTTTACCTATATATCATTTAGTTTCTCTAAAGAGCCATAAGCTGATATTTTTGAAGCAGATATTGAGGAAAAATGCTACTCTGATGGATCTATGGCTTTTTTTTTAAACAAACAAACATGTATACTGATGATCCAGAGTCTCTAATGAAATCAATAACTTGCATTAGATGCCCTCACTATCTCTGAAAAAACAAGTCTTTATATCATTATAGCAGTGCTCATTCTCCTAATTGCACTGTATGGAGCTGATGAAAAAAGCAAGCTTGTTCTGCTGAATTTTTTCCTCTGTAGATACTGAGTAGTTGTTGTAGTATAAACTGGTAGTTGTATAGATAAAGTTGAGGTGATTGTTACCTAAATGTCATAAATTTACATCTCTCTTGTCAGCACCTTTTGACTTTATTTTTTTTTTTTAGTATTATATTTTTTAACTTTTTGATACTTTGTACAGAAGTATGATGTGCTCATGAACAGTGTCCCGATAGAGTATGCGTGGTGTCTAACACTAAGTAGTTGCAAGAATAAGGTCACATAATTCAAACCCTGAATATCCCTTGTTAGTCCTGTTTCCTGCAGTAAGAGCTTTCTTTCACTACCAGCAAGTCGAACTGACGTGAAGTTTGTGCTTGAATGGATAACGTTATTTCACAGCCAATTTAATTCCCTAAGTGCTGTGCAATCTGTTACACCGTAAGCTCCCTCTTGGTTGGCAGCGGTGTTTTGCTGCCATACAATGTCTTTGCTGTGGTTTTATGGTAGCACTTATTTGCTTGGGTTTTATGCTTGCATTTGTCCGACAACATTTGTCTTCATAATTCATGATTCTCGTGTTTGCTGGAGGACATAGATATTTAATAGCCTATCTAACTATCAGTGGCAGTATTTTAAATATTAGATGAAATCTGGGAATTTGGTTATGATGACAAAATCTTCAATCTGTTAGGTCGGTTTTTAACTGTTTTTCTTATATTCATATGACAGTGAGGAGGAAAAAGGGCTCAGCTGAGTATTTGTGGGTTGTTAAAATATTTATTTATTTTTTTGGGAAAAAAAATAGAAGTCTGAGAGGGAGCGAGCAACCCTACCTAAAGCGGTTAGGGGTTTTGATTTGTAGTATTACCAGTACATTCCAAAATCTGTAGATGTGGCTCCTGTTCTTGCACTCTTAATCTGTTTTTAGTATTCTGAACATTAGTGGGATATACAATGGCAGTGAACAAAAATCTTTTAAAACAGTTGGGATCTAAATTTGACTTAAGATGGGGTTGCATAGCAGAAACTGTCATGTGTGCCATTAGAATGCAGGACAAGTTACAATGAACTTGTGTATAAAGTTTTTTCAGATGAATTTTGCAATCAAGTAACTTAGTACAGTTGGATATGAAGCTGATAACATTTTCCTGAGAGTTCCTTGGCTTTTATTACACGTTGTTGGATTTGGGGTTCTAATAACATTTATAAGTGTTTGACTTCTTTGCGTATGTCTTCCGCATTCTTTTTTTAATCTCAATTCCTTTTTGCCTGTCTGGGAAAGTAATGATGAGACAAGAGGACAAGACCAAGTACAGTTTTTCTGCATTGAGATTTTCAGTATAAAAAGGAAGAAGGCATTTTGGAGGCATTTAGGGGCATTTGAATAAAGAGGAAAGAAGGGATGCCATTCAAAAGGACCTGGACAAACTTGAGGAGTGGGCCCATGTTGAACCTCATGAGGTTCAACAAGTCTGAGTGCAAGGTGACAGTCCTTACCCAGGTAAGGACAATCCCAGACACAAGCACAGACTGGATGGAAAACTCACTGAGAGTGGTCAGCGGGTCAAGAGAGGGGATTGTCCCCTTCTGCTCTGCCCTTGTGAGACCCCAGTTGCAGTGCTGCATCCAGATCTGGGGCCCCAAGCATAAGAACGACGTGGGGCTGTTAGAGCAGGTCCAGAGGAGGGCCATGAAGTTGATCAGAGGGCTGGAGCACCTCTCCTACAAAGAAAAACAGAGCTGGAGCTGTTCAGCCTGAAGAAGACAAGGCTCTTGGGAGACCTCATTGCAGCTTTTCAATACTTGAAGAGGGCTTCTAAACGAGACGTAGAGCAACTCTTTGCTCAGGCAGATAATGATAGGACAAGGGGGAATGGCTTTAAACTAAAAGAGGGGAGGTTTCGATTAGATGTTAGGAGGAAATTCTTCACTCAGAGGGTGGTGAGGCACTGGCACAGGCTGCCCAGAGAAGCTGTGGGTGCCCCATCCCTGGAGGTGCTCAAGGCCAGGCTGGATGGGGCTTTGGGCAGCCTGGGCTGGTGAGAGGTGTCCCTGCCAATGGCAGGGGGTTGGAACTGGGTAGGCTTAAAGGTCCTTCCAAGCCAAGCTGTTTTATGAATAATTAGCATGAATATATGAGTAACTTTACAGAAGTGTGAAACTGTGAGAATTTTAGCCATTATTCTTGTGAAATGGAATTTATTAAAGGTGCCTACTTTTGATATCTGGACAAAATAATATAATCCATTAAAAGCCTTGACTGCTATACCTACCTAATAGGTGTTACTAATAATAACTAAAATGTTGTCTATTTTTACAGTGTCAATTCTGTGAAAAGGCTTTTATGAACTATTCTTTTTTACAAAGTCACATGCAGAGGCGTCATCCGGAAGAATCTCAGATTGGTATGTACTTCAATATGATCAATAAAATTAAGAGTCAGAGTTTAGAAATGTGTAAGTATATTAAGGGTATGCGGTCCAGGATTTTTTCAAACTGGAAAGAATGATTTTGCATATTCTATTTCTGTATTGCAGATGCCAATTTGTTTGGAGACAAACAACACTGACTGACAAAGTGTATTCAGTGAAATATGTCTCAGTCTCTGGAAAATGATGACCAAAAAAACATGTACTGTATTTACACTAACTTTTCAAGCTAGAATTCCTGCTGTATACTTCAATCAGTAGCAGGGTTCAGAGCATAGTTTTTCTTTAGGTATATGTGTTATAAAGGTGTGGGTAAATATGAATAAGGTACAGTAAGGAAAATACATTTTGTGAATTACTAAAATAGAAATAATCCAATTTACCTGAAATCCATTTGAATAGGATCAGATGCTCCTGGACTAAACTGACTAAAATATAGTAAGAAAAAGAAACTTTCAAGACTGATCCAGGTTTGTGTATCCATGTTAATTTTGGTTGTTGTACCACTTAATAATTTTCTTTTGTCTGTCTTCATTGAAAAAAGTTTCAAAAGTTTGCTTAATTCATCCCTAAATTCTCTCCGTCCTGTTAGGCTGCGTGCTTCTGATTTATTGCCAAGGCTTAGCAGGTATTGACAAAGGGCAATGATTGGAAAAGAGGAAGAAGAAGAACATCTGGGAGGAGGAAGAGAGGGAAGAATCTAGCAAGCTGTAAACTGCGGTTTGTGAGGCAAATAAAACAATGGAACAGTGAAAGCAGTGTACTTAAGCATCCTAGGAAGTGTTAGCATACTGGAAGAAGAAAGAAGCTCTTGCGCACTTTATGCTTGATAAAAAAGAAAGTGAAAGGAAACTTGTAGTGAGGCTACCTAATTATTTAGGCAGAATAAATTATACCTAACAGAATTGATCGATTGAGGTTCACTTAGTCCTTCATACATCCTTTTGTAAGCCTGTGTTGCTTAGTTTCCTGTGGTATGCTTTTCAATTAGATTATATAATAATTTCTCTTGTAAACATCCCATAAACTACTTCACATGTCAATAAAACTGGTATTTTTCAGTGTTTGAGGGTAATGTTAGCAGTCTAGAGAACATACGTATTTAAAAATATCTTTGGAGAATCATGGTAATGGGAAGGGAAATGGTCGAAGAATCACACTTTGTGAAGATGTTATTGAAACACTGTAGAAAAGCATTCACAGTAAGCATCACACTTCCAGAAATTACAAGCAATGTTTTTAATTTTTTATTTTTTTCCCTAACAGAACAGAAGAGGAAAGCTAAGACAGACAAACTGCAGGATGAGATCGATAAACTGAAGGAGCAGTTGCAGCTCACCAAGTCCCAGTTAGAGGCTGAGCAGCAAGCTAATATGGTCAGGTTTTCTAAGGTAATGAGCACTATTTAATGTGAACCTCTCAAAAGAAGTAGTACTTTGGACCCTGCTTGCTCATTTAGTAACTAGAACAGAACAAAAATGTGTCTACAGCTTGTCTGCCTGGCAGCAGTGCTGCTTGGGCATTAGAGCGTAGCAACCCCACTGCACATCCCTGTGATTTTTGAACATTCTCTTTCCCCTTACGTTTTATTTTAGTCGTATTTTAAATGAATGTTTAAGAATACACCTCTGTTAGCACTTGCCAGTTCATAAGGTGAGTGTGGCGTGTTACTGAAGCAGATAGAATTGGTCTTGCTGTGGTGAAATATAAGCTATTTTTAACATATTTTGTGATGATTAAACCTTTCTTAGATATGACTGATTTTACATATGATTTAGTAAGCTAAGTACAATTTGTTCTTTGCTGTGAAGAGCTTTAGTAACACAGGATAAAACAATTAAAGGAAGAGAGATTGAGAAGAAACAAGGCAAACTATATAGTTCTGCCTATCTTTGTGGGATTTAAAGACCAGAGAGTCAAAGCAAACATAGTCTTAGCTATGGCTGTGTGAATTAAAAACAAAACAACAACAAAAAGCTTAAACCAGAATGATTTTAAAGCAGTAATTATCTGTTTGTAATTACAGGCAAGGCCTTACTTAGAATGATACTGAATCATGTGGTTGTACTTCCTGGCTTGTGAAAAGAAACAAAAGAATCTCTAAGTTATCTGTTCTTTTCAGCTTGATAATTTCAAATCATCTCAGAGTTTTCATTTCAGTACAAGTAAATAGAGTAGGATAATTCTATCCAAATAGGGATTGATTTATTTATTATGTTTTTAAGGAGGGGGGAAGGGCTTTGTGACTCACTTTGAGGAGGGAATTCTTGGCATAGAAGACAAGATGCTTGTAATGATCAGGTTAAACACTAATCCTTGTATTACAGTTGCCCTATATCGCATCAAAAGCAGCATTTTGTGGTTGTTTATGTAAATCGTGGGACCTTCTCTTAATAGATCACCCAGTATTTCAAACTTTGAAATGGCTTTCTTCGTGGAGTTCAAGGACCTTGACACGTAAAACCAGTTGTGCAGTTTGAAAAGAAGCACAACATTTTGAACTTAAAGGGTATAAACAAAACATTGCTATTGCCCAGTGATGAGTAGCAACAACAAAACTGAATCAAACATTGCAAATTGTTATGAAAAATCAATGTGCAGTTCTGTGGTGTAGCCACAGCTTAAATCCTGTCTGGAGGTCTGAGCCCTTCATCTCAAGAAGGGCTGAAGAACGTATGACAGAGTTATAAAAGTTACAGAGAAGGGTGACAAGGATGGTCGAAGTCTGGAACAGCCTCTGTATTTAGAATGACTTATCATTCTAAGAGTTGTCAGTCAAAAAAGGTGACAGCTTGGTGGGGAGAGAGGGGGAGAGATTGATGCCTGCAAAGTCATGAGTTATGTAGAGTGAATAGGTATCAATCATTCACTCTCTCCTAGTTCAGGGCCTAGCATCCATCAAATGAAATTGTCAGGAGACAAATTTGAAACAGAAACGCTTGGTTCTTCATGCAACTTGTAGTAGACCAGTGGAGCTCATTAGCAAAAGACTTTGCAGTCCTCCTTTGTGGCTGTGTCAGCTTTTAGCAACTGCAAGCATATATGAGAAATCTGTTGAAGGTTACCAAGTTTATAAAGCTGTGTCAGGCTGAGGAAGCCCTCTGGGCTGAAAACAGTTGGCAGCTTGGAGACCGTTAAGGAAAATATGCATGTTTGCTTGCTCTCTTGTTTTCCTTTCCTACCTTATACACTTAGGGCCTCTTTAAGAAACGTGATGGTGAGCTAGGTGGATCTTTGATATGAGCAAATAAGGTAATTCAAAACTTATTGAAACTTACATGTTTTGCTAGCAAAATATCATTACCCCAGCATTCTTCAGAAACTTGTGGTTTTTTAATCTTTTTTGACGTCTCATTATTGCCCATTGAATATGAATGCTTCTACACATAGATTGGGTGCTTGAATTAGTATTACGTTTGTGGCAAAAATAGCAGGTAATGTTTTTAAAATTTCAGGAATGTGAACAGCAAAAATCAAAAGAAGAAGAAATTCTACAGTCATTTCATAAATGGAAAGAAGAAGAAAAAGCAAAATTAGCTGATGAAATAGAAAAAGTGAAGGAGATGTTTATGAAAGAGCTTAAGGAGTTATCTTCAAGAAATTCAACACTAGAAAATGTAAGTGTTTTAAATTTTCTAACATTTTAAGGCACGAATGCTTTACAGTAGATGGTGAACTTCACAGAATGTTAGGGATCGGAAGGGACCTTGAAAGATCATCTAGTCCAAGCCCCCTGACGGAGCATAAACACCTAAATCACATCACGCAGGAACACGTCCAGGAGGGTAAACTTTGGACACTTAAAATGCGATGTAGTCACCTTAAAGGTTTTCTTACAAAACTTTAGAATAGGTAGCTGTAACTGTATCCTCGTCTACTGGTTTTACCTACATAACTTCAGTTCTTTTTCAGCGGCATTATTTTGGATGAACAAATTATGCATTCAGTAACCAGACCTTTTTTTTCCTACTCCTCAACCTTTGAGTGCCTTTTCACAGATTAGTTATGCTGCTGTTACTGCTGTCTGTTGGGCATGCTTTGTACTAATATTCTCGTGAGTGGCACGGAGGGGACTAATCTCTGCATTAGAGTCCTGACCCTAGAACTGTGTATGTTTTCAACACAGTCAAAAGAAATACTTCCCAGAGTTCTGACTAGAGAGAGAATTATAAAAGGTAGGTCAGAAAACAAATACACATTGCATAACCAGAGCACTGGTATTTTGTAGGTGTTAGTTTCTGAGTATATTTGCAATGTATGTTTACGTGAGATGTATATATTAATAATTACGTGACATTTGATAAATGCTGAACTCATGAGAAATGTTAGAAGAACTTGATAGAAGAACTCTCTGTATAATTGTATTTAAAGTAAATTTTGTATTAAATGACAGGTTTGTAAAACAAAATCTTTGTATATATTTGGGCCTTAAATTTTTTCCCCTCCTTTTAGCAACTGTTAGCGTTACAAACATCCAATATGCAACAGAAGTCCAATTTAGGGACACTGAAAGACAGCCAAGAATTTGTAGAAGAGAAGACTCAGAGTCCTCAGGATTATTACAAAGTGGTTAAACTTCTTGAAAAACAGGTAACACAATATTTTAACATACTGCTTCTGACTGCTTAAAATAAAAATATCTTAACGTACTGCTTCTGACAAAAATAAAAAGAACATCTCTGAGAAGGATTTTAAATTCATAAGTGAAGTTCTCATCCTTATCAACGTCTAAAGTAGCTGCTTTTGGAATCCACTACTGCTTACTACAATCTCTGTAAGAGAAATCAAGGAATTATTTCCTTTATCCTTTTTAATTTATGGTTATTTATTGATATATTTGATATTAAAGAATAAGGAAATATCTGGCGCTACCAAATATGGTCGGGTTGAAGTTTGGTTACAGAAGGCTGTAATAAACCATTTCCATCTGCTGATCTGTGAGGCCCCTTACAGGAAATGATGGAAAAATTTGAATTTTCCATTTTCCAAGATGGAAAAAATACATGCCTTAAGAAATTTTCTGACCGGATTTGCCAACGGGTGGCTTTGGAGCCATACAAAACTCTTGAACCTGTCATGTGCAGCTGTTGTATCCTGCACTCAGGACTGTATCATCTGATCAGCATGAATGCTGGGCTAGTTGGACAATCCCAAGTTCCATCTGTAGGGAAGACTGAGCTAAGAAGGGCCACTCAGGCTGAGATGGCTGCATTGCTCTGAGGCTCACCTGCATGTCCAGGTCATTCCTTTAAAAAAAAAAAAAGAGTTATGAGGCCTTTGGGAATACCCACAAACCTTTTTACTGTCTCTTTTGACACTTTGTAACATGCATTATATATTTCATGGTTCTAGGGATGTAAAGGTCTTTGTATACTGCTGATTTCATCCGGAAGTTTTGTTGTTTCTGTTCAAAGGTGTGGAAAATTTAGTTAGTTTACTTTGTTTTTTTTTTCAACACACAAAATTCACTTAAAAACTCATTTATTAAGGCTTTTTTAAAAATCAATGTTTTGTAAAGTACATTGTTAATGTATTTTAATAAATGAAATGTTAATGAAATGACAGTATTTGGGAAAAAGCCCTGCTCGTTACTATTACTCTTATTACTAGTAAACAGATGAATTTTAATACTTGTGTATTTCTCAATCACTGTATACAAATCTAGGAGCCAAAACATAGTTTCCAGAACAACTGGTAAGAAAGCCACACTCAGGTGTATAAAACATGCTGATGAATATTCTATGTCTTAAATATGGGGCTACTCAAGTTTCATGTTATCAATAATCTTTTTTAGTGCTTGAGCTTTACTTATAAAAATAAACCTGCATATACTGAAGTAGACGTCAATGTGTTATTAACAAGAATTAATACTGTTTTTCTTTATACAGGAAAGTAAATGGACGTCTAGAATACAAGCCCTTCGTCAGGACCATGAGACAGAAAAGTCCCTGGTAAGTGGCACAGCAAACCACCTTTGTTATAAGGAGATAGTTTTCTTACCCTTGCAGTAGTTCTTCATATGCTGTAATACATTTTGGGGGGGGATTAGAAAGCCTAGATCTCAAGAGTTTATAAGTGTTTCCCCTTAGAAATATTTTTCTCTGTATTTCAGTTACATTATAATCTTGAAGTTTCTCTTAAGGCCAAAGTTGAAAAGGAACGTATCTTTTAAGAATCTGACAGGCACCTGAAACTGTATCTCTCTTTTGAAGGGCTCACAACTAACTCTGTGAGCACTGTATTATGCAGTGTTTTCTGTGTTTTATGGGGATATGCTAGATAGTTGAGATACAGTTTGCCAACATGTAGCTTTCATCTGCCTTGCACATTCAACTGCCATAGACCTACAGCATGCCTCAGTCTGTTTTTTCTCTTTTCTTTCACTTCCTTGCTTCTTTTTCTGTTGTAGCTTTCAAACTCAGAATCCGTTCAGCTTTTCGACGAAAGAACACCATGGCGTTTTGTTTTGCATTGGCTTACGTTTCTTTTTTTTTATACAAAGCGTTATTCCTCAGTTTCTTTTATTTTCTTTTCTTTTTTTTTTTTTTTATTGTTATGTCTGTGTTTCGTTTTAATCTCTTTCCTGCTTTGTTTCTCTTGCCTCCTTTCCTTTCATTTTCCTTTCATCTGTGCGACCATGTAAGAACTGAGCAGATCATAGTGGTCTGGCCAAAACTTCTCCTCCTTTGGCAAGAAAGCAGTGGGGAGGAACCATGGAACATTCCCCCAAAAGGATGTAGTTAATGATAACCCACATACATGCAAGAATAGAATAAGGGAGGAGTAATGTAAGTATTACTTTTGAGATGGCACACCTAAAATGTTGTTTCCTTTCTTCTACACTCAAAGCTAATATGTTAGGTTTATCATGCAAATTCACATCTTGTCTCCTTAAAATATCATATATGACACTATAACCGAAACATTTTATAAAGTCAAATGCTTTTTCCTGCAATTGTGTTTTTAGACAATCTCAGCAATGTGTTTGCATGCCCCCCTTCTTTGTATTGAGATTTAGGTGGTAATCCTTGTACAAATAAAAAGGGATGTAGGCAACTGTTTTGTTGTATATGCAAGTTGCAATGAAATCACAGGGGACGTTACATTTTTGCTGAAAAAAGTGTTAAAAATATTTAAATAAGCTACTTGTTTGTTTAAATCTTAGAGCATTAAAGTATTTTATATAATATTAATGTCTATGTATTTTTCCTTTTGCTTGCTTTCTAGCTACTGTCACAGATTGAGAAGCTTAAATCATCAGTGAGAGAAGACCTGAATAAAAATAACACCTTTTACAAGAGGAGGATAGAAGAATTGGGGCAGAGGCTTCAGGAGCAGAATGATCTCATAATTACTCAGAAGAAACAGGTCTGTTTTGTGAAGTAGTTATTTTCAGAGAGCATAAGAAACAGAGAAAGATTTTCCTATATATCTCTGGTTGCACAGTTAATGTTACAATTGGTAAGAGTATGGCTGGAGTATTTTGGCTACACTTTGGAAATAATATTAATAAATAAGAATAGATCTGGAAAAGAGACACAGGAATGAAAGCCAAGAATTAAAATATGATTTAGAATGAGAGGCTTAACAAACCAAATGTTTTTAATAAATTCTACACAAAGTTATACAGAACCACAGAATCATCTAGGTTGGAAGAGACGTCCAAGATCGCACAGTCCAACCTCTGACCTAACACTAACAAATCATCCACTAAACCATGTCCCTAAGCTCTACATGTAAACGTCTTTTAAAGACCTCCAGGGATGGTGACTCAACCACTTCCCTGGGCAGCCTATCCCAGTGACCAACAACTCGTTCAGTAAAGAAGTTCTTCCTAATATCCAACCTAAACCTCCCCTGGCACAACTTCAGCCCATTCCCCCTCGTCCTGTCACCAGGCACGTGGGAGAACAGACCAACCCCCACGTCACTACAGCCTCCTTTCAGGTACCTGTAGAGTGCAATAAGGTCACCCCTGAGCCTCCTCTTCTCCAGGCTAAATAGTCCCAGCTCCCTCAGCCGCTCCTCGTAAGACTTGTTCTCCAGACCCTTCACCAGCTTCGTAGCCCTTCTCTGGACTCGCTTGAGCACCTCCATGTCCTTCTTGTAGTTAAAAGATTTCTATGTTGCAGTCACCAAAGAACTTCACAGATGGAAAATTTCTGATTTGTGAACATAGTTTTATCTGCTGCAAGGTGATCATAATGAGTTCTGGTGTTTGAAATCTGAAAACACATGACTTGTAGACAAGTAGACAAAAGTAGACCAGACAGGAGAGCTGTTTGTACATTTAAAATCAGTTGTGTAACTTAAATGTTTCTCTGGAGTGGAGCTAAACTTGCAAAACGGAATGTGAATCGCTGATGCAGAAACTATTGAAACTGTAAGTGCAGAGGTGGCCCATAAACTGCTCTCCTTTCACTCTAAAGCTTGTATTGTTCACAAAGCAAGAGTGCAACATGAGCGCATAAGACAACAAACAGAAATAAGTCTTGAACATTAATTAGGCATGAATGTGGTAAGTATTGAATAGAATAGAGTTTCACAAAAGTAGTATTTTTCTCCCAAGATCATAAACAATAATTTCTGTCATGAAATAGTACTGAAACTAGGTATTTCATACTGAATATACATTTCTCGATATTGTTTACGTTTTTAACTATTCAAATATCTGTGTTTTTTTTTTTGTTGTTGTTGTTTTTTTTTCTCTTTTAGATAAAAGAATTGTCCACGAAATCAGTTGCAAGCATCAAGCCATATGATGGTAAGTACAAACTGTAAACAAAAGCAGGTTTTGTTTTTGATTTGAGCAGCTTGGCTGAAACAAATGTTACAATTAATTAAAAACTGTAGACATCAGATTTTCTAATTAAATGTCGAAATCAAATCACTACTTGCAATTTATTTTGGTCACAGGGTACCTACCTGCAATACTGTTTCCATGCCTCTGTTATTTTTCTAAGTTCATGTTTTGCAGCTCTAAGAGCATGTAATGTACAAAGCTGATGGCTTGAGTAGTGAAGAGGTGTGAAATATAGCACCTGAAATATAGCCCCAAACTGATCTGAGGAATGTAGAACTGATCTGATAATTCACTCCAAGGCACTCTGAACATTGTATAAATAAGGTTCATGTTAATTGATAGGAGGTGTGGAAGAAGTGGAGATAAAAGCCTTGATCAGGATAGACTTGACTTGGCTTTGGGCCAAGACTTCTTGCCTGCAATACAAAGACAATGTACATACATGACCAAAAAGATGAGATGACTAGAGAAGATTCCTATACCAGTTCAGTGATTTGGTTACTAGTTTTTTATCCCGCTTGTAGAAGTATTAAAAATATGAAGCATATCTAGAGTTTGTACGTTTGTGTTGGGAAGGACCACTTTTTACTTGTAAACTATTTAATTTTACCCCATTAAAGCAAAAAATTCTGTAATTCATAAGTATGATTAAATATTGTTACATTTATGAATCTGTAAGTATCTGTTACTGTTTGCTATAATACATTTACGTTATTTTTGAATTTTGTGCTGTTTTAGCAAACACTGCTGTTGAGCGTCTCGAAGAATCTAAGTCAAGTCTACCAGCGATGCATGGTAAGTTTTTGCTATAGATCCAGATTCAATTCTTGCAAATCTAACTCTGTCTTCTCAAAATTGTTATTTGTCAAATCATATCTGTAAGAGTAGTTAAACTGAAGGAAAGTAATTTGAATCACTTTGTGGCATATCCACGTTGAGAATTCCTATGAAATAATAGTAAAGGGACACTGAGAAGAAAAAATGAAAAAAGAAATGATAACTGTAGAATATTTCCTAGCACATTTATAGTATCAGAGCATTTTAAGGTCACTGACAGCAATTATGAAGAGGAAACAATTTTTTTTTTATTTTTATTTTTATTTTAGAAAAGATGCTTATTTTCTTGATACATGCATACAGTGGAATTTGTATAAGGAAAATATATGGAGACATTTGTTTTACAAACCTTGAAATATTGTATTTTCCTTGTGACTTATAATGTCAGGGAGGAAAAATATGGCAGAAATACTCAAAATTCACATTCATCCCATCTTCAGTTCTTCCAGAGTCAGTATATATCAGATCATGTGTACATAGTGATATGATGTGATAGTGGGGAGAAAATAAAAACCTTTATTTACATTATTTTAGCTTTGTCAAAATAGTTGTGTTTTTTTGTCATTGTGCAAATTATCAGACAGTATTGTTACCATACCAGTGTTCTGTGATCAATTCTTTACTTGCATTTCAAGTTGGAAAATAATATGAAAAAAGAACTTTGAGCAAGTAAAGCTTAAACCTTACAAACAGCAGTTTAAGTATTTGAATTACTGACATACTAATTAAATATGGAATTATTATTATTACTTCTCCTAGTTTTAAGAGCTTTACATAACCCGACCAAAAATGGAAAACTGATAAAAAATGAAGTCTTGATTTCAAATTGTAACAAGAATTTTAAACTACAGAAGAGAGATTTTTATTATATAGTAAAGTTATCTGAATAATACAGGTATTTCCTATCTATGCTGGGTTACTGTTCATTGCTAGAAGCTTAGTAAGTATAACTTAATGTAGATGAAATGTGTCGTGAAAAATCATAATATATTATTAACACATAGATAATAGTATTTTAAATAGTCCAGTATTTTTTCATTCAAACCAGCTTTCATTGCACCAACACAATAGTGCTGGTTCTAGTTAAGAGATCTCACAGCACATACTTTAGCTGAATTTAAGAACTGAGTTTTATGAGTAGTTTTGCTTCTAAGGGTTTATACACTAAGCTTGTCAAGCTTTGCTTTTTTAGTGCATTCACCTTCATTTGTACTGTGGAGAAAAAACATTCTGTGAACATTCATATATTCTGTACTCTGGTGATTTAAATCTGCTTATTTAGATTTTTTCCTGATTTCTTACTTCTTCAGATGTGAATTTCTTGGCACCTTATTAAACTTCTCAAGATAGAAAAGGCTGTTCCTGCCATTGATATAGAAAAGATTCGCTATCACTTTATTATGAAACCTCAAAGAAGGTGTTTCCTTCAGATTCATGTGCTGATGGTTATTTTATTTATCTCTGCAGGTCTCTCTGTCTGTCCCCTTTCTTCCCTTCTGGATTTTTTTAAAACTTACCCTACCTAATTTCTGGATATAAAGGTTAGCAGAAATTATAGTGACTTTCCCGAAACTTTCAGGACTCTTCAAGGGACTGAGTAACATACTGAATTAAGATATCATGACTGCTTCTCATGCTCTTATGGAAATGGAAGTGCTTGCTGGTAACTTCTTTACACAAATTTATGTAGCATAGAGCATCTCTGAAATCAGAAGAGCTGTAGTTTTCCTACCAAAGAATGCCTGCAAATCTAGTAGCTTTCTTTTTCTTTTTTTTTTTTTTCCCTGTCTGAAAGAAAATTACTTTTGGGAAAACTTCTGGGAAAGAGCTTTTATGTGAGCTTAAGTACACTTTTCAAAGCTGCTTGGAAGCTTTTGCATCCTAAGATTACTTCTGTACATCTCAAATCTGTGCTGTAAAAAGAGTTACAAATTACAAATGAGTTATCTTAGATGTAAACTGGAATAATTAGCCTGGTGCTTTTGCATTAATGTTGAAGATTTCCTGAAGAGCTAGTAATCTGCCTAGAATGCCATCTTGGCTGACCATTCTTCTTTGAGTTCTGAGCTAGCTGCAGTGTTGTGCAGATATAACTTAAGTCTTTCCAAAGATAACTTCAGTCTCAAGAAAAGGCAACAGATGAATTATACTTTTTTTTTTTCTTTTTAATGGACTTTGGCTCCTATATTGCTCTTAAAAATTGAACAAGTATCGACATTTCAGTCTTTTTGCTAGGTGGAATTGAAGACGATAGCTAAAAAGCAAAGATAGACTAAATTTTCCTCAGTTGTTTCAGTTATGTTATGACTGAGTCAAAGGTTTTAATGTACAAAGCTGTCTTCTTAGATAGGTAACAGAGAAAAGGGGCACCTTCAGAATTTGGTTCAGCTGAACTAAATTCTGAATTGTTCTTTGAAGTTGCCTGTGTCTCTTCATTGACTGTAGAAGGAGTCTGAGATGACTAGGTTCCTAACTTAGAGGCCTCAGGTAAGTGTCTAAAATTTATCATTTAAATTTAAGAATAAATTTAAGAATATTTATTTAATAATATAAATTTATTTAATAATAAATTTGAGAAGGTTTAAAAGTGATATTTATGCTGCTTATGTGCAGTATATGGCTTCCCATTGATTAGTTAGGAGGAAAATACATAATTTAAAAATGATGGTTGAAATGACAGGAATCAGATTAAGTCTGGCAGCCCCTTGGATGTGAAATATTGAGTATAAATAAGAAGAAAATTAAAGGAGACCTGTAACCATGGCTTACATTCTTTATATCTTTAAGAAATACAGCAATTTACAACAAACAAGTTTTATATTTTGTCTTTGGTTTTCATAGTGCACTTGCCAGAGTGCTTACTGTTGGCATTACTCCACTATAGACAATTTTAACACTGCTGTTTGGGTTAAAAGTACTTTAGCATTTCATATTTCAAAGTAAATAGGATTTTTCTTCAGATACTGACTAGTAGACCAGATTCCAATAGCACTAACAGAATATATTTTTTTTTAATGTTTGATTGTTTTAAACTACTAGATAAGAAGAGACAAGTAATATATGGTATAATGGAAGCATACACAACCAGAATTCTTCATTATAGTGGGATATGTTTTCCTATACCACCTGCATGGAAATTGTCTTCAAATATTATTTAAAACAGAAATGTAATAATTTATCAAAGTACGCCAGGCAGAGCTCTCTCTCCACACATACTAGCTTTCAGGAGAGATAGTCTGGAGGATGTGGGTAAATGCTTCCATCGTTGTGGAGGCCATGTTAAGGTTGCAGGCCTCACTGATGGCTAGTATTAATATGGCTGCATTCAGGGATATATGACAGGCAGTGATATATGACTACAGCCAGTTTGCGTTAAGACTGGGGTTGGCAGCTGCCATTTAGCTAGGTTAAAGTAGGAAAGCTAGGTAGAGGATTTAGCAACCTTATCATTATGAGCCATTTGGTTAGGGTTGGATGTTGGGGAGGACCAAATAGAGTTAGGTTTGGAGTTAAAGTGGTTCAGTCCAGCAGAAGAAGTTGGTTAATGGCAGGGTCTGCAAAGGGCTGGTATCACCCAGAGGCATCTGGTTATTGCTGAGCAAGTGTTTTACAAGGATCACTGGGCAGGGTTAGAATTAGGCTTGGGCAGAGACATTGGTCGGCTTTGAAGAGCAGACATGGAAGAGTTATGGTTGAGTTAAGCAGGATCAGTTAAGCAATGTAGCAGCAGCAGAGCCTGTCTGAATAGACTGAAGTATGAAGTTGATATTTATCTATTTTATAGTTGAGAAAGGGGTGGATCTGGGAGTCAGGGTTCAAAAGGTGTCAGTGAACAAAGTGTAATTGAGGTTGCATCTGAGCTGCAAGACTGGTGTAACCTCCAGTTCTACCAGTACCCTGGTAGTCCAGAGCAGGTGATCTACCTGCTTGGAGCACAACATGCCTCCTTCCTTGCCTCAGCCTCCTGGCATCCATTTCCAGTGAGGCACAGACAGTCTGGGCATTCATTAGGTGTGTTCGTGTGGAGAAGGGAACTGAGAAGGACCTAGTGGCTAGGTATGAGCGTAAAACGGAAGGTAGTAGTCTAAGCTCAACGCTCAGGCTGGGACTAAAGCTAGGAGGGAGGTCTTGGCCAGCAAGGTCTGATGCCAAATAATGTTGTTGCAGAACAATGTCTGCTAGCGTCAGCTGAACTAGATTTAGGACTGATAACTGACAGGAAAGTAACTGGCTCTGCGTAAGTCAAAAGTTGCAGTGGTTACTTATTTAAGGCTAATGTTGGATTGCGGCCTGGTGAGGTTTTGAGCAGAAAGGCCTGACGAACTAGAGAAAGCTGCTATAACTCTGGGTAGTTAGGCTTTGGGTTTGCATCAAAGGGATATTTTTAGATTTGAAGTTAGCAAACTGCTAACTTGAGGTTTAGGTGGATTGTCCGACTTAAAATGATTCCTAACAATGAGCTGGCTCATACTTAGATGCTGCTGATTTCAAGGATGTGTGCTAAGGTAAGAGCTGAGATCAGATCAGTGTGATCAGGCTGTTAGAAGAAGCGCATCTCTGGTAAACTTACCGAGTGTGGCTCCTTAGGGGGGTCGTCTCTACACCCATCTGTAAGCCCAGGAAGTGGTGAACCAAGCTGCTTTTTGTTATGTTGGATTCCAAGATGAAATTTAATAAATCTCACAGAATAGATATACAGTAAAAAGAAAGGCCTGCTTACACTGGAAAAGTTGGCATTTCCAGATGTTCCACTCCCCCATGTCTTAGGACTTGATCTCTTCTGCCATCATGCAGTCCACAACAGTATTATCCATAGCAGTAATAAACTTTTGGTTTTGCTCTTGCAACTCTTCTTTTGCTGGTTTTATCTTCCTATGTTTGTAGTATACTGAGGAAGATAAGTATATACCTTTATTTCAGTTCAGATTATTTTCAGGTCTGAGTTCTGGGGACCGGGCTTCTCCTTTTTACCTGACAAGGGCTTGTGGTGAAATGAGTCACCTCGCCTTTAGGCAGATTGAATTTGAGTAAAGTACAGAGAAAATGAGTATGGATTAAATCCAATTACATAGCAACTGGATGTGTAATAGGTCCAGCCAACAAACACTGAGCCTTGTGCCTGTGCAACTGAATTAAATCCCACCAGAGCATCCCTTCAAGCTCTTTCCTCCAAAACAGAGGCCCTGCAGACTTTCTGAAATGTTTCCAAACCATTTCTGAGCATTGCTTTGGGCATTGCTACTTGGTGCAGGGCAGCAGTGCATCAGGAACAGCTCTAGGAGTTCAGTAGCATGGAGGATCATATTCCAAGGCCCACTAATGGTCTGGCCACTGTTAAAATTATGGTCTTATGGACTGAAAGACTGGAAACCTGTTTGTCAATCCATCTCTCAGGGTTTTGCTTTTAACTGTTTCCATAAAATATACTGAAAATAGCATCTTGTTAGCATCACGTGACAGGTAAAAGCAGCATCTTTTAGAACTTATTCAGCGCAAATTGTATGGGAGCAAATCTCAAGTCTTGTAACCTGCTTGGAAAAGCAGTTGAGGGTCTTTTCTAAGAATATAATTGGAAGTACAGAAAGCATGGAGAGAGCAGCTACCATACTGAAGGGTTTACAGCACACTTTGTAGTCCCCCTTCAGGTGGGGAATATTGGAGATGTGACGTTGTCATTTAGCTCCAAGTGCTCATTTCACTGTCATAACCCATCCCACTGCATCCACAGTGCTCTGGCTTCACTTGTATTAAAACATTTATTTCTGACAGCCTACAGAATAATAATTCCAACGTGTTTAGAAAGCTTTCTTCTGCAGATGATATTTCAAGATAGCTTTAAAGCTCATGAAAATACCGAATTGCACTATTTTGAAGTCTTTGAATATTTAATAGATTCTGCTGGAATTTTTATCTTTATATATATACGTGGGTAAATTTTCTCTGTCTTGAACCTATGGACTCACCACTAATTCTCTGGATTAATGGGTTAATGCATTTTTAATGTGTATTTTTTGAGGATTTCTATATCTATCCATTTCACTTGCCCTTTGTAAACTTTTTAATATCAAGTTGCACATAAACAATATTTAAAAATACATTTAAAAATGAAAGTGCTTCTTATGACAAATGGATGACACTATTAATTTACTTAATCCTAGGTGGCCTTGTCTTTGTAGGTGTTTAAAACCACCCCACCTGGCCTCTGGACACCATTCCAGGAGGCCATGGGTTTTCAATAGCTCTGTGACAGCTAGCCCTGTGCGGGTGATGTAAAGCTGATATATCTGAGGTAAAGCAAGACAGCAACATTTAGGCAACCGAATCAGTCCCAAAGCAATTATTGTATTAGGACCACCTCTACAAATGTTTTCCATCAAGGTGGCACTTACAGCTATGGAAAGTCACGTTGCGTAGGGCTTGTGATTGTTCGGCAGGTTGTCAGCAGTCAGGAAAATTGATGCTGGTGTGTTTTTTGCCTTACTTTCCCCTCTCTGGACTTTCCTTTCTCTTGACTTTCTTCTGTCCTCTTTGTCTGGTGTTCCTGTTCTTGTTGTTAGAGCAGGCCCCCTTGGTACATATGCTGGAGCCCATAGAGGAGCTTTCAGAAGAGGAAAAAGGTAATGGTTGATTCAGAACAAAATGTAGCTACATGTTTTTCTTGAAAATAAAAATGTGAATATTATTTGATGTGTTCGGTATTTTTCATTGTACTTGAATATGCTTATCTGGTTTGGGTGGGAACATTCCTTGCATGTGTCAATTTCCTTTTGCCATTGGTGCTTGTAAATATTATGATTTCCTTATCCAAGTTTGATATGTTTTTTTGTGGAGATCTGACTTAACTCTTTAAAGCAGGCATATTCCGTATGTCCTGAGGCACTTGAGATAAGCAGGACACAAATGATTGGTGAGGAATACCCCCTTACTAGGAAATTCTTTGGTATAATC
The DNA here is from genome assembly GCA_011076525.1 of Nettapus auritus. NCBI lineage: Eukaryota > Metazoa > Chordata > Aves > Anseriformes > Anatidae > Nettapus > Nettapus auritus. Next base: position 151,769,947 of record CM021765.1, read on the forward strand.
TGGTGCTCTTGTAATGTATGCTCACTTCTTTTTCACACTTGGCATAAGCAGGTAAACAGCTCAGCTAGAGGAAGGAAGTTTGTGGTGAAGTGGAGGCTGAAGCTGCCAACTTTTACAGGTGGACCAAAGATACTTTTGCAAGTAATCTAAGTTATGCCTAAATTATGCCTCTAAGCAGCCACAGCTCCGGCCAGGGTTGCACCCAGTGTTGGTAACCATTGCCCCATGCTGATAGCTACCAACCCAACGTTGGCAGCTGGTCTTCTGCTTCATCTGAGGAAAACTTGGACAAGGCCACATCTACAGGGGCAGAACAAAACGTGTTGGTTCATTGTGCTTGGTCATCTGCTGGAGGAAGCTCAAAGTACTTGAAAAAACTAATAACAGAATAGCATAATAATCTGTGCTGTGCATAAAAACATATCAATCTTGAACCTTATAGCCAGTGAATTTAAATTCTGAAGGAATAATGCTGTTTCAAAACTGGCATTTGAATACATCTATGCTTTAAGTGAGAAATTTCCCCAGGGAAAACCCACTGACTATCTGAAGTAAGGACTGCTTACATTTTTGCCGTTCTTTCTGCTATTTCTCTCGCTTGCCACCTTCTCTCTTGATGGATTGTCTTTGATTCCTCTGCTGCGCCTAAAGGCATCGCCTGCAGTGCGAAAGAAAGAAAGAATGCAGTCTGGAAGGATGGACCGAGATTTTTTTGTTTTGCTTTCAGTGACAGCCATTTGTAAGGGAGAGTGTGAAAAGTCTTGACTCGGCAGATTGTTTCATGGGGTAGCTGAGGCAGCAGACCACACTGAAGGTCCCTCGTCTCCAGAGTTGTCAAATCTGGTAGTGTTGGTTGGTTGGTTGAAACAAAAATTAGTAAGAAAGCAGTTCCTTGAATAGAATTCTTGGCTCCTACAAAGAGGATTCGGCTTAAGTTAATTAGCAAGAATTAATACTGTCATTAATGAGGATAATGCTGGATAGTCTTGTTACCCATATTAGTATGAAGTGATTATGAATTAGAAAATGATTTTAGATGGATCTGCTTTATTGTAAGAATTAACATTGGAAAGGGACAAGATGTGAGCTCCTTTGGAGTCTTCCCCTTAAAATGTGAGAAGTCTCATGCCAGGCTTTCTGGGAGGATTTCATGCTACATAGTGGATCAGGACATCACCTTTTCCTGATCAGCAGTAGTCTGGTAGTCCTATCTTTCTGCACTGACAAGTAGTTTATGTCTTCCAGGACTCAGCTCTTCAGCCAAATAACTTTTAATTCCACCTCTGTCAGGTAATGAGCTGTCCATGTTGTTCCCAAGGCCAGATAAGACTTCAGCCAGATACTGTCCTCTCCAATACAGATCTTAGCATGGTAGCTGGACTCTTTCAGTTGCAGCTTCCCAGAGTTCTTTCCAGAACACCTCAGAAGCATCTTCCTCAAAACAACCTAGATAAGTTCTTTGTGTACATTGGGAATTTTCTGAGTCCTTTTCTTGAAGGTTATCTTTCCCTTTAAGAAAAATGAAAACTAAATGGGACAGCTTTTAAACAATAGGAAAATTGGTACATTTGTTTTTGAAACAAAAAACAAAACAAAACACATTTGAAAGTCATAATATGGGATTATTCCTTCAGTTATATCCAGGTCCGTGGGCTGGCAAAGGACTCCACTACCCTGTGAAGCATACTGGAAAGAGAGAAGCTCCTGCCCAAGATTCACCTTTTATTTCAAGGGGGGAAAGTTGGGAGTACAGTTTGTGTTCAAAATTCAGTAAAATTTCCCTCTTGCCAAAGACGTTTTACAGGCAGGTTCCAAGTGGATTTGGTTTTGCTTCTTTAGTCTCCTGGATGACTCTATAATACTGCAGCTTAACTTTAATACCAGTCTTTAATTTAGGATAAGAATCTGTCTTGCTGATTTATTTGTCTTGTGTAAGAGTTCATGTCATTACTGGCACTTAACGTACGGGAAAGAAGTAGAAAGTTCTTCGTCCGCTCTTAAGCATGTATGATGTCGTAGATCTGCGCAGAAGAAAACGTGACACTGAACTTTGTCCTCGAAAGAGTTTTAAAGATAAGTAGTATCAGTTTTGTGTTCTGTGAAACTGTCTGCCTCAGACTACGGTTTTGTTTTGACCAAGATTTCTGAAAGCATTACAACTTTCCAGAGATTTGAGCTCAGTAGGCGTTTTTTTATCAGAATTTATCATGTTGCTTGAAACTCTTCTTGAGAACAAGGTTGCTCTTTTCCTGTTCTAATTTCTGCTTGAGTTTAGCTCTGATTTGAGATACCGCTTTTAGAGGACTTGGTTATCAGAAGACAGACTTTCGTTATCAGAGGTTCCAAAGAACAGTTCTAAAAGTTAAGATCTTTGTTGTTAAATGTTCAAACGTATCTTTACAGTGGTTCTGTAACAAGAAAAAACAAGACACAATGGCGAGTACTGGATGCTGATTTATAGTTTCCAAGTGAGCTGACTTCTACGAGCAAGCCCCCTGTTTTAAAAAGAATGCAAACTCCATGTAGACAAAAAGCGCACTTGTATGTCTGTGGTGTTTGTAAATATATATATTTATATATATATAAATGCAGTTTTTAACTATCTTAGGTACTGTGGATTTTTCAAATGTCTTTTAAATGCATTTTTCCATTCTTATTTCAGAAAATGAGAAAAGTGATCATAAACAAGGTAGAAGTAACCAACATTTAATAAACGCTTTGAAGACGGATCCTTCTTTAACTAAAGAATTAAGAGTTGTTTTGGAGCAAGCCCTGGAGGAGAAGCTGGAATCCTTAGGAATTAAAGCAGTGAGATTCTTTTCAGTTCCTTAAAAGAGGGGTAGTGTTTGTACCACTTCTCTGCTCTTCTCTTTCACTTCTGTACGACAGCCCTCAACCTAGAAAATTGAGTGCTAGATTTCTAACCGTTATAAATCTGTAATTCATTAACCTAAGGGAATTTCCATCAAATTGCAGCTGTGGATGATTTGCCTACACCTATGAGCAATGTTTTCACTCTGATTTTTTTTTTTTTTTTTCTACGGGTTTTGTAATATTTGAAGTTTCAAAGAATGTATATGATGGTAGGTTATAAGTCCCAGAAACAATAGCCAGTATTTACAATCTGATTTCTTTCTTTAGGGTGTTCGTGGTATCCCAAGTGATCGTTTAAATAAAATTTTGCGTGCTGTTGAATCTGCTAGAGAACACAAACAGAAGCAAGAGCCTGACATGCGACAAATTCGAGAATATCTTGAACGCCAAGTTAGCTTTAGGATTGAAGAGAAATCATCGTGTAATAGAACTGTTGCCAGTCCTCATCTTCCTCCAGAAGGTTAATTAATTAATTTATTTTAGTTTTATTCCTATGGTACTTAAGGTTTTATCTAGAAACATTTGGGTGTAGCTGATTTCATAATTTTTCAGGGAACTATTCTGTGTAGTTAATGCCAACTAAACAGTTTCCTTTAAAGGGTTATTAATAATTAATACTAATAAAGGTGCTTAATTGCAGAAATTTTAGCTCCTGCATCGGAAAGATATATGGTAACTATGAACTGTTCTGCAGAAAAAAATAAATACTTTTTCCATTTATTCTACAAAACCATAATCTACAGCAGAAACATCTTTAATTTTAGAAAGAAATCAGATGTTAATATAAAAGATGCCAGTCATTGTTTCTAATAACTTCTCTTATAGGTAAACAATAACAAAATAACAAATAACAAACAAATAATTTCTCGTATAGGTAAACAGAAGTTCAATCAATTGGGAATTTCTTCATCTGCCATACCCCAAAAACCAGTAAGACGGTCTTCAACAGCTGTCCGCCCAGCTGAACAAAGAGCAGCCATCACTGAGAATACATCTACACCAAAGTAAGAGATGCTATTCTCATAGTCCTCATACCTCAGGTTAACAATCCCCTGTGGGTTTGTGTTGTTTTTTTTTTGTTGTTGTTGTTGGTTGTTTTTTTTGGAACTGATGTGACTGTTTCATGCCAATATAGTGTAAAAATTGTGGAAACAATTCATATATTTTTCTACATAAACTTTATACTTTAGTTGACTGTCAGGTTTGAAATAACTGTTTTGTTGTTTTTAGATCCGGGAAGCTTTTTGGAAATGGATCTTCCAGAAAGACGTCTAGTATCACGTATGTTTTGTTCTGTTGTATTTTTGAAGAAAACATTTTTGGTACTTGTAACACAAGAGCTATTACTAAGTTTGAATTATAAATACTCTTCCGGACTTCTTACCTCGCTCTCTCCTCATTATTCCGTTTGAGTCTGTTGTTATAATCCCTGAAAGACAGCATATTCTCATTTCAGCAGATATGTTCTTTATTGGGAACCAGAGACAGTCAATAAAATAAAAAATCACCGAGTTCCAAGCCAGGTGGAAGCATTTAAAGATTTTGGTGACCGTACCTTTTCAGTTTGTTGATATTTTCTTACTATGATCAGAATTAAACACGTTGTTCCAGGTCTCATCAGGCACATTATTTTTAATTTTCTGCTGTTTTTTTTTTTTTTTTTTTTTTTTTTTTTTTTCTGGGTACCATTTGAGATATAATTCTAAACTCATCAAGACAGAAGTAGGTTGGGTCTGGCTGTTAACATAAATTAACAACTCGACAGTTACTCTAACTTGAGAGCGTGCTATGGAAAATTCCTAAATTATTTCCATCAAACAGAATGCCCAGAGAGACTTTCTGTGGTGCAAATTCCATGGCCCTGAACTTTGCTCTCCCGTGAAAGTCTATTGGTGTTTGCTTGGCAAGGTTTTTTATATGTTGGTGTGTTGGTTTTGCAAAGATAGTTACATAGGCGGAAATAGCCATGTCTAAGAGCTCTCTTATATCTCTTATGTTGAGAGAGCTATTGTGATAACTTTTTGAGTTTACTTAGCAGCAGCATTTCTTTCTGAATGGTTTTATTGATAGAGTTTATGGCAGTTCCTGTTGTTTTTGGTTGTGTTTTTTTTTTCCCCTTCACAAGAAGAATGCACGGGAAAGGAAAATATAAGAAAGCTTAAATATGCGTATGTCAGTGCAGTCACTGAAACCCAGTAAGTCCTTGGGATGTATGTCTCTTTGCGTAGAACTCCACCATTCAGTTCAGAGGAAGAAGCAGATGAAGATGATATTAAACAGTTGTACGTATCATCAGAATTATTGGAAAAGCAGTCAAAATCATCAGCCAGCAAAGGCAACGCTTTTCAGATGGCTTCTGGCAAAAGTGATATGGATGGGGCAGAGGAAAGTGAAATTGAAGAAATTGAAACACCTGCCAAAACCTCAAAAGGTTTTTTTCACTACTTTTGTATATGCATGTTTTAACAGACTGTGCAGGATTTTGCATTTGCTGATATTTGTGTGTTAGAAATACCATAACAAAAGCAGGTTATCTAGTCTTGTGTAGGTGTGTTTGTATGCAATTTCTTATTTTGGTAGGTTTTTATATTATTATAGTACTTAAGGGTGTCAGTTAAAATTAGATAAATATCAACTATGACTGCATGCAGAAAAAGAGACAATCTCTGCCTTCGAGAGACTTCTGTCTGAAACAGCCTTTCTCAGCCTTCTATTTTGTGGAATATATTCAAGGAGTTTACAATAAAGCCTCAAGAACAATTGTCATGCTTGGCTTGTGAATGAAAATTGTTAATCTACATAAATTTGTTTACAACCTTCTAGGAACTGTTATTCAAAAACTGACTGAACAAGTTGGAAAGAGTCTTTCTAACCATGGAAACAAGAGCAAACCACCTGGAGGGGTTAACGTCGCACAAGCATTTATTAAGAAGGAAGAGGTGCAAGAACCAAAGGTATTACTTTAATAGTCATTATTAAGTAATTAAACTAGATACCTAGGTCTTGAATGAGATCTGTTGCCTTTTATTTCATGCTGAAAACATTTTGATACAAACTTATGTCTCAAAGACAGTTTTGGAGTTGGATCTAAATAGTCTTTTGGGGGCATCTGCACTGTTTTATATATAGGAATGCTAGAGAGTGAGCTGTGTGGCATGTGGCCTCATCATTCGCACCCCTTTCTAGCTTATACCATGAATATTTGGGATCACTACAGCTAGCCAGAAGTTTGGGAATAATTGATATCACTTCATCTCCTGTTTCAGCACTGGAGTGAGACACCTTCTTTACTTTCCTAGTATCTTACTGTGATGGAGGCAAACATGAATTCGCTAATCTAATATTTTACAGTATTTTTAATTCTTCAGCTCTATCTGGTGTGGAACTCTTGAATGCATTTTAATGAGGGAACAAATTCCACTTATGAGAGTGGAAATTTGTCCTGCTGCATCTAGTTATAATCATATACTGTTCTACAGTATATGATACTAAATCCAGTTATCACTGGTAACTGTCCTTTGAGTATAGCATGTGTTCACAATCAGAATACTAACACAACTTATTCTCTACCCCTCAGGCTTTACTAAAGCCCCAGTCTTTCCCTCAGTATCGAGTTTTATAATTGGTAAGCCATTTTGGTGCATATTGATCATTACCTGAACAATTTTTTAGTAAGAACAAAAGTTACTCTAAATCAGAAGTCAACAGCAGATAGTGATAGTACGTTAGTAGATTGAAGTAAACGGCCAGATCCTAGCTCTGACGTTCAAGAAAATCTATTTTATTAAATAAACAAATAATAATTATTGAAAATCTTGTTATCCATAACAAAACTGATGCGTTAGGGCTTCCTGACTAACAATTAAATGGGAAAAATATCAGTCCTCCTTGGTACAGGGACACATCAATTTCAGTTTCCAGAAAAGGGTGATAGTCTGGACTTGAGCTGTATTGTTGGGGTGCTTTTAGTTGCCATTGGTGACACCTAAATTGTCCATTGATAGAGTGAGAGCTGCAAATCACACTGAAGTCAAAATTACTAAATCAGACATGCCTATTAAAATGTAATTTGTGGCCTGATGTTACTTTCAAATTTTCCGCAAAGCCAGATGATTCGAGACCGTAAAATAGTCACAGTTACATTTAGGGGATGTTACATTCAATAAAGATCATATAGTTTGGGTTAATTATTTCATTTTTAGTTGGGATTTTCGAAAGTGCCAAAAAAAAAAGGCACTAAATGCCATTGATATGATTTCTCTCAAGATCTGTTTTTTATTAGCTTAGGGTGACTTAAGTACTAATAAGTGCTAATGGTCATTCTCAAAACCCACGGTACCATAAGACCTAAGACAGCTATTGACATGTTTTATAAAGTTCATGTTTCACAGAAGTTACTTTGGGAACATTTTGGAGAACACTACTTTTGTGCTTATCTGAAGCTGCATTATCTGAATTCACCTGTACCAGATATTGTGTGGGTTATGGTATTTCTTTGGAGTAAGTTTGAGTTAATAAGATTGCCTAGCACTTGTAATTGGAGCCATGTATTTTACACTTGATCAAAACTGAGTTCTGTATGAAGTTGCTATTTTTTCTCTGTATTTTATACATTTAAAAATCAGTTGAGGGTGAGTGAAAGTTTGAGGAAACTTCCTCCAGCATTTCTGAGTATATGAGACTGACTTTCTCACTGACACACCCTTAAAATGCAAATAATTTAGAATGGCAAAATATTGAATCCTGGTATGTTAATAATACAGCACAGCAAGCAGATCTGTCAGGTTTTGAAAAGCAGTTTGCAACAGTTATGAATGTTAAACTCTGAATTATGTTGCAAAATAACTTACTCCAGTCTGTTCTTCCGAGACACACTATGTGGTCATGTTTGTGGATTTTTCTCTAGTATATACATAACTTACATTGTTTTCCAGTTGCATCAGAATGTTTCCTCTATGCGGTAGAAGCACATTCTATATGTTACTGTAACATTTAGAGGCTCTGGTGAAATAAGGTTTTTAGCTTTGTGAGAAACCATCTTTATCTTTCCACGGGTAAGCTCTGCAGTAATGGCTAGATTCCTTTGAACCACAACTGATTGGCAAGTGGGGAAATGCTGCAGCTCTTCTTTCAGAAGATGAATGAAAATATTTAGTTCTCGGGCTGATGTGATAAGATTGGCCATGGACTTGCTGCCTTCAGGTTATCTGTTTGATTTGATAATGATCTCGGGAACTCATGCAAATCCACCACTTAATTAAAAGTGGTCATACTTGTGCCTATTGACAGTGAGTCTTTGGAGGAATATATATTTTAGCTTTGAGCACCAGGTTTTTAACTTTTACTGTTTAATTTTCCCGTTAAATAAATGAATTTTAGATTGAAAATGCAATATTAATTTTTTAGTGTGAATAGAGAATACTTATATAGCAAACTAAACTGCCACCTTGCATGATAACCTGTACTATTTCTATTTTAATGTAAGTAATATACCTTCTAAAGTTAAAAGGATTTTCCATCTCATTGGAACAACTAATATTCCAGAAAAGAAGACCCTTTTTTAAGGGTTAGAACGTATTATGCCAGAAAACATAGGTTTCTGCCAGTTATGGAACTGGCCCTTTAACTTTTGCAGTTCCTGATTTAAAAAAAAAAAAAAAAAAAGGCAACGATCTTTTAGCCTTGGAACTATAGTAACAAATTCATATATGTATTTAATGTATTTACATATATAATTGAAATATGTGGATGTCAAAACTGGTGACAGATGTCATGAAGGCCGTGCACCAGTGCATTTTTCTTCAAGTTTCACATTGCTGGGCTTATGGGAGAACCTGATCCCAGCAGAATTTGATGCAACAGAGGAAAAAATGCACTTTTTTTTTTCTCCTTACTAGTTCACAGAAGTAGATGAAGATGACTGGGATATATCATCTATAGAAGAAGATTTTTTATTGATGAAAAATGATAGTGGTCAGAAGGCACTGACAGCTCAGAAAAACGAGTCAAATGCTGCATCTGTTGTACATGCGTGGGGTCTTCCGAAGAAGAGTGTACCAAAAGAGGAAGGTAATACATTCATACTTCTACATTACAAGCCTTAAGGGCCTGACACACCTAGAGAACTTGAGTATAGTGTATTACACATTGTAAAATACAATATATTGAATAAGAAGAAAAAATGTATATGTTTTTACACATACATATGATATGTGTATGTAAAAACACGTAAGTAAATATACAGAGATGTCAAGAAGCTTTAATCTGAAATTTTACTATCAGGCTTCAAGCGTGGTCTTAAAATTGATCATCCAATTTTTTTTAGCCTTTCCCAAATTTGAGGCAATGAGGACTTTCCTTACTCTGTCATGAGAATAATAATCAGCTCTTAGGTTTGCTCATGATACCTATCCAAGTGTCCTACCAGACTGTGGTAATTATTTGAACCACTGGTAAGGAAACAGCTCAACCTCACAGAGTAGCTTCTAGCTCTAATGTTTCAATGTGCTTAAAGGTTAAACCTGTATACTTACTGTCTCTTTAAAAATGATATGAAGTGTAACATTGACACTATTTGTATTTGCATCATATTCTGTGATAGAAACAGTCTTTGTATTACCAGCATTTGTAATTTCCTCACTGGTGAAGCTGTGGGCTTCAGGAAGAGATGTTTGCTCACATAACGCATGATTGTATCATAGATAAAATACCCCTAATACATATATTTTTTGCTGTTGTTATTTTAACAGGCCTTCATGAAGCTGATAATACAAGCACATTAAAAAGCAGCTTAGTCACTGTTACAGATTGGAGTGATTCTTCAGATATTTAATTGCTGTATTCCTGACCGGAGGCACTGCTTTTGGGTTCTGTTGGGGTTGAAAATCTAATTGAAAACATGGTCTCCTATTCATTTCTCATATTGTTCATGTAACAACAAGGAATACTGTATACATAGCTCTTGGGTCTTTCAGTCCTGAATTTGAACAAGAATTTTCATCTACACATCAATTGCCATCACTACTTGGAAACTGAGGATTAGTTCTTGTGAAGTCAATGGTGAAAATCTTTTTGATTTCATTAAGGTGAAGACTTTGCCTCTAATGTTTACTTTAAAGACTGAACCTGGTCTTGTAAGAAAGCCTGTTCACTAGTGAACAGAATTTACTGCAGAATATTACTTTATAAGATTTTTAAATGCATATTTTCTTGTATTTTATCATAAACTTTATAGAAAATTGTGAACAGTGTAAATACAGTATTTCCATGTATTAAATTCTTAAGTTTCTAACATGGTTTACAATAAACACTAAAGGAAAAAAAAACAGCCTCAGATACAAATAAAAGTTATTACTAAATGCCTCCTAGGTTGTGGTTACTTTATTTCCTATTGGAGTTGATTCTTAGTTAACAGAAAAGCACAAAAATTGGAGGAGAAAACACAACAGAAACCAATAAACACATCAGCCTGAGGGGCACTACTTTCCTTACTTTAATTGAGCAAGTACTTCCATATTAGGGCCAGTCCTCTTCAGTGTCTTTATAAATGATTTGGATGTAGCACTAGAACGTGTTTTGAGCAAATTTGTCCACGACACCAAACTTGGAGGAGTTGCAGACTTGGACAAGGGTGGAAAGGCCTTGCAGAGAGATCTGGACAGGTTGGAGAGCTAGGCGATCACCAACCACATGACGTTTAACAAAAGCAAGGGCTGGGTCCTGCACCTGGGACGAGGCAACCCTGGCCCTACATACAGACTGGGTGACGAGATGCTGGAGAGCAGCCCCGCAGAGAGGGATCTGGGGGTTGTGGTTGACAGCAAGTTGAATAGGAGCCAGCAGTGTGCCCTGGCAGCCAAGAGGGCCAACTGTATCCTGGGGTGCATCAAGCACGGCATTGCTAGTCGGACGAGGGAAGTGATCGTCCCGCTCTACTCTGCACTGGTGCAGCCTCACCTGCAGTACTGTGTGCAGTTCTGAGCACCACAGTACAAAAAGGACATTCAGCTGTTGGAGAGTGTCCAGAGGAGGGCGACAAAGATGGTGAAGGGCCTGGAGGGGAAGATGTGTGAGGAGTGGCTGAGGTCACCGGGCCTGTTCAGCCTGGAGAAGAGGAGGCTGAGGGGAGACCTCATCGCGGTCTACAACTTCCTTGTGAGGGGGAGTGGAGAGGCAGGTGACCTATTCTCCTTAAACACCTGTGATAGGTCCCGCGGGAATGGGGTGAAGCTGAGGCAGGGGAAGTTTAGACTAGACATCAGGAGGAGGTTCTTCACTGAGAGGGTGGCTGTGCACTGCAACAGGCTCCCCAGTGAAGTAGTCACTGCACCAAGCCTGTCTGAATTTAAGAAATGCCTGGACTGTGCACTTAGTCACATGGTCTAAATTTTGGGTAGACCTGTGCAGTGCAAGTAGTTGGACTTGATGATCCTTATGGGTCCCTTGTAACTTGGGATACTCTATGATTCTATGATTTCTGTTTAGTCCATATTGCCTGCCTTCTTCTAAAACCATAATATGATTTTGACTTAAATGAATACAAAAATAAGGTAAAATAAAAGTAACTGTGAATGACTTGCTCACTCTGATACATTTTAGATGACATCAGACAAACCTTTTTCTATTGCACTGTGCCATTAATAGGACCATGTACTGCTTGCATTTACACCTTTGTCGCAAAATAACCAATGCAATGAACCTCCAAGGGTGCCTCTATTCAAACCTCAAGTTTAAGTCTAAGTTTATGTCCAAGTTTAGGGTCTCAGCCTAGAAACTATTTTGTGTTTATTCATAGGCTCTGATTTTATTTATTGACTCATTGTATAGATGTTCCCTCAAAACCCATTGCATGCTTTGCCTGCCTCTAGAAAAGAGTACTAGCTGAATTTCTGAACTGCTCTAACTAATTCAAGATTATCCAAAAAGGTGCTGTTAAGTACTGCAAGCTTTTATTTGGCTAGTCCTTCGCCAGGTGCTCATCATCATCACGTGCACTCTTCTTATGCCGTGTGAGGCTCTCTCTTAACAGCTGCTTTCGTAACAACTGGCCCTGACTCTCCTTTGTACCTGATTAGACCGTGCTGCTGCTGGCTCCCCAAACTACGTGCTTATTTTCGCTTTACCCAGGCTCTTGATCTTATACCTGTGGCGCTGAATCGACTAACGTATTTTCTTACATCCATAGCAATGTATAAAGGAGATAAGAGCCTCGCCCCTGGCAATGTCAAAACAGATAAGAGCCTGCTGATTCCCATTGACTGTCACCACCTGGCAATGTGCTCTGAAAGTCCAACGTCACTGCTGATCAGTGGGGAGACATTTTACATATTAACCTGCACAGCGTGACCCTCCTGGCTGGTGCTGAACCCCTTTGAGAATCACTTGCAACGATGCACTACAGTAACTATGATGTGTGCAGTGCCATTCCCAAAACAACTGACAGACTGCGTCTGTAAATACCCTATTTATTTTTTATTGTTTTTTTAGAAAGCAGCATCGATGCATGATTTGCAGGTATAAACTTTACAATACCAACATCAATTTTAAAATATTGTATCATAAAATTTACATCAATATGTAAAAAGCTGCAAGTTAGTATCTTAAAAATTCATTGTCTCAGTGGTTATTCCATTGTGTTTTGTGGGGGGAAAATCACCCTGGATGAAATATACACACTCATTTTCAAAACTGTTTTTTTGGATCTTCCAACAGTACAATTAAACGTAGGCGTTCTTGTCAAAGTGCTTTGGTGAGGTTTTGTCTGGGATGTTGCTGTGAACCTTTGTGCGAGAAGACATCACAGATGCGGCTCCGTTATATGCGTACCCCCTCCTGGAAAGAGAAGAGAATAACTGTTTACAGCTCATCCCACGGACAGGGAACATCTCTGCACCCAAGCACTGCAACATCACAGAGGTAGGAGGAATGTATGGGAACCTTGAGCTCCTGCTGGGTGTAGGGGGACACCTTCCTTCTCTCTGGAGTCTTGTTCTGCTTTGAGATTTCACAGTTTCCCCTTCAGCATCTCTCTTTGCCATTCCCCTTTGCATAAACTTGTATCCCTCATTCACAGCCAAGTGAATCGGTGCCCGATCAGATGAAATATTTAGGCTGGGGCCTTGATGGACAGTTACCCCCTCAAGTTTTGCCTGTTCATTTTCACCCCTCCTCTGCTGCTGGAGGTCCCACTGCCACCGCCACCATCTGTCAGCTCTCACTTTTTATCTGGTGATTTGGGATTAAACCAATGACTATTCACAATTCTAAGGTGACCTGACTGCTCTTCCTCCATCTGGGAATGCATTTTTTTCTGCTGTAGCAAGTTATAAAGTATTTGTAACACAAGTATTTTTCCTGAGACATTGGCTTTTCTTAATTACTACAGGTGGGAAGAGAATTATCCTGCAATCCCATTAATTTCTCTCATGCACACAATCATTTTCTGACCTCACTGCAAAGTGTTTCAGAAAAGTAATCAAGCTGCGTAACATAGCAGGTACCAATGCACTAGTATTGATTTCTTTCAGTAAGTGCAACTTGTGTTTTACCTTGGAGATTTACTGTTTTCAGCTATTGAGAAGCAGAATATACTGCCACCAATTATGCAGAGTGAAGCTCCAGCCCATCCAATGAATAAAGCTGCTCCTAATTCATACCTACAGGAAGTCAATAAATGCGTTTAACAAAGACAGAATGAATTTAACATTTTGTTTTCAGAATAGAAGAACTACATTTTTTTCCTGATTTTTTCTTCAGTTGACACACACATTTTTCATTGCAAAATCAGCAGCTCTGACGTTCACCCAGGTTCTTTTCATTATTTCCCTTGTACACGAGAGGCAGATCTGTCCCTGAGGCACACTTCTGCAGCGTTCACCTCCCGCATAGCCAGCCTCACTTCTCCACATCTCTTCCCAGTCAGAGGGCTGAGGAAATCTGTGATTCTTCGGCCCTTCAATGCGTACGGCTCCCATCCCCTCAGACCATTTCAGATTTGTTCCCATTGTCTCCTGAGCTGGACCGTGGCTTTCCATGAGTCCTCCTCTGAGGCTATGGACGCTGGGAACCTGAGCTGCTGCCTACAACTCTCCTCGTCCTTAGTTCTCCCCTCTGGCTCTCAGCCTGAGCACAACATGAGGTTTTTATACATATAAATATAACATGCATACGCAATATATAAACACATACATACAAGATATACATCCACGTGGAATCACAGAATCAAATCATTAAGGTTGGAAAAGCCCTCCAAGATCATCTGGTCCAGCCATCCCCCTACCACCAATGTCACCCACTAAACCATGTCCCTGAGCACCACGTCCAACATACACACACACAAATCCAACACACACACATACAGATGATGTAGCAATGTGTACACAAGCATACGTGCACGTGCCTGTGACTTTCTGCTTCTCCAGTCCCTAACACTGGGCTTGGGCTAGGAGACAGCTATGGCTGACCAGGAGCGGTCTCCTTCCGCAGCCACCACTTGACTGCAGCTCAGTTTGACCCCCTTGGTACATCCCCATCCCCTGAGAGGAGATGGTGGTGCTTTAGGAGCATTATCACATCAGGGTAAGTCCAAGTTTTGAAAGCAGCAGCTGTAAATGAAGGAAAATAAGAGGCAAGGGGAAGAGAGCCTTCCTTAAGGAGGCCTTTTTGTCCTTCAGGAAAGCACAGGTCCCTATCCCCTGTGCAGCCACAGTCATAATTCAAGTGGATTTACTCTACATTAGTTCCAACTTTTGTTAGTAAGTTTATTGTGAGCTCTGCTGAGGCAGCCTAACAAAATCCTCAGCTTGCCAGCCTTCCTGTGCCACAGAAGGAATTTGCAGCTGCATACTTCTGAACTAGTTCTGACCACGCTGACCATGAACAGATTCTGTTTTGACATCAGTTGAAACATACAACTGAGAACACCAGCAAGCTGTTCTACAAAACTCCTATCTTTACAAAGATGATGCTGTGGAAATGGAAAAATTCCCTGGGGGGGGGGGGTCCATAGAAATCATAGAAAATGATATAGGGAATTGTAGAATAGGTCACAAGAGGGTGAACACTGGCTGGAGAACAAAAAGTCACTTTTCCATGTTTTCTTCAGGTTTCACCCAGAGGTAAAGCACAGAGTTGTTTTTGTTTTTGTTTTTAAAGACATACTGTAAGAAAAAGCCACACGTAGAAAGATTATCAGTCCCTAAAAGCCAAGAACACCCCCAGTTCAAGTTATTTCAGGGACTTACTGCCAAAAAGAGATGGGGACTTTAATGCTCTGAGGTAGGCCGCTTGGTGGGGGCTTGTACCTGAGTCATGACAGCCCTGAGAGTGCTCTAATGTCTAGACTTCCTTCTCATGTTCATTCACACCATCCTAAGCAGAGGTTTTATATCTCATCCCTTCCTAAAAAAGGATCAGATTCCCCCAGACTTTCTCCATATCTGATGTGGGATTTAGGGATGAAACCTGCAAATTAAGACGCTGGAAACCAAAGCTCAACTGCCTTTCACCCAGGAAAACTATGCCTCCAGCCCCTTGTTTGACTTCAAAATCTACCACACGTAGTTTTATTTCTAATGATGCTAATGTTTCTGTCCAGGTGCTACAGTTTTCACAAGACTGAGCAGATTTCTGTCTGGTCAAGACCTGGGAGTTCTTCAGAGAGCCCAGGATCTTGTTACAGGCAGCATGTGAGAAGCTTATGCACTTGACTCAAAAGAAGGTTTATAAAATACTTATGCTGAATCACAGCCCCAAGGTGCCCATTTAGCAAGCTGCAGAGGTGAACCAAAGCGCTGAACTCCAAAATGAAGGGGCATGATGCAAGTCCCATGCTGAGGATGCTGCTAGCGCACACCTCAGGCACATGGAGCATGGCAGAGCAGAGCACTGGGGTGCTGGAGGACACAGTTGAACAGAGACCTAGGAAGGCTGCTGCTCTAGCAGCTTCCCTGCCAGACAAGTTTCTTCCCTGCCTAGAAAGTGGGAAGCACCAGTTCATTTTCACATCTCCATCTACCAACATCAAGCTGTTGGCCTGAGGACAGGGGGGGAGATGCACGGAAACCAACTGCTACCTCCCCTCTCGAACCTCCTTACTTGTACAGAAAGGAAATTGTGATTAAATTGGGTTTAACTGGGCACAAAGGGTGACCTGGCTGTTGCCTAACACTTGAGAGGCCAAAGATATGGGGTCCAGTCTTTGATCTTGGGCCTGGTTGTACCATTAAAGCAGTATTTTACTCTAACATGCATAAGGCAGGTGGTATATATGGACCCTTCCTGGTGCCTGCCATACTGCCATGCTAACGGCCTAATTGGTCCTTTCCTCCACACCTCCACATACACAAAAGACTTTTGATTTACACTGGTGCTTATCAGGAATTTCCAGTCGCATATCAACCCGTGTATGGCTCCCTGGATTTTATCCAATCCAGGTTATTTTTTTTTTTTTTCAGTTAAGAAGCCAAGCCTACCCCACCATCCATTATATGCCATATTAAAAACATTCTGTACCTTGATGCCTCTTGGAAAAAAAAAAAAAAAAAAAAAAAAAAGACTAATAAATGGAAATAATAGGGTTTTTTTTAGAATAAATTTCTCTATTTGCTGTTTTTCCCTTCCCTTCTTAACATTAAAACCTATACAGGAAATGCAGTCTCCTGTTCTTATCATTCTCGCTTGTAAGAACTAGAGCAGCAACTCGCACCCACAGACTCCCACCAGTGCACCCAGTCTGCTGCTGCAGGATCACTGGGAAATCTCCAGGAGGTCAGGGGAACGAGGCACCGAGGAAGAGGCCAAAGGTAGTGACTGCTGGAGACTGAAAGAATTCAACAACAGTGAACTGAACGCCACCCCCAGCCGCATGGACCCAGCTGCCTAAGAGCAGGTATTTTATTCTAATCAATCCCAGGAGGCAGAATTCAGTGAGACATAAATTATATCAGTGTAGAAGGAAAATATCCTGGCCATTATGTAGGTCAGGACCATGAAGCAAACTTTCAAGCAAATGTAATGATCATAACTAACTTCTCAATGAATCAATACAGCTACCCTGTGGAAATCCTGTATTTTGAACATCCAGTTCCTAAGATTCATGCAAAATTAGGTCTGTGTGAATGAACTGGGCACAACTGATTTAGAGAAAAGAAGGCTGAGGGAAAACAATTCTGTATAAAAATAGAAGTTAGGTTAATTTAGATAAACTAACCCCATTCATCAGGAAGAATGATGATTATGGAGTTCAGACTGTGGCAGGGGACAAAAAGGATGAAAACTAGAAAAGCTTTTATTAGAATTAGTAAAGTGACAAAACAGTTTCCTAAGAACTGTGGGAGCAACACTGGCAAGACAGCAGAACAGAGCGAAGCACGGATTTTCTTCTCTTAGAGGTGTCTGAAGAAAAATGCAGCCCAGCTTGGCTGTGAGTACCGAGGCATCCCGGGCTGTCACCAAGCCTCTGTGCGTGTTGATCTGTGAGGTGGACCAGCACTTACAGAGCTGTTTTAAATCCATAATGCAACCTATTGTGTGGGAACATAAATCCAGCCTAAGATTTCTTTTTAAGTAAGGCTGGCTTTAGAGTGTCCCAGAGGTGACTATCATTCCTCGCTAAGCTACATGTTAATTCAAAACCAGAAGTCTCTCGGGCACCAGCTTCAGGCAGATCTCTGATTCCTCCTGCACCTGTATATATTCAGGGCACCTCTTCCCCATGCAGAAGACCAGAGGGAAATTCTGACAGCCAAAAGGATGCCAAACATCCCATGTCATTCATTTTCCACTAACAGTATCTCAGACCTCTCTTTGACACCACCCGAATAACTTCAGGTAAAAATGTGCCCCACACAGCCAACAGTTGAGGAACCAAAGCAGCGTCCTGTCTTAGTTGAGCCAGTGCCAAATTTCCACAACGTACCAGCAAGGTTTATTAAATGCTTCTGCAATGTATATCAAAGTAGGAGTTCCCAGAAGGCAACAAAATTAATTGCTCCAACGTATATTATATTGTTTCAGAGAGAAAGTAGTCAAATAATGCCTTTATCTTAACCCGACACAAGATCACTGCATGAGCTATATCACATGTACACCATGTGAAACTCCAATTACAACTTCTAGTATTGCTCTCCACCTTTATCTTTGCAGCTGATATTTTTCGTGCCAGCAGTTGTGCTATTCTGGTTGTTCAGGAAAAAGGTAATTTCCGCAGACAAAATGTTTTAATATTCAACCTCTAATCTTTTTTAACTGTTTTTCTCATTTGCTCGCAGTAAAACTCTGCCATGAGGTCTGCCTGCCCTTTTTGCAACAAAACAGTGTAGGAACACAACGAAGGAAAGGGAATTTTGGCAATGATGAAGCTATTTTTCATCGGGAACATTAAGCCTGATGAATAATTAACTTCTGGCTGTATAGCCAGTCCCCAGTTTCTCCACAGTAGCTCACATCCTTGTTGCTTTTGGTGGCCTTTGGATTCTGTCCTTTCCTTCTTATGGAGGAAACTAATATGAACTTGTTCTCAAGAAAAGAGAAACCGTGTCAGCCCTACTGCAAATGTGGATCCAACTGATGTTATTTATTCAGGCTGACAGTTTTCTTTCCATCAGAACGAAAGGGAAAGGCTCAGGGCACCTTACTTGGGTCTCAGGGTAATTTATACCCAATGCTTGACATCTTCGGGGATCACCACAAAGAAAGCTCACATTACAGCCAACGTTTTCAAACTTGGTGGCTAAAATGCAAATCTAGAATCCAAAGATGGGTTCATGAATTGCTGCCTTTGAAGGTCCTGAGCACTCACACAGCTTTAAGGGGAGTCTTTAGGGATGCTCATTATTTCTGGTTTGGTCCTCCAATTCTATAAAAACACATTCCCTTGTATTTAATTACATGTACAGCTAAAGCATTGACATTAGTGCTTTATGGCTGTGGGTTATGAAAATATTTATGACCCAAGTTATAGTCATCGAGATTTCAAAATCTGTCAGCAAAATCAGTCCACAGAACCTGCAGAATGTCTCTTCAAATGGACTCTAGATTGCACAGCATTCAACACGTTTATGAAAACCACCTTCTATCAAAAGCTTAAAGGAATAATTTCTTCCTATTGAACTATGTGCCTAATGACCACCTGTCTTGTGAAATGCCTTCTCTGCATCTTTGACATAAACACAGACATAACTCCTGATCAACCCAATCTGCTCTGGAACGAGTGCTGTAGAGTCCTGCCAAGCTGTGATAAGCCTGGGCACAAAGAACAAAGATTCATCACTCTACAGAGAGGTGTTAGCTCATGAAACTTCAGCACACAATTACTACGGTTGGAAAACATGATTAAATATGAATAAATAAAGCCCACTTTCCATTTCTACCCAACAGGCAAGCATCTGCTTTCTGTATATATGGGTTCTGGTGCGCATCATGAAACTTAAGGTCTACTCTCGAAAGACTACGGGGTATAGGAGAGTACTTACTTTTGTGCAATATAAGAAGGATCAAAGAACTCAGATGTAATCCTGTGTGCATACAGGGAACAACCAGTCATAGAGCACAGCCCTGAAAAGCACAAGACAAACCGTTCAGTGGAACCAGTGGAGGAGCTCTGGGCCTGACCCTGATGCAGTCACGTAGAATAAATTGCGTGTGGATTTCTGCCACGAAACAGCAGCTCTGGCATGACTCCAAAAACAAAACCTCAGAGAAATAAGGTATATTTACCAGACAGTATGAAAATCAGTCCAGCTAAACAAGCTATTTTTGCTTTGGTCTGATCAGAACCGCCAACTTTTGTACACTTCATCCCAATCAGCCCAAACACGGAACCGAAGAACCCCAGGCAGACCGCGGAGATCATCAGTCCTCTGCAGGCTTGGATGTAACCTGCAACGAGAAAGGGCAAGGCTAATGTGAGGGCAGGGAACACAACGGGTTTCACTGTAGCTCACCTCACCCTGAAAAGCGTCTGTCATGAATCAATTATTGCAAACTGAACTAGACCTTGGCTGGTGTAATGCCACCTTATCACAGAGTGTATACTTTCAGGTCATGGTGTGATGATGCCGTGTAAACCCGGTCCCTACAAAACACGCCGTGTCATTTGGGGCTACAAAAACAATTGTGGCATCGGGCACAGCGTTCACAAGAGGCTGTACCCATGGGGTTTTGAAGAGCAGCTCTGTGTGGGATGTGCAGCATCTGCCCTGGGCTGCAGAGGCACACAAAGCAAGTCTCGCTGTGCATCTGCCGTCGGTGCACGTGCCAAAACGGCAGCAGGCTGGCAAGGCCTCATCTCTTGTGGATCAGCCAAGCAGGTCCTTGCTCTTCAAGGAAGTCAAGTATGTGCTCAGCTTCATGGAGATCAGAGACCCTCCGAGATAAAGCGAGCTGCTGCCACACTGGACCAGTGCCTCACAGCTGGATTTGGCCACACGTGGTTTTGCCAGGCTGCTCTGAACCAATGTGCGCAGGGGCAGGACCCTTCTGCAGGATACCCGACTGCTTGGCCTCTTCTCCCTCCTGAGATTAAAATACAGTGATAATCACATGGCACCGTTCACAGGGCGGAACAGCGCAATCTCACACAGACGAATAACCGTTTAATAAAAAATAAAATCATAATAATTTCCCTTTAATGATAAAATCATGAAAGAGAAATCTCTGCCTGGCTGGCAGGCCCCTGAGCTGCAGACTTTTGGCCTTCTTCTGCTCTCTTTTCTGGCATCCACTTTGGCTGCTACTGGAGGAATACCAGCTCCAGGATGAGCGCTCTGCTTCAGAACACTTAAAAAAATACTGATTCACAGCTTTGTTGGAATATAAACATCAGTTGTGTCTGCTGACGTGTCTAATATTATAATTAAAATGATAATAGCAAGTCTGAACTGTAAGGAGAAGCCTCCCTTTGCCACTGATGATATATGAAGCACAGGCTGCAAGTTCAGAACTGGGTCTCACTACACCTAAATCTAAGATTTCTGATTTTTAGGTATTTACAATTAGATGTAATTTATCTTCCTTTATCTTCCATATGCAATAATATGTCTCAGTTTGTCCTTTTTACACAGATTTATCTATGTATAAATTCATATATTCTTCTGTTTTTGAAAGAGGATCATGAGGAAACCTTCAGTTCTTACAGAAACACACCTCAGATATGTTCCCTTGAAGTGTTACTTCAGCATTATTGCCATGTGTAAGTCTCGTTTGTGCTCAAAAATTAGCCAGCTCTTTGTACACATTTTTTTCTTTTTATCTTTGAATTTCTGCTGTGCTAAGAGTATCTATTACTACTTTAACGCAGAATGTTTTGATAAGCAAGGCTGATATTTGTCTTTAGCAATGGTCAGATAACTTAGGATATAACGCCTCTAGTGGAAATGTTTCGTGGCAGGTTGCCGTACCTTAAAACCTTTTGAATCCACATAAAAAGCAATGCTTCCCACTGTTGTAGCAGAAAGGAGACAGCCAGCCCTGCTCTCCTGGGAGCACAGCTTAGATAGGAAATGGCTGCTCTCTGTGGTCTTCTCCTCCTCCACTCACCACAGAAGAGCCTCCAGTCCTGAGCCAGAAGCCATGAAAAGCGGCTCCAGGTAGGTCCCTCTCAAACCCCCTTAAGGAAATAATCAGAATCCCACACACCATCCTGTGGCACCCCAAAGGAGATGCTTTCACCTGAAACACTGCTCGACAGAATGGAGAAGCACCACCATGTCCATGCTACAGGGGCTAACTCGGAAAAGACAGGAAGAAAACCCAGAAGAACTGCAGACCGAAGATTTACAGAGCCAAACCTAAGACCACCATCTGCCTAAGCTCTCCTAGGTCCTGTATAAGGCATCCTAATTTTTTTAGGGGACCTTCAAGAAAACAAAAGGTATGGGCATGCTGAAGAGGGAACCATTCTGCAGAGCACGCAGTCATACACCATAAGAAGCTTGTTCACTTCTGGTGTTCACCGGACCGTACCATCAGCTGAGAAAACCTGGCATTTCTAAGGCATCACTCACCTTAACCCAACAGAGGTATCTACAATAGGTCACATTAATTGCACCTAGTTATTTATTTATTTTCTGCAAGGGTTACAAAGTGAGCCTAGAGGAGTCACCATAAACAGCCATATTGTGGTTACCTCAAATTAGGTGAGGCGACCACCTTTCTAGCCAAACTGGACAGGGCACAATTTCCTCAACAGCGAAATAAAACTATACTCCCAAACAGCTCAGCTCAAATTCCAGCGATAGCTAAAACTTTTGCTTTCGAGTAAAATCCTGTATTTTCACTCCTTCCCCCCCACGCCCTCAGGCGAGACCCAAAGGACGTCGGTAGGAAGTGGCGTTCAGTAAGATTTTAAAACACGGCTCTTAGTTTACAAGACACAAATCTGAAGACAGCAGCCTTGTTTTCTCTCATTAATTTTTGCTAGTAGGCCTGGAAAGGTTTGCTCCTACTACTTTTCCACGTAATGTATTTCCTATAGCAGCCAGGTAAGGCAGAAGATGTGAACTGGCGAGGAAGCTGTTATTTTTGACAGGCTCAATTTATTGACACTGTTACGAGTTAATTGGCACATTAAGGTGCTGAACCATGAACATATTTACCCAGAGGTCCTCTAAACTTTTCTTTATGCCTGAACCTCCTAGGAGAAACAGTAAATATTCACCCCAACCAACACAGCCTGTAGATGCTAGGAACGACGTGGCTGAAATTCAATTGTTGCTGAAGGTCAACGTGCAGATTTAAAACAGGTTGAGGGTAGTGAGACAGCAAGAAATGATTAACTCCCTCACCCAGAAATCATTTTCCTTTGTAAGAGCACGAGCTGGAGCACTGCTCAGCTCTGCTGAATGAATAACCTTCCCCACTCAATATTTCACCAAATTCTGCAGGCCAGCCAAGGCGGGACTCATTTCAGCTCACCACAGCAACTAACCAACAGGCACCCACTTTTAACACAGATACCTGAAAAAATAATCACAACCCGCACCCATAAGGTGGGAGAGCAGAAGACTCAGCTCTACCAGGCTGACTGGAGCACCAGGAAACATAAAAGGGTGAAACCAACCTTAGCACCAAATCCAGTTCCCAGTCACTCGAACCTAGGTTAGGACAGACGTGGACAGTATTTGGCTGCAACATTAATCAAACCTTTGCTTTGCTTCCTGGAAAGCAAGGATGTTACCTTGCTTACAGTGCAGGGAAGCATATGGGGAAGCTGCCAACTTCTTCCCTCTCCTCCACTGAAGACCAAAGAGTGCCCTCTTCCCAAAAATGCATTACGTGTATTTGCATCAGGGTCCATAAGAAGCTGGTACCCCGTTGTGTACACGCCAACCACCCAAACAAAGCTCCAAAGCAATAAAAAGCCTTATGTTTTAAACAGACAAGTAGACAAACATGTATTACGCATGAAGTCATGTTTAGCAGCATTCCACAAGAAACCTATTTCAAGTATTTTTTTTAAACAAATGTGTTTTGTCCTGCAAATTCATCTTGCTATCATCTTGCTTCCCTCACTGCTCTCACGCTTGCCTCTCATGCTCTCCTCTAATGCTCTCAAAGAGTTACGGGGAACGTGTATATTTATACAGCATATATACATACTGAGAAAAAAATCTGCACACTGTTATGGGGATCATCACTTTCACAACAAATACCTGCAGTGGCATCTTGCAGTCTGCATCAAGTGTAAAAGGTTACCTTACAGATAGAGCACAAATTCCTTCCGAAAGCACACACCCATTGCTTTTGTATGTTTTTCTAAGCTCTAATACCCTCTTTCATCCCCTAAGTAAATTTATGTTCAGCTGTGCTCTTTTGAAAGGTCATTGGATCAAGCGCTGGAAATACGGTCACGGACACGTCCTGCTCTGGGGAGGCGGTTCCATCACTAAGTTTCCATCCATGGCCAGGAGCACACAAAGGTAAAGCCCAAATGGTTTCAAGTCCCATAGCCTGCAGTATTATTTTTGCTCACATACAGATCATGGGGCCAGCCCTTGATGTGGGCTGGCTGGACCGAATGAGTGAAGGTGGGAATCTGGGCTGCACAATCCAATGCCACCCCATGCCACCAGACATAAAATGGTATCAGGGAAGGGTCTCCTGACCACTCCTGACCCCACCTACAACACTGCTGGTGAAGATGGGGGGCATTCTGCGCCCCATGGGACCTCCCAGCCCTGCCCTGCCATGTCAAGGAGTGCGTTTTTCCTAGGCTCCTCTTGATAGGGCTTACTGCTTCTGCTCACAACCTCTTTGGGGAGAAAGGGAAGCCAGATCTGTCCCTTGCTGCCTCTCCTGGGTCCTGCCTGAGGATGCTGTGAGGAAGCTCCCACGTTCCCGATCCCACAGAGAGCGGGATTCAGCCCTCCCAGGTAAGCCTGTACCAGGAGGAAGAGGGGGCCATGGAGAGGCTGTGGGAGCACTATCAGCTTTGTGCTGATACAGGAATTCTTCCGAGCTACGAGTGGCACCCTGCTGCCCCACAGCACACTCCTGAAGGGACGGGGTCAGGTGAAATGGGGATGCATGCACCCCCTGTCCAGCACTAATGGGGCCATGGTGGAGCCCTGAGGAGCAGAGTTTTGGGCTAGGCCAGCCCAGAAGCATCCCCATCTGCAGCAACCACCCTTCTAGCTTGCCTGGCCTGTGCTGGGGGGAGTCTGGGGGTGCATCATTCCCCACCCTGACCATCTCCCGCCCGTACCATGCCTGGGGGCCAGGATTTGGCCCCGCAGCACTTGCAGACGCCAGTGAGAAAGGCTGATGCTGTGCTTCCTCGCTCTGCTATCAAACACCCGGCCAGCAGGGCAGGATGAGGTCCTGTCCAGATGTGCCCTCTGGGTTCAGCAGCTTCCAGGTGCTTCCCTCCGCAGCAGCCGCCTCAGAAGCTCACCTCCTGGAGCAGTGCAACCCGCAAGACTTTCCAGATCTGAGTCTGGGGGTGGCAACGTCTCTCTTCTTTTCTGGGGGGAATTCAAATGTTCCCAATCTTGCATGCTCTGTTTGCAGCTCCGCTCCTCCTGCTCCAAGATCGGCTTCACCCCGAGCTACAGAAGCAGCTGAACAATAGGCTCGGTGCCTCCAGAAGGGCACGCGCGGCAGCTCCGCGCTGAAGCCTGGGCACCACGGGCTGCCGAGGGACCACACAGTCCTACCCGAGGCGGGACAGCCCTGCCACCCCTCGGGGGCACCGGCAGAGCCCTCAGAGCCCTCTGCCACCAAGGGGCTCGGGGGAAAGATGCTCCGGGGGTTGGCGCCCCCCCATCCTGCCACACGGCAATGCCCTCGGCGTGCGGACCTCTCCTGCGTCCTGACGGCGGATTAAAGGCTTAATGGCATTAACTTGCCTAACGATAACATTTATCCCCGCGGCGATAACATTAATTTCCGCCACTGGTTGGCTTCGCACTTTCCTCTTCTGAGCAGACCTTTTGCACCCAAATCCGCCCTCAGCCTCTTATGCCTGGCCACAGCTGCACGTCCAATTCGCCTTTGACCCGCACCGTGCAGTTTATTCATGTGTGGCCCCCCAAAACCCCCACTGACCCCCCAAAACCCCTACTTACAGCCAGCCGAGCCCCCCTGCCCCCCGCAGAGCTCCCAGGGGAGCCCCAAGCAGCGCAGGTCAGGGTGCCGGGTGGTGACACCTGCACAGAACCTGGCCAGAGCCCCAAATTTCCCCCATACGCTCTGGGGTCGCGCACTCCGAGCCCCCCGACCCCCTCCTTGCCCCCGGGGCCGCCCCCAAGGCACGGGGCTGCCCCGGGGGGGTCCCTCCCGGCCCGGATCCCCCCTCCCCGCTCTGCCCGGGGTTGTTTTTTTAATTTTTGGGGGGTGTCGTCGGGCTGACCGTCCAGCGCCAGCATGGAGGGGAAGTCCTTGCAGTTGGAGACGCCGGTGGAGTCGGTCACGCAGGTCTTCCACAGGTTGGCCCAGAAGGTGGCGGTGGTGATGACCGTGCCGTCGATGCTGGACACCTTCCAGTAGTCGGTGGGCAGCGTGGAGGACACCAGCACCCAGCCGGAGATGGTCAGCAGGAAGGCGACGATCTCGGCCGACGTGCTCGCCATCGGGCCCGCCGGGGCGCACGGCGGCGGCGGGGGCGCGGAGCCGCGGCGGGGGCGCGCCGGGAGGGGAGGGGCGGGGCGGGGCGCGGCGGGGCGGGGAGGGGGAGGCGCTGATTGGACACCGCCCGGCCCGCCCGGCGCCAGGGACACGCCCCCGGAGGGAGGCGGGGCTGTGTGTGAGGGGAGGGGGGGGACATGGGGGGTGGCATCGTCTTCTCCCCTTCTTTGTAGGGTCAGGTGCGTCCCTGCAGGGTCAGGGGCATCCCCTGTAGGGTTAGGGGCACCCCCTTGTAGGATCAGGCGCACCCTCTGAAGGGTTAGGTGCACCCACTGAAGGGTCACGTGCACCCCCTGTAGGGTTAGGGGGCACCCACTGAAAGTTTAGGAACACCCACTGAAGGGTCAGGTGCATCCCTTGTAAGGTCAGGTGTGCCCCTGTAGGCTTAGGTGCACCTTTGTAGGCTTAGGTGTAACCATTGAAGGGTCAGGTACACTCCCTGTAGGGTCAGGGGCACCCATGTAGGGTTAGGGACACCCTCTGAAGTCTTAGGTTCACCCCGGAAGGGTCAGATGCACCCACTGAAGGGTTAGATGCACCCACTGTAAGGTCAGGTACACCCCCTGTAGGGTCAGGTACACCCCCTGTAGGGTCAGATGCACCCTCTGTAGGGTTAGGTGCACCCACTGTAGGGGCAGGTGCACCCTCTGTAGGGTTAGGGGCACCCCCTGAAGCATTAGGTGCACCCCCTTGTAGGGTCAGGTGCTCCCCCTGTAGGGTCAGGTACACCTCCTGAAGGGTTAGGTGCACCCCCTGAAGGGTTAAGTGCACCCACTGAAAGTTTAAGTGAACCCACTGAAGAGTCAGGTGCACCCCTGTAGGGTTAGGGGCACCCACTGAAGGCTTAGATGCACCCCTTTGTAGGGTCAGGTGCACCCCTGTAGGGTCAGGTGCACCCCCTGTAGGGTCAGATGCACCCTCTGAAGGGTTAGGTGCACCCCCTGAAGGATTAGGTACACCCCTTGAAGCATGAGGTGCACCCCCTGTAGGGTCAGGTGCACCCATATAAGATTAGGTGCACCCTCTGTAGGGTCAGATGTACCCCCTGTAGGCTTAGGTGAACCCACTGAAAGTTTAGGTGCACCCACTGAAGGGTCAGATGCATTCCCTGTAGGCTTAGGTGCACCCACTGTAGGGTCAGGTGCACCCCTGTAGATTAGCTGCACTCCCTGTAGGGTTAAGTGCATTAATCCCACCACAAACCCACTCGCCTGTGAGCAGGGACCCTTCGAGTAGGGTTCATTTGGACTTGCAGACCCATTTTTGGACCTTCATGCCCCTGCAGACCCATTTTTACCCTAAGAAGCGTGAAGTGTCCTCAGTGTACTTGAGAGCCTGGTGCGGTTTGGCACTGGGGTTTTCTCCTGGCTACTTTGACACAGCAGCTCCCGAAACATCTCCGGGGATATTTGTGTTACTAATCCGGTTGTTACCGTCTTTCTCATCCAAAATCAACGCAAGATCTTGAGCTTCTGATCTCATCTGCGGTGGTGCAAACCCCAAATGACATCACGCGCGTCTGAGTGCTCGCTCTGGGTTGAAGGTTAACAGAAGCTGCAATAGATACTCTTCCCCCGTGGCATTTTCCTTGCATTGGCTAGTATCTGCAGGGATTAGGCGTTGGAAAACATTCGTCTGTGGGGTTGCATTTGTGCCCTCCTTACATCAGCTCCTCTCTCTTGTGCAGCTGCAAGATCCTCGGTCACGCTCTTAGCTCAAACACCTTCAGCTTCGGGTTTTCCAGAAAACCACTTCCCCTTTTCTCCTCACTGCTGTCCAAGAACACAATAGGCACGTACACATATGCCTCTCATTCCTCTCAACCTCTACCTCTGTCTTCTTGCCACCTAGTTCTGGCTTTCTTAGTTACTTTTAACTAATGTAGTAGAGCGACAGACTCAGCCTTTGCCTGTTCTTCCTCCCATGCTTTGGGACAAGCCATGACTCCAGAATATTTAAAAATTCTGCAGGGCACCCCACGACTGATCCCTGTTCTTTTCTGTACTAAATTGAGCAGATCATTGCATTAACACAGTTTCGTGCTCATTCATTTGCCTGCGTGTGTATTCATCCCCTCAGACTTGCAAAGAAAGGCGCTCACAACCTTTCATAAGAAAACCATCCCTTGGGGTTCAGGTTTTGTTGCAAGTCTCGCTGGCTCTTGGGCATAAAAATGTGTTGTTGGTGTTGTTATTTTTAATAATTATTGCAAAGTGTGAACTACATGTATTTTTACAATCAGAGTTCAACACTTGGATTTCTACAATGCACAGAAGTTGTTTTACTATGTGCAGAAGGGTCCGTCCGAAGCGGTAAGTCTGAAATACAGGATATTATTTTAGCTTTTGCAGGATCAAAATCACAAGCAGTCATTATTGCCTCATAAGTTAAACACCAGCTGACAACACCATTTGTTCTGTAGCCAGGATAAGCAGACTAGGGTCGTCATGCCTTTGTCCTGGAGTAATTTTTCTTGTAATTTTACCATGCATAGGTTGGGCAACTTGAGATTGTTTCCTGGCTCTGCTGTGTTATGATTTTCAAGGTGCCTAGAGCACTTGTGCAGAAGGAAAAAAAAATAAAGAAAAAAAAGAAAAGAAAAAAAAAGAAAAAAAGAAAAACCACACTTTATTTTTCTAAGGCTGAAGGACAACTTCCTTGTTTGCTAGGATTTTCCTGGGGATTTGAATATCAAAAAGGTAAGGCAGCCTCGCAGGAAGCATAGTTAGGCTTGTGTGAGAGTCACACCTCGGCAAGGTCAGATCTGCTGGAGGTGGCGGGTTTGGGGAATGCACCTCAAACTGGCATATGTGTTAGAGGAGGTGAACGTGACTGTGAAATGAGGAGAGTCGCAGTGTTCTGTGCTGCACAGAACAAAAGTGCCGCCTAAAACAAAGAGCAGTTAGCTCCTCTTCTCCAGAGGAGAATAAACAAAGGAATGCTTCTTGTTTTCCTCTTCTGTGTCACCCAATAAAGCCCATTATAGTAGGAACATCGGTTAACAAGCACCAGCCCTTGCTCAGGTTGGGTCACCACCGTCGTTTTTGTTGAGCTATGAGAAATTAAATTAAATGAAATTACCGTCCAGATTTGTAAGCCATCAGGACAGCAGTGATTTTAAGTTACGTGGTTCATCTATTATGTAAGTAAAAGTAAAAATTAATAGGAAGTGACAAGCCAGAGCATTTTAAAGGAGTGAAAAATTGCATTCCAAGAGTCAATAAACTTTCCTCTCTCCCATTCTGTGCGGTGCGTTTGGACATTAGAGACTTTGTTTCTTGACACCAAGATTAATGCAGCATTTCTTTCTTTTTTTTTTTTTTTTTCAGCTTTGCTTAATTTTGTTGGGGAAAAAAATGCCTAGTGTTTTTCCCTGAAAGTTTGTAATACAATGCTTTTAAAAATAGATATAACCTGTTTAACAAACTGAGCAGGAAATCTGAAGAAATGCATCTCTACTTCACTTGAGGTGCATTCCACCTGGCAAGCAGCACAGCTGCTGCTCTCAGTAGTGCAGAAGCCATCTCCACGTCAAATAAAGTTTCGCTAAATGGGGGCTGATCGCCTTGTAAAGGGGGGGAAACTTCCTGACTGATTTTTGGAGCATGGTCCCATGCAATGGGACTTAGAAAGGATTCGTGAAATTAAAGGCTGCTGTATCTAGTGCAATTTACAAGGGTTTAATCAAGGAGGGGGGCAAATAAATGCCTTTCCAAAGCAGCCCGTTCTCAGAAGTGATCCCTGCAGTGAGCCACAAAGATGCAGGGGCCGAGTCCTGACCAGTGAGCTGAGCTGCAGCCCAGGCTGGAGACCTCGGTGTTCCCACAGTGGGAACATTTTGCCACCCGGCCCCTGCCCTGCCCTCATGCACCAGGGCTGGTCTCTGCTCTTTTCCAAATGCTTGGCAGATCTGGGCACAAGTAGTCCCTCGTCTTTCATAGCCACCCACCCGGAAAGCTTCAAAAATACAAGTGGCTTTACAAAAAAAGTAAGTGCTTGTGTCTGGAGCTGGGGGTTGGACTGGGTGACCTCTGGAGGTCCCTTCCAACCCAAATTACTCTATTACCCTACGACTGTGTCGTAATAAGCAAATAGGGTAGCACTGGGAGCCCTAATTTGTCTTACTGTAGCTGTTCTGAGTGGAGCACTGGCGCAGTACTGATTACATATTGTATGTTATGCACAGAACATGATTACTTCTGGACCCTGCCACCCTATTATTTAGCCCACATGCTGAAATTTCTTTTCACAGATACATTCATTTCAGTTCACAGCAGCGATACATTTGACTACTTTCCCAGCTGCTTACATGGTGAAATTTTTGCAGTAGTCATTGCTTTTGAAGGTGTTTTGGACAGACTAAAGAAAACCCAAAGCAGGGAGCATGGCACCAAAGCCCTTAGCTGTGCCCTCGTCGTATGCTTCCCAGATCTCAAGACTTGGGGGCACCACAAGGTGTGGAGCAACAAGAAGACCCCGTGCACGCAAAGTGAGCTGATGCACTGTCTGGCACACTAAAAAGCTTGAGTACATTTGATCCATTTGATTTTTGAGAGGTCAATGCCCTCTGAGAAAGGGAAGAGGAGAGGAACCTGACCATGTCCCTCTGTACGTGCATGCATGCTCTCATCTGCATTTATATTTTAAAGCCTGGTTTCCCTCTGTTTCTTTTTTACATCTCAGATCTCAGTGCTGTCAGCTTTACTTGTGGTTCCCCAAGCTCAGCAAGCTTCAATTTGATGTGAAATCTCTCGTCTTCACCAGAGAGCTGCTTCTGCTGCAGGCAGCCCCCTTCTCACCAGAGGATTTTACCTGCTTCTGTCAAGTGAAGTCCGTCCAGAGTTTCTATTTCACATGCACACACCAGTTCAGAAATGAAATCGAACCAGTAGGATCAAAAGAAGCAGTATCGTTGATAGATCAAATACACATTAATTTGAGCCTCAGTTTATCAATTTTTTTAAGTCTGTATTGATCAAAAAAAGTGACATTATTTCCTTATTCCCTTTGTTTCAGAGTTGCTTGAGCATGTTGATTTAAGTCAACTTTTAACTCCGCTTTGTCACCATGACCTTTTTTGATCCCGGCCAGTTTGCTCTCAGATTAAGTCACGCTACAGAAGCTGCTTTCCTTCCAGGTTGTGGTTTTTGTGCTCTCGGTTAAATGAAACCGTTCACAGCCACTGGCAGGGAGGACTGGTGTCTAATAAACAGTGGGGCCGGAGAAGGTAAACCACAACTCCCTCCTTGTGACACAGCCCTTTTCTGAGTAAATATGGGGCCACTGTGAGAATCGGGGCAAGGAACCGGAGGGGGTATGGGAGGAGCTTCTGTTCAGATAGAGATGGTGGGAAGGTGGGAAGCAGCCCCTCGCCTTCGTGTCTCCCCTTCCTGCCAAGTGGAAACTGGGGCAAATTTCTGCTGAGGCTCGGCTGGGCTGGGTACAAAGACCATGGTGTCACTTGTCACCCCTCACCTCTGCTCCCCAGTGGCTCTTTTTTACCTCCTCCCGATGGCCTTTGCCATGCCCTGCTCGCACATCACGTGCTGTCATCACCTCCACCGCTGCCTCTGGTTGCTACCATCCCCCTTGAGCTGAGGCACGTGCTTATCAGCTCTGCCTGTTGTTTTTCTGAGAACATAGAAGGTTATAAAATCCTTGCACTCTTGATCATTTTAACTTGTTACTCTTAATAAAGTCACACGACTTCTATCATAGTGCTGTGTTTTTTAAAAGCTGGAGGTATTGATTAGCTCCTCAGTGAAGACTGCCTGCAAAATAAATGGGGTCTCACTGGGTAGGGAGCACGTGCACTGGTTGTTTGCAGCAAGGGGTCTCCCTCCACGTGGTGCCCTCCTGATGACTCTTGGGAAGATGGTCTGCCAGTGCCTACCACACGTAGTAAATGAAGCAGTTATGTTATTTAGGAGAGAGTTCATTTGGATTTCTTATTTTCTCTAGATCATGGTCCAGAGTAGCCAACCACACATTCGCCAAGGACAGCACACAATGTACTCTGCTTGTTATGTTAATGCTTTCATGCTCCCACGGTGAAGATATTTTTCTTTTATTATATTACCATAGTTCTACCTTGCCATTGCCCTTGTAAAGAAATAAACCTTTTTCTACTGATAGTGTATATGATAAAAGATATGTGCTGTGTTTTTCTAGTTTTTGCTTTCTTCAGGTGTCTCTTAACAGCTGACTCTTTCTTTGAATGGATGATTTCGTTGCTTGTTTTAGCTCTTTAATTCATTTTAACTTCAAACTAGATGAACTAGGGCAGAATCACTTTTGAGAGATTTAGCGTTACAACTAATTAGTTTTTTTTTTTGTTTTGTTTTGTTTTTTTTTTTTTCATGTCAGAAATTAACTTCAATGTTTAGAAAAGGAGATTTTTTCAATAGCTTTGACTTATGTCCAGCTTGTAAACGAAGTCTACAGCACTGTATGATGTCTCATGTATATGGTCATTCTTTCTGATTTTGTTGCTCTTCTATTTGAATTTAAATATTGCACTTCACTTTTTTTTTTTTTTTTTTTCTTTTCACTAAGGAAAGCTATACAATGGGAGAAAATAGGGTAATGAAGCAGTCTGTTTACTTTGTGTCAGCTCTGTGAAAAATTAGGGCGCTTTTTTGTCTGTTTCCCATTGTCTGATGCGGTTATTTTATGTGTTATGGCCAAGTATGAATCAGAAAACCTTCCAACAACAAATTCATAGATTTCAGAAGTCTCAGGTCGATTTTGGCTGTAAATAGTTTGAAAAATGCCAGTGAAATAAAAATGCTAGCAGTTGTCAAACACAGTGAGAATGGAGACATCAATGCTTATTGTAGTGACAATTTATTTATTTATTTATTTATTTCCCAGCAGGATAGTGCACCATTGTCAAAAATTACTTTCAGCGATGTCTGAGGATTAAGAGTTTATTTGGAAAGATGGCCCAGAGCATTTTTCATGTGGTATTCTGGGAAGTACGGGAAAAACCTGATTCTGTAAAAGAAGGATAGGACACAGTCTGGCACACAGAAGCTACAGGTTTGCTGGATCCATTAAAGAACCTGACATAATGTTACAATTCAAATGCAGAAAGTGTTTGTTTTGTTGCCTGATATGCATTTAATGCACTTTCTTGACCATAAGTGAAGCCTACAGTGAGTGGCTTAGGCATAGGCATCGACGTACGGGTGCCTGTGTGCAGGCTGGAGAGCGGCAGCATGCTCTGAAGCCTCATTAAGCTGCCATCCTGTGCCAGCAATTGTGCCCAAGGTGACACATCACGTGTCCTGGGCTTGTGACAATATTGATTTTGGGATCACTTTCCTGAACCTGTTTCAGTTTTCTTCCCATCCCAAATAGGATTCAACCTCAGGCTGGGAACAATATCAAGCTGCTGTAGTGCTGTGGATGTTACTCTAAGCCCTTTTGCTGCCTGTGTTTTGCAGTAGTTTTTACTCATGCCTGTCACAGCTGTTTTCCAGCCCTGGCAGGGCTGCAAACACCTCCCCAGGCTGAGGCTTTGCAAGCACAGCCCAAGGCAGCCTCCTGCTCCCCAAGGCAGCCAGGCAGCGGCTCTGGCTGAAGCTTCTGGGGGACACTGGCCAAAGCCACCTACCATAGACATTATGCCCCAGATCTGCACAAAGGGTACAGAGAAGGGAAAGAAAAAAGCCTTCTGAGGATCAAGTTTGGAGTATAGTAAGGAAAGGCTTCACTTAAAATAAAACTGCAGTCCTGCTCAGGCCTCACTCCTGGGGCTGCACCATGATGCTGAATGAGCAGTCTCTGCTCACCCCTGCCACCAGCCAAATTTTGTCCTGGGCTCGGGTGGCCCTTCCAGGCCTCCCCCCTACTTGCACACATCAAGTTACAGCAGCAGCATCTCAGCTTGCAGGTGTTATGAGCCCTCACCCTCTGCCCCCTTCCAGCCATGGGCCCCATGGCCCAAGGTTGCACCAGGCCTCATGCAGGCAGAAACCTATTTGCCTGGTGGGACACGTGGGTGCCGGTATGTGTCATGGATTTTTGCAGGGTCCGGTGGCATCCTTGGACTCGCTCCTTGTGGCTGACAGTCACTTTTCTCAGTTAACAATTTGCTTAGACTCTATAGGGTTGTATGATGCCCCAAGGGCGCTCACACCCTGGGGCTGGGTGTTGCAGTGATTTTGTGGAAGGGGAATGTTAGGAGGAAAAGCTGGAGAAACTTCTCTCCACAGCTGCCAGCTCCAGTGTTTTGGGTCATCTGAAAGCCACAAGAGGACAGTATCAGTCATCTGTATGAGTTTGAGGTATATGACTAGTTGCTGCTGCACAGGCAGCCCTCAGTTCTGCATAAACAGACCCGCATTTGGATATTCAGCTAGTTATCTACCAAGTGGTCAGTACAAGATGTGCAGCTGTAAAGTAAAGCACATTACAGCTCATGCTTCAGACCTTGCCCTCCAAACAAAGCTTGGACACTCCAGTTGGCCATGTTTTCCAAGTGGGACTGCAAGAGGTCTCTGTTGTTTGTGCTGTCCCTAAAGTCAAGCCCTCTTCTCCAGTATGCTTCTCCGCATGCCATTGTCTGTTGGCTTGTGAGGAGGCCACTGCCAAGTTTTTCAGGCGTGGAGTAAGTCATTCCCTTCCCATTTTAAAGTGCCATGGTTAATTTCTAATGAGACATGCCTTTGAACTTCTGAACTTTAAACTTACTGGAGGAAGACCTCTCAAGTAGATCAAAACCTGTAGCGTTGCTTTGAGCAACGATTCGTGCCACATACTAATGACGTCAAGAAATCATCCCTAGTCCTTTATGTGGCACATGCATCACTGAAAATATCAGAATAGAGTAGAATAGCATAGAATATTTCAGTTGGAAGGAACCTTTAAAGATCATCTAGTCCAACTGCAATATATATTAATATATATGAGTAAATATAATAAAGTCATTAGACTAGTATGCGTGTCCCTGAGAGCAGAATTTGCCCTGCAGATTACCAAACAGACTGAAATACAAATCACTGGTCTTTACCAAACAAAGTCTGTCTCATCATAGAACAGAACATGTGCACATATATATATGTTTTTGTATATATTGAAAGAATGTGATACACCTTTTTACATCCTTGACCTATACCAAATATCTCAGAATCATAAAGAGAGATCGGGGACTTATGAAAACTGCTATTTCATTGATATAGGATCAAAATTATTAACCAACAACCCCACCAACTACTGTTTCAACTTTTCTTAACAATGTTGTATGCATATACAGCTCAATAAGTAAGTATTAGCACTATAGGCTATTAAGAGCAATTCATAAAATAGCAAGAGAGAGAAAAAAAAAAGAAGAATTTAGGACAGGTATTAGAAATCAAAGTAATACAGCCTCACCCTTGGTAGATAAAAAATATTTTTTTTCCTTCTCCTTACAGAAATCCACAACTGGGGACCACAAATGGCACCCAATTATAGGGCTTCCCCTTATCCACGTTTTTTTATTTGTTTGTTTGTTTGTTTTTTCCTGCATTAGACGTTCCTGCATACCTCTATCAACCACCTGGATGTCCCTAGAATTTTTTATTACATGGCCAAGTAGGATGGGCATGCAATAATTACAGCAATTAATTAGCCTTATCAGGAATTATCTAGATTTACTCTCAAGCCAGAGAGGTATTTCCTTAATAGTTTCACCTTAAAAAACACTGACCTAAAAATGCTTTTTCTTCTACACTACTAGTGTTCTTGTTAGCAAGAGCTCTCTATAGTGTGTTTGATGTTTTAGCAAAGATTTCCCAAATGAGCCATTTGTGAATCATGGGTCATTGTCTTTCAGCAGCTCCACTCAAACGCTAGGTTATAGAGAGGTTTGACATTCTGACTTGATTTGTTTGTGTAACAGATGGGATTTTTGTAATGGGGAAGTAAGCTTCTTGAGTAATCTCTATTTTCAATAATGCTATAGTAGCCTTGAACTGCGGAGGTGTTTCTGAGGTTCTTTTCTGTTTGGTTTCAGCATTTGATGCTGATTTCACTTTTTTTTTTTTTTTTTTTTTTTTTTTATGGCAGCAGTCACGCCTGGCTAGATAAGATATCTCAAGCCCTTCCTGATATTCAGATGGGCAATAAGCAATAAGAGTAGTGTTCAGCATTTCTGTGGGCATGTTCTGCAGCGTTGCAATGCAGTATTTTTCACTTAGAGTCCTGTCACCTTCACTGACCTTAGCTCTACTGCCTCAATATGTTTGTAAGCTTGGGGGTACCCAGAGATTTGATGGTAGTTCTGTATAATCACTTGTCTGTCGTGCATGAATTGGGGGTAATATTTACTCATCAGTAGAGCTTGCCAGATTTTGTATTAAAAGGATGAAGTTGCTAACTTATGTAAATTTGCTATAGTCCTACGCTGTCCAGAGTCTTCCTTCAGAACAGGCAGCTGTTGGTTTGTGCAATTATTTCTGCACTGTGCATCCATTGATTTAGGTTTCATTTGAAAGATTTCTGCTCATGACCAACTCACTAAACAGTTCACTCCCAAAAACAGTTGCCAATGATTCTTTCTCCATTATGAGCCTGAATCCTGATAGGTTTTACTATTATTTTTGAAGTATTGAAGGATGAATACCATAAGAGGTAAGTCGGTGAGAGATTTAGTTTGTTAACACGTTAATATCAACATATTTTATGTATTTTAATGTAGGTGTAAAGCAACTGTGAATGCTGTTTCTTCAGCTCCCAAACCCTTTTTCTGACACCCATTTCAGTACAAATCTCTAAATTGTGATAGTGAGGGTTGACCTTGTCTTATGTACTAGCATGCTCATGAATTTCTCTTAGACTTTCTTTTGTTGTTTCTTAAACTAAGACAATACCACTAAATAATTATTAGCTATCCCTGTTTGCTCACAGCAGTGGTGACATGAAAATGAGCTTGTGTCCGGGAAACAAGCTTCAGATGGGAAATCCCAGAGAAATGCAAAATATTCCTCACCTTTGTAGGCTGGGACAGAAGGAGGGCACGCTCTGTAACCTCCCTATTTGGCTGGGCCATGGCTAGAAACATGACACTTGTTTTGCACCTGAGCATGCAGACACCTTCACAGAAATGTTTTTGTGTGATGACTGCTGTGTATATGCTTAAGGGGTAGGGTTACATCTTCAAGCTGAAAGCAACTCTTTGTGAATACATAAATCACAGAACTGCCGTGTTTGATGATTGTATCATCTCCAGTTGTAGTGATACAATCTACACAGCGTATACATCTCTGAAATGAGTCATTATTTTGAATGATGACCCATGCTTGTTCATTTTTTGTGTGGACAGTTACAAGGAAGGCTTGACCATAAGGGCTTCCTTCAAGCTTTCAGCCCCTCCTCAAGATCTGCTGGTCTGTGGAGTTTAAAGAGCACTAGCAAAGGCCAAGTGAAGTGGTAACAGGGATTGATATTACATAAATAAATGCAGCTATTGATCTGTGTGATAGAAGGCTTAAGTAACAGTGCGGTCTAACCACAGTGACGCTTCTCTTCCTCTGCCAGAGGATTTCATCAAAACTTCCCTAGCACCTCTGCAAGGCACCCTTGATCTTGGTCACTTATTGCAGCATTGATAACAGCCCCACAAATGAAGTAATCGTAACTTTCCATAAGTTCGCTTGAATTTACAATGAATATGATGTAATATGATAATTGGTGTTTGGCAATAAGGACAGTAAGGGTAATCCTCTCCCAGGCTGCCAATGCAGAGCATTACGTGGCCAACACGAGAGGTGGGATTCTCTCGAACTTAGATGTCCCAAATGCAGATGGCTCACATCTGGGCTTGTCAACCCTAACTCTCTTTACAAGGACAGATCGGAAACAGAGGAGGAATGTAAAACAGGTCAGGTGAATCCTACCTCATGTAGATACCTGGATTTCGGCATCTAGTTCTAAGTGCCTACACATTAGATAGATGTCCAGGCCCCACAGGGGTGAATGGAGCTCCAGGCAATACAGTTCAAGGAGGCTGGAGAGCTACTCGGCTGAACAAATACGAGATGAGATGGATGAGCATTGTGCATGAAGTGCCTGTTTCTTTTTACTGACCGTAAAGGGAACCAAGACTGATTCATACATAGTCATCTATATTATAAATGTCACGAGGCGGGAGTTATTACTGTGTTGAATTTCGAATCCCATATTTACAAATGCAGATAGAAAGAGCCTGAAAACCTTTTGGTATGCACAAATATTGGCTGGCCAGCAACGTTATTTCTTTTGTATTGGTCGATACGAATTTTGCGCCCTCTTCTGGAGAAAATGCTTGGTAAACTGACATAGTTTAAAAAAAAAATAACAACAACAACAACAACAACAAGACCTCTATACAATGAAGTCCTCTTTTCATTTTCCTAGGAAAGATTTGGCACATTGAACAACTTGTTAGAAATTGACTGTTCATTCAGATGGCTTCCAAGTCCTGGAACATATGGCTACTGAATTGTAAATTTATCTGCTGATGAGGTTAATAATCGAACTGTGATCTCTCTGAGGTATGACTTTGAAGTACAAAGTGCTGAAGCACAGTGAAAGCAAAGATAAATATATATAAAATAGTCTATTGGTATCTGTTCACCTGGAAAATACGGAGAAAAAAATGAACTGACAAGTCAGAATATGATCTCTGCTATGGCAGTTTTGCAGCAGCATCACTCAATTAGCATCAACAGGATTAAGATTTATGCAGCTCTGAGTGCCTGATCAGATCCTATATGCAGCCACAGAAAAGCAAACAGAAGCTATTATTTTACTTGTAAGAAGAAATATCACTTTTCAGGGCTACATCACAAAGCCCATCTCCCTGAGCAAGCTGAAATGTGGCAGACGGATAATGCAAGCAAAAGAAATGGTTGGATCTAGGGAGAATGGTAATTTCAGCTATCAATCAGAGAGGCTGTCATAAGAGTGAATGGTGAAAAAAAAAAAAAAAATGAGAAAGCCCAATAAATACTTCTGTGGCCACAGAAGACAAGGAAATGTGTGGCACATTGGAATATGCTGGAGATAGGCAGAGAAAACACAGGCATGAAAAGCAGGAGCAAGCCCTGAGGAAGACCCTCTCAGCACTTATGCCTTGGGACAGTGCTAGGGGGATGCACCAAAATGAGTTGTGTGGTCATTTTGTAAGCAAAACTTACTCTCCATGTGATAGGGCTTTGTACATGGAGGGATTCTTGAGGAGTCCCTAATACATGAGCCATGGTCTCCCATATGAGCCGCATGTCTGAGCTGCCTACTCATTTCAGATGGGGTTTGTCTCTCCTAACTTAGATGTCTGGAATTAAGAAATTAGCCTAAGGCGCTGACTCTAAGCACCCTATCTAGTCACTAGAGAAGGACAGATGCTTGCAAAGGATGGTCCATCCCATCAGTCTCATATGGATTGCCTTCTGGAGATGTGTGTTTGTCATCACTTCTTGCAGGAATGGTCACCTCAGACACACCTTTCGGACTGCTAAAATGAGTGGGGCTAGTCCCATCTCCTCAGCAGTACTTAACTCCAGAGGTGGTGCTGTTGAAATCAGTGACTGTGCTCCTCTGGAAGAGCAACTTTCTGGGCCAGTGGTAAACTGGACATGGCTCCGGTCTGTGTCGTCTCCTGCCTGTGGACAGTCACACTTTGGAAAGATTTCCCTCCTCCTAGATGGTATCTGCTGAAGCCGTAGTTGGATGAGCCTGGTCTTTGAGTGTTAAGGTACTACTTACAACCAAAAAATTGTTTTAGGATAAGAAGTGGGTTGGCTTTATGCATGTGGAAGGGCATGGCCTCAAATTATGGTGAAAACTAAGTGTCATACTGCACTTGAACACAGTGAAAATGTCACGTTGGGAAAGGGGAAGGAATTAACCTTTGTTCATTGTCTTCCCAGGAGCTGCTGGCATTTATCTAATTTTCTGGCTGTGTGCACCCTGGCTGCCCAAGCACACAGCTCGTGAAGTATCTTTCTTTACAGAAAGCAGCTGGGAGCAGTGGGCAACACGGTCATCCTCGCAGAAGAAACCCCTCAGATATGCCTGTCAGGGCTAAGAGCAGCGATACTACGTTTGCTCCCCATCTGCTCCTTAGGGAAAAGCTTGTGTCCAACCAGTACCTTGGGAAATACAACATTTGCATTTATGGTGTTATTTATGATAGGGTGAAATTTCACACTGTGTTGCAAGTCATGTGGAATGTGTTTACCTTGGCATTTCCTCTTACTGCCTTCAGCTGAATTACTGCCGTCTATTCAGATATCTGTTCGTGCAGATCTTGTTCAGCCAGTCATTTGCTACCTTTGGGAGGAAAACATGACAGGTGCTGCTGCTCGGGGTCTCTGGTGCTCTGGCTTCTTCTGGTGCTGCAAGTGGAGAGGGTGGGAGGTGTAGGAGGCTTTTACCTCTCAGCGCTTGCAGAACTGGGGGCTGATTAGCAGATTCCCCTAAGGTGCTCGCTGGGAGTAGGTTTGGACCTGTTCTTGCCATTTGTTAACAGACTGCTCCGTATTTTGGTGTGGAGTGGCGGAGCTGGTCAGAGTTTTTGAGACAAATATATCCTGTACAGAGTAAGGAGAAGTCTGTTTTGTTTTTCTGTTCTTTTGCATTCAGTGGGATGGTAGGGAAGCTCCAGTGTGAATGGTTTGGTCTTAAAAATACTGCTTTCCCCAAATAAGATCTACTGCTGCAAATGCTGCTGTGTGAGTGGGCCTGGATTTTTACCTACCTTTGGCACCTTTGTTTTTCTTGTGTATTTATTTTTTACATTTCACAGCCATTGGCCAAGATCACTCATTTCCTCTGTAGTGACTTGTTCAACTTTTTTTTTTTTTTTTTTGGTCTTTCATATGCCTCAGCTGTCTGCGTGTTGCATTGAAGAATTTGGGATGTTACAGAGCAAATTGTATTTCCTTTATAATAGTGTGCACCTTATATTTCAAGGAGAATTATCTTCTACTCTCGAGGATTCATCTGCCTCAGCTGCATCATAATTGTAAAATGATTGCAAGAGTTTTCTGGACGTGGTGATTCATTCGCATTTTGATGAGAGGAACACAGGAACAAGCATGCTGTTAACATCATGAAATGGCCATCTGCCCACCTCTCGTAAGGTCCCAGAAAGCTGTCCCTCAGCACCACTTCTGAAGTGAGTTGCATTCAAAGCAACAATTAATAGCACTTTGCTTCCTGGGAAGGAAATGTGTCTTCGTTCTTGCAAGAACCATGTGGGAGATGTTCTGTCGCTTTTGACTTGCCATTATGAAAAACGGAGCCAACACAGTATTGATTTGCTACACCTGCTTATTTTTCTCAGACAACTTATTTCTCTGATCCTTTGATGGTAAATTTTAAATGCTGATTTTATTATTTGGAATTGGTAAATGAGTTTATCAGCTGCCTGACCTTCTAAGCATCAGTATTACTACGTTTCAGCATTTCAGCACGATTAAAAATAAATCACAGTAAGTGACCTGGTCTGTGTTCCTTCTGAGCCCACAAAAGCATTTGTTTTCTTCATAACATGTTGTTTCTCACAGCTGAGCCTTGCAGAAGCAATTCTACTGCATCTTTTCTCAGAGACTTTTTGTATTTAAGTCAAAGCTTTTTCTTATCAGTAGATTATTCTCCCAATTGCCCTAATATACTATATTTTGCCTTTCTAGAGCTTTCTCTGACTTGACAGCTACCAGAAAACACGTAACAGTCTGGACTAGAAGTTCTAGAAGAGTCCCATGTACAAACATGCCAGTATTAGTGTATGTCAATGGTCCTGCTTTCTACTCAAGGGAACAAGGCAAAGCCTCACAGCAATGCATGTGTTCCAAGCCTGGAGTTCAAATTTGGGACAGCAGTACAAATTCCTTTCCCTAACCTTGAGGACTACACTGAGGCACTTCTGTTGGGAATGGTTCATCTTTGATTTAAGCTCTACCTTTTTCCCGGGTGATGGAGGGGACTCCCACTAGTGAGTGGGTGGATGGATAATGTTTGCACCCCTGCGCTACCTAGAGGGCTTAGCTGAGGGATAAGGCTTGGTGGCCTTGACTTCCTAGTGCTTCAGCAGTTCATGGCTGAGGCACTCGGGATACTTCAGGTGGCTGAGCTAGTGCCAGCTGTTCCCGAGATAATCAAAGGGGGTCTCTCTGAACCTTCTCCTCAAATCTGCCAGACTATTTTATTTATTTATTTATTTATTTTCTTGAATACGTGGCACTCTACTCCCTGGAAACCTTTAACAAAATCAGGCTATGGACTTCCTTTGCACTCCACGCTTCTGAGATGCAAGGTATCTGGGAACATAACATACAGACTTTACAGTCAGTGCTTGCAGACTATGGAGATAAAATTATTTGTACAAGAAGCTACAGAAAACACACAGTTACCAAATAATCATTAAAGACAGCACTCTGTGACCGTCTGCCAGTGCCACAAATAGGTAACTAAGTCGCCCTTTCCAGAGGTGGCCATCCTAGCTGCAGGGTGAAGCACTGCTG
Organism: Nettapus auritus; assembly: GCA_011076525.1. Taxonomy (NCBI): domain Eukaryota; kingdom Metazoa; phylum Chordata; class Aves; order Anseriformes; family Anatidae; genus Nettapus; species Nettapus auritus. Next base: position 151,812,438 of record CM021765.1, read on the forward strand.
AAGAGAATTGCAGTGTTAAGATGTGTTTCATCTAGCCCAAACTGTGCAGGCTAAAATTTCAGGGGGTAGTTTTTGCTGATTGTCTAGGCTCTCGCTGAATGCAAAAGAGAAACAATAGATGGGGAGGACATCATATCCAAAAATGTTTGTTTGAGATAGGTGGGGTGAGTTCTTTCTTTCTTTTCTCTAGACAGTAAAGAGAGCAGAAATGTTATTTAATTCTTATTGTCCTCTTTGCCTCCATTTTTAGGACATCAGGGGACTTTCATCTTCTGTAGTGACAACTTGATACCCCCAGCCATACAGCATATGAAAGAAGGTAGCATCTTTTTCTTCATGTTTGCAGAATAGTGGTCTACCTGCCAGGGAGAGATGCCAATTTATCTGCACTTCCTGCCCAAAGACTGGGAGAAGAACTCTCTGAAGAGCTAATCTTTCATGACTTTGAGGTCTGTCATGTCATCTTTGAGCTTTTCCTGCAAACAAGTCCTGCTCTGCACAGTATTTTCTAGTGAACCTAGTTAGTAACCTGTTTAATTCCTTATTCTACTGGACCGAACTACTGCTGTAGGCAGATTTGGGTCTACAAGTGATGAAATTTTATCCGTTTTGCACGTCTTTGTTCTTTGTATGAACAACTTCTCGCTAGGAGATTTATCTGACGTGCGTTCTTGTTTCAATACCACTTAATGTCCCCCATAACCTGCCAAAAGAACATAATATTTTTTTGTAAATAATACCTAACTGTGCTCAGGATATCTCATTTTACTTCATATTGTTCTCTGTTCTCAGAGAAGTCTCTCACAGAGGTTTGGACTCTGCAGATACTCTGGACACAGTTCTTGCAAAACTGGTTATGTCTTTTGTTCTGTAGCTGTTCCAAAACACCTTCGGCAATATGTGCTCTTTCACCTATTTTAACAATTTCTTATTAGGTATGAATGCTCTGTTTCTTGTATGGGCTTTATATTTTTTGGGCTGACCTCAGAAAGTGATAGGCATGTGGCAGCACACTCTTCAACAGCAGCAGTTAAGTGCAGAAGATTGCAGGGCTGACTGCATGAATGAAACAAAGACAAATGGTCTTAACCACTGAAACTGAATTCAGGATCAACTTGAAGAACAAAGAAGATGTTCCTTCATAAAAAGATACAGCAGTTCAGGACTTGGATCTACATAAATCACTAATATGTCTTAATTTTGAATTTGTTCTGTCTGCTTTAAAGAGGGTAAATATCTATAGAGAATTTTCTTTGCCGTACATTTGCAACTAACACCTTTGACAGATCTCTAGCAGCAATGGCTTTGCTAACAAATAAGTGTGCTCTTGTGAGAGAAAGGGATATTGTGAGACCTGCACAGTCAGCTGGGCTGCCACTTTGAACACAGTGTTTGTGCACAGCTTTCCTATGTTCCTAAAGTTGTATGAATTACAGCCTGCACTGACATTAGGCAATCCTGCCAAAATTGCAGGATGGCTTATATCCTCCTGCTAACTTTTGCTACAGCAAGTTGTCCACAACATCACTGTATATCATGTGGTTTGGTTTGGCTTGGATCTCTTCCAGGCCCAAAATGATGGCCCTCAAAGAAAATTAAGATTTTTTTTTTTTTTTTTTCCTCAGTGTTTTCATATAATGAAAATGAATTTAATTTTTTTTATTATTATTTTTTTTATTATTTTTTTTTGTGTACCCAGATACAACTCGTGGACATATGTGGGAGAAGGTATCACCTATTGGTAATGACCAGTGGAGTCTACTGCCCTCAGAATTACAGCCTGGTTTATGGTTTGGTCAAATTAGTTACCACAGAATGGTTGAGGTTGGAAGGGACCTCTGGAGGTCATCTGGTCCAACCTACCTGCTGAAGCAGAGACACCTACAGTTAATCTCCAGAAGAGATCCTGGAAATGCACTAAGTGACAGTGTGGACAATGGCAATGAGGACAATGAAGGGCCTGATGAAGAGCCAACAGCTGTGTGAACAATTCTTCTATTTCTGCCCAGGGCACCGGGAGGCTTCCAGAGCCAAAATAGCTGCTTGCTGCTTTGAGTCACAAGGAACAAGCTAACTCACTAAGAAGGAGCCCCACTGTTGCTTCATTACTGTCTGATTAGAGCAATTACATTGGACAAAACAAGTAAGGAGCAATTTAGAGATTTAAACATATGTGGATAGTGCCATATTAAATGCCCTAAGCTATCCTCCAGTGCCTTAACTGCAGGTGGAGAGTGTGGAAAGTCTTGGACATTTTAAGTACTTTTAAAATTGCCTATGCTAAAACACCTCATTTGATCCCTTTTCTCAAAGTTAAATGAGCCCTGCTCTCAGATCCTATTTACCACAGGAATTTAATTGCTCTCCACTCCCCATACAGAGAGAACTGGGGAGAGATACTCAGTTTACCTAAAATCTGATCCCCCACACTGGAGATGTCTATACAGTGCTGAAGCTGAGTGTAAGTGCTGGTTGATGGCATTTATTACTCAGATTACAAGTATACTTAGTGATGATCCTATTTTTCACAGTCTACCCAAATAGAAAACTGGTAAACCTTAATCTCCTCCATTTTTTGGTGTTTTGTTTTATGTTTTTGTTGTTGTTGTTTGTTGTTGTTTTTGTTTTGTTTTGTTTTGTTTTCCTTCCCTTAACTAAGCAGACAAAATTACCAGCTTTCCAAATGCTTCTCCAGCTTGGGTTCCTTTTTATCCACAGTGGAAGTCCACTGCCTCCATTAAAGGTCTAAATTTCATGGCACTTAAAGCTGAGCCTCACTGCCCCAAGGGAGTAGGTCTCACTTTTTTAAAAACCAGAATCTTGACTCCATGCTGAAAGAGGCTGCAATCTTGTTGATTTTCAGTAGCATGTATGTTGCTCGGTGAAAGATATGAAGTCAAAATGTCCATCCTACATATCTCCATCCTTAGTTACAACCAAGTTTCAAGTCCAACTGGCTTACTTTGGTATCCACGGAATTTGCCTTAATCAAACACTTCAAGTATGAAACATAGCATATTAGAGAGCAATTTCACCTTCTGGGATGAGACATTGCCCAAACTTTACTGCACCAGAAATCTCCTTACGCAGGATCACGTGGAACTGCAGTAATACTGCTGGTATACCCGAGAGGTCAAACACCCTTCGAGCAGACGTCTGGGAGTGAGGACAGCCAGATTCAGGTCTCTGCCCAGGACAAGCCAGTTCACCTGTACCTGTGTGGTTCACCTTACTGTACTATAAGGTACTACTTCAAAAACATGTATCCTTGAGACTTAATTTTAGATAAACTTATCATGAAAAAATCCACTGGTTGATAAAATCTATTACTTACTTGAATCTTATTTATTTAAGCTTTCTTACAACAGCAACCATAACAAAATAACTTTAAAAGTATTTATTCCTCTACTTTCTAGAGCTCAAACACCTTTCCAGATAAGGAACATATAGATCTGGGCATTGATTTCGTATGAAAGACTTGATTTTATGGGCAATAGTATAATTCATTGAATGGCCTTTAGAGGGAAGCAGATCCAAAGAATCCATGGAGAAAGAGGAAAGGATTTTGCAAGAACAGACTACAAGATCTTGGTGAACAGAACCAGAGGCTGAGACGCTTTGCTTGTTCTCTTTGGCCCTGCTTAGTTCTGCTTCACATTTAAACACTCTTCACATTATTATAGCCTGAAAGCTCTCATATAGCAAGGAAGCCATGGATAAGTTATCTTAATTTGCTTCTGTAAGGAGACCTTGCTGCTTTGTCGCTCTTTGTTTAGCCTTTAAACACTCCAGTGACAATAGGATTTAGGATTTGAGGATGCCAGAGAACCACAGGAGCACAGAGGGCACTATCTGAGTAAAGCACTCTGCCCTTACTCGGTCCTCTTCATGTCTCTGTGGCATGTTGACAGGGCATGAATTCCCCCGTGGGCTTTTGGCCAGTGCAGTGCGCCTGTGTGCCACACTTCTGGCAGACCAGAGCTGTTGTTCTATGGGAGGAAAACAGATGTCCTATATATAGCCTGGAATGAAATCATGAGTCTGAAGTAGTCTTAGAGAGAAGTTCATGCATTTTCAGCTCATACACGTCTAGATAAAGAAGGTCCAAGCAATTAGCTCCAGAATCGGAGCTCTGATTGAAATTTCTGCAACTTCAAGGCTTAGTTTGGGCCACAGCAACTGTTGTCCCTGAGACAAGTCTTCTCTGGAGTGTGCCCTGAGCAATCCCAAGCACAAGTCTGGCATGTTTTATTTCATGGTGTAGATGAAGCCTTATAGACTCATGGAGAATTTGTAAAGTGAGAGAAACCTGGGAAAGGGCAAACTGTGCCAAAAAAAGAAGAAAGGCAAAACCAAAACCAAAACAAAACAACCCAATCCAGAAACATCAGGGAATTATAAATTCATACACTTCAATTGTTGGATTTTTTTTTGGAACATATAATCAAGTAAACTATTTATAAGTACTATTTGTGAGTAAACTACTTGTAAGACAATGAAGAGTTGCATAAACGCCAGTACAGGTTAGTCATGTCAGACCAATCTTACTTCTTTACTGACTAGAAGGCCTTCTGAAAAGGAGACTATACTTAAATATTGTTTACCTTGAGTTTTTTACACTTAATAAAAGCAGCATGAAGTTTGAAAAAATGACCCTAAATTAGTTGCCTCAAACTCACTGAATCATCAGTGGCTTTCTGTCAGCGATATCCTCAGAAGGGGTTTGCAGGGATCTGCCCTGAACACGCTAGCCTTCAGTGGGTTGTTAACATAGCCAGCAAATACAAACTCTGTTATTGCCTGCAGAGCTACAACACAAGCTACTGAAACTAAGTGCATGGAAAATAAAGTTTTTCCAGTTTTGTTACATGACTTGCAAGGTTATTTTTAGACTTCTGCTCTTCTGCTTCTAGCTTCTGACTCTCTGAATGCAGATGCTGTCCCAGCCAACACATGCTACCTTGTTGCCTCTGCCAGAGTTCTCAGGCTTATGAAAAAAGGTGCTAATTCCTAATGCTGTTTTAAATGAGATATCATGCTCCAGAATTACATAAAACCAGGCTAATTACATCAGTCTCGGTGTATCCCTTTTCACCGATATTGTTGAGGGAAGCTGTAAGGAGATTAACGAGTGCTGGGTGTAAGTTTAAACTTCAATAACACATGTTAACGTTCAAGGGTTATGTAAGAATGGTGTTTCAGAGCAAAACATGTAAACAACATTTGATAATGTTTTATGTGTTGTAGAAACGTTACCAGGTTTGTATACCCCTACTTGTCTTAATCAAAATTGGACTGATCATCCTAGCATGACAATTTTATATTTTTACCAGTGAGCTTTTGAATCTCTAGAAATATGAATTAAATTCATAGGAAAAAAATAAAGACAAGAAGGCTCATATTCTGAGGCATTTCAAGGACAAAAAGGATTAGCAAAACTTCTCCTCCTGCCAAGTAAAGTCCAGTTGAAAATGCCAGCATAAAGATCAAGAGGAATGTGAGAAAGAAGAAACAGCTGCGCCTGGATAACATGACACTTCCCTGTCTGCTTTGTCTGTAGGTGAGAAAGATCTTTTCTGTGTGCCCAGTAATCTGGATTTGAGTAGTCAATCCTAGGTGTGGCTATTACTGCCTTCCCATTCTTGGTGGACAGGAAGGAAGATAGGTTCTTCAGACAGTAATGAGAAAAGCATTTGGGACAAAAATCAGCATTGTCTGTCAAGCAGAATTAGCCCACTGTTTTTTATGACTAATCTATTAATATCTGAATACCTTCCAGCCATTCTATATCAATGTAAATGACCTACAATTATTAATTTTAAGTATCACTTTTCTAGCATATACTCAAGATTTAGCTGAAAGTAGAGGCAAAGTGAAAACTGAATGAGGTTAACTCAGTGAGAGCATAACATAATTTAGCAAGTGGATCCCCAAATGATTTTTTTTTTTCCCCTTATGATAAAAACAAAAAATGACCCTACCAGAAAAGCCAATTCTTGATGCATTTACATGAAGTTCTTCCCGTTATGGTTGTTTCTTGGACTCTGGTTACAGAAACAACTGACCATATAAAAGCTTCTGTTATAATCCTTGTTAGTGAACAATGATAAATGAGTTACTAGCACAAAAGCAAGACATGAAATTAAAGAAATAGTCTATTTGTTCTCAGATATAACACAGAAGCTCAGATAAGTGGCCAACAAAAATTATAGCTAAGATAGTTAGGACCGGGCTGGCTCCTACACTGATGCCTATTTCCAGTGCTTCTAGACTAATTTCTCCAAATACACAACAAAAGAAGAGCACAAAGGGAGATACAAGAACTGTTCCAAAGAGGAAGTTCTAAACAATTTTTTTGGTGAATAGTTTTCAAATTATGCAATTCAGAGCACATTCTCAATGAAGACTGCTATCTTTATCTCTTCCTCTGTTGTATCAGTTGAAAACATCCTTGAAAAATTTGGAGAGCTTCTGGGACAGCATGGGGCATCTCTACCACTGAGACTTTTTGGCTCCCTAGTTATCACTGGGAATCTATATTATCAGAATTTTAGTCTTAATCCAATCACATTAATGCTCTCTGTGCATATTCTTCTCAGCCTTGGAAGTGTTGTTCAAATAGTGAAAAGTTAGAGACATCTTTGTCTCAGGAAATCTCTGTCTTACATCCTCTCTTCAATAAACTCCATTAAAATCCAAACAACCCCTTGAAAAAACATTATCTCTGTAAAATATACTGGAGCTGAACAGTTGAACCATCTATGTGTATAAATTATTTCTTCCTTGGAAAACAGGTAAATCAGTTTAGAATGTGACTAGTCTGAAATTGTAAGTGCAGGTATGATTTGAGTCTTTCTTATACTGGTACAAGTATCCTGGTGCTACCACCAACTCTAATATCATTAAACAATTTGTGAAAGCATCCATGGGGGTTTCAGAGTGCTACATGCAACTTTATTCTTTTGCATAATTACTCACTTTATAGCAAACTTGTTTTCTAGATCAAATGTTAATCAATCACCTAAAAAAACCTTCTTAGATGAGTTAAGGTGTTGTGTGAACCTCATAGCTGGGGAGGACTGGATCCCATTTGTGATGTCAGATGCTCTGCCATCCACAGACTGGCCACCTGCAAGGTCCTGTACAGGATCATGCCCTCCAAAGCCCCACGGACACTGCGGAGCAGGCAGGGACTGCTGAGCTCCTGGCCACCGCTGCTGTGTAGGCTGCTTCCTACCCGGCAGTCACGTTGCCGCTAATGCTTCTGGCTCATGTCTTATTTTTGGGTGTGGTCTGACTGGATATTTTGATCCTTTTCTTCAAGTCATAGAATAACTATAAACTATAAAATGTTTCAAAAGGAGAGCCAGGGTGCTGCACTTTCTAGATTACGACAGAAATGATTCCAAACTGGGAAATACAGCGGTGACCGATGGAGAAACTCCCAGCACGCTGGAGGAACAGCTTAACAAAGAGCCTACAAACCCCACCAATCCAAAGGGCTTTTTCCTTTCACTTTTTGTAAAGCAACACAATCAAACAAGCTTGATCTTCTTCCCCCTCCTTCTTCCTCCTCCTTTATGGCATAAAACTACCCTCTTCTTTTGAAGTTTACTCCCCTAGATTATAAACTCTCGGGACACAGTCGGCCTTTCTTTTCTGTGTTTGCACAGTGCCAATTACAAGATGTACTCCTAGAAGCCAATAATAATAATTAATAATAAACATTTGTTCTGCTTTCAGTAGTTCCTGATAAGAGCAAGCCAAGCACAATGCCTGTGTTTGGTTCCTTTGTGGAGCACTGTATGAGAGAGATGTAATCCTGAAAATATGCGAATACAGCAGCTGACCATCAGCTAATTCTAAAATCTTTGTAGTTTTAGGGTGATAATGGCAGTGGCACAGCGCCTTTCCAAGGCAAATACAGTATTGATCAATCTGATCATTCAAGGGAAAGAACACAACATTACTGATGGAGTTAAAATATAGATATGAAATTCAGTAATAAACAAACTGTAAAAGGGAGGTAACAAATCTTGACTATGGGCTGGACTGCCTGTTCCCAATGAGGCTTCTGTTTTTCCATGAGGAAACATGAAATTTCTCTGCCTTGAGGGTATTCCACTAAAGAATTTATGTCTGAAGCTTGTTCCATAGTTATCATTCAGTAGGATTTGATGGGTGTGCACAGAGGTGATGGCCTGTCCCTTCTGTATACACGTGTTGAATAAATGTGATAAAGGCTGTTACTTTTAGGATTTGTTCTGTTAATGGACTTGCTAAGTATTTTCAGTTTGGGGGAGAGGTATCTCATGGAAATAAATGCTCACTGATCATACCTCCCCCAGAGATCTCTCTATACCGCCTCTTTTAGGAATCCATGCTCCAATCTGAACTAAAACACATAAGCAACTCTTCGCTTTAATACTCGTGCACATCAAACACAGGTTGTGGCCAGACCCAATGTGGTAAATGGTTGGTGTGCTGGCCGGAGGTGTCTGCCCAGGGCTTGGTGCTTGCAGGGAAGGACTAGCCTTACAGTTGTCCTAACAGCACAGCTGTCCACAGCAGCATTGCTGAGACAGCAGCCTGGAGTTATGCAATGGCAGGTGTGGTTTTTACTTAAGCTAAGTCATCTTAAGCCATTCTGTCCTGTGGTGCAGCTGCACTGGTGTTCTCTGTGTTATCACCCATGCACTTGGCACAGATGTGTTGAGTTGTATCAGAGTAACCAGTTGTATCAGAGGCAGCTCCCCAGCCCCTCAGGGGCTCTTTGCCAGAAGGATGTGATCATCAGCTACACTTGGCACAGGGGGACCTGAAGCAGGGTAGAGGTGGACACACTTTCATTGAGCCATGGAATGGTTTGTGTTGGAAGGGACCTTAAAGATCACCCAGTTCCACCCCCCTGCCATGGGCAGAGACACTTCCCACCAGACCAGGTTGCCCCAGGCCCCATCCAGTCTGGCCTTGAACACCTCCAGGGATGAGGCATCCACAGCTTCTCTGGGTAGCCTGTTACACTACCTCACCATCCTCACAGTAAAGAATGTTTTCCTTACATCTGTTCTAAACCTACCCTCTCTCAGTTTAAGGCCATTACCACTAATCCTATAACTACCCTCCCTGACAAAGAGTCCCTCCAGAGCTTTCTTGTAGGCCCCCTTTACATACTGAAGGTTGATGTAAGGTCTCCCTGGAGCCTTCTCCTCTCCAGGATGAACAACCACAACTCCCTCAGCCTGTCTTCATAGGAGAGGTGCTCTAGCCCTCTTAGCACCCTCGTGGCCCTCCTATGGCCTTGTTCTAATAATTGTATGTCCTTCTTGTGCTGGGGGCCACAGATCCAAATGCAGCACTCCAGGTAGGGTCTCATGAGAGCTGAGGGGCAGAATCTCCTCCCTCTCCCTGCTGGACATGCTGCTTTTGATGAAGCCCAGGATAGGGTTGGCTTTCTGGGCTGCAAGCACACATTGCCAGCTCACGCTGAGTTTCTCATCAACCAGCACTCTCTAGTCTTTCTCCTGAAGGCTGCTCTCAATCCACTCATCACCTAGCCTGTATTCATTTTTGGGATTGCCCCAGCCCAGGTGCAGGACCTTCCACTTGGCCTTGTTGAACCACATGAGGTTTGCACAAGCCCACCTCTCAAGCCCATCTAGGTCCCTCTAGATGGCATCCCTTCCCTCCAGCCTGTCAACTGCACCACACAGCTCAGGAGGGGAATGCCAACACTGGCACTGGGAGGTGTGTGAAGGGAGAACAGTGAGAGTCATGTCAAATCTGTGAGACTTGATGTGTTTAGATGCACTCCAGGCAGTGAAGAATCAGCCCCTACGTCCCTTCAGGACTACATCTGCTATGCACAAGGCCAGTTAGTCTGGGTGCTTATCTAACTTTAGGCACCCAAAGCGTAATATTTTGGTCTGAGATAGCAGCTATTATGAAACAAATGTTAACTAGATAAGAGAAGCTTCCTCACAGCATTTTTAACTCAAAAAGTCCTTCCTTGTTCTCACAAACTGCAGCATGGTCACAGTGCTGCAATCAACGGGCTCCCATGCCCGACTTTTCCGCTGCCAGCACTTCGGTCCTTTGTGAGACTGTCTGACAGGCATCCTGAGGAGTGGGGTGGGAACACTGGTTGTGGAAGCAGCTTTTAAAAACTATATATGAAAATAGTTGTAAATAGTTATAAAATAATTATAAATAGTAATATATAAACTTATATATGAAATTAGTTATTATAATATGAGCTAAACATAAGGATAACTGGGATACTATAAAGGTATCACTAGTATCTTTTTTATTATTATTTTGGGACAAGAAAAAAGTAAGAGTTCAGGTTATTTGCATATTTTAGACCTAGTAAGGTACTATACTTAGGGCAACATGTTTGGGGTAAGGCAGTCAGATTGCTGGTATTACACCTCCCCTCCAGTTTCTTCATTATGAAATGTGTTTTCTGTAAACATATCCTGATGTTTTCCTTTAAAAACTTTTGACAATGTTTTTTTAATAGGATGAAGTTCTGAGGGCTTGATTCAGTCTGAGCCTGGTGTAGCTCCATCAAAATTTGTGGAGTTTCCCTGGCATCAGAGCTGCAGCAATTTAGGAATGACTCAGGCTTTGAATTTCTTGGATTTTGCCACTAGGTACTTGGAACCAGCATTTCAAAAACTACTTTTAATAGCATCTGGAGATCCCCATTTACTTTCGAAGATACAATCTTCATCGTCACATACACTGGAACAGCACACTTGCATTCTTGTTAGCAGCTTAATTATGCATCAATTACATGGGAGAATTTTAAATAAGATTTGCTGATCCTTTTGTTTCACGGATTTGACTAAAACATTCTGTTTATTTTGGTATCACTCTAAGAGCTGGCATGACTGATTTATCTGATGACTAATTTATTTGACTCCAGCCTGAGAAATACTGCCAACACTTCAACAAAGGGCTCCTTTGGACAGGGTTTATATTGTCTCAGTGCATTCTATTAAATGCTTTATGAAAATGTCCATTGATTCCCCTAAGCAGCCTGCCAATTATATAGCTTTAAACAACTTCACCAGCCCTTCCTCTTGATTAGCCTTTTGGCCCACAGGAACTGCTTCTCCACCGTCCTGATATCAGTCTTTCAAGAATGATAGCATTATTTCTGCGTGATGAAAAATGTGAGAGCATGGGGGACAGCTTGACTTTGTGTGGGCACATGCGCACACACAGCATGTTTTATGTAAAAAGGTCACTCCGAAGAATAGATGGCAGGCTTAGTTTTTGAAATAGCTGGTGTTCTCTCTTGCATGAGGGAGATCCAGGCTGTCAGCAAATGACTGTCAGAGACTTGTTTTCCATACTCATGCCCATCACCACAAAATGACTAAAGAAGAACATGGATTTCGCATCCTAGCTGTGTGGAGAAAGAGACAGTCACAGGGCTTTGCACATCAAGGATAGTTTGAGTCCTGCTCAATTAAAGGTCTATTCAATGAAGACTGAATGCTGAGGGATGGAAAGGGGGTTCTCAATCTGAGGGGACATTTTAGGGCTGCAGTGCTGTGCCCCTGCAGCAGCTCGCGGTGAACTGTTGCCTCCTTCAAGCAGTCTGTCTGAGACAAGGGAGAGATGTGAAATGTGCAAAAGGTATTGCAGCAGGAAAGGAGGAAATTGCACTTTTGTTTGGATTGAAAGTTGTGGGTGTGAATTACATCCAACTGATCTGAAGTAGAGTAGGATTCAGCAGCAGGTATCTGCTGAGTCAGGGTGGGATTCAGTCGAATCCTGCTTGGTATGCCTATGCCTTCCCTAATCATCCATCTGTTTTACTGTCATTTGTCACATCTAGATCTCTCCTCTGACCTGGTGTAGATGTCTCCCAGTGGTGGGATGGGTCTGTTCCCTTTCTAGGTTCCCCTGTTCCTGTTGACTATAAGGGGAGTGCAGGGCGACAAGCTCACACACAACATTTTACACCGGAGATGCCTAAAGTGGTCTGAGATAAATCCCAAGCCTGTGCATAAGATCCAGCACAGCAATTTTAGCACCTCGTCTGCACCCAGCTTCAAGTGCCTGAAAAAGCAGAAGAGCATTTCCTCGACAGGGAAAAAGGAGAAATATGGAACCTACACCATTCAAGATTAGTTAAGAGTGAATCTTTGTTCTGTACACAAGATAATAATCTCATGGCAAATCTCAGCTGTTATAGAGGACATAAAGCTTATTTGAAGCATTGCCTCTCCCTGCCAGCCTTGTTTGACTCTTCTGAGAGCTGGCCATTAGCTGGATGTTTTTGTTCAGATCCTAATCTAAATGCTGTTTATATTTGATACAAGGAAGATACATACAGCTTGAGTACTTCAAGCATTTTGGCCTGTATTGTCTCCCTGTCTCATCCATTTCAGGCTGCTTCAGATACATTAGAAGAATATTTTCTTGGCAATTAATATAGCGCTGAGAAATGAAATAGGATAAATGAGAGTGTGCTGCCTTTGCTCAGGGCTGCAGATTACTCAGCAATATCTAGGCCAAATCACAGGCAACAAATATGTTACACAGAACTATGTGCTCTACAAGCACAGGGGAAAAAGCCTACTCAGAATTCAGACAAAAAGTAGGAAAACGTACATAAAGAAAGTGCAAGAGGATTGAATACTATTAACCAACCTTTGCAGACCAGAAGTCCACTGAAAGACCTCCGTAGACCAAGGGCTACCAACAAGTGGACCTTAGATAACTGATAAATCCTCTTTTCTGAATCAAAGCTTTCCAGCTAAGCAGGCTGCAAATGGGAGTCAGAGAGAGAAGAGGAAAGGACATTGCACTTCTGGTGACTTAAACCGACCACAGGATATAAGGTTGAACTGGTTCAGGTAACTACAGTGTAAAACAATCACAGAGCAACAAAATTAAGCTAAGGGTTAGATCTAGTCTGCTTGTAGATGGATGAAAAGGGACAGTTGTTTTTAGGGTACAATGCTGAAACTGATCAAAATCTTCACAGCAACTGGGGCTTACCACTTCCTGTGGCATTCCCACTGGATAAGGGTAACTGATAATTTTCTTCCTGTATGCAGCCACTTTTTACGTATTTGAAGGTTATTTTCGTGCCTACGCTCAGTTTAGTCTCCTTTAGACTAAACAATCTTAACTCTTCCAGTCTTTCTTCATAGGTCATGTTTTGTGAACCTTAGGAATGCTGGTTCCTCTTATCTGTATTATTTCCAAGTGCTCTGCCTCGTGCTTGAAGTGTAGTACCCAAACTGGACACAGTACTGCAGTAGAGGCTCCTGCCTGTGAGCAGAAACAATCTCACGTTGTAGAGACAGGAAGGCTCTTGTGATTTGTTTTGTTTTCATTTCATTTCATTTCATTTCATTTCATTTCATTTCATTTCATTTCATTTCATTTTGCAACAGAGTACACAATCTATATGATGTGCTTTGCCTGATTCCTAACTGAGATGACCCTGGATACTGGAATAATCCCTACTGGTCCAACTACACAGAACCAAGAGCTGACCAGAAGAGGTGGGATTGTTTTTAGTGCTGTTTCCATTAAGTTATTTAGAGGGAAAAAGGTACATAATTTGAGGTAAAGAAAGGGTTAGATTATACAAACATTAACAACTGGACTGGGTCAGACATAAGACTGAACTGATTTACGAGCCTGTCTTTGCTAGTGGCATGGAGGCAACAGTAAGACTGCAAAGATGTTAAGAGAAAAAGAAAAAAAAAAAATAGGTCCATTTAGAAAATATTGCTGTTGGTAGAACTGAGTGAAAGCAGATGTAACCCAATGAACTTCAGACCTTGAAATAATGCCATTTCTTTCACTTACTGAGAAAAATTAGCAATGCCAGTGAAAAAATCTCTGGCTCTAAAAATCACTTTGCATGACTCATGTATAATAGAAATGAGTATTTGGAAACAGACTTTTCCTTGTCATTCCTTCTTCTTTTAAAGCAATAACCAAGTGCCAAACACACCTAAAAGACCTATATTTTCTAGTTCCTCTCCCTTGTTCACCAGTGCTTCCCCTTCAATATTGCAAGTTGTAACTATCTTGTTGCAATTCTGTGTCGGGAAGTAGGCACAGCATGGAATTCTCTTGCTGGATGCAGATTTTCATTTGAAACTACCCAAGGTAGTAAAATTGTAAACAACAATTAAACGTACTCAGGCTGTAAGATAAGAATATCCAGACATTCTTCTGATTGAAATCTACAAGTTTTTGGAAATTATCTTTCTTCTGGTCAAGTGGTTAGCCTTTGCTGAGATTGCAGAGAGCTTAGCCCAATCTCTCCCATATTGAAGGTGGTGGCAAAAATGTCACCAGCAGCTCAAAGCAGAGCCTTTGCACCTCACAAGCTCGCTTTTTGCTTTCCAGTAGCTTGTTACCAGCTAAGAGCAGTAGTGAAGGGGGAGCAGTGATCGGAGTACACATCCTTGCTAAGACAACTTCTGCCTCCAGCCTTCCTCCAGACGTGGTCTCTGCCTTGAGCCCAGGCCAGCTCCTCTGCTGTGCTTAGACAGCTCCTCTGATACCTGCCTGGAGGGAGTGAATGTCCTGGAAGTGGATGTGCAGTGCAGGACTTCCCATCTCAGGTGTACCATCACACTCACTGAGCTACAATCCTGCATCAGGGTTCCATCAGGGACCCTAAGCACAGTGGGGCCCATGCTGGTGCTACTTTGGGGGTGCCTAAAAAGGGCTTGCTTGTGGTGGCTAGACACCCTGTAGCAGCTTTGACTGGGGCTCTGCTCTTTCTTTAGACAAAGCTACTGACCTTTTTCGTTTCCAAAGTCTCCTAATGATCTGCTTCCATTAAGCCAATGTATTTTGGGTAGCTGTGGTCTATCTGCTTTGTCAAGAGCTCCCTCCCTGCCCTGTGGCCCAGCAGTTCCACACTGGGCTCGCTTCCCTCGTCTGCAAGTGTTTTATCTCCTTGCAAATTGTTCCCAAGAATGAGGAGTGGGGCGAGTCTGGAGACGTACTTGTACACTCAGATCTTGCTGGTTGATTGCAAATCCTAGCAGATGGCTGAGAAAACCAGTCTGTGCCTTCGTCTGCCCGGGGACTTCCCCTAAGCTTCCCCAGTAACCTCAGCAATCACCACACTGCAGAGCAGCTAGTGAGTGACCTTAGAAAGTGATCAAACATTTGCATATTACTGCAAACATAAAAAATAATAATAAAAATCTGTGGGACGTGTGATGGTGTGGTGTCTCTCTTATCAACAGGCTCCACAAAAGCTCCTTCTTTTGTTTATAAGGAACTACAGACCAGAGATGTCTGGTTCTGCAGACAGGAAGGGTGAGGGGGGGAAAACACCCCCACTTGTTTTCTGCTTTGAGCAAAAACATTTCTCTGAACCAAAGAAGGTAGCGAAGCCACTTGGCAAACAGGCTCGTGTTAAGTACCTTGGCTGGAAATGCTTATACGTGTTCCTGTGCCGCAGGCAGCCCTCTGCAGCATGACAGCGCTCGGCTCCCTGCGTGCTGAGGGGAAGGACTTGCCACCCCATGTAGCCAGCCCCCTCGCAGCCCACCATACCACATGTTTGAGCTCACCCATGGGTTGTAGCCTCTGTCTGTGAGGAAGGACACTGTTTCTGACCGCCTGTGTCTCCTGTTGCTTGTCTCCCTGACTGTACCGAGCACAGCCCCTCAGGGGGGTCACCACCACCAGCCAGGGTAGGAGAGCTTCACCTCTAGGAAGTGAGTTAGCTGAACTGCAGGTTGGGATACGGGTATGGTCTGTGGTGGTCTGGGCTTCTTCTGTGGCTTGCTATCAAGGTAGGAAAGGACAGGGGGCAATTAAAAGCCTGAGGTGCTGTCAAAAAGCATGACGGAGTTGTGGGGAGTACCTGGGCACCACGGCAAAATCAGGCTCCAAAATTGTGAAGCCCAGGACAAAGCATGGCTTTGACAGTGCAGAAGACCCTAATGTAGAGACCCAAATGGCCATCGACCTTTTAGAGGTGAGTCCTCTTTTGTATCACAGTCTGGAAAGTGAACAAGATGCACAGAGAAGGACAGGCACATGTGGAGAAGCACAACCCTTTTGCTTCCTGCTGTACCCCGGCATTGAACATCACCATCTCCAACCATGATGCCGTACGTGAAGGCTGTATGCAGCCTCCTGGTCCTGTAGGAACGCACACTTACAGCTGTAGATTATTTCTTTGCCCTTGGCTACCTTGGCTTGGACCCCAGCGGGGCTCCCTGTGGCTTCTGGAGGATTTATGCCTCTTATGATACATAAATAGAGGCCTGCCCTCCACCCAGCCTTCCCCAGGCAGCAGTAACGTGATGTTTCCTCTGTGGCCTGTGCTGCCAGACCCCAGGGTTGGCCAGAAAAAAAAACAAAGAAGCCCTGTGACAGAGATGCCCTTGGGAGAAGAGGGCTGAAGGGGGTAAAACAAAGAGGATGAAGGCCGTGGTGCCAGCAGAGACCGTGCTGTAGGAAGTGTTCTGGTGTGCACAGACCATGGGGCAGAAGCATCCCTAGCAGAGCTGGGACAGCAGGGCACGACGTCCTGGCTGCTGTCACTTGGCTGGGGCTGCAGCACATCTGAGTTCCTGACTCAGCGGGAATTGACCCAAACCCCAGCCAGGGAGGAAAACAAATTTTCTGCCTTCGAGTTACATCCTGTCCCCAGCTCCGGTGAGTGCCCTTCTTTTAAAGGCCCTGGTCCAGGGCTTTGGCTAGGACACTGAGTGATTTCTGATCTGGTGTTGTGTTTTGTTTGGCCAGGTGGCATCTCGTTAGCATTTCAACAAATCCCTCTGGCAACAGTTGATGTGGAGATTTTGTAGATCAGCAAGATGATACCCAGCTCATCAGAAAAACTGAAGAAGCTTTGGCTTTTGCACTTGCAGGGACATTCAGTCTGAATTTGGAGGAGCTCATGAGGGTGAGAAGGCCTCTTGGGTCCCAGCCAGAAAAACAGGTCTGCTGGAAGGGGGACTGGGCCTTGCTGCACAAGAGTTATGACTTATTATAAACTGATGCTTTAAAATACTGAATTTCTGTGAAGACTAAGCATGAATCACTGAGGTTCTAGATATTAAGTAATCTTGAGATTAGAGGTTTTATAATAGCCATTGAGTAAAACAAAACTACTCGCAGCATGAAAATATTGAAAGGTGATGCAAATTAAAGTAAAATTGTCTGTTACATTCACTTTGCTGGGATATAATTGTATAATCAGTTTTCTAAGCTGGAACATTGCCATTAAAAATATGCTATGGAAAAGCCAGATGCCATTAACTATTACTTAGTTGATTAAATTGCCTCTTTTCACCACTTTGTGAGATAACCACATCTGCTATTAACAGAGCACGGCTGACTGTGGGCCCAGCATGTAGTGGGATGCTTGCATGGGGTGGGATGCCAGCTGTGGGCAACTGCTTGAGTTTGTGGTGGGTTTGCAGCAGAGAAACTGTGCCTTTGGGGAGGCTGTTTTTCCTGGTAGCTCAATTAAACACTGTGCTGAGATATGGTCAGTGAGTCACTTTCACTGTTTCTTAGTGGCTGGGCCTTGGTTTCTGCTTTTGCTGCTTCCAGGACAAAATATCAATAGAAAGGCTTTTATGTGATACTTTGTGTTATTGTTTATAAATTCATTTGTGAAGAAGGAAAAGGCAGTCTCCAAATAAAAGAATATTTTGGCGGATTTCCATCTGCAGCGGAAATTTAGAACTTCTGAGCCCTCATTTCCTTTGGAAATACAAATCAGAGTGTGTTGCCCTGAACACATTTACAGTGTCACAGAATATAAGCCTAAGACATCTCTTTGCGTCCGACTGATAGCTGCAGGAAAGTAGCCATATGTCTTAGCTGGTGTTTCATGGGTACAGCAATAGTAGCAAGTATAAAGGATGGTAGAGTGGACCCAGTAGAAAAACAGTCTACACATATTCTTGTGAAAGCAAATTTCTAAAAACCTTCAAATATTCAGTTTTACTTCTCATTTTAGCTGTAGGGTATCAGACATGGTCTTCAATACCTCTGCTTTTTATATTTTTTCAGATCTTTTTTTTTTTTTTTTTTTTTTTTTTAAATTTAAAAGCCAAATATCTAGGTGACCAGGTTATTTAAGGTAAGAGATGAACAAAAGGCTCTCAGGAGACTACATGTAGCTGAACTCAAGTATGTGCTGTGCTGAATTTAGGCCACAAATGTTTAATTTCTAGATTTTTTTTTTTTTTTAATATTTGGCTAGACAACGTCTTCCAGCATCCCATATAAAGTCACAGTAGTAGCAGAACAAGAATCTGTCTTTCCAGCTTCCTCTCCAGGCCAGTAGCACATTTGCTCATCCCCTGTCAGTCCCATGCACTGTATGAACATAGTAAGGCCATCTTGTTCTACGGGTCCATCCTATTTAGCCACCACCCTTGTTCTTGAGTGATCCTGCCCAGATAAATGCCAGCAGGTAGGGACTGTACACTAACAGATTCAGGAAGATGCCTGCTCGTATGATTATCTGTGCCATGAAGTGTCTCTTTTTGACATGTCTTCTTCATTTTCCCTCATGCCTGTTGGTTCATTTCTCTCTGACAGAAGGCATCCCATGGAACAGAAAGACCATGCTGGCTTATTGTTAATAGAGAAACTGATGAAAGTTGGAATGCTTGGTGTTGTGACTTGAATTTTGTTTTGAGTATGTGTGTTTTTTTAAATAAAGTAGTGAAATCCAGAAAGATTATAATAACATAAAAACAATAAATCCTGATTACCTTCAAAAGGGAGATGTTGCTTCTTCACTTAAATAGTGAAATGTCAGCAAGAGTATCCCTTTCCTTGCAAGGCACCCCACAGCCAGGCCTGTCCAGTCTCACATGTTCAGTTTGGGACCCCTCTGAGCTGCCCAGCTCCTACACCTCTGCCTCACCTCCTGCGCCCCAGGTCAGCAGAGCCATGAACAGCTGCATGGCTGCTCTGGACAAGTAAGGCCAGGGAGTGAAATGCACAGAGTGGGGAAGAAAGTGTCCTTGCACACGGTGAAGCCCTGCTTTATGGCATAGCCAGCAGAGTGATTTCCTGTGGTAGGAAATACATCTCTGGAGGGGAAGCCATGCAGAAGCACTGGGTTCCTGGTAACACCCCTGGTAACACCTCTGCTCCAAACCTTTGCTCTCATTCACGTCAGCGAGCCACCCGAGAGGATACAGCGACCAGCCTCGAGAACAGCACGGCATCCACTCCAGGGAAGGGTTACAAGGAAAGCCAGGCACTGTAGGACTCTATGCATGTGGGCTTTGGAGAGGAATACCCCATACCTTCATTGAAATGGCTGCACTCAACTGGCATCTTGCATTGGAAAACTCTGTGTAAGTACCATGAAACACAGAATAATACTGACACTCAGGAATTTTATACCCCTCTTGTCTCTGTAGAGATTTGTTTTCTCTACCAAGTTGGCATTTAACTCACACCTGCCCAGCCAGCTCCATTTAGTGTCCACAGCAGAGATTTTTATGTACATAGATTTTATTTTCTTTGCAGTTTCTGTTCTCCTCACTGTTGGCTGCACTCATTCCCACATACCCAGTCCCAGGCTGCTCATTGCTCAGCCTCTCTCATCCCCTTTCCACTACTCCCTGTAACTGTTATATGGGCTAGAAGGCTAAAGATTATAAATCTCAGCAATGTGAATTCCAAAGCCATAAGCTTTAATGGTTTTCACTGCAGTGTTCTCTCTCCCATCCATCTACCATGGCCATTTTTGCCAGGTTTCCTCTCCCCTCCTGCTGCAGAGACTTTCAAAAATGAGGTGAACTGACTTCAAGTGAAGCTCTGGGTGTTGCATGATTACCAAAAAATATAAAAGAGAATATATGGAGAGAATTGGCCCTACACTCCCCTGTGCATGCTATAGGAAAGCTCCTTGCACCCACCTCAGTGCTCCCAAGGCAGGCCAGGCTAACAAACCTGTTTGAACAGAGGTATTTTAAGACATTGGCTGCATACCAATTACTGCAGAGACCTATTCATTTTGCAGTACACTCTCTGCTGCTATGTAGGAGTAATCAAAGAAAACTAAAAGCAAAGCAGAGATAGCAATCTATTCTGGCGTGTGTATTAGAAGATGAAAGAGCTTTGTTATTAATGCCCCAATAACAATCTTTGCATTCCCATCCCTGCACCAGCTGCATGGAAAATATGCTGGCAACTAGCGGCACTTCCCAGACTTCTTCACTGACTTTCTGCAAATGAAGACCATGTCTGGGGGACTGTCCCAGGCCAAATCCATCAGAGTAAGGATAACTGAAGAGAAGCACAAGAAGCACTGCTTTTGCCCAGTTCTTGACAAAAGTGAGAAAGATGCTCAGCACCTTAACCTCTGCCATGTACAGGTGGGAAGGTAGATGGCTCGTAGCACAAAAACATGATTGCAGAGATGCTGCCAAATTTCCAGGCATAAACAAGAGCTAAAAAGGAGTCTGTTCGGCAATGCCTTATCTTTTCCTGGAATTCTGCAAATTTTAAAGCAGTATCAGAGTCTGTCCTTTGTAAGCCAAGGGTCAGCTTTTCCTCCAAAACAGGTAGCTGGCTGTGAAAAACTCCAGTGCGTTCCACCTGGTCCCGTACAGCCTGGCCCCGCAGATCTTGGACCCTCTTTGTGTATGTTTGTGGCTGCAGTTCCCCCCAGCAGGCACAGCTCTTTACAGTCTGCCCCACAGCTCTGGACCATTCTGGTTCAACTAATTAGCCAGGGCAAAGAAGTCTTCATGGTAAATCACAGTAAATAGTGATTCATTGTGGTTTAGATCTATGATTTTTCAGAGCTTATAGATTTGAATCTTAGAAACAAAAGGCTAGAAGAGAAAACAAAATTGGCAGCAGGATTCCTTCTGAACCACTTCAAAATCTCTATCCTCCAATGCCTCAGCTCTGAGATCCAAAAATCCAGGTTTCACTGAGTTGTTCTGGCTCTGCATGTTTCCTCTGGAATCTTCCACCCACAAGGAAGCCCTGGGTTTTGCTCTGGATCTACTGCTAAGCTGCTGCTGGAGATCCCTGAGGGCAAATGTCTTGGGTACTGGGCACAAGCTCCCTCCTCCTGTTCATACATGCTCTGCTCTGTGAGTGGCCTTGCTGCATCCAAATCAATTCCTTGCCTTACTTGAAACCACCCGACCAAGACCATTATTTCTCAAGCTATCTCCTACCTAGGCTGAACTGTTTAATTCACTTTCTTCCTTCACGTTCAGGTGGAGAGGCAATAATATACAATCCATAACAGATGTCCCAAACCATTTGCTGTGTGTTGTCACAACATCTCAGGACCCCTAGGGTATTACCAGCTTTCTTCAGGGACCAAACGTGTTCAAAACTATCTCGTCTGATCCAGTTATCTAATGTCAGAACAGAGGACAGGAGCTTGGAAAGAGGCTTGCTACCATGGAGGAGCAAGCAGTGAGAGTGAAGAACCAAGATTAAATGCCCTGTCCTTCTGGGTACACAAGACTCTGTGCTGGAATGAGCATTTCAGTCAGTCCAAACACCAACCCTTCTGCCTAATGAGAAACAGAGAGTACCTTGGAAATAAGCCATAAGCATCTGTGGGGAGATGTGGCCACGTATCATAGTCTCCACACCCAAATTTGAGGTTTTGATCCTAATGTATTTTTTCTTTCTTTCTTTCTTTCTTTCTTTCTTTCTTTCTTTCTTTCTTTCTTTCTTTCTTTCTTTCTTTCTTTCTCTCTTTCTTTCTCTCTTTCTTTCTCTCTTTCTTTCTTTTCTTTTCTTTTCTTTTCTTTTCTTTTCTTTTCTTTTCTTTTCTTTTCTTTTCTTTTCTTTTCTTTTCTTT
>CM021765.1:151834273-152091502 GCA_011076525.1 Nettapus auritus
TCCTTCCTTCCTTCCTTCCTTCCTTCCTTCCTTCCTTCCTTCCTTCCCTCTCACATTCCCTCCATGCAACTTTGCCAGTGCTGTTCTGACTTTGTTCTCCCAAAGCAGCCCACGTCCGGCACTCCCTGGAGAGCAAACCCCGAGGGAGGCCAGCTCAGCCTGGCGAGCTGGGGCTGGGGGAGCGGGGGGCCGGGAGGGAGCCGTGGCCGCGCCTGCAGCACCATGGAGAGAGGAGCGCGTCCACGTCCTGCCGGGCAGGGAGCAGCGAGCAGGGAGCAAGGAGCAGGCAGCCAAGCACGAAGCTCCAGCCCCAGCCCTCACTCAGCCTTCCACCCCGTATCCCCAGCCAAGCAAGGCTGCTCTGGGTACAGGGGCTGTGATAGTAGCTGCCGTGTTTCAGCTTCCTTCCACCCCTTGGATGTGTTGGAGCGGCAGCATCGTGAAATGGTAGCCCTGCATCTGCCTGCCTACGTGACCCAGAAGGCCTGGGCATCATCCTTTTGGTACAGGCTGCCATCAGCACAGCACTGCTTGCACCACTTGGCCCCGCTAAAACAAGCACTGGCAAGACCAAGAGACGTCAGCAGAAGATCTGAGGCTCACACAAGCAGAGATTGAAGGAAGCACGTTTCTTCTGCTTCGTGGTACACCTGCCTGAACGCATGGCACGGGAAGCCAGAGAGCACAGAGGAGTCATGAAATAGTGCCGTAGGCTAGCGTGACAAATGCTGAACTAATTATTTGGAGAAACCCGGTAGCTGCCCCAGCTGACCAGGGAAGGCGTACAGGAAAGGGGACAAATATGAAGAATTCTGGGATTGTAGTAACTCAGGATGATAAGCACGAGAGGAAGGAGAAGAGAGGTGACTACTGCCCATGGAGCACTGAAGACCTAGTAGGAGACAGGGTGGATGGAAACTCTGCCATAAAATTTGTATCTTACTGATGTCCATGACAGCTCTGGCTCCAATGGAGTTAGTGGCCTTAGTTCCCAGGCTCTCCCAAGGTACCCTGTGGGTCTTATTTACTGATAAGGACTGAGAAGTTAATCAGAGGTTAGTGGTTTCGTTAAACACAATTCTCTCCGTTAGCTTTAATTCATGGCATTTATTAACTGCATGAGTTTGTGCCTATGAGTGATGGTCGCTTGGTTTTGATTGTATAATTTCCAGAAGTATATATGGTGCACTGATAATTGTAATCAAGTTAACTGTGGAGACAATGTTTCCAGTTAATATTCAGCTTGAGGCTTGCTATATTTGTGTCAGATCTGATGAATGACTTTGTTGCACACTTCTCCCAAAGCAGTTGATTTAATAAAAGACCTTGCCTCTTCCTACAAACATCACTGTAAATGACTGTAGCTACAGCATATTACTGTTTGTGCTACAGTAAATACTCCATACTCCTCCAGGATCTGTCATCCTAATGTTTCAGTCACTGCAGCTGATTACCCCGGCTGTACACGTACAAGTACATCCAGCAACAGCCCAGCTAGCTGGGGTACTCTTAGTGGTGTGGCTGTACTAACTCAGGCTTCAAGAAACAAGAAGCCCTCAAGGTTTGTGGATGGGCTGGGTTGTACAAGCTGAGATCTTTTTGCCTTGACTATGCTCCTATCAGCACAACTAGTCCTTTAGCTGAAAGCCAGTTCTGGAATATACCTGCACACTGCCAAGGACAGCAGGGTAGTACTGCTCCAAGAAAGACCTTCGGAGTCTGCTTTGTTGTTGTTCTTTGTTTACTGTGATTTAGGTAGGGGAAAAATCTTAAAACTTCATAGAGGTTGAATAGAAGCCTTTACTGCAAAAGACCCTGAAAAGTGCAATCAAAACTTTGTTGATCAAATGAATCTGTGTTGGAGTAGAAGAGACCTATACTATTTACTACATTATTTATTTATTTATTTATTTATTTTTGGTGAGGCAGTAGGGTAGCCTAAAGATGGGGGTAGGAGTGGAGAAGGAGCTTGTGTAACAAAGTTATCTTTGGCTGTGGGACAAATTGCAAGTAGATTCCATAAAATCATAAATGTGCAGTACAAAAAAAAATTATTTTGCCAGCCCTCCCTGAAGTCACTAAGTCAATAATGATACATTGAGGGTCTGAGTACAGATGGTACTTCATTACTTCTTCAGTACAAGCATTTTATTGTTTTACAATGTAGGACAAAGTGAGAGTGCAAAGCTCTTTCCCTGTTGAACTCCTGTTTTCCTTGGATTACCAGAAGTTTATGTTTAGCAGGTTTTCCAAACAAAATACCTCACTTTTTCCCAGTAGTGTTTATGCTACGTGTAACACTACCCTTTGCTACTGCCTGTGCTGGCAAGTTAAAATTAGACTTCCTAAATGTCAGTTCATCTACTTGCTACCCTCCTATTTCAACAAGAGCATGCTACTTTAATTTGTTGTGAATTTCTTGTCTATATTACCCAAAGGAGCAAATAAGCAAAGTCTTACTCAGATGGTTAAGTATATATTTAAAGGGTATACACATACTGATGTGTAGTTTGTTTATTCATGTTTCAGTCTGCCAGTGATCAAAATAATAGCAACCATACAAAGTACAAGTGGCAAATGGAGTACAGCTGATAATTCTGAAAGCAGCTTTTGTATGAATTATAATAGCAATAACGGAAGTTTCTAGTTACTGAAGTACTTTATATTGCTTTAAACAAATTTGACAATGTATGCCTGAAAAGAATCATCACTGCTTTTTTTTTTTTTTTTTCCTTTAACTCTCAGTAAAAATAATGTGTGAATTGTTATTTGCAAAGGGGTAATATTTACATTTAAAGCAAAGGAGGTTTGAGTTTCTATGCCTTTTAGTTCATGATGACCAGCATTCTTTAAATGACGTACAAGTATTCTTAGGCATATGTGTAATTTGTGATGTTGTGGAGCAGGGCATAGTAAAATGTGTACAGAATTGGTGCCGAGTTTTATGTCAAAATCCTCTGTACATGTCGGAGTTGATCCGTGCACCCTAGCATGCCATGTGATGTGGCAGGGGGTGAGAGGCAAGAGAAGGCATGTAACACCCCACATTTCCATGTTTCTGTGTGTGTGTGGGGGGGGTGTGTGTGTGTGTGCATGACCCTGTTCATGTATTATGGCAACAACCATGGAACAATACATTTTGTACCTCATTCACCCACTGATGGCTTGCCTTTATAATCAAGCATCTTGGTGGTCTCATAAGAGCTTTGTACGACTGGTTCTGTCTTGGATGGATTTCTGTTCTGTTTCCCTAAAATACCAGTGCCTTAACCCATTTTTTCCTACCCTAGCCTGAATTTATCATGCTTTTGTGCTGACCACATCCAGAAAATTGCAGTCCCTCTCCCCTTGCCCTCAGATGTGGTTACGCACAGTTTCACTGTAAACACTACTTTCCCTGCTGCCTCAAGGCTTAACAACAAATAGAAAACAAGAAGTTTACAAAAAATAAAGTTAAAATATTAGCCTGTGATACAGCAAGCACATACACATGCACTTAATTTCCAGCATGAATATTTGTGTGGTATTCGCAGATGAAGTGCTTTGCTATCGAGTTTCCTTGCATATGAAAAAGAGCACTGACAGCTATCACAGATTACTATATTTCCTCCTCTCCCCCCCTCCCATACAAGCAAACAGCATACTTATTTTGCATGGAAGTTAGAGCTGGAGGACAGTTTGGTCCATCTCTCTGCTAACAGTGGTTTGTTACAGATAGTGTATTTACTGGAACTTTGTCCAGTACGCTTATCTCACATTACCAACCGCACAGTAGAGCTTACTGTCTTTCCTGAAATACATATCACTTCTACAAAGTTGTTTCTGATATTCTGCCTGCACTATCCCTTACTTATATTCATAACAATGCTTTAATCACAGTCGCTTGCAGAAGCCGAAATAATCTTTCTCTCCTCGGGCTCCCACCTTGCAATGCATGTAACTCTCCATACGTTCCAGTTAAATTACACCTACCTTCTACTTTGAAGATAGTCAGGTGAGGTCTGCAGTGAAAAGCACCCAGTGCGTTGCCTGCACAGTTCATCCAAAGGCCCTGGAAAACCCAGGTTGCAGTGATAACAGATGATGCTCGGCTAGTGACTTTCCACTCATTCGATGCAGTAGCAGCAATCGCGGCTGCTAGCCCACAAAAACAAAATATAAAAGCTATAATCTGTATTCCTAGCATGTTTCTCTGCAACCCAGGGACTTAGTAATGCCACTGTGTGGAGAGGAAAGTACTTCAGTCATGTGAGTAAGCAAAAAGACATAACATAAGCAAATTATACTTGAACAAGTTCGGTAACACTTGCTACAGAAAGTTAATGTGGCTGAAAGAAATTGTTGTGCTTGAGTGATTTAAGAAAGGCCTTAGGCATTACAAATGTTTAGAAAGAAAGACAAGGTGCAACTTTATGGGAGCTAATTACTAGCACTTACTTAGTAATTTCTAATTGTAAAAAAAATAATTAAAATGTTTTCATACTTTTTTCAATTATGGTTTTCCAGTTAATGCTTAATTTTTAGTTAATTGGAAACCTACAAACATCGCATCTAGCAAAAAAAGTTCAGAGTCCAAACTGTACAGTGCTATTTAACAGATTACCATAACATTTAAAGATCACACAACACTTAAAAAATGCATTTTTTAAAAGGCTGTGAAATCAATTCAGCCATAACTAGCCGTCATACGAGCAGCTGTAAGACAGTAACGTCTTGGAGGCAGTATCTGTGAATGCGATTGTGGAATAATGAATCTAGAGCAAGAACAGAAATAGCAAGTGGTCCCTTTGCTGCAGTAGTGAGGAGTTAAGTAGCCTCCATCAAGTTTTCCCATCTGGTCTTCAAAGAAAATGTACTTCTTCTTATGGTATGTCTGCCCCGCTTGGTGAACATAGTGCAGGAACATCTGTCCTGTCACTGACTGAGCTCCTGCAACCTCATGCCATGAAGAAACCTCAAAGAATATCACAGATTTAATAATGTGTCATCCTTACAGTAGTAGGCAGTTATTCTTAGCAGAGCTATTCAGCTTGGGTGCAGCACCACACTGAAGTAGCTATTCTAATTCCAGTTCCTGAATAAATTCAACTGACTAGTGTGGGCTCTGCACATGGTTTCACAGACATATGTGGTCTTCAGACTTCTGAGATGCCTACTTCCAGCTTTATTCTTGGCTATCTTCATGCTCTGGCCTTTCTTGGCCTCCTTTAAGAAACATATATCTCCTCTCTTTGGTCTTACATTATGCCATTTGATGACGTGCAATCACCCAGGGTATCGAGTATGCACCACCACTTTTTACAGTGACAACAGTCTGTTTTTTTTTTTTTTTTGTTTGTTTGTTTGTTTGTTTGTTTGTTTTCTCCTTAGATGCTTCTCACATTGCTTTTTCCTTCTGCAACTATGATAAACACCACACCAGACTTTGGCACCTGACCTTTTCTGTAGACTTCCCAAATCTCAAGCAAAGGTCACCAAGGATGCTAAAACATTGATATTCTATGTCAAGACCAAGAGGAGTTCTAAAAAGACCCTTGTGTTGTACCATTGCTTGATACTTCCACTTTATTTATTCTTCCCCAAAGTACCATTACACAGACCAGAGAATTGCACTATGAGAAGGAATTTCTTTTCAGAGTAGTAAACCCACATCCCACACACCAGGTGCAAACAGAAAGATTTCTATTAACATGGCCAGCGTCAGAGACATGGGAAGTGGTTTTGCAAGACAGTGACACTACACTACAGCAGGTAATTTTAATGATGAGGACTATATTACACAGACAGCTATCATTTTCCCTTTGCTGTCAAATAATTCAGTGGCATATTTGTCTTATGGCAAGGGTTAACCTTCATAAAATCTTTCGTATGTCTTTTCGTTAACTTCGAAAAGGTATCAAGGAGAGCACAGAAATGGGTCATATATATTTTCAATATTTGCCCCATATATTCGATATTTGAAGTAGATTCCTGAGAGTTAACATTACTTTATATTCAACCTCTGCCTTCCTTGTTTATTTATTTATTTATTTGCTTTGCAAGCTAGCAAAGGGGCTATACATTTCTGTTTCTAGAAGATGGTAATGCAAACTCGTAAGTAATTTCCCCTTCTCACCCTTAGTTGATCCTATACCAAGGCCCTACCCAGTGCATTCAGTCAGGAGCATCGTGCTCATGGGGCACTAAAAGTGACTTACTTTATCATAGAATCCTAGAATTATAGAATAGTGGAAAGTACCAAGCACCACTTTAACTGCAGACGATGTTTTTTAGGGCTTGAGGAGGACTTAGTGGTTTCTTGGCCTTTATCCCAATTCTAGTGGATGGCTTTGTGGAGTTCATGGTTAGAAGCACTTCACTGTGCATTGTTTCTGGGCAGTTACTGTGTAAGTGATGAATAAATTAAACAGATACTTAGGTGGTAAGAAAGAAGTAAGCAGTCCTGTTTACAACCCTCATTTCTTCTATAAACTGTCAGGAAGTAAGTTAATCAGTCATTTAAGAAGTTCAAGGCAAAGTTGAAAGTTAACCTGTTAATGGTGTTTTCCATTACATCAAAAACTTCTTTTCTTTGTTACTGAACACACAGAAGTTGGAAAACAGTTGATAGCTTAGTGAGTATTTAAATATAAAGCTGGGAATGGGAAAGCATTGCTATAGGCCTTTCTTGAACCATTTTTCCAAAACTCCACAAAAGACACTGCCTGATCATGTGATGTATCACCAGCTCTGTTGTATGAGTACCGTGTGATACAGACTTTACTACGGATAGTTCCTTTTGAAACCAGTCCAATCCCAGTTTTTAAATACAGCTTACACCTTTGCAGCTGGGCAAAGATGTTATTAATACTGGTAAGCTATATCATGCATCTTATGATTTTTACTTCAGCCTATGTTAGCTGTTGTAACCTGCTTGCTGAATGAGTAAGTCGGCTGATATAGATCTGTCTGCTGACAATATATGGTTTCCTCATGAAGATGTACACTCTTTGCTAAACTGAATTAGTAGTGGGGATAGCTATGGTAAAATAAAAAATTAAAATTAAAATTAAAAAAAAAAAAAAAAAAAAAAAAAAAGAAGAAGAAGAAGAAAAAAAAAGAAGTATATGCAATCCAGATGTCTTCTTGATAATTGATTCTGGGCTCTGTGGAGGGAATTATGAGAGGACTAAACAACCATGCAGAAGTTGGACAAGCAGTAAAACAAGAATTTACAGGGACAGCATAAGTGACTCAAGACTTGTGGGGAAGCTGAAAAAGTAAAAGCAGCGTATAAAGTGGTGAAGAAATCAAAAAGCCTGGAGGCATCAGTACATAATGTAGGCAATGGCTAAGTTCTATGGAAATATGTCTGGGATAATAACACAAACACAAAACAGGTTCCTGAGAACTGGCAGCAAAGTAAGAGATGGTGTTGAAAGTAGGAAGGGTGCGTTCCAGTTGAGCGCCCAGTCCCACTGTTTCTTCCAGATGGATGAACCCTAGAAAATCTAAGTAAACAAGGCAGATGGCAGAGGATGAATGGGCACAAAATACAGAGGAGATTCAAGGAGCAATGAAATCACTGGAAATGGGAAAGTTGAGGGAGTAGACAATTATACAGCTTGCTATAGCAAAAGGACAACATCTACTTACAGCAGTATGAAATAGTTGCAGTTTGAGATGTTCGCTGCTCACCTTATTATTCACAAAGTGCTGGGTGACGTACACAGCTAGAGAAGGTAATCTCAGAGCCTTATGCTCATTCCAAATCTATTGTTTTTATTGAGCGTTGCAGACAAAAATCAATAATATATGAATACAGGCTGAACAGTGAGTGGATAGAGAACAGCCCTGAGAAAAAGGACCTGGGGCTGTTGGTTAATGGGAAGCTGAACATAAGCTGGCAATGTGTGCTTGCAGCCCAGAAATCCAACTGTATCCTGGGCTGCATCAAAAAAAAATGTAGGTGGAAGGGGGCAAATCTCCCCCTCTACTTTGCTCATGAGAGACCCCACCTGGAGCACTGTGTTCAGCTCTGGGCGCCCCGGCACAAGGACATGGACATATTAGAATGAGCACAGAGGAGGGCCACAAGGATGATCAGAGGGCTGGAACATCTCTCCTACAAAGACAGGCTCAGGGAGTTGGGATTGTTTAGCCTAGAGAAGAGAAGGCTCCAGGGAGACCTTATGGTGGCCTTCCAGTACCTAAAGGGGGCCTACAGAAAAGCTGGGGAAGGACTCTTTGTCAGGGAATCTAGTGACAGCTAGGACAACAGGTTAAGAATATTAAATTAAAAATGTGTAGGTTTGGAATATATATAAGGAAGAAATTCTTTACTCAGAGGGTGGTGAGGCACTGGCAGAAGTTGCCCAGAGCAGTGGTGGATGCCCCATCCCTGGAGGTGTTCAAGGCCAGGCTGGATGGGGCTTTGGGCAACTTGATCTAGTGAGAGGTGTCCCTGCCCATAGCATGGGGTTGGAACTGGGCGGTCTTTAAGGTCCCTTCCAACCCAAACCATTCTATGATTACAGTATAATACTATTATTCATTCATACAGTACAGAAAGAGAAACCTCATATACTCATCACAGGGGTAATTGTTTTGAGAATCACTATATAGGTAGAGCAGGTAACCCAGTGCAGGATTTAAACTAACTTTAAACAAACTAGGTATATATGTGTATAAGAATATCCACGAATATGCATATCTGTAAATGTACATATTCAATATCCATATAGATAGAAACTATGCTTTATTACATTTTTAAGCATTTCATAGTTAATAGGCAAGCTACCTAGTCATGTACATTACTTACATTATTACTTTTTGAATATTTGAAAAGAATGGGTGGGATTTCAAACAAATGGTTTGAATTAGTGTTTGGTGGAAGAATAAAAATACACAGGATTAACCTTTTTCTTTTTTTTTTTTTTTTTTTCATCATGTTCCTTACCTGGACATTAATGATAATAGATGAGTTGGGCTGCTGAGACGACTGTTGGTCGATCTTGCATTAGGCTCTTTGGTTTATGCTGTTGACACTGAACATTAGCAAACATATTTGGATTAATGATATTTGCTATCTTTATGTATACTGTTATTGTTGGCATACTCTGTCTAGACTTGCAGTGAGTGGCAGAAAGTCAAAATGGCTGTTGCATCTATATAAAACTACAAAATGCAAAACACTGAAATGCAGCAAATTAGAAATTGTAGGACAAGTCATAAATTTGATCAGTGCTTTGAGCCAGGATGTGATTAAAAGCAACTGTGCTTTGTTGAGAACTTCTGATGAAGAGAACACTGATGAAATGATGGGCTTGAGGAAGACATTGTGTTTTTCATAGAGTGAACTCATCAAATGAAGCTATTAGACTATTAGCACTGTTAGAACTGGTCTGTGCTACAGTTATGTCGATGGCATTACTGAAATCAGTAGGATTAGACATAAACAAGCATCAGGGTGCTGTGGACCAAAGTGTTCAATGTTTCAGGAGATGGCTGATATGAAGTGAAATGACTGGAACACCAATGAAGAAGGAAGGAGACTAAGAAACAGAGAAATAGGTTAGTAACAGAAATGTTGCTTCAGATGAACATAAACTCTGAAGAGAAATATCTCAATGCTGAAATAATAATAATAATAAAAAAATTAGTTTGCAGTCCAAATGAACTCAACCTCAAGAAAACCCCTATGAGGGCCCCTGCTGGAGGTTTGGCTGCTGAGGCTTGGGTCAGCTCATGAGCACTGCAGTCATGTGCCCACTGCAGCTGTGGAGAGGCTTCCAGCTTCCAACCAGCATTGTGCTGTGGGAAGGCCACAGGCAGGGTCCATCCCCTCCCTGTGGGATGTGCTTTTAAGCTGAGGCTCTGGGGCTTTGGCCCTGCTTGAACTACTGCTCCCGCTGCCTCACAGCCCAGCCCGCACTGGGCCATGGGCCGCTGATCTGGACCTGGACCCTGTCCCTGGCCTGCTGGCACCATTTCCCAGCTTGACCTCGGACCTGCCCCATCCCCAGGGACCTGCCCACCGATCACTGGACTGTGTCTGACCCAGGTCACTGTCACCATGGACTATGGCTCCCCAGGCTGCCCCGGATCCAAGCTGGGGAGGTGGGACGGGCCCTGGCTGCTGGGCCCTTCCCTGCCTCCTCCCCACCCTGGGGAGCCTTGTCCTCAGAAGCCGTTATCTAAATGTCTGTGCATTAGCGGCTGAAATTACAGTAAAACCGACTAATCAGTAATCCTAACTATATATAGTTCACGATATCTGATCACGTTAGTAGTTATGAATGAGTACATTTAAAAGCATATGCAAATAATCGTTCCTTCCCGAGTGCTGTGTCACGTTATTGAGTACGGGCACAGAGCAGGAAAAAAAATAAAAGCATAATGATAAGAATATACCTGAAATAGGACTGTAAATTTTTAAGATAAGTTTCAACCATGTGAATTCACCAATTATATCAAAAATTGCATAAGATAGTTTGGCATAAAGTAATGATATGAAAATTAATGCTGCAAATAAGTTAATGAATGACTTTCTTAATGCTATGTTTTGCAGGTCAGAAAACATTTTAATGCCTTCACAATATTCCACCTGATAATACAGCTTTTTAAAATTACAACACTTAACCAGATTGTGAAATTTTCTTTCTCCACATCTCCTCTTCAGCCTGTATCATAAGGAACAGTGCAAACCCCTCTCTTCCCCCCTGCCAGCCTGCCATGGTACCAGCCCTCTGGGATGCTATCACTTCACATGGAATTTAGGGATGAAGGAAAAAAGGGTTGTTGCTTTCCTGCAATGATTCCCCTTCCCACCTCCTTCAAGGGGGTGCTTCCACCCAGGCCACTTCCCATTCTGGCGTGGCAGGGAACCAGCCTTTCCACTGAATTACCACGTTTGTTGGGCACCTGCCAGTGTGCAGCTCTGTTGACTTTTGCAATGCTGCTAGTCATTCTTTCCCTGAAGGCAGTAGAAACATATCTGCTCATAAGCACAGATATGTACTCCTTTTGACTTAAATAACTGAGATACTGAGCATGATAGGCAAGTTCACTTGAGCAACACCAAACTCTCTTGCTCACATAAAGCCCTTTACTACCACTTTGACAACAAAGGCTAGGTGATTTCCACTAAAACTGATGCACAAAACACAAAACTATGTATATACATTCAGGCATCAATTCCTGAGACTATCTCATAAGATTCTGAAAGAATAATTTGATAGTTAAGCACTTCTGTATTATTGAGAAATTATCTTCAATACCGCTATTAGCATTTGGCTTGTCACTGCTGAAATCCCAGATCCATGTCACACAAATAAATACCTCTTCATCTCTTGAACCAAGGCTTAACACTAGGATTTTGGCATGTTCTTTTTGCAAAACAGCCCAATATTGTTTCTGGGAGCAGCCCTAAGTGGTCTATTTTTGCTCCAGCCCTGTTTGCCTCAGATCATTTCCTTTACAGAAGGAAAGGACACTTGGGGTTGTATGTTTTACTCTACCATATTGAATCGTAGCAGTATTGCTAACCTTGCTGGAAAGCCCAAACCTAGTGCTTCACACAATTGAATTAGCTTTAAGGTCTGGCCAGTCACCACTCCTCCTTTCAAAGAAAAGCCTATTGCAATGCGCAAGAAATCTTCCACCTCTTCACTTTTCAGGTAGCAATGCATTAGGCCAAGCTGTGATTGAGGGCCGATGATACCGTCCAGAGCCCAAGTATATAATAATGAAGAAAGCCAGTTTTGTTCACACACCCTTTCTGAATGTCTCAGCCCAGTGAGCCATTGTCATCAAGCTTGCCAGGAGCAGCGAGGTGACTGAATACATCTGTCTCACAACTCCAAACAGACCAGGTGGAGGGCATATGTGAGGAGCTAGAGGTGTGGCACAGCTCTTTGTTTGCTGGTGTGTAAAGAGCTTGCCACCCAGCTGGACTTATGCCCAGCGGCTACAGCTTGTTTCATAAGTCCACCCTCGCTGCTAATTAAAACCACATCCAGGCAGTCCATCACCGTGACTCACACACCTGACTGGGAACCGCTAACCACATTAATGCCTCCCAGAATTGTCAGGAGCCAGTAAGGCATGATCACAGCGCTCCATGGGCTGAGCCCAGCTTCACCTGTCTTGTAAATAACAGCACATGAATGCAGTGACAGGAAGATACCCAGTGGGATCTTGACCCTGTTCAGCATTCTGTTGTTCATAGGGCAAGTTACTGAATAAAAGAGGAATTGCTATGCTACATCTCCATCACTTGTTACCTGTCCCCCATATGTATTGCTGGTTCTTGATATTGCAGTACCTTGAAATCATCTCATACTTCTGTATGTCACAACCTGAATTAGATTTCAACTAATTCCCCTTTTTGCTGAGGCTAATCTGACTACAGTCTATCTTTGGAGAAGGTGGTTACTTCTGATTTAATGGATGAAGCTGCTACTTCATCCCTTGTGGGTTGATGTTACTGAGCAGTTTGCTCCAAGGGTGATTTGTTCAATATTTAAATTCAATTATGGCATCCTCTGTCTCTTCTTTTGCTTATCAAACAGCCTCAGCATTGGCTAATCTGGAAATAATTTTATACTGGAGCAGAGTATAATTGACCCTCCATTATGTTTTTCATAAACTGAACACATTAAGCTCTTTTAGACTCTTTAATGAAGTAATTTATTGGACTTCCAGAAGATTTCTGGGGCTCTTTTCCACATCTTTTCCAATTTTTAAGCATTCTTGTCAAATTATGGGCACCAAAATGGAAAGTTATAGTCTGGCATTGCCTGTGCTTCTGTTGTGCTTTATTATTATTATTATTTTTTTATCCAGAAGAATCTCTTTAACTTTATTTTCCACAGCACTGCATTGGAAACTCATTCAGTTATGACCGTTGAATAATTTCTAAAGGCATGATTTTCCAGAACTGGAAATTGAGCAATCTCCCGTATGTTATTTCACAAATGACTCTGTTAAAATAAAATAATATTTGATGTTAACTATGTCAAAGACTTACTGATTTACAATCCTAAATGAAATATAGTAATGTATTTATTTTTATTTATTTTTAAAGTACAGAAAAGTCCTGGTAAAAGTACTAGTCTTTGCAGATTAAGAAACAAGGTTGTTTTAGACAAATCAGTTTTGCACATGAACAGCCTCTTTGGCATGGTAAATCCAGTCCAGTTGGAAATAACTAGCTGGATGACCTTTTGTTGTGGTTTAACCTGGCGGGCAGCTAAATGCCACACAGCCTTTCACTCACTCCCTCCCAGTGGCATGCAGGAGAGAATCAGAAAAAAAAGGAAAAAAGTACAGGAACTCACGGCTTGAGATAAGGACAATTTAATAAGAAAGGGAAAAGAAAAAAAATTAGTCCTCGGCTCTGTGCAAGCACTGCCCTGCAACAGCTGAAACATCAGTATGTTACTAGCATTATTCTTGTCCTAAATCCAAAGCACGGCACCATACCACCTACTAGGAAGAAAATTAATTTTATCTCAGCCAAAACTAGGACACCTTTCAACATTAAAACTTATTCTTCCTTAAGATTTTAAACCTTAGAATCATATCAGATGTACCCTTTTAGATTTATTGACCACCCTTTCCTGTTCTGTGCCATGTTTAATTCCACAGAAGCAGCCAAATGTGTCTCATGGTGCTTGAAAAACAAACTATTTTCATGCTTCCACAGCTTATCATGGGGAATACATGATTTGATTTTGTGTTGCTCTCTACTTTGGCAACCAGAGAAAATAAACCATCCTCTTGTGAAAATAAATGTAATTGTTGCATACATTTCCTATTGTTGGTAGTTTACTGTTATTATTACATTTGGCTGGGGAAAGAAAGGATGGAGGCAGGAAAAGGGAATGGTATCACTGGGAAGCTCTTGAAAGAAAGTTGAGGACTAACAGTTTTGTTGTTGAGAAGCTTGGGGAGGGACAAACATTTTGTATTCCTGTGTGGAGCCGACTTCTTAGAGGTTCAGGAGTACAGTGAACACCAGAAGAGCTGTGCCTTCTCCCAGCTTGTCCTTGGCCCCAGGCTGAGGAAAATCTTTTTCTTGTCTCCCTCTCCCCACCTCAAGACAAGCTGATAGCAAGACTAGAAAGAAGGAGAGGAGAGGAGAGGAGAGGAGAGGAGAGGATTTGTATTGCCAACATTTATTGCTCCCAGACATCCTGAACCAAACCTCAATCCTCACCCTAAGTGACTGAGATGATCAGCAGTACTATTTGAGTCTGATGGGGCAGCACCATGGGGAAGAGCTTTGAAAACACTTCTATTGTCCAAGTCAACATCACCTCGTTGTCTTAATTGTCTTTCATCTTGCATGCAAAAGTTGTCTTTGTGTCTTTCTTTAATATTGAGTTCTTTCAGGAAAGAGATAATTCAGCCTGGAAGCTTATATGTAAGGCAAAATAAGACTGCTGACAACTTTAGTGACTCTACAACAACAACAACAACAACAACAACAACAACACTTTTTCATTTGGGCTAACAACTAAAATCTTTCCATTTTTTTATCTCCCTGGCACTGCCAAAATTGTTAGCTATCATTTGCTTTTGGGATTGGCCAAATTCCCAAAACAAATGGCTCTCAAATATTTGGAAGGGACTAAGTGGAAATACCTTCTGCAGCAGGTATTTTACAACTGTTTGAGTGATGCCATGCCAGACTCTATTATTCTGCACATGCATGCCAAATGTTCCAGTATTTCCCCTTGTGCTTTTCAACAGATTTGCAGTGGGCTTAGAAAGTAAAGGACTTCAGCTTTGACAGCTATAATCAGGTGTCAGTCCAATCTCTTGTTTCCTGTTGATAGCTTGTAGATTTCAGCAGTGGTGAAAAACGTGCTCTTTGGAAAAAAAAAAAAAAAAAAAAAAATGCTGTCTGATTTGCCACTGTCTCTTGAGTAACACTGGTAAACAGCACCAAGCTCAGTCTTTGCAGAGGAACACTAACTTTGGTGGTTTGATCTAAAAACGGAATAGCTGTGAGAATTTGGAGTCACTATGAAAGAATTAAACTTTCTATGAACACAGTACTTTGGCCACAAATTCCAGTGTGCTTTCCTGACTGTTCCTGATTTTCTTCTTTTGCTCATCTCTGTTCTTTCCTGATGCTTTTGTACCAGCTCTCCCTGTCTTGACCAGCCTTTTACTACATGTCTGTACTGTAATGTAACACCTTTTGAGACACAGACAGGTATCATCTCCAAATGTTAGCTACCTGAGCTGTTTTATTCCTCCTCATGTTCACAGACTTTTCAGATATACTTTGAAAATATGTGTTTCCTGTTTTCAGTAGCAGTAGAGCAGATTATTTCTGATGGTGAGAAATGACAGATTCTTCTCTGAATACTAATTTAAACATCAGGAACTGATGTAATTTTAAACCTGGTTTTGAAATGTGTGCTTTACAGAAGATCTGGTTGTGGGGAATTACCTATAATTAAGCGGTCACAAGATGATTCAACTTTACATACAGGGAATAATTAAGGTAGTTTTGCAAAAAAGTTCACTGATTTTGAAAGCAGAAGTGGTGCTGAATTCATGGGACTTATAGTAAAAATCATCTCCATTAGGAAGTTTAGGGGCTTGAATGTAGAGGAAGTCTGTGGCCTGTAGCTATAAAAAAGGAAAAAAAAAAAAAAAAAAAAAAAAAAATGATTCAGACTAACTGAATGAATAGGGAAAATAACAGACCATTTTAGCTTTTTAGCTCACCAAAATATTTATCTGTGGTTCAGAATGCAAGGGAATAATATTAGGAATGCCAAAAATCCAACTGAATCAAAGCTCTCCTCAGAGGACCTCAAAGTAAATGACAAAAGGTCTTAGAGATGTACAAAATAAATGAGAAAAAAAAAAAAATGTGGATCAGCTGTATGTAAAGAAGGAGACAGATATTAACGGTATGCCAATATGAATACAAAATGAAGGGCTGGATCCAACAGGGACATTGGTTTTGTGATAGCCACCGTCCAGTAAGGAGTGCCTGTGCAGGTGCCTGAGTTTGTTCTGCATTGGCTGGGGAGATATGAGCACCAAGATCGGGATTTGTATTACCAGAAGGTTTTAAGCTTAAGGCATGTGTGAGACTGTTATGGGAGAGAATCAAACGGCGGTCTATAATGCTGTCTGTCTCCTGGGTTTAAGGATCCAATTAAGTGCCCCAGTGAAGCCTGGATCAGTTCTATGCTTAGTACATGAATTATAAATTATTATAAGATGAAAATGATTTAGCAAATTTTAGCATTTTTCCTTAGATAAGATGGGGAAGAGGAATAAATGGAAAAAGGCAGCAATCAGTTTGGAATAGTAATATATTAATCGAAACAGTCAGCAAAGAAGTGGAAGTCCCTTCTGAAACTTGTGTTAAACCAAACCCTGAACTCCTAGGTAAATCCTGCATACTATGTGACCAGTGGATTATGGAGCAGCTGGGAGGGAGATACACTTCAACCCCCAGCTGCCAGTACAAGATTTGTGATTTCAGAAAAGACATCAGGCCTGATGCTGTGGCCTAGCAAGTAAGGGACTTTGTTTGATGGGGAGATACCTAACATCTAGTCTCATCTTCCAGTTCTTTTGTGTTTTATGTTGTTCAGTGTAACAGGATAAAGAGCTGAAATAGTTTTGGTGTGAGCAACTATCTGAACAGAGGCTGATGCAGCCAGTTTGTGTTTGCATTATCCTTTGCATCATTCCCTTGGAATTGGTAAAGCAGAAAAGCTTCCATCTGGTTTGGTCTCCGATCCTAATTGATATCAGCACTTAGTGGGACAGCAACTCCTTCTGCAGGGTGCAAAACTTGTTGGGATTCTTCCGGGAATGTTAAGGCAAAAATGATACAACATCTTTATAATTTCCACATGAGTGAGGAAATCAATACCTTCTGCCATACAGTGAGGAAACAATCTGTGCAGGGTTCACTTTCTGGATTAAGATTTGGGCTCTTTCTCCTGTGTCAATGCTTCAGTGCCTCCTTATCCTTCATTTGTCCTAAAGGTGCCTGCAGCGTGACCATGCTGCTGGAACCATTTCTTTCTCCCAGAGTCTTAAGGGAGTCATTGTCACTAGGCCAGTTTTACAAATTAAAAATTCCTGCATTGCTAATGACTGGATCATCTGCAAAATCTTTTAATCTAATTTCCAAATGTTTCAAAGTAACAGAAGTCCCATTCTTTGTTGCAAAGGAGGAACAGCAGGTCTACCAGTTCCCTTGTTTCTTGAATAGTTTGAATAGGAGCAGAGATTTTACCTTCCTCTGGGGACAGTCTTAAATCTTTTGATTACCACAGGGTTCAGATGGAGCAAGAACAATACTTTTGCTAAGGTATTTGACTTGGATTGTATTTGGAATCTCAGGTTTGGGGCTCATTAAAATTGTATCTGTTTAAAAATATCTATCCCATGTATTCCATGCAGTATTAATTAAATGGATGTTGTTCTTCCAGATGATAGGTATTAAAGCTACTCTCTATTTTAAACACAAAAACTCCAAGCCCTGTAAAAAGCCCTGTTCTTCTTTTAAACTCTGTTACAGCAATTTTGTTGAAAAATCTGTAATGGAGTCAATTCAAGCTTGTTAAAAAAGTGCCAATGATTGGGTCTGTGGAGGATAACATATTACTTAAAAGCTTATTGCATCTCACAAAATATCCTGTAGTCACTGACAAAGACAAAGATCCTACCCCTGCAAAAGAAAACTAAGGTTTTTGTTTGTTTGTTTTGCAAATTACTTTGCAGTGCAATCATGTGGATTGCTTTAACTAACAGTATCAATGATCATTGCTCATGTTGATAAAGTCCACAAACTCAGTGGACAATGCAGATACTTACACTATATCATGCAAATTAATATAGGGACCAGGCACCTAGGTACCCCTGCCAGCCTTAAATCAAGGGGCTTCTATCCCACTAGAGCTCTTCTGGGAAGGCCTCCAAGGCCAGAGCCCCGTATAAACAAATGCAACAGGAAGAGGTAAGCTTGTTAAGAACATATTAATGTCATAAGCAAGAGTAGATAAAACAGAAAATATTACCCAGTTCAGAGGCATACACAGCTCAGTGAAGCAGAGCTGAATGATGACCTCCTGCTGCCCACCAGCTAACTGTAGTGTATTAGCCACTGCCATTAGACTGATGTCATTTAAATGCAACATTACATTCTCATGGCTTGTGTTTGCCTGGGCATGGCCCTCCTTCCTTTATTTCTTCAGCCAGTAGCATGTGGCTCAGCATTGGCACCTGAGTAGGCATCAGTACTATCAAAAGCTGGTCTGTAGAAACACATGGGGGAGAGAAGTCAAACATTCCCCATATTTCATGGCCTTTGCTGCTGCTTCCCATCCATCTCTAACCAGCCTGCAACTTGGAAGCCTCAAAGCTTCACTCTACACTCATCTTCTCCAAAAAGTGCAATGGTAATGAGCTTCAGAGGGATAAGGTGGGACAAGGTGAACCACTAGTTGTCTGACTCCTACATAGTTTCTGGATAGACTGTATGCATAGGAAGGGAACATCACTCAGCATAGTCTGTGTCGCCTAGATGGCACAGTCACCTCTTTCAAGCACCTCTTCTATTTATTTGATCTGGTTCCTTGTATGCAGTTGCTTGCCTGTGACCCCTTCCTGCCTGATGGTTGTGTCTAGAGAGGATGAAGGAGAAAGCTAAGTCAGAAGGAGACAGGTCTGATGCTCGCCATGTACTGAGCATATCTGTCTGTCACCTCCATAGCCACTGCTGCCTGCCAGAGGCACCTGCAGCCTTGCTGGCTACATCTACTCCGGTAAATCAGATGTGCCAGTGAAGCCAGATAGTACTGATCAGCTCATATCCACATTGTAAAAACCCCTTTTACCCCTGATCAGGTGGCTGCATCCAGGCTGCCTGCTGGTTATGGCCCTGTCTGTACCAGCTCCCAAACCATGCCTAGCAGGGCCAGAATTTGCCACTGTTCTAAAACTGTGTCTCTGGCAATGCTTATTTTACTGATACAGATGTGGTAGTGCTCTCTGGAGGGCATCCCTCAGCAGAAGGGCATCAGGAAACAAGGCCTTTGGTGCTGGCTGGGTGTCCTGCCACGCCTGGGCACGGATGCAGCCGCCTCCGCAGCCTGGCATCCTCGCTCTGGGGGATGAAAAATGCTTCCAGGACTCTTAGAAACTTAGAAACTCGGCCTGGCAGGTCTGGTGATGGGGAAAGGCACCACCTCTGAGAGAAAATAAACTTTGCTTTCCTGTGTCTGAGAAAAAATATATTAAAAAAAATATTCATGGATTTGTCCTGGAAGAACACCAAAGCTGGGTTTTGGCAGAGGGCTGTGCCTGAAATAGGCTGTGAGTTCCTTCTGCAACCAGGGTGAAACACAGGAGCAGGCCCAGAGGCGCTGCAGAGAGCTTAGATATATTGTATTATCCTCAGGGCTTTCTCATTAGATAATTGTGTGCTGTGCTATGTTACCTGGCTGAGTTGCCTGGGCTGAGCTGGCTGGAGCTGAAAGCTATAGGCAAAGAAGACATTATTCAGAAGTCTCCTGTGAAAGGCAGAGCCAGGGAGGCTTCATCCAATATTGCTGAATCTTCAAGACCTCTGGCAGTGAAGACCAGATTACCCTGTTAGATGCCAAATTTCCGAGTTGTCTGCACCAGACCGTGCACAACAGTCCCCACACTGGGAGGTTGGAAACCCACCAAGAGCATGGGATTGCTGTTCTTTGGGTGTTAGTTGTAAGGGCCTAGCATTTTCCCATGGCATTTGTGAGCAGAATGAAAGTGATCGATCTTGGCACTCAGCAATGATACCTGGCTTTTGTTGGGCTGCAAAGGTGCCTTGCTGCTGATGGGCCTTATTGCCCAAAGTTGTCCCATCTCCTGGCTTCACTCTCTGTCCCTTCTGCCCTCATGCAGTCTGAGCTTTTCTGAATTTGGAGCATCCAAAAGGAGCGGAGGGAAACACACATCCCATGGTGGGATGGGGAGGCAGAAAGGTCCTTCCCCAGGCCAGCATTTGAGCAGGCTAGGCCTGTAAGAATGAGTTCAGGGCAGTCACCCTCAGCAGGGTTGTCAGGTATACCCCAGAAAAACCCACAGAGGACAGCAAGGAAAGCTGTTAGACCCATGCTGCTCATGATCTTTCATATCATGTTTAAAAGCACATGTGCATGAAGTGTGTATTTAATGTTCAAGATGGCAGGTTAGGAGAAAATTATTTATTTTATTTAAAAGAAAAAGCAGGACCCCACCAATACGGGGGACCCCCACCCATTAAAGTCAGGCCATTGGTAATAAAGTTCTGTGTGGAGGTATAGCAAGGATAAGTTACATATTCCTCTGTAATTTCTCAAAAATACACTCGTGTTTAAATATTGTAGAATTACTTTTACCTGCTGGGATCTTTCATGCATCAGATCTGTTTAGGAGCAGGAGAGGAGGCAATGGCATGTAGTTTCTTTAGGGTACTGACCAGATTGAAAGTTATGTAAGAATATGTGCAGTGCATGCTCTTGATCTTGACTGCAAGACTGACTAATATAGCAATGCATGTATGTAATCATAAAAATCTGCTTCTAATAAAAATGCAAAGGTTAATTATTCCAGTGCTTGTGCAGATGTTACTGATAATTTCTTTTATGTGAAAGAACATGAACAAAGCAGAGCTTTTACTTTCAAAGGGACAAGAGAAAGGAAAAATCCCAATACTGTGCCAAATTTCAAAAAGAGAAACCCTTAAGGGAAAGAAAAATAGAAAGTTTGAGGGTGCAGAGTGAAAAAGCAGCTATTAAAAACCATGGAAAAAATCTTGCCACTACCACATTCATGAGAAAAATTGTATTCTGAGTACCCTCCATAAATTATCAAAGATTTATAACCCTGAAACAAATAAGAAACATAAATGAGAGAAGGAGTGTTGAGTTACACTATGCATTGCTTCATTTAAGCTTTTAGTTGTGTTCTCAGCCTGAAAAATGCACTGATTCTAAAGGATAACAATGCTGCTTTATATGATCAAGAGTAAAAACCTTTAAACCTTTTAAACCTTTAAAAGGTACTGCCTAAGTCCAGAGATCAATACACCATCCCCAGTTTGAAAAACCACGATCCTGTTTGTCATTTTACCTACATTTTTATTCCTGGTCGCTCAGAGTCAGTCTGTTTTGCTTGTAGTCCTACTTACAGAAGCAATTTGCAGCAGGTTTCATACAGGAGCTCATGCGAGGTGTGGGTGGCCCCCAGAGCTGAATTAGGGGCCCAGCAGGCTGAGCCAGGAATATGTGCCATGTGCCATCCAATTCTAGTTCAGAAAAAAGCATGAGCCCCATGTAACACAAGTTTTGGAAGCACTGGTTTGCACTCAGTTTAAAAAGAACACATGAACCTGTAGTCCTAGAGGAGCTGGGAAACAATGCCTGCTAGTCATGGAAAGGCGATGTTGATAAAAAGCCAACCTGCGATAAATTTAAATGTGGACCCACAGAAACAAAAGCAGTGAGAGATTGCTTCAGGCCTAACAAAATCTAAATGAAAAGTTTCATGTCTCACAAATTCTGAACTTGATTTTTTTGTGGGGATAGGCAAATGAGCTCTATTGCTGTTGCTAAATCAGTATGAAAAGAAAGACAGGAAAGTGGATAGGCAGGGAAAAAAATGTGCCAAATAGAAAAAAAAAAAAAAAAAAAAAAAAAAAAGGATTTTCTGATGGTCACTCAGATCATAGTTTTCTTTAAATATATTGTAAAATGTTCAGATCATAGTCTTTTATGGGAAAAAAAAAAAAGTAATTCTGGGAACGTAATTTGTTCTTTGTTCTCGATTCATTAAATCATGTCAAAAACAAAAAACAAAAAGCAAAAGGGGAAAAACAGCAAAGGAAAATAAAATATTATTATTTTTTATGTTTAAAAATGTTTTGGTTGTCTATTTGAAATTACTTGTCCAGTCTGGAAATTCTTTTAAGATTAAAATGAAAAAAAGCTTTCCTCAACCTGAATTTAACTTTTTCTTTGAAAACCATTAAATAAAAAAAAAAAGACTACCATGTACCTGTGTTCGTCCATCCATGTTACCACCAAAAAAGCATCCCTTTTCAATTTCCTTTACAACTCTGACTCTCTATCTTCTGTCATTTATTACTATTTAATTGTGCTGCCATTCATCCACACCAGGGATCAATTGTGATGGTTGCTGCATGATTAGGTAGCAAAACCTTTAAATTTACTGTTTCAATAAATAAACCTTTTAGACTGGAGTCATAAATAGAAAGGGTTTCATCAAATATTTATCACAGTGTAGTCAACCAGGAAAAATGGTTGCCATGGCAGCTAAGATTTCCCTATACGAGCATTGGGAGCTGCGATAGTTCACTGGTCAAGCCACAAACTTGGGAGTCCCTGCTACTACAGACTTCTTTCCTGGCCTTAGGAACAGAGTGTAGGTTCCTCTTTACTTTCTTTTCTACTTGTTCATCTGCCACCAGATTTAGGTGTGGGTTTTTTTGTTTGTTTGTTTTGTTTTTCTTTTTAAGTGGCAATCTGATAAAGAACATGTAGTTTTCTGTAGTATTGGTTGCATTTGTACAAGTTCTGTCTACCCTCAACATGCTGTGTTAATGATGCTTTGAGCATCAGGGCCTATTAGAACAATAAGGATGTGCCTAGCCTAAGCGTTTTGTTTTATGACTATAATAGTTCTCAGCTTGAAGTAAAGCTCCAGACTTGTTTACTGGCTACTGTAAGACAGCAGAAGCAGAAACTTCAATGAAGACCTCTATCAGTCAGGCATTTATGGAATTAGGCTGTATTATACCACCACTATGTTAATGTGTTATTTTTTCCTTGTGGTGAAGAACTGTATTTGCATGTTTCTTTCGTAGTGTTGCCACACCTTTAAATAAAGATGTGCTGTCTGAAATGCCACCCAGTTCATATAGAAGTAGCAACATGTGACACTTCATACCTGATCTGGACTCCCAGCAGTCTAAAGCTTTCTGAGTAAGTATGAGTTGCAGGGATGCTTGATGATGTATTCCATCTTTGGACTCCTCTGAAGGGTTGTACAAAGAGTGGGAACAGGCTGTGGAGCCTACAGAGAGACCAGTATGTCGCTATTTTTTGTTTTCATTTCCACAAGACCTATTTACTCATATTTACACATTTGGCTCTCTAATTT
Organism: Nettapus auritus; assembly: GCA_011076525.1. Lineage (NCBI taxonomy): Eukaryota > Metazoa > Chordata > Aves > Anseriformes > Anatidae > Nettapus > Nettapus auritus. Next base: position 151,857,446 of record CM021765.1, read on the forward strand.
ATGTGCAGGCATGTCCAACAAAACAACTGGGTGTACCAAGTCACTCCCATTGAACAGAAACTCTGTGGGAGGAAGCACACAGCACTTACCATTTTGCCTTCTCAGAAATGTTCCAGTGCAGAAATTACTAGTGCCATGGTCTTCTTATTCTGGGTGGGCCTTCTTCCTTCAAGGAATGACCTTCCTATAAGGAAATGTCATTCTTACAAAATTGCTAAAGGAAAATCTCTTTAAAATTTTTACAGGTTAAATGACTCATTCAGAGGGTCATTATTTGTCGTGTAGAACAAAAGTTGGCAAGATTATTTTTACTCTTTTTTTTTTTTTTTTTTTGTCATAATGTTGCTCCTGGGGATCCTGCTCCTGGAGCAGAAGCACTATGCCAGCACTGAACAATTAAAATGCAATGAAAAGGGTAGTCAATCACCAAAGGAGCTCAGTGCCTGAGTATGAAGACATACCATATTTCTTCATCTAATCCTCTTGAAAACTCTGTATTATAGTGGCTACCTGGTAGCAAAATGGCTGTTAGGGTTCGCTAAGTTTTTTTGTTTGTTTGTTTGTTTTTTGTTTTTTTTTTGTTTTTTGTTTTTTGTTTTTTGTTTTTTTTACCCACGGTTTTCTGGTTTTCATAAACACAGCTGAGAAAGAAGCGATAGCTCAGATGCCAAGTTGGAGGGGAGATTTGAAAAGATCCCACTTAACGTTGTTAGCAGCCCAGTAGGTTCATGGAAAATTAATTCAGTCAGAGGTTCCTGTTGGGAAGGATAATTCTGGCGCTGCTTGCACTTGTGAGGTGTTTCCTTCCTTGGTGTTTCCTTCTAGTTTCTGCAAGTGAGGGGGTGGTACTTTATGCATCTCCCCTGAAGATAGAGAGGAAAGGAGCACACAGAGACTTTCTGTGTCAGTAGGGGTGATGGTGTAACAGTTTGCTGCTGTGGAGTGTGTTTAGAAGGGTATGAAATGCATTTAGCTGCAGAAAGAAAGAGAACTACTGCCATGATGACTGATATAGTCTAAAGCACAGCAATATAAGCCCATAAATATACACACAAATTTATCCCACCTGCCCTGGTCACAACTGGAGGGATTTGTAAAAGAGTTTCCTCTTCATCAGTCTGGTCTTGAATTTCAGTTCTTGTTAGGACGTGGTGCAACCACTGTGCTTGTTGGACAATCAGGAAAGATCAGGACAGATTTTCCACAGTTCACCATCTGCTGGTCGTCTTAGTGCTCGACACAATCATCCTTCTTCCCTGTCCCCTTTTCCATGGTTAACTTTACCTCTTATTTTATCGTGTTCAGTCTTCTTCATTATCCTTGCTTTTCTCTCTGGCACCAGTTCAGACTCACATCCTCCCCCAAGCCCTTCTTCTGTTCTTTTCTCTGTGATCCACCTAGAAGTCCTGACTCCCACCGCTGTTGTTTTAAATGCTGACATTTCTTAACTTCATGGTTACTTCTCCTCCTTGTGCTGTGTCTGGAACTGCCACTCCTCTTCTGAAAACTTCTGCAACCTTTTCATGTCTTTCTGGCCCAGGGTATAATGGTTGAAAGGCCATCAGAATGAATATGCAGGCAGAGGATTTGATCAGAGAGATCAGAATGGTTTGGCAAGAACAAAGGCACTGATGAAGAAAGAAAATTAAAATGTAATGAATGGAAACATGACCACAAGATTCCCAGGAATGCTTGGCAGCTTAAGATATGTATACATCTGACCAGTGCAAGTCATGGCATGGAGGTGCTCCCAGATTTTTTACTGATGCCAACCTTTTGCACATTCATAAACATTAGGAAAACTCCTTGTTATTTACCATAGAATAGGAAACTGTGACTTACTTTGGTGCGACACAGCGGAGGCCATGGCACTCTTCTCTTTCTTTTACATTTTCCTATGTGCCTGTTCCCTCTGAACTACACCCACTCCATACACTTGGACGTGAAGTCCTTGGCCCGCAGGAAATACCACAATGTGCAGAATACAAGGTGCACATCCCTAAGGTAACACGCAGTACTATATACATATCTCTGTGGTCTGTTCTCTGCTTCGCCTTCCAAAAATTATCACTGAATGCAAGGTCTCAGCTTACGCCCTCCAAGTGCACTGCTGCTTGTTTTCAGATGTCTAAATAAATGACTAAAAATCTGAGATAAAGACCAAATTAAACATATTCCCACCACAGAGGAAGCAGAATGTCCCTCTGTAACAGCAAACCTCCCTGTGCAGGAGATAAAATTTTCCACCTTGGTTTGTTTGAGGCTGAGAAACAAATAGTCATAGCTTGGGAGCACTAAGGAAGACCTCATTGCCTTCTGCTCTAGCTGCAATATATATTACTTCAGCTTTCTTTTCCCTAACCTAAACACAGCTGTGGGCATATTAGTCTGAAGCTGCGCTAAATCAAAACAGATTGAGAGCAAGAATAAACAACACTTGACATGTGTTAGTAATGGTACTTAATATGTTGCTAGAAGATACCCAGATGCAACAGAGATTAGGATGTTGGAAGAATCTGCGCACAGAACACTGTGTGTTTAAATACCCTTGCTGCTGTGTGTGTGTATGCACATACACACATATACACTTATGTATATACACACATATGTATATACATAGTCATTTGTAGCATTTGGGCTGAAGTTTAAAATTTTAAAGTAACCCCCCAAAATAAGGAATTTAGCACAGATATAGCACAATAATTATATTGCAAATCTTATAATATAAAATTCTGTCTCACAAAATGCATGCAATTCAAAAAAAAAAAAAAAAAAAAAAATGTTCCTGCTGTCTTGTTATCCAGTCTATCCTTGCTGGCAACACCCTCATGTCAGGATATCAAGAAAAAATTCATTCAGAACAGCCTGGTGAGGAGGATATGTGGGCCATGGATGTGTGGACCAAAATATTGCTTCTTGTTTGCTTTGCATTGGCATGTAACTGCTGCTCTGCTGAGAACTGTACCAAAATGTGTCAGAGAAACTTTGGTTTCTACTCAAACTCTGGGTGCCCCAGAAAAGGTGGAAATTCTGTGTGACCCAGCAAAAAAGCCAGGCCATGGACATGTTCTAGACCTTGGTGAAGCTGCTGAGAGCTAAGGAAGGAGAAGTGTTAAGTGTTGACAGACAGTTGGCCAAGGCTGAGAGTAACTGTGTTTGCCCTCATTTGATATTGTTTGTGTTCTGATTTGACTGTCTACACTTGATGGTAAGTGCCTCATATCCAGATCAGTTATGACATATTTTGAAGACAGCTTATGTTTCTACATGCAACTAATGCAACTAATTGGCTCCCATCTCATCTCCTGACACATCTACACTTTGATGGTCTTAGCTTATTTGTTTTACAACAGAATTACCTTTCTCCCTTCCCATCTGTCACTAGCTTTCCAGAAAAGTATTGAGAACCAAGTAAACCACCCTGTCCTGTCTCAGCAGAAAAATAAAGGATAAATATTAAACAGAGACATTTTTAAATTATTTTCCTGTCCTTAGCATCTTGCTAAAATAGGTGACCTTCTTCAGTGCTTGTATCTAAAGCTAATGATGTATGCACACACTGTATTTGACTGTATTTCAGCTGTATTTGACTTAGCATCATGAGGTTTAATTAAAGGTAGAAATCGAGTTCTTGATATGCAGCATTATAACGTGTTCCATTTACTATTAAAACATATGTGAGTGTTTTAGTTTGTGATCTCTAAATATAATTGGACCTAGCAGCATTCTAGGTATTTTCTATCTTCATTTGGGATGCTGGATGACATTAAAGGCGGCTCAGAAAAAGTGAAAAAAATAGATATTTTTAGGTTCATTGCTGCTGACGCCATCTGAGGTTTCTATTTTGAGTTCAGAAGTACTGTCTTATAACAAGAGAAATTAATTTGATTACATCCAACATCACATTGCAGTTGATAATGTCCAGTAGGGTAAAAGTCACATCTGCGCCTTTGAATTTAAGCAGGTTTTTCTGTGACTTTATGTTACAGAAGTGATACCCTCAGATCTATTTAGTAATTTATGAATTTGTCTGTTTTGCCTTCTGCCCCCTTGCTATTGCCAAAGACAAGTTTCTTAAACTTAAGCCTGGCAATGCCATATGAAATAAATTCAGGATCCAGGTGGCTGTGATGGTGACGTTTCATTCTGGAAAGCAACTTGTATGCCTTTTCTTCTGGACATCGGTGATTATTATTACTAGAAAGAAAGGAATTCTTTCAGGAAGAAAGGCAATTCCATTTGGCCATCTGTACAATGTCTGTATTTCTAATTTTAGCATGGAGGCAGAGTGGCATCAAGAATGACCAGAAAAGTCTGGGGTATAATAGCAGTTCTGCTGACTGATTTGTTGTGTGACTTGTAAATGCGTGAGTGCTCACCACCTGTTTTTTCCTTATTTAGTCCTTAGGCAAAGGAAAACTTCCATGCTTCCACTTTTTTTGTCCCTCTCCTCTTCCTCTTGGCTACTTATGTTGACACCAGATGAAAGAGACCATGCAATGGAAAGCACGTTCGTGTAAATAAATGTGGAAAATGCAAGGGAATGCTGTAAGCATGAAAAACATGGAAGGAAGCACAGGTTTTACAAACTCAAGTGGGCAAATGTTTACTACTAGCCTATTATGTCTTAGTCACTTTTGAAAACAGAGCTTTTTTACTGAAGCCACTGGAATTTTGTTTTTCTCAGTGTTGTGTATCCTAAATCCTGCTTTAAAACAACAACACCAACAAAAACAAGACAAGACTCTTATGCCCAAGGTCCTCATCTGTACAGCAAGAGTACTGTGTCATGAAAACAGTCTTAACGTAAGATGAAGTGGAGATCTACCATTCGCATCCGGGCTCTGAGAAGAGTTTCTAAAAAATACTTTTCCTCTTTGTTGTGTGGAAGTCATGGCAACACCCTGGGAATATTTCCTAGTCAAGTAAACCCACAGACAGTGGCATTCACAGAAGACACAGGTGTCAGGAGGTCAGCTATCCACTTCCTACCCTTGGACTGGGTTACCTATGTTGATCAAATGTCATGACAGAGATTCATCTGTGGGTTTTTTAAATACCAAGGATGGGAAGTCTTCACTTTCCCTATGCCATTAGTCATGGTCTGCACAACACTCACAGAAGTTTGTTTTCTGTTTGCTGACTCACCCTCGCCCTGAAACTAGTTCAGTTTAATTTTTCTGGTACCGTAATTCACCGTTGCTTGGAGATTTTGCTGTGCTGTGCTGGCTAGTATTAAGCTAGAAAAGCAAGACGTCAGGTTAGAAAGAATGCAAATGAAGGTCAAAAATTTCCACATCATAGCAGTTGACGCAGAATATATAGATTTTGCTCTTCAGAAGTTGTATTATCAATATTAGAAATATGGGTTAAAAACCAGAAGACTTGAAACTGTGAAGAACAGAAACAGAAAGTTTAATGTCTATTACCCGGTGAAACTAGAACAGTGAGATAAGCTCTTGGCTGTTTGGGAAGGGTAAAAGGGGGATGTAGTATGTAGTTTGGGACAGCAATATTGTAAATACATATATAGTCAAGGTTTTAACAATAAACACAATGAGCTGATGATGAAAGCCCGCTGCAAGCTCATCCAAATCATCCTATAGAGTTATCAGTTTTTAAGCATCTACATGAAGTACGGAGAGAAGAAAATATCTCCATTAGGAGAAACTTAAAGTGGAAGGTGTTGCAATTACAACTTTTAACACAACTTTATTATTATTATTATTATTATTATTCTTTTCTATTGCATCAAAATTTTAATTTAATAGAAAGTAACTGTTTTGAATACTATCTTAGCAGGCAATCCATAGCAACTACTATTGATCGTAACAGTAGCAACTAATTTAGTAGCAACTAAATGATTGTAACATAATTTTGTGTAAAGAAAATAATCAGATATACAAACATCAAATGAACTAAACTATGAAAGCTAATAAAAATACCATGTGCTTGTATGTTTGTGTGACATTTAGGCAGAAAAATGTGAATGGAAATTATAAGCTCTTTACGAGGAATCGTATCAGACAAAATGACCTAAATACTGCAATCAAAGATGGAGGGGGCTCTGGCTTAGCAGCTGGACTGATTTAGTAGAGAAGATGGTACAAGTGGGACTCGGTGGCACCACAAAAGTGTCTCCTGTCATTTGAAAGGAGCCTGAGACATCACCATGGGACAGGCAGATATGATGCAGTTGACGTGAGACCTTCTGGAGCAGTAACTTGTGGCTAAGCGGAATACCCCACCATGTCTAAAATGGAAGTAGGCAGCTACATTTAGGCACCCGAACTGCACCTTAATTTGAGGAGAATGAATAAGTCAGTTTGTATAAATTAGAAAGTTGATACAGGTAGTTAGAGATATGGGGAAAATACAGATGTCCAGCAGAGCAGCAGGAAGAAATAAGAGCATCTGAGTAAGAGCATCAGTATCATACACTGACGACCAGCTGGGAATAGCAGAATCACAGTGTGATTCTGCAGCTTTGACATTCCCATTCTGCAGCTGAATGAGAACAGGCTGATATGACTGTATTGCAAAAGGATGAGAAACTCTTCCCCAGAGGATACGTCAGCAAGATGATGAGTCAGGCCACAGACTGGGTAGTGACAAGCTGGGCTCCCAGCCAGTGGACATCCTGCTTTCTTGCCTATGGCATGGCAGGAAACAAGGCGGCTTGGTTGGCTTGTAAGGAAGGCATACGGGCTGCCTTTCTGCCTGGCTTCAATCAAACAAATTGAACAAAGCACTGTTGTAAAGCCTTCACATTCTGCTCTCATGGCTTGTCTTTGGGAAACTACTCCCTCGGATGTCTTTCAAACTGCTTGTATAACAATTCTGTCCTCACTGCCTCACAGATACCACATAGCGCTCAGCAAATCCTTTATCTGGACTTCTCAGACACACTCAGGAACGTGTGTTCTTGGTGTTCAGGGTACTTGCCTTGAGGCCTAAGGGTACAATTTGCAGAAACTGTTCAGTGCTGAAGTCAATGGGAGCTTGCCCGAACGTGAAAGGTTATAGTGCTACAACCTCTGAAATATTAAGCTTTAGGTTCCCATTGCATAATCTGAATCAGTGCCGATACTTCACCTAAGATCCATATGCTTTTATTCACCATCTGGAAATTAAAACGCCCAATTATGTTGTAAGGGTTTTGTCAAAAGCAGATGTTTGTGAACTCCTTGTACTCAAGCGATAAGTGCCACAGAACACGCGCATGAAGAAACTTGTCAGTCTGGCTGCATCCAGAACTAAAAGAGAGCAGAGCAAAGAGGGCTGAAGGCTGCACATCACACAGATGCTTACTTACTGAGTGTTGTCCTTCTTCTGCACTGAAGAAATAGGGAATTTTGTGTGTTTGCATGTTTGTGACATTTGACATCATCTAACTGATTACCCTAGCACAATATGTATGCACAATGGGTTTAATTCAGCTGCCACTGGCTTAGTTTGGCCATTACCCTGTTTGAGCAGCTGGCTTTGCTAGAATGCTATTTTTACTATGGGTTTACTAAGTTGCACCTTGATTAGTTTATTTACATATCTTGCAGTTTCCATGTTGTGAATATACTGCTACCACCACAAACTATTCAGTGGATAAATTGGCAGTAGCTTTTCTTTTCCTACAAAATAGAACAGAGATTATTAATTTCATTACTGTGCTATTTTCCCTCCCCGCTCCCCTCCATGTGCAGTCTCAGATTTTCCTGAGCAACTCTGTTGCTCTTTCAACTGCTTCATAGTTATGCATTACTGCAAAAGTTCCTACTGGTTACTTGCCCACTTGACAGATAACGTTACAGATTATTTTAGCTTTCAGGATGATTTTTCTTGTTGAATTTTATTGTAATACTTTGTGCTTGCTAGATCCTTAGTTATCCTTTCTCCAAACTTCCTTGGAGTGTTTTGGTAGGACATTGAATTCAACACCAGTATTTATTTTAAAATCCAATAGCTTCAACATTTGTCACTGATAATGCTGGCAAAGAAGAGGTTTACTTCTTAAGGTTTGTTCTTTTTCCTTTTCCTACCATTACAGTGATCTTGGATACAATTACTTTAATATTCTACTTTAATACTTTAAACTGTATTCTTAAAAATATATATCCTTGTTCATGACGAGTATTTTACTTTGCACTCAAACTAGGAAATGTTTGGATGATCTTTCATTGCAATACAACTGGCCTGATACTTTACTTCACAAAGGTAATGCTTCAGAAACAGAGGTCAGATTTAAGGTTTACATCCTTCTTTCTCCCGCTACCTGATGCAAGCTTTATTGAAGTTTTAGGTCCTGCATTGGGCCGCCACTACTTTTAATTTTCTCATGAAGATCTGGTTGGAAATACTGGCTTCACAGAAACCTAAACCTGCCGGAGTTTGCTGATAGGCAGAGCTTGCCTTTGGATGTTTTGGGAATCTCTGATATACTTAAGCACTGTTTTGCTAAAGCTCATCCCTTCAAATCACTGCACTATTTCCTTATTTTAATCCGAAAGGATCTGTAGGCAGTTGCTGAAAAGTGTACTACTTATTGCTTGCAAAACCCTTGTGGCACATCGTATATGCTTAAATAGCATGTTCGTGCCAGCTGTGTCAGTGTTTACTGACAGCAAGCTTAAGCTTGATTTGTTTGGTTTGTGGTTGTTATGACATTCTTGCAAGCATGAACTGATGCTCCTCCTTCAGTAATACCACGAAGCCCAGACCCTATCACTCCTTTATCTCAGCAGTGTGTGTCAACTACAGTAACAGCTTGATACCAGCTCCGTTAATTGTTTCACAGATAATTCATTTTAGTAGGAAGAGACAGGGCTGGTTGCTAATGGAGGGCAAAAAATAGAGAGAATGTAAGAATGGTGCTAGTCTTGCAGCTGGCTCAGCTGGAGGGGGCAGCAGTCTAGAAGATTAGGATTGCGATTAGTTGCACAATGTCTAGTCGGAGGTCAGTAACTAGTAGCGTACCCCCAGGAGTCAATACTGGGTACAAACTGTTCAACATCTTCATTAATGATTTGGATGATTGGACAGAGGGCACCCACAGCAAGTTTGTGGTTGATACAAACTGGGACGAGTAGGTGAGACACCAAAGGGTCATGCTGCCATTCAAAGGGACCTGGCATCCTCGGCTACATTAGGCAAAGCATTGCTAGAAGGTCAAGGGAGGTAATCCCTCCCCCATATTCAGCACAGGTGAGGCCATACATGCAGTGCTGTGCCTAGTTCTGGGCTCCCTGGTACAAGAGGGACATGGACATATCAGAAAGAGTCCAAGGAAGTGTCCCAAAATGATTAACAGACTGGAGAATCTCTCCTATGATGAAAGGCTGAAAGCGATGGGACTATTTAGGCCAGAGAAGAGAAGGCTCAAGAGGGATCTCATCAATGTTTACAAATACCTGACCGGAGGGTGCAAAGAGAACACAGCCAGGCACTTTTCAGTGGTGCCCAGTGCCAGGACAAGAGGCAGTGGGCACAACCTGGCACCCAGGAGGCTCCCTCTGAGCACTAGGCAGCACTTCTGTGCTGTGCGGGTGTCAGAGCACTGGCACAGGCTGCCCTGAGAGGCTGTGGGGTCTCCTCCTTGGAGAGCTTCAAAAGCCACCTGGACATGGCCCTGGGTAACCTGCTCTGGGTGGCCCTGCTGGAGCAGGGCTTGGACCAGGTGGCCTCCCTTCCAACCGCAACTGTTCTGTGAAACTGCAGAGAAGTTGCAGCATGGCGGGGACCCATTCTGTCCATTATTTTTTCAAGGAGATGAACAGTTCTTTTGTTATCTTCAGGTACACGCCCCACGTTCCTATTTTTTTAGGCCTCTAGCAGTTTACTTCTTTTGGTCACAGCCCCTGTGGCAGCCCACGGTGACAATACCAGGGAGGATTATGGTGATCGCTCACAACGTAGGCACCGAACTTCTGAGAATTGCTTCAAGGATTTCTGTGACACACCACCTCCTGGCATTCAGGAACTGCCTTACTCTGTACCCTCACACTCTCCTAAACGTCATCAAACTTGAGCTAGATATAGCACTGATGATCTGTAGTCTCAGCCTAGTCTCTGGCTCACCTCAAGCTGAGTGCCCCTATGACTGCAGTCCTGAACACAGCCCCTTCCTTCAGGTCCCATGGCTGAGCTGGACAGATGATGTCGTGTCCTTTTTCCAACAGAAGTATCTGCAACAACCAGGCACGAGAGGTGAAAACAAGCATTCCTGGTGGCATTTAGCCATTCAGATTGCCTTGCTCCTAACTGACGGTGTGCTTTTCTGTCTCAAAACCACTGCGGGTGCCTTGCTTGTGATGTGGACATTTAAGGCTCTTCACCAGCAAGGAAGTTGTGGGAAGCTGTAAGTCGGTGTCTTCTCACAGATAACTAGTGATGGGACTAGAGAGAATGGCCTCAAGTTGCGCCAGGGGAGGTTCAGGTTGGAAATGAGGAGACATTTCTTCTCAGAAAGAGCGGTCAGGCCTTGGGACGGGTTGCCCAAGGAGGTGGTGGAGTCACCATCCCTGGGGGTGTTCAGGGAGAGGTTGGATGTGGTGCTTGGGGACATGGTTTAGTGGGTGACATTGGTGGGAGGGGGATGGTTGGACCAGGTGAGCTTGGAGGGCTTTTCCAACCATAACGATTCTAAGCCTGCTGTTTTGGAGGGACATCAGCAGGGGCATCACCGCCCGAGGGCCACCACCACAATCGCGGCTCCCCCTCTGCCCTCACGCCTCTGGGCTCCAGGCGGGGCGCCCACCCCCGCCGAGCCCCGGGGCCGCCCGGCCGCGTGTCGGGGCGGCGGCGGGGGAGCCGGGCCGGCAGGAGGCGTCGTGCGGCGGGAGGAGGGCCGAGGCGGCTGCCGGCTCTCCCGGAAACGGCGCCGGCCGGCGGCACAGCGGCGGCGGCTGCCGCGGGGGGAAGCGGCCTCGGGTCGTGCAGCGCGGTGGCCGCCGCTGGGTGGGTAGGAGGGAGGGACGGGGGGAGGCTGGCCGGCCGGCGGCATGGAAGCGGTGCCCCGCGAGGAGAAGCCCAACCCGCTGCGGGATGCCAACCTCTGCTCCCGGCTCTTCTTCTGGTGAGCGCCGCGGAGGGGCAGGGGGGACTCGGCCGAGCGGTGCGGGGAAGCGCGGGGGGAAGGAGGGAGGAGGGGATGGGGTCGCCCGTCCCGGCCGCCCCGGGCAGCCCCGCGGCCGCAGGTGGCGGCGTCGCCCCGGGTGACCCCGGGGAGAGCCGCGGGGAGGCGCCGAGGGCCTGCGCCGGGCGCCGCCGGGGTCGCTCCTGGGGGTGCCGGGGGTGGCAGGGGGCTGGCTGCCGGGGCAAGGCTTGTGCCCCTCGTACCGGGGGTCTCGGGGTGGGTGGGGGGTGATAAAACGGCGAGAAACCGCGGCCCGGCGGCTTCGCTGCCTCGGAGCATAAATAGGAAAGGACACGCCGGGTGAAATGGGAGAGCGCCAGGCTGGTGTGCCGGGGCTGATGGAGGCACACGAGGCGAGGTGGGAGCGTAGCGGGCTGGTCTGCCGGAGCAGAGCCCCGCAAGGCTCTGTGTGTGTGTGTGTGTGTGAGTGTGCTGGGTGCTGTGTGTGTGTGCTGGGTGCTGAGTGCTGGGTGCTGTGTGTGTGTGCTGGGTGCTGTGTGTGCTGCGTGCTCCTCCCGCAGCAGGAACCGCTGCTCCTGTGTCAGAGGGGGCACGGCACGTGGCACTCCACTTAACTTCTGGAAACCTCTGAAACACGGCTGAAAAACCCTCTCCAATCCCACAAGCAGGTGCAGGGATCCCTTTCGGAAGGTTAGGGGGATGTTAGAAGTCCCAAGGAAGCCTTGACTGAAAATTTCCTAGCTCGGATTCGTCCTCAAAGGTACTTTCTAGAGAGGGGAGAAAAAGAATAAATTAGTTATGTGCTTGTGTAGGAATGCCTGAGGTCGGCATTGTGACTTAACGCTTTCTTTCTGAGCACAAGGATGCCTGTGCTGGGAACAACCTTGCAAGGAAATCCAGGCAGAGAGGGGTGAGCCCGGGCTGCCCACGTCGCATTCCTGGGCTGCTTTCGGTCTCCTCACTTGCCCTTGCCGGGATCTTGCGGTGTTGCCGCCGCTTCTGCCAAAACCAACCCCGCTAGATGAGAAAAAGGAAGTGGGCTGTGTTCATGGCTAGTTCTTCTGCTGCTTCTGTCATCCTAGTTTTACGTAATTTTTTTAAATCGATCGCCATGGATTGCAGTGAGGTGCTCAGCACCAAGATCAAAATAGTTTAAATGTCTCGAGTCTGAGATGGGCACCTGGTGGGTTCCCCTTACCCCAGCCACGGATGTGGGTTCTCACTGTGCAAAGGGCAGGGTGAGGTGGAGCCCCGTGCACGTGGGGCGACAGGCCTGCTGAAAGTCCAGGGACCTCATGCTTTGCAGTCGGTGACATTTCTCATTCGTCAGGTGGTGGCGTAAAACTGTAGGGCTCCTGCTTTGCAAAAAGGGTTGAAAGGATGGGAAAAGCTTCAGAAATGGCCCCGTATGTTCTTTGTCAGGCCTTCAGAGCAGTCTGCAGTCAGCAGTGGATATACCTTTTTTTAAGTCTCTTCTTTTATCTGTGCTGCATGTAATTGTCAAAAATACCAGTACATCCTTGTCATTTGCTAGTCAGAAGGTGTTACTATTTTCTTAATGAAAATTCCAGCTGAAATGATGTCTGCAGTGGCTTAACTTGAGTGGGTAGGGGCTGACACTTTCCCGCAAGCTAATAAGACTTTACTTGAAATCAAAAAAAGTATTAAAACACCCTTCATTAGCTATAAAGTAACTTTAAGGACTGTTTTAAGATTTGTTCTTCTGTTCTACAAAGCATGTAGCAGCTGACAGACGGCCCTGTGAGTGTTGCTGAGGTACTGCTTCGTTTTAACCACTGCTTCGCACAGGATGTTTCAGCTGAGAACTGGAAAAACAGCGCTTGAAGGAGGGCTGTCCGGAGTGTAGTGGCAGCCACTGCCATGTGGTTGTTCAGGCGTGCCTGCTCTGCTCCCCGGATCCCGGGCATTGGCTGCTTGTTCTCAATAAGGACAGAAGGTAGGGCATTGCAGGTAGCTTGGCAAAGGTCCTAAGGTCCTTCTTTTTTTTTTTTTTTTTTTCCTTTTTTTTTTTTTTTTTTCCCCGAAAAAGCTTCAAAAGTGCAAATTTGCCATTGTAAGGAAGTATCCCCCCTTTTGTTGCCAGCAGTGTAGAAGAAAAGCTAAAATTATTCAGCCTTGCAGAAACAGGATCAAACTCACAAGGGAAGAAAAGAAGTCATGTTTTCATTGAATTATAAAACTTAAGGTAATGAGTGTGTAGGCTGAAGACACATTCTTCTCCCATTGTTCAAAGCTTGTCTTCTTGCTTTTGGGGTTGTGACTTTGACAAGTATGAGCTTGATGAACATTAAATGCTCTAGTAGTACGTTCATGGGAAAGAAGAGCATCTGAATTGTGTGTGAATATTGTTATTTTACAGTGCATCCCTTGTGTAATGCTGGTCTTGATGTTATGAGAATAAAGAACTGTTTATGACGAAGTATGAAGATGAAGGTAGTTGCAAAATATCCTTGTTTTCCATCTCTCTCACTGCATTATATATAATAGTATAGATTACTAAAACACAAATTGTTGTTTTGGATATTGCAGTTATTACTATATCTACTGACCTTTGGAGTCACAAGTTCCCATGCTCACCAACCTGCCCTGAGCTCTGGCTGGACTCAGATATATTTCTGATTTACTTCATCTATGTGATTTTATTGCTGGCTCAGCTTGCTGGTGAGAATTAGGTCTTTGAAGGATTGATAGGAGGATTTGTTTTCTTTCTTGGAGGGACCTAAAAAACCAGGCAATTCAGTTTTCAGCATTGTTCGTGTTTAAACAGCTATTCTGCTGTGGAAAGTGTTTTGAGATTGAAATGCTATAGACTTCATTCTTTATGAAGTTGAGACTAGCACTTTTCACATTTTTTTTTTTTTCCTGCTGTAGCGGTTCAGGATTATTAAATTAATAACTGTGTACAGTAAGGGTATTTCTGTTTTATAACTATTATCCTGTCTTCGAGTTCACATGTTCATTAGTAGCTAGTGTACTTTTATTCGTGTATAGCATTGGCTCCCTTGAATTATCAGTTCTAGCTATACAGTAGTTGGACTTTTTGGTAGTCTTTTGTTCAGGCATTGAATTTGCTTCAATTTTAAAACATGCTACAACAAGATTTTTGAAAGGCTGGATAAATTTTAGGCCATTAATAATGTGAAAGGGAGAGCAAGCTGGAACACCCTAAAAAGATAATCCAGCGTTTTTGTTCAGAGAAGCAAAAGAAAGTGAAGTCCTGTTAAATTTCACATACTTACCATTAATTTTTAACAATTACAGATAAATATATTAATAAGAATAATTATCTGACACAGCCTTGCAGTGACACAACTGAAAACTTTTTCCACGGCATCTGCACAGTTGCGATTCCAAGGAATACATAACTGTTTTAACACCTTTTGGTGTCTGACAACATTGCTCTGGGCTTACTAAGGAAGGGCTTTAGGGAGGATGACAAAACATCTAAGGCCTCTTCACCGGTCTGAGTTGTAGTATAGGGGGAGAAGAAAAAAACAACGTATCTTTGGTTTTAAGCATGGCCAGAATGCGGTAAGCACAGACACGGAGGTTCCCAGCTTTGTGGCGATGGCTGCACAATGTGTAGCTGTTTGTCTGACCCAATACAGTCCTGATGTTCACCCCTCTTACACCAGTGTAAATAGCTACATGCTGCTCTTAACGTATTCCTCTGAGAGTCAGGAGGGCCCCAGACTGCTTCAGGTGGGTCTCTGAGTAGGCGTCACCTGTATTTTAGTCCTGGGACTTGGCTCCCTTCAGAAGCATATCCTGCCTTGCACTGAGATGAGTTAGACAAGGAATGGGTCACCTTTCTAGGAAGGTCCAGCTGGGGTCCAGCAATGCTGCTGTTAAAACAGGTGGGTACACCTTACGGAGTCAGCTGAATTGTGTTGCCTGTGAGGATTTTGAGTTTACTGCAGGTATTAAGTGAAAATATCAAACAGCATCAGTCTTTGCGATGATATCTTCCCTGATAGCTGGTGAATTTCCACTCAGAATACCACAAGGTAATTATTCCTAACAGTTTCCACTTTAAAAAGATTGGAGATAGCTATTTTTTAGTTCATTTATTGGTAGAAGATTTTTTATTTTATTTTTTTTTAGGAGGACTGTTGTGGTACTGTAGGGAACTCTAAACAAGTAAGTAAGCATCTTCAGTATAGATGAGCAGAAAATGCATTTTCAGTAGCCAAAGAGTGAAATCAAACTTGTTTCTCTTTTTTTCCTCCCAGTTGAAAGAAGACTGAGGATCATACACACAACTTTTTATTAAAAAAAAAAAAAAGCCTTGTTTGTTCACTTGTAAGATATTAAATTATCTGTAGTCACATTTGAATCAGTTTTTTTAACTACTGCATCCATTTATGAGTTTTGCTTGTTTTATTGCAAGAGAGGTGAATTATAAAGAAGAAAATACTGCTTGACAATCATAGTTTATGTATAGATTATGTCAACTATGGCAAGTGTGTACACAATATAGGAACGTTGGCATTTACTATCTGCAGTAAGTATCTGTTTAGATATGCAATTAGATGAACAATTTAAGTATAACAAAGCGCTGAAGCTATTTGCCTTTGAAATGACCTAGGCAAAGCATGCTGTACCATTTCTGAGAAAATGTCCCTGCTCTAATCCCTGCAAAACATCAGAATTAGGAGTGCATTGTACTGTTGTGTGTGGTTGTTTTTTTTCCCCCAAAATGAGTTTTTTACTCAGTTCTAGAAAATTCTTCAGTGCCTTAAGAGTGAAGGAGACAGTTTTTTTTTTTTTTGTTTTTTTTTTGTATCTGTGTCATCCAACTACTTGTAAGATCATTATGAATCACAAGTGATTTTAATTCCCCCTCTTACCATTACTTGTAGAAAAGGAAGCTAATACAGAAATTGCTGCCATTAGGTTTCATCGTTTGATTCATCGTTAGGTTTCATCATTTGCATTTTCTTTCAGAAATTGAAATCAGAGACCATTATGCTCAACTGTAGACCTTCGGCGTAACTTTGGTTTCAGGGTTTGATGGATTGCATTGTTTTTTGTTGGTGGTGGTGGTTGCTTTTTTTCTGTTAAGCATGTACGTACATGCATATATATAACAAAGCAATGATACTTTTCAATTGTATTTTTCAAATGGTGAAGAAATTGCCCGTTCCAACTAAATTGTTTCAATAGTTAGTTAATCTGAGGTTAGAAGCTTGTTTGGATGACCAATTCTTTTCTGCCAAATTGACGAACTCTTTTTGTTCGTTCTGTGTAACTACTTAGGCCCTACTTCAATAAATAGCTTGTACTTGAAGTTATTGTTATAATCCTGAGACTTGCATCAAGTTTTGGTATGTCTGATGTTCTCCCTGGCATGTGGAAGCCAGATTTGGAAGCAGTACTTTAATAATTTGAGTTCACTGGAATGCCATAGTTAAAGGTAATGCTACCCTCCATTCCCTCTTCCCCGGCTCTACAGAAAATAGCAGCCACAGCATGGCAGCGTGTCCAGTTTTTTTTTCCTCTTCTTTTTTCAAGTCCCTCGCTCTGTTTATACTTCTTGCCATATGGAGTTTCAGGAAGTATGTTACAGTAATCAGATATTTTCTACCTGGCAGTGTAGATGAACAACACGAAAATAGCCTGCAATTAAATCAAATACTGTCCGCATCGGTAAGTGGATGTTCAGCAGCTGAGCTGCTTACACTGTGCTGTGAAAAAGCAACCACGCAGAAGACAACATGAAGCTGAATAGCAAAGGTTAATACAGCCTGGCATTGGAAGTCTTGAAAGGGTTTTATGGGGTCAACATGACTTGGAATTAATTTAATTGTTTTCCTATTTATTTCTATTGTAAGCAGTAAGAAAATCTACTGTTTAAACTGTAGTAAGCAGGGGAGGGAAGTTGTGGCTAAAGCAGTGGTTGAAAACCACCTGAAGAAATACCCAAATTTATTATTGTATCTTATTCAATGTAGATGTCTGCCTTGGTAAAGGGAAGTGGGGAAAATGCCATTTATTGAAGAGAATGAAAGAGAATGAAGAGCATATGAAATAGTGATAGCGTAGAAAAAGAAATCACAGGGTGTGGTGACATTGGTGATTTCCTGCAAAATAGGACTGAAGGCTGTGTGTGTCCTACTGTCTGTACATCCCATCCCAACAGTGCTCCTCTGGACTCTGAGCAAGCATGTAGCTCTGCTGGAGTCACCTCATGAAGCTGGGTAATGATTGGTACAAAAAGGCACCTGAGGTAAGTGATGGAGGATAAGTGACGTGGATTTGTAATCAAAAGGTCCCATGAGGAAACACCATTTTGTTAACAACAACAAAAAAAAAAGGCTCCAAAGTGTGTTGTTAAAGGGAGAGAAGTGCATGTTCCTTTGCAGCTTAGTGGTTGAAGTAGTGCTTCCAAGCTGCTCAAGAAGGTGAAATCCTGGTGCCGTGGAAGAATTTGAGTAAACAAAGACTCTCCTGTGCAACTCTTGAAAAGTAACTGGACGTTGAGTATAAACAGATGATGCTTGTAATGTAATGCACAAATAGGCTTAAGAGGAATGGGGAAAATGCAGTTTGTAAACCACCTCCTTAAGGAATTAGCTGGTGAGAGTACACAGGATGTGGCTTTTACTGGGCACTGTAAAATTACCCAGAAGTTCAACTTCATTTTTTTTTTCCTTTTATTTGTAATTTCAGTCTGAATTGCTTAATCAGAAAAGTAGTCCACTTGGTCCTTTTTCTAACATGTCCAGTGATGAAGGAAAGGCTTTTGTGAAACTGATGAGAGCCAAACCTTGGGCTTGTGCAGCCAGAGGTGCCATAATGTGCAACTGTGGGGGGACAGCAGGAGGGGTGTAGGAGCCGAGGGTGCTTCTCTCCTGGCAGTCCCCTCACCGTACCCCCGTCAGTACCCCGATTGGGGTCTCAGTAGTGGTGTACATCTGCAGTGAGGGGATGCAGCAGCTCTGGGCCCTGGCCGGTCTGAGAGGGGGCTGAAAACAAGGCTGCAGGTAGGTCTGGGGTCTGACCGGAGGTGTCACTGGGGCTGGGCTGGAATGGGGGCCCTGGGCAGAGGGGGTGGCAGACACCCATGGGTTTCACGTGGCCTGACCAGCAGGGCTGGCCCACAACTTTGCTTGCTGGTGTGAAAATGTTGATTTTTGAGCATTTGCAAGCAGGACAAGGGGTGCAGCAAGTCCCGTCCCTGGGTCAGCAAACCAGGTGGGCTGAGCACTGTGGTTAGTTTAGTCTACCTGCCAGTAATATTTCTTCCTTGTCTAAAAGGGTGTTCTTTTGGGATGCTAGCAAGCCTAATGTAGAAGTTTTCTCAATTAGGAAGTTTTATTTCATGTATCGGGCAGAGTAGCTTGACTATTCTGATTGCATAACAACCCTGCCATTCGGATAGCAAGGCCTGATTCTCTGCCGTGCTGTCTTGGTGAGGAAGCTTGAGGCCTCCCCTTGGAGTCTCACTTCTCTTATGCTGGTAAGAAAACTATTTCTTAGCTTTTTTCTGCAGACCCTGTGGAGTCTTTCCAAAGTACTGGTGTAGTTGTTCTAATTACAGCTGGTAAAAAAATTGTGCTTTCCTGAATAACCAAGTAAACTGTGGCTGGTTGACTGTGTTGTAATGTTACAGGGCGTGTAATGTCAGGGCCCAGGAGCAGGAGGATGCAGGAAGTGAATGTTTGTGTTATGGTCTTTGTCGGTTCCGAAATGGATGGCTTTATATTTTTATCAGTGCCCAAGGTACTGCTGTAGAGGAGGAAGGCTTTTTGGGGTCACAGCAGCGAGTTACTGCTTCGCAGTTGGCCGTCTCTTGGGTTTGCACCAGGTTGCCAAGTGGTTTTTATTTCCCTTTTTTTAAATCTGTATGCCTGGTGACATCAGCATTCTGGCAGTAACAGGGACTAATTCTGGGCTTCTTTCCAGGCTGATGTCTTTGATCAGCTAATCGTCTTGATAGAACAGAGGCATTCCCTACAGAACAAAAGGTACTCAGGATTCTTCCAAGTGTTGCCGTTTTTATGCGTAGTTTATGCTAGCTAAAATTTGGGCTGTGCTCTTTGAAAGGCATCGTGTGCACGCTGTGTTTCAAAAGAGTGGCTAAAAGGAGGTGCTGCTTGGCTGATATATCAGAACCAAATAATTATTCAAAATATTTAGCAAACAGGAAAGTACCCATTGAAACTGAAGATGATGACTAAACACCTATTTTTGTTCAAGTTGAATAAGCTGAATAGGGAAATGTGAGGCTAAGGTGCAAATTCTTCCTTCCCACCACATCGCATCTTTCTTCAGGCCATACATTAGTAGTGAGCCTGTTTTATGGGATTTGGATGAGGGGAGTAGTTTGCATCGCTGCCTATATATTCCCTCCCTTTCTCTAAGTTGTATTAATGTTTGTGTGGTTTTTTTTTGTATTTTTTTTTTTAGCTTTTTTATTAAAGAATAATGTAGCATGTGTACTTTCTGAATTCATGACAGATTCTACTTTTCTGCAGGCCTTTCCGTCCCATCTTTGAAGAGATCAGTGTTAGATGGTATCTTTTTGGACAGAACAGATACACCACTATAGTGAGCGGTCTTCCCTTTATGGCTACATCGGACTATTAAGGTTGCAGGGATATTCTTTATGTAGGGAATTGCCTTCTATTTCTGACTTCTTTTAACAGTCCTCTTACAGCACTCCTTAATTTAACTGAGCCTTCAGGCAAGGAAAGAGCCCGTTTCGTTTTCCTGTTAGGAGTGTGTGACTGGAGTAACCATGGGCTGTGTGAAAAAAAAATGCTCTCAACTCTGCTCTCGGTATAGAGAATTCGTGTGTAATTAAGTGGTGTAATCTGCCCTCATATGTTGCATCCTGATGGAAATTCTTCCTTTAATGACTGCATATGAATGTCAAGTCTTCTGTCTGAAAGCAGGCCTTCCAGCTTGAAGTTCTGGACACATCAGTGAGAAACTTGAGCTGTTCTTGCCATACCAAGAGTCTGTGGTGGGTAAACAGAAGAACTCATTCTTAGGCTGAAAGCTCTTCAAGCACCAAGCGTAATTTGAAAAGAAAAATGTTTTAACTGTCTTCCAAAGATCTCCAAGTATAGTCTACAGTAACACAACATACTGTTGAAAGCTCTCATACTGTTAAGACTTCTTTAGCAATACCACTTAAAGATCTATACTTTGTGGGAGAAAGCAAGCAAGTATAATCAAAGGTATATATCACAAATGTATAGGGACTTAAATGGGTTCTGAACAATGTAGAAATGATTCTGGTAGATATTCCACTACATAACTATTTGCATATTAAAAGAAGGAAGTGTATGTAGCCGTGCCTTACCTGATCAGATGAAGAGTGATGGTTGTTTTAGGTGTCTGCAATATTTTGAGTATTTTTCCAATCTGTATGAAGGGAGTCAGACCAGTGAAAGTAATACTATCATGCCTCTATTAATTATGAGGCTTTTGGGAAGTAAAGTTTTAAGTGAGGTTGATGTAAGAATCAAAGCAAGACCACAAAAACACAAGACTATGACTTACCCTGCTGCATCTGTCCAACATCTAAAATTCTGTTTAAGTGTGTAAGTGTTGGCTGCGTGCTTGGTGCTCCATTGGACAGAAACTCTTTTAGAGACACATCAAGGAAAGCACAGAGAAAGCACTGTGGCATTGGGAAGTTCAGCAATAGCTGATTTTTAATTAATTAATTAACTTACTTTAGTATGCTTTTTTTTTTTTTTTTCCTAAGCCCACCATAACTTTTGGTCTTCTGACTCTTCGCCACGTTGTCCAAAATATTAAATGAGTCACAACATGAATTACCATGGGTTTCTGCACACCCTGGGTTGGTTTTTGTAGCCATTTTAGATGTAAAAAATGATGTTATAGTGCAACATATTATTGTTTTCAAGATTTTAGTTTTAACTAATGGAAAAATATAAGAAGCCTTGAATCTGTGGTACTTCTGAGTGGAACTAAGAATCTGAAAAACTTGAGATTTTGGCAGTTTTTACCGTCCAGTGTTGTCTCCATCTGCTACTTAATTTGGATATTAAATCTCATAGTGCATACAGTACTTAATTAACGTGGACCACGTAGGGTCGGGGGAGAGGAGGGATTTGCTACAAACTATACATGGTCAGGGGAGGTACAGGTACTCTCAGTAAGTTTTTTGGAGAGTTTAAGGCCAAAGGATGAGCTAGGTCCCTCTGGCAATCCTGTAGGCTTGAGACTGTTGTGTTTCATCAGTCACTTCTCAGGTGGGGTCACAGTCTCTCTGTGGTCATTCTGTGTTTTCCTGAAAGTGCAGCCTCATCATGGGTCTGATGCCAAAAAAACCTGGGGAAGGTTACATGTTCTCTCTCCCACTCTGTTAGAGAGCAGACATCTGGCTTGTTCGTGGAGTACACTGTAGCTGGTACTGATGCTGCAAGAGGAGGAACGGTTGGTATTGGCCACAGGGGCTGGCTGAAGTCTGCAGATGTTTCCTGTGGCTGTCCTGGAGCAAATAAAGCCCCTCGCATCCAGCAGGCAGAAACTGTTGTGATGACCTTGAGGTTGTTTACCTCATGTTTTCTTCAGACCTGTAGTCAGAGCTGGGGCCGAAGAAGAGCTCTTTCAGGGCAGCTTGCTGTCAAGCCCCAGATTTGATGTGCTTCGATGCGGAGATGCGTGTCAAACCAGGCAGAAGGTCTGGATCTTCATGAAGTTTGGTCAGGACCTTTAGAGAAGTTGTGGCAGTGACTGGGCCCTGATCCTGTGTTGGCCATACAGTCTAAGCAGCAGACTTGCCTGGCAAGTACATTCTATTCCTAATTGTACGTTTACATGCGCTGAGGATTTAGCAGCTCTCATACGATACAGATCTTCAGTACTCCTTCCAAGAGTTCAAAAAGGGCTGTTAAGCATCAAAGATGGTACTTTAGGGATAGAGATTTAATCCTTGGATGAGTCACGCAAATACTGTGCACTAACATGCTAAGTAGTGAAGGAGAAACATTATTGATCCCATTTGTCTCATACAGTCGTGCCGTGGGGCCTGTGAGAAAGGTTGTTGTGACATTTCTGCCTTGGAAGAAACTCTCTGGGACCCCTCTTCTAGCATTCATCCTTCCTCACCACCCTCTCCAGCACTAAACAACAAACTTCTCATAAGCCAGTGTACAAAATTAAATAGGAGCATGCCCGAGCAAGAAATGCAAAGCTAGTTGATGAGCATTCATAACCACTGTTGTGGTTGGGAATAAATAAATGCCCTCATTGTAAACCATCTCAGCCTTGAATTCCCATATGCATGCCTTACAGAAAATAATACACTTCATACAGTGTGCCAGGTGCTCTTGTAAAAACTGTGTTGGTGAAGTCAGGGAATAATTAGGCATCAGAAACTGAACTTTCACGGGCAATCGACATCAGGCAGGTACCTTGTCACGAGTGCAAGAAGTGTTTCTTCCCAAAACAGGTCCATCCCTGACCTCTTGGTTCTGTTCGTGTTTGCCAGCCTGGAAAATACTTCAAGGGTACAATCATGAAAGTTAAAATTCACACCTTTTCTAGGAAACTAAATATCACACATTCAGAAATCCAAGCTAAGTGTCAAGCTACAGTTTCCGTAGCTGCCCTGTTCCCATTAAGACATGAATATTTCATAGGTGTAATTCTCTTTTGCTCTGTCTTATGGGCGGCATTGTCACTTCTGTTCTTTCTGCCATGCATCTCCCGGATGCCTTCGAGTAAAGCCTTGTGGGGTCTGAACAACTTCAGGACCTTGCTTTTGCATTTGTAAAATGGGGGCGACTTCTTAGGTTTTGTGAAGACAAATGAGGTAAAATGTGAGAATGTTGAGTGATGCTCAAGAAGAGAAGGGAAGAAAGGGGTAAAAGAATGAAATTAACATGTAGAGAAATTGCTCGTCTGGTCTGCTGATCAGTTTGTTAATAATTTGCATTTAAACAGGTGGTTGAATCCCTTATTTATTACTGGTCACAAACGGAAACTTGAAGAAGATGATATGTATAAAGTGCTGCCAGAAGATTCCTCAGAGAAGCTGGGAGAGGAGTTGCAGTGGTAAGGAGAGTCGCTGTTCTATTTCATTGTATTTCACATGGTAAAGATGAGGTTTTATTCATGGTTCTGTTTGAAGAGGCTGTTGTAAGTTTAACAAGGTCTACTGTTAAAAATGCTGGAGAGTTAAGAGTAGCATTTAGAGCTCATACCATGGAAGTGTTTCCATTTCTTTACATGTATAACAAAGGGACATTAGAGTATTCCTATTATTATCATTTATAATTTGTCTGGGCACTTTGCAGAATGCTTGAAAAAGAAGATTTTTTATCAACTGTTACTGCTGTAATCCTTAATAAATGAATCCAAGTCTTCTGGTCTTTGGAAGAATAGCTATGAAAACTTTAAAAACCGCTCTTCATAAAAGTGAGGACAAATATTTTTGTTGTTCTGGAGAACAAACTGAAATGACAACTGTGTACCCTTTCTATTTGTGTACATAAACATACCGCTTTTTGTCAAAGTGGATAAAATGCCTTGGACGTCATGTACATCTAAAAGCATGCTTCTTGGAAGTGTTTTTATTTTTTAACAAGTACCTTTGACTACATACCAGTTATGTCGTCATGGACCCAGGAGGATCTCTCTTCTCTATTAATAGTGAAAGAACTCCCAAGAATAATAATTTATGTAAATTATCTTGAACCTTGCGATAGAGATTTTTGGTCATCAAACAATCTTTCGTTAAATGCCATTAGAAGAAGAGATCTCTTGTAATGAAGAGGGCGGCCTTTATGTTAATAAAAATATGCCCTTGCCTTTGTGCCGAAGGGTGTAGAACAAATCAACTTTCCTAATAGTTTGGTTGAGACAAGAGAATGCTCCTAAGGAGTAAAGAGAATCCAGAAACTCAAGGTTATGACCAGTTCTTACATCACCCTGCTGTGGCTGAGGTGGCTGAAGAAAGAGGGACGGTGCTGAACTCAAAGGAATGCTGCTTTTAACATCTTTCTAGCAGGAGATCTTTGCCAAACTCCAAGGACGTGTCTTGAAGCGGTTCAGGGAGTTCACTGTAGAGGAAGACGAACACTTTCCAGTGATTCTTACAGTAAAAGCACACACTTTCCATGAGTCAGGAAATGGTAGAAAATACAGCATGCCAAAAAAAATTTGTTCTTTTTTATTCTTCGGTGCGCTTGGCCAAGAAGCAAAGAATATAATTCATAAATAGCCACTGAAGGAAGCAGCCTTTTTTCTCTGGCCAGCAAGCAGAACCTACGCAGATTCAGTTCTGATTGTGAAGAATTTAGACAATAACTGTAATCCTTGTAACAAAAAAGAGAGTAAAAATGAATGTTATGTTTTCCTGTCTACACTGCATGCTTCAAACTGGTGTGTGGTGTTGCAAAATGGTAAGTTTGGCTTTCATGCCTTAGACTTATTTCAGCCCTCAAGCTAGCAAGGTCAGAAAGCCCGGCAGAAAATACTTAGCCTCCAGAAACAAAGGGAGGACGTCTTGTCTGACAACAGCATGCTTTAAGAAGTCTTCTTAGGTTCTGGTTATACTTGTTTATATGTAACTGAACAGTCATGCTTGTTATTCCTGTCTTCGATTTTAATGTGAACAGATTGTGTCCTACTTGTGGGTAGGCACACGGTAACCCAGAGGTCTCTGCCACTCCGCTGTCGTAATCCTAGCTTTCAGAGAGCCGTGAGGAGTGTGAAGTGAGTGAACGGCTACAGATGGGTCCTCTTGATCTGGTGCCTTATCTGCTCATCCTCCTGGAAGCACATGATAGAGACGAGTAAGGGTCAGACATGAGAAAGGGTTGTGCACCACAACCATTCTGGGGAAGTGCAGAACTTACAGCAAGAACCTAAAAGTACTCCATGCTGCCCCTGTTCAGTCCATAGTCGGGAGATTATCCGACAACAGGCTCTTAACAAAGATGACTGGCTGTTTGAGCTGAGAGGAGAATAAAGAAAGGAAGGATTCATCAGCTGCAAATACGTCAAAGGCAGTAGTAGTCAACAGTGGCAAATTGCTTGCAATTATAGGAGAAAAATAGGCCTGTAATACTAAGTGCAGTGTGTTTATGTGGATGAGAAAACATGACTACCTGTTATCTCCTTAATTTCTTAAGGAATGTGGAGTATAAAGGTGATCATGGCAGTCTTGCTGCAAGTCTGAAACTGTTTTATTCCAGGTAATTGCCTTACAGTTTTACTTCTGTCCTCCAGCATGTTTACCTTTTGTTTGTCAGGTACTGGGATAAAGAGGTGCAAAAAGCAAAAAAGAGAGGAAAGACACCCCATTTAACAAAAGCGATTATTCTTTGTTACTGGAAATCCTATTTAGTTTTTGGAATTTTCACAATGATTGAGGTAAGTGGTGTAAAACGTGACACAACACATTTCTTAGCTAACAGCGGTGTGAAATTAGGCCTCTTGAGGTTGTGTGATCCATAGCAGGGATTTCACGCTGGGCCGTTCAGAGAATCCATAGCGTTTGTATTCTCTCTCAAAAGTAAAACCGAGCTGCAGCTCTTTGAAACTAAAAAAGTGAGTTGTAACTGCAGGATTATGGGCTTGGAACACAGAACTGATTTCAGTGCAATACTTTTGAGACATTACAAGCCATCTGACTTGCTTCATAATGCTTGGCTGGATTTTATGTGTCTGAGTGGGATGTCCTGTAGAAAAAGTCTGTGTTGTTTTTTTTTTTTTGCTATGTGTAAGTGGTTGTAAAGGACGCACTGTGTCATCTTTAAGAATGCTACTGCAGTATATATTCATGTAACTTTAATAGCATCAAAGTCTTTATTGGAAATCCAGAGAGTTCTTTTTAAAGATTCATCTGAATTTTAATGTGGAACATTTTTGTTCTGGATGTCATGTTCATAAAAATTGGCCTGATGTTTTAGAGCTTAAAAAAGACAAAATGATACGGGGTGTAACTTGCAGCAGTAACTTGACTCTTATTTGTCCAGGCACCAAGTTGGGTAGCATGTTACGATACAAAACTGATTATACTTTTTTTCCTTTCTTTCTCTTTTAGGAAACCCTCAAAATTGTCCAACCAATATTTTTGGGAAAAATTATTAATTATTTTGAAAAGTACGATACCTCACGTGAGGTAGCTTTGAATTTTCCATACTGCTACGCAGCTGCTCTGTCTGTGTGCACACTTATTCTCGCTATAATGCACCACTTATACTTCTATCATGTACAGCGGGCTGGCATGAAGCTGAGGGTAGCTATGTGCCATATGATTTATCGGAAGGTAAGCAAACATTTGCAGCTATTTCGTTTGAGGTGGAAGGCTAAAAATATGTTTGTTATATTCATTCCTGCAGTTCCACTGAAATTGCTGGTCTGTAGAAATGTAACACGTGTGAGTATACATCGATCTTAAAGGAACCCATGTGCATTTTTTGCTCCTTCTTCATGAATACCGTGTCTGAATGACCACTTCAGTCCTCATAGTGAAGGTGGTGAATTACACTAGCCCGAAAGCCTAGGAGGAACTGGTGATTTTCACCTGCTAGTGCTGCAGGAGAGAGGTCCTGCCATTGCTGGAGCAGCAGGAGCTGGCCAGCCTACGGCAGAAGGACCACTAGATGTGTCCTGCCTGCTTCCTGCTGGCAATCACTCAGCCCTCCGGTGTCTTCTCCAGGAAGGACTTTGTGCTTGGCTGTCGCCATCTGCTTTAGCACTCTTAGTTGCCAGGGAATTGCTTCACTGTTTGATCTTCTCCCCTTGTGATCAGTGGTGTGATTCGTTTATATTCTGCAGTGCTGCAGAGTTTATGAACTGCCTGCTTTGCAGATTAGGTGTTTTCTCCATCTCTGGGTGCTTGTGACCAGTTCAGTGAGATGCAGTGCTGCTGCTGCCCCCTCCAGGCTGCAGGGGATGCTTCTTCACAGGCAGGTCCCGTTAGTGTCCCTCTTTCCTGAGAGGGAAGAGTGAAAAGTGGGGGAAGAATAATTCAGAAGTAAGACAGGGAAGAGCTTTTTCAGTACCTTTCACTGGTTTTGCTGTGGGAGTACTGTATTCCTGCAGTAAAGCCAGTAAAGTATGAGAAAGAATGTGTGTCCAGTAAGCTGTGGTATCATTGTTTGCTGCAGTAGCCCCTGATCAAGAAATAGCTGCCCTCGACTACAGATACGGCTGAGGCTGCTGAGTGGAACTGGAGAAGTTATGGATATTACCCTATGAGAAGGAGTTGATCAACATCCAGGATGAAATGCTGGCCTTGGTGTGCTCTGGGAAGCACACAAGCCAGTAGTGAATGTCCTCTTCCCTCTGCTGGCAGCACCCGAACCACTGAGGCTGTCTCCACATACTTCTATGCAAGAAGTCCCTGCTAGGGATGCTGGAAGGGAAGAACATGTCCTGTCTTCCAGCTTTAGTGCTACTGGGATAGTGACCTGCCAGTGCTTGCCTCAGCAAAGAAGTCTAAATAAAGGATCAGGAGTGTAGAGGTTATTTAGGATGTAAAAAAATCCATGTTATTTTAACCACTAAACATAGGTGCCATCCACCTAAGACTGCTGCTGCAGGTCATGTGAAGTTTTGGGGCAAAGCAGTGAAGTGGGGAGGGTAAAAACGGCCCCACTGGAAGCGGTGATTGTTTTTCATGCACATATTTATTCTCCTCCCTCTTCTGATACCTTGGAAATTATCCTCTGGGAACTCAGCTCTAACATGGCACACTGCTTCCTTGTACATAAACATATCTCTAAGGTATTAATTTACTAAACTGATTATCGCAACACAGTTTGAAATTCATGAAATACGTACATAGCGGTGTTGTTTGTTGCAGTGTTGATATTAGCTTAGAAGCCTAGAAGCTTGGAAGTGTTCATAAGCGCACCCTTATTTCGAGAGATGTGATTAAATGGAAAGTTAATCTCCCCACATCTCATAAATGTTTACTCCTGAGGGTGAAGACTGAGGTTGGGCAGAACATTGATAACCTTACTAATCAGCTGTCTTCATTATCTGAGGTTTATAGATAGGTCATACGTTCTTTTTACCTTCCTATATGCTTTTGAAAAAATTGAATTCTAATTTGCCAGCACTTTTGTGGTGACCATTAATAGCTATACTGAATAGAGTATTGGATTTGTGAGGATGAGTGGGTTGAATGAGAGAGTATCCTTAATGCAGAACTTCAAATGCTAATAATTCTTAACTTTAAACCCTTTTTTGTTTCCTAGAAAGTTAAAAGCTTATTTGCAAAAAGCCCGTATTCCAACTCCAAGATATTCTGTCATTAGTAAGAAATAATAATGATGCACATGGGCAGAGACGAAAACAGAATCTGTGGCATGACTCAATTTTATGTTTTAAAACCAAAGGCTGTGTACGGAAGGCTGATTACTTTTATGAAGACTGAAATTGTACAAGTTCTTCTAGGTTCAGAATAAACACTAAAGCAGTTTAAGCTGCGAGGTAGTTGAGACAGGAAGCAACCAGAAAAGTGTCAGGAGTTATTTGACTGAATAGTTTTAGTATTCTTTTGTATGTTCACTTTTTCCCCTTTTTCTGTGCTTTGGAATTAACAGTTTGTGGCAGGGAGAGATTAAAACTCTGAGATGGGAGCACAGAAGGCAAAGAATGGTTAAAAAATTGAAATTGGGCCTGCACAATTACATCTGAAAGAAAGAATAGAGTTTCAACTAAGACATAAAGAGTACAAACAGCTCTCATTAGTTCATGTAATTAAAGCCTGTTGTCTTTGAGAAAGGTAGCTTGCTGGGAAACACATCCGTATGTCAATTTTATGGACAGAAAATGAAGCGGATCTTTGCGCTGAAAGCAGAAAATTGGCAAACATAAAATGTAAATTCAATTTACAGCTGCTTTTTTAAAAAGTGTTAGTTTTAATTAATCTTCAGTTATACTCCTTTTGTTCAGAGTGAATTTGGAAGTGTCGTGATCAAAGCCATATTTTAAGCCATGGGTAGTGGAAAGGGAAAGTAGAAGCGTGCCACAAAAAAAGGGTAAATGTTTTTGAGGAGTGAACTATTCCTGTTCCAGGAAAACGTGAAGCACATCTTGTTTGTTATTTCACTGTACTGCAAAACTGTGTTTTCTTAGTAACAGGTGTGGAAGGAAGCAGGCAGTGATCTACATCTTTGAGCTATCTCAGTTTGGATCTCTGCAGAAACTCTCAGCCTGCGTTTTTATAGATCAGATATTTTGGGGGATATTGTTAAATTATTTACTATTTTCTACTGATTAACCTATTTATCAGCCTGTGAAACTATCTGATATTTATTTATTATTGTGGCCTTTCATAACACGTGCTTCATTTAATATAATCCAGAAATTTTAGGATTTTACAAGTGCTATTACCAAGGGAAATGCTTACACTTTGTAAAGGGACATTAACTGATTTACAAAGAAGACAGCTTGCGGTGTTACTAAGGAGTGGGTCAGGAATCTCACTTCAAACAGAATTATTTGAGTGGCCAAACATTGTCCTGATTTTAATTTGGTTCTCAGGTAGAGTTTTCTGTTCTAATTCTGAGCTGTTGTTCATAATGTGGGTGGGAGAGCAATGTAAATGAAAAGTTACAAGCACTCGTGTTTAGTTTTAATAACTTGCCATGTCGGTATTTTCCCACTTTTAATCACTTCAGAGAAAGTAAATATAATGTTTTTATGGCATTTGAGTTCTTGAAGTCCTTGTCTAGGCTTTTTAACGTGCTCTTCTTCAGGACTTTCTTCAGAATGTTAACCAAACCAACACGTTATCGAGGGCTTTTCGATGGTGCTCAGATACTCTCAGGCAAAACCTTTTGCCCCAGAGTTGTATTTGTGTATTGAGTCTTCTAAGTATCAGTGTGCTGTGCTGTATAAGCTGTGACAATTTGAGACTGTTTTGAATTTTT
This sequence comes from Nettapus auritus, assembly GCA_011076525.1. Taxonomy (NCBI): domain Eukaryota; kingdom Metazoa; phylum Chordata; class Aves; order Anseriformes; family Anatidae; genus Nettapus; species Nettapus auritus. The sequence continues at coordinate 151,887,434 of CM021765.1, forward strand.
TAGGCACTGCGTCTCAGTAACGTAGCTATGGCAAAAACGACCACTGGCCAAATAGTAAATCTTCTGTCAAATGATGTGAACAAATTTGATCAGGTGAGAATTTTTACAGATCTTTCCAAGGGGGTGAAGCTGAAGAAGTTGTGGGTGGGGTGTGAGCTTTTGTCTACAGCTGATGATAAAGTGTTTCTTATGAACATTTCTTCTTGTTGTTTCTCAAATATCATAGGCAAAGAAATACTCACCTAAAACATTCCATTTTGCTTGTTTAATACTTTTGTGCTCTTTTCCTGAGCTCAGAGAAACTTGGTGCACATAGATACAAGAAGGTCAAGGTGGTAATTTGCTTACTTTCTGGAGCTTGGGCATCTCCTTGCAGACCGAATCTGTAAATCTGGTGCAAAATTTTCACCAGGTCTTCTGACTGAATGCTTCAGCACCTGCTGCAGGCAAAGTTGCTCTCTCAGTTTTATGTTACTAGGATTTAATATTTCAACTAAGACTGAAAGCTGATTTTTGCTTCTTATGTATTTGCCTAGGTAACAATTTTCCTGCACTTCCTGTGGGCTGGACCAATTCAAGCTGTAGCAGTAACAGTGCTTCTCTGGATGGAAATAGGCCCATCGTGTCTCGCAGGAATGGCAGTTCTGATTATTCTTCTTCCTATACAAACCTGCATCGGGAGGCTTTTTTCTTCCCTCAGGTAAGGTTGCGTGTGTTGGATTGTAGGTATTTTCTGGCCTGGGTTTGAAAATGGACCTACTGGATTGGCTGAGGACTAGATGGAGTTATCATACTGCTCTGAGATCAGCTTCTATTTGGTGAGGTTTTACGCTTTGTCTTTTATTTCTGTCAGTGTTTTTCATAGTTACTAATGTGAGATTTCTGAAGCCCTGTGTAGGGACTTGAAGTGGACTTTCCTCCAGAGATGCTGAAAATACCTGGCACTTGTTACCCATCCAGTGTATTAAAGAATTGGGCTCTTTCTGTAGCTGCCTTGTAGCTTTTTAGCATCTACCTTGTAGATTTTTGGCATAGATTTGCATAAATCCTTGAATTTTGCTTTCTTGAATTGATGCTTAAGGAGCAGTTACTACAAAGGCAACGTGTCAGTCCTGCCTTGTTTGACTTACTGAGATACGTGAGTTGCAGCAGAAAGCTCTGAAAGTTTTGTGTTTAAAGATCTTGCTTTCTCTTCTCCAAGACAAAGATGCAGAGAAGAAAAAGGAGAAGGAACTGAGAGAAAGGAAGAACAGAGTTACGGCAATGTTTCTGATGCCAGCTATGAGGTTTCTAGCTATAAGGTTCTAGATTGTTGATATATATAAAATGAGTCTGCAGTAGTTTTCCATTGTCAGACAAATTTAATTTATTTTTCTGTAGCTTCCCTTTAAACTTCCCCTTTAAAAACGACTTAACTCAGGTTGGCATATTGAATTATCTTCAATGTTCTGGCTTCCTAAATTTCCTTCTCTTGTATAATTAATCATGTTCTACTTGCATCCTGACTTTAGAAAAGTCTTTTGCATCTAAATGGAATTATTTTTATGTTTCTTTACCGGGTACTCATATGCTTTGTAGTTTTATGCATCTTTGTTGCATTTCTGTTCAGGGTGAGTTTCTTCTAGCTCTTTAGATAAGTAAAACTTCTTAGTGAGTTACTGTAAGGTGTTTTTTTTTGTTTGTTTCTTTGTTTTCAAGTATTTATTTTATGACAGGCTTTCCAGAAGCATTGAGACTGGCATTGCCATTGCATGGCTAGGTATGAAGAGAGAACTGAGAATTACAAAAGTAGACCAGCTCACAGATTTCCCTCTGCTCATAATCACTGTCTACAATTATTATGCTCACATGCTATTTCTCAAATAATGAGCCATTCAGTGTTCTCCATCAAATCCTTATTTTTTATGATAAAACTTGTTTGTAGAACACTTCCAATATATTCTTACATATGCATTTTCACTGTATATGTGCTATGCATGCATATGTATGAAGCTACTTCACTTTTTTGTTTTGGTTTGTTTTTTAGTTTTAATGTCAACAGTTAAAATACTTAACACCTAAATAGTGCCTTATCAGTGGTGTTCAAAGTGCTCTTCCAAAGTGGTAAGCATTATTATCCCCATTTTACAGATGGGAAACTGAGGCACAAAGAGATTAAGGGACTTGTCCAGGGTCAAACAACAAGTGGCAAAAATCTCTTCTCTAAGGTGTGTATTCTAAAAGTTAGCCAGTGGCAATGTAACATCCTTTGGGATTTTCCCCATTTATTTACAGCCACTTTATTGGACACAGAGCAAGGGAAATAATTTGTTATCTGGATATGTATTTGCTTGCGTATGTGTGCACGGATCTCTGTATCTTTTTGAAATACAAATGCCCAGTGAGCAGAAGGAGTTAATGGAAAAACTGATATGGATTCCAGCTTTGTAATGATATGTATGTTCACATTGCTGGGAATCTGCATGGATTTAAGAAATCACTCTACGAAGAAGTGATTTAAGGATTAAAGCTTTTGCTAAAATCCAGGCACACTCAGCAGGGCAGCTAATTTGTGCTGTTATTCAGCAGTGCACTTGTGACCCGGTATTATAAACACGTCTACCCCAGTTTATGATACAGATGCTTCTTCCATTACCTGTAGGAGTTTGTAGAAATAGATCCAATATCCTGTATCAGTATTCCCTTTACCTTCACAAGTACTAGATGTTGTACAAAATACACACGACATGCTATATTATTTGAGAAATAGTTCACGTATTGGATTGAAGACACGTTTTTATATATTCAGAAGAACTCAACTCTTTCAGTGCTTTGCCATGCAATTGTAATGTTCTCATTTAAAGCTCTTTAATTTTTTTAAGGAAAAATACGTGGAACAGTCATGTCAAACATGGTCAGAAGAGGAGAAAAAGAACTTCGAAAAGATACTCTAGTTCCATGCCAGTAAGGTTGCGTTAGGATAACTGATCTTCCTCAGTCATAACAAGACTCCTTGATTATATTAGGACTAATTTCCATTATTTCTTATCAGTTTTCTTATATGAATATTTCTTAATATTTTGATTTAGCCATCCCAACATTTGTAGGTCAGTGGTGCTGAGAAGGTAGAATTTCAGGTGACTGCTTATCATTTTAAACTTTCTTCTGATGTGCTGTGGCTGTCTTTTCCAGAACACCAGAGAAACTTTATGGGAGACAAATTAAACTGACAAAACCAAGCAAGCCATTCTAAAGAGCTTTTTACATTTTTCTTTTTTAATATGGTCTCCAAGTTTCATTAGATATAAATAATATAGCAGAAGAAAATGAGTTTTATTTTTTAAAAAGCCTATGATACCTCATTATGTGCAAAATATATTTATCTACGTGAATGAATTCAGAATTGTAATGTGGTTTATTAGCATGGTTTATGCATTTATTACATGGCTTCTAACTTTAAATGCTTTTTCCTAATTAGTACTGCAACTTTGTTATTTAATTATATATATATATATTCTAGTTTGTTTATCAGTGCAAATATAATGTGAGATTAGAACAGATATACTGAATTCAGCATTAATTGCAATTAACACTTAAATACTATTTCTTTACTTAACAAATCTACATAGGTTTTTGTTTCTCCTAAATTATAGCTCATGCTCACTAAGCAGTCTTTACTTCAAGCAGAATTAACCTTAAAAAGACACAAGCCAAGACCAGTTTCTTGAACTGAATCAAGATAGCCTTTTGAGAATAAGTTTGAAATTTGTAAATGACAATATTTTAAAAATACACTTTTTCATTTTTTCATTTAGTTCTAAATTTAGTATTTGGCAGGTTTATTATTGTGTTTTTTTATTACAAAAATATGTCGTTTAAGGAATATCATGTGTTGCTGCAAACTGGCAGTATTCTGAACATTGAATCATCTGACAGTTCCCTGAGGATAGAGAATGCCAGGAATACTGATAGACATACTAAATCTGTCTGCTGCGTGTCATCTCTAAGATACTGTTTTAGGAAGGTTTTTAATGGAATTGTGGTTATGTGAACCCTCCAGAAGAAAGAGCAAAAACAATTAAATATGAGTGTATTATGTGATTATAAATAGCACCTCTTCTGTTGAGAATCTGAGAATTTTTGCTTTCTGCTGTTTACAGAAGCAAGACAGCTGCGTTTACAGATGTCAGGATTAGAACCATGAATGAAGTCATAAGTGGCATGAAGATAATAAAGATGTATGCTTGGGAGAAATCATTTGCAGAACTTGTGAGTGGTTTGAGAAGGTAATCCTGGAAAAATACAGCTTGGTATATGATCTATATCTGTTTACATTTTTACATGCCAATAAATTCATTATTCTGTGCTGTGGAGAGAAGTTTCCTTGAACTTTTTTGGCCTTTTAAACTTTCTATAGCAAGAGTGAAGGAATGAAAATGTATCCTAAGGGGACAGAAGAAGAAAAAATCCTTTGATATATGTATTTTTTAATGTTTCCTTTTACATTTGTGTTTAAGAACAGCAACTGATAAATGAAATAGTTGTAGTTGAAGATCCTCACAGTCCTTCAAACTAATGGAAAGGAACCAATAAGCAGATTCTCTCTTCTGAGAAATACATGGAATCTGACCTTCCGTCCTAAATGAATAGCATCCTCAGATACTACTCCACTTTCTGCATTTTGAAGTATTGCTCAAACCATCTCAAAAGTGTGGAGGGCAGAATGAAAGCAGCTCAGAAATTCTCTAGTTGTTCAGCTGGCAAGGCCAACTGACTGGAGTCATTTCATTTTAGAGGTCTGTCAGAATCTGGATAAAAGCTACTCATAAATTTGTTTTTCAACACTAGTTATTCTTTTACTTGACAGGAGTTCAGGTGTGTATTTCCTATCACTTAGTTTTCATGTTAAGTCTGTGTCCGACATATGAGTTGCTATCCTGCCATAGATCCTCTGGTTTTATTTATTTATTATTAACTTATTTGGATTTCTGTTTTTTATTTTTATTTTTTTTCCTTTACATACATGTGCAGGTTTGCAGACTTGCTAACATTCCCGAGACATTTATTCCTGTGCACAGAATGCTCTTTTTTCTTCTTCAGTATATATAGGATCCTGTGCTGAGTGAATACTCTTGATTGCTTGAAGGCTTCCCTGTCTTGCATGGAGCCAGAGAGTGTATTTGTTTATTGAAAGCTACCTCAGTGGGAGCATTCACATTATGAAAGTCAATGTCTCATTAGGATTAGAGGTTTCCTATTTAATGATGGAGACAAATGAGCTCTACCAAAGCACATCTTCAGCCCTCTTTTGTTTCTTTCAGTGCACTGTGGAAAACTGTTAGCAGTCTTAAATTCATCCACATGATTATTGCCCAGTATTTCCACAATGGCCCTTGGTAGTTGTTAAGATGACATCTGAACTCCTCAGCTGTTGTTTATACCTGTGGCTGTCCATATAAGTTTCCTTTGATACAACTCGGTGCCATAAGACAGTGTAGTATATCATACGCAGCCTATGGGTGGGCTGTAATTATCTGATACTTACAGAGAACAGCACAAAGCACTCGGTGATTATCCACAGATAGCGAGAGGGTTATTAAGGACTACTAGAGAGTGGGAAAAGAGTTTCATCCAGGATTGTAGAAGTAATTGAATTAGACCCAATTCAAATAGTTTACGTACAAATGTTCTTTCACCGTACTCTGGAAGAGATCAGAGATTGTGAGCCCTTAAGCTGAAAAAATGTCTTTGAAATCCTTTGAAAGTCTGTCAATTCAGCCAATTTGGCAAGTACAGTGTGAAAGTTGCTCAGCTAGTTTTCTAGTAGTACATCATGCATCCTTCTCTCCGTAAGTGAGAACCGACAGTACTTCAAGTGATATAATCATAATTTGACTTTCTAATCTTTGTATGTAGTTCCAAGTGGAGGGTAATCAAAATGATTAAGATTTTCCCTAAGAATTGCCAGAAGATTTGGGAAGAAAAAATAGGATTTTTTTTTTTAGTAAAATTCTGTGTCACTTCAGGTAAAATTAGGCTATATGGGGAAGGAGCAAATTGTTATGGCTCTCTTGATAGAGAAAACCTATTATTTTAATAAGAAGTTAAACCTGAAGGCAGCCACACTGTAAGTAGTGCAGTAACATTTTGAGAATTGGACCTGAGTCATATAGAAGGGGAAACTGGAGTTGACTAAAGTGGAAATAGAAAACATATGCATCAGCAGCTTTATCGGTTGCTGCAGGGGGTCTTCTATGTCTATGCCGTACATCAGGTACTAGTTAGCTGAGGAAATGGTTGGGAGAACAGCTGGCCTCACAGACCAGTATTTTCTGAATTATGAACCAGAACTCCCAGAGCCGTGGAAACCAGGTGCAGGGTCCAAATCAGGAAGGATGTAGGCTGAGATCAAAGGAAGTACTGCAAATCCTATGATCCAGCTTGAGGAACAGCAACTGAGTAGTGGTAAATGCTTGGGCCACAGGTGAACTCCTGATGTTCTGGAAGTTGTCCTGTTCTTCTGGTTGCAGAGTATGTATTCGTGTTAGCAAGAGTTTGTGACTGAACTCTATTGGATTTTTATATTGGAAGCATAAGGAACTGCTGGATGCTTGGCTGTAATACAGAAGGTTTTTTTTTTCCTCTTTGCTCTTGTACACCATCTAGAAAGAGTTGAAAGGTTAGAACTGGAATTAAAATGCTAGTTAGACCAAAACAGGAAAGGAGTATTTTGATTTTCTGTCCCTGAAGAATACTTTTTTTTTTTTCCCTAGGAGCTATCAAGATATTAAATATCTTAATTTTTTTGTTTTCTTCAATTCTGAAGCCTTTTAAATTATCATTTATTATTTGCCATATGCTATGCTTTATTCGCAGTTACTCTTGAGTACAGTTCTTCACGTGCAAGTTGGGGTTGCGCAAGGGGAAGAAAGGACATAAAAGTGTAATCTTGAGAGTGGGGTCCCTCATCGTATTGTTGAGGGCATCTGTGATGAGGGGGATTGATGTGAATGTTTGTATTTTGCATTTTTTAGGAAGGAGATTGCCATGGTTATGAAAAGCTCCTACCTTCGAGGATTGAACTTAGCCTCTTTCTTTGTGGCAAGCAAAATAACGGTGTTCATGACTTTCATGGCATATGTACTGCTTGGCAACGTTATCTCCGCCAGCCGGGTGTTCGTTGCAGTGTCCCTGTATGGTGCAGTAAGGCTGACAGTAACTCTGTTCTTCCCTGCGGCTGTTGAGAGAGTATCCGAGGCGGTGGTTAGCATACGACGAATCAAGGTATGGTTGTTGGTTTGAATGGGTCGTGGATTTGTTCTCTTATTCTAACATTGTTTTATCATCACCAGAAAATGCAGCTTTATTTCAGTTTTGCAGAGTTTCAGATTTTTACTGAAATAACCTCTTTTGAAACTGAATGTGTTCCTGTGTAAACGTGCAAAACCCCATGAAATGTGCTCTAGAGCAAGGTGAGATGTAGGAGAAAAGTAAGTGCAATGAGGCATTGTAGATCTTTTTGAAGTAAGAGGATCATGTGTGCAAACAAGGTGGGATTGGGAGCTGTAAGTCAGGAAATATGGACGGCAAAACCAGCAGGTGGGAGATGCAGGATTCACATTCCATGTGAATGCACTACCCTGTCAGCTGTGGAGGGGAGATGTGATCCCCAGCTGGTGTCCTGTAGCTGCTTTCAGAACTGGAGGGAAGGCTCAGTAAGGATGAACATGCTGCTTTTTTGGGCAGAAGGACTTCATTTGTGTGTTTTTTCTGTGTTTAGTGTGATGTTTCGAATTAAAAAGTAATGTTTGCTGTATGTAGCTGTACTTTAGCATGAACTACAAGAGTGAAACATTTAAATGCAAAACGTGTTTTAAAGTTAAGACTTGAGAAGTCCCAAGTCATCAAGCTATTGAAATATAGAATTACTATTTTAGAACTTAAAATTTTTGGGAAAAAAAAAAAGAAAGTTAATCTTGTCTAGAATTGAGTAAGCAGAACCTGTGGTTTTGCAGAGTATCACTATGTCATTTATTGATGAAAGTACATAAAAATGTCCTGTTTTATCTTCTTCTCTGTGTGAGTATAATAAATCAAGTTTTGTTGTTGTTGTTGATGAATTTCTGATTGTACTAAGCCCACACATAACCCGTGTATTAAACAGGTAATCTCTGCTCTTCAGAGAAACGTTTTGTAAAAGTTGATGCAAATGGAACTAGAAAAGCCTAATGTGTGAAAATCACCACCACAGTGAAATGCCGGCAGTAACATTTATTATTACTGCTTAAACTAAACGGTGGGAGGGGAGAGAAGTGCTTGGGATGCTGGATGGAGCACGCTGTCTTTTCAATACTTTCATGTAGCCTGTGTTCAGCTCCAGGGCAGTGCTCTTTCAAAAGATCATTCAAGCTGTGCAGGTTGAGAGACGTGGATGGAAGGCTGAAAAAGATGCCTTAGGAACAGGAGAATGGCTCTCGAGCAGAGGCAGTGGCAGGCTGTTCCCTTTTTCTCCTGTCTCAGTTTCCAGTATATCCTACGGGTCACAAGATTTTGCTCCTAGCAGCTGGCTCCAGCTCCCCTGCACTCATGATTATGAATTAGAGAGAGAAAGAGAGAGTAGAAAATGTAGGGAAAAAATATAAAGCTGATGGCTAGGTGTATTTGCACAAAACTGAAAATAATGTACTTTTTAAGAAGGTGAATTTTTGAACCCTTGAACAAGAACAAGTGGGGTTTCAACACTGATCTTAAAATATGCTCAGGTGGAGACATGGAAGCAGGAGATACCATGCTTCGTGTGAGAATAAAGCATAATCAGAGGGGAATCAGTAGCCTTTCCTCCATATTGGTGCATACACATATAGGAACTGAAGAATATTATGGTATTTAATTTTATTTTTTTTTCCTCTAAGCTGTCTTCTCCCCTTGCTTTAGCTACACAGCAATGTCTGCATCTGTTCTTGAAGCTCACCCACTATTTTAGGATGAAGCAATTGCCTCAAGGTCCCCTTGTGAAACAAACAGAGAGCAGTTATTTTTCAGAGGGTTATTTTGGTAGAGACTGGGAAAAGAGGATAAATTTCATCTGGGTAGAAAACATTTTTTTTTTTTTTTTCTCAAGGACACAATCCTATCTCAAGCTAATGTTTGCTTCTCAGCATCCTGTGGATGCTAGCAATTTTATTTATCTCTGCATGGTAGACAATTCAATATTAAAAGAATGGAAGAATGTCTTAAGAGAACTTAAACAGTGTTTAAAGCTTAAGTTATTTTACTGCTTTTGAAAATTTTATTTCTAGTGTTGACTTCTGTCCCCACTCCCTGCTATGTTAAATTCCTAATGTTAGCCATATAATTTTGTTCTTGATTTGTACTGTTTTTATTTGAGGCCTTTCATATGTGTTACTGTAGCATTTTTGAATTAAATGACTAGCTAGAATTTATACCTGATATGAATGCTACTGCTAGAAGAGAAATTTCTAGTAAAAGCTGAAACAAGAGACTGATTCCTTGCTAATAACTCCCTGATGTGTCATCCATCATCTGAATCCAAGTCACACTTCAAAGGCCACATGCTTCATTACAGATATAGGCTATGTCTGGAATTTCTTTCCCTGACTACCACCTTCATCTCCCGAGTCCTCTTTCACACGTGCCATTTGCACGTACCTAAAACGGGGCTCAGCAACACTCACCTGGCCAGAGAGTTCAGACTTGCCTTGCCATTTGGTGGACATGTGGATGTGCATTGAGGCTGGAGACTGCATGAAAGACACACAGGTCTCTTAAATGATGCCAGCTGAATTTTGAGCAAAGTCCCTTGTGCCTGCTAACACGTTACAGTGCTGTTTGTGCCCTTTGTCAGCTTTGTTCTGTTTCCTCATAGTTACTGACTTCCATAAGTCTGCAGCATTGCTCTCATGTCTGCAGGCCGTTCAGTACCTGTTAACTACTCGTCTTCTCTCAAAATGTTGTGTGCTAGAGGCCTATGTCAGGTCTTCATGGTCGATGATTCAAATTGTGTTAGGATTGTTCTGTCTTTTGTCTGAAATTTGTAACTGTTATCCATGAAAATTTTCTTTTTTAAAGTTCTATGTGCTTCAGGAATTTCTCTGTTATTGAGCAAGTTGCTGGTAGAATTCCACAGTATGGTCATGCTATGAAATCTGCACTTCTGGGTGATCTCTGGGATAGTTAGCTGGTTAGAGGTGCGTTGCTTGAATGGGTTTTGCATTGCTTCAGAATTCCTTGATCTATGTGTTTATATTTTCAGCAATAACATTTTGTATGCTGCTTACTAAAACGTGCTTGGCTTCCTTTCTCATTCCCAGTCTCACATCAGTATCCCGTCCTTTTCTTTTCTTGCAGAACTTCCTGATACTTGATGAGGTCTCACACTTCAAGCCACAGCTGATTGGTAGTAATGAGAATGTCATTCTTCATGTTCAGGATTTGACTTGCTATTGGGATAAGGTAAACTTCTACTAAATTTTAAGAGCGTACTGGTGCTGCAGGCATTTTGAGCCTGCAAAGCAGTATGTCTATGTATGGTGTGCTGATGCTTTATATTTCATCTTTGATGCAGGAGAAACCTTTTAGTACGGTAAACTAACTCAGTTGAAGAGCATTTAAAACAGTATCAAGCGCATCTTAAAAGCAGCTATTCTTGAATTTTATACTAAGTGAAAATCTGTACATTTCTATGGGAAAGTATCTCATTAAACAGCATTGTACTGCCACTTAGATGTTTAAATTGGAATTAAGGGCAGACAGCGCAGTACAGCAGGCCTTAGTGTATGGTATTTTCTTTTTTTCTGTGAACTGAATGCTGACTGGTTCATTAGACTAGAAGCAGTACAACATTATACTTTGTGTAATAGATTTGAAAGCTTTAGGGACGAATCTACAAGTATTTGTTACTCTGTATATTTTAATTGAGATTGTTCAGCTTCAAATTGTTCTTTCTTAAAATATGCCAAACCCAGCAAAATGACTAGAAAAGGGACAATACGGAGGTGATAAATCTATTATGTATCCTTTTCTCTAAGAGAGGCAAGTGGTGATTCTGTTTAAAAAAAAAACCAGTTGTTACGAGAAGCAGCAATTTGTGATGAATTGTTGGAGCTATTATGGGCTGCCAGTGTCCTTGCACAAGGGAAGCTTCAGTCTCCATAAGAAACGCTGGAAGCTCTAAAAATGAATTTTGCATATAAATGTAATGCAAATAAGACATCTCACATATCTTCCCTTAATACACCCTCTTCCCCTCACATGTGCTGTGTCCCAAGGAAGATAAAGTGTGAAAATATATGTGAGGATCTACCTTATAATACTACTCAGCTACAAAACTAAATTGCTACATTATTATGTTTTACTTTTTCAGAGCTTCTCCGTGACATTAATTCTTTCTGAGATGTTGAACAAACTTTTTAATTAAGTGAAGTGGAATACTTAATAGCGAATGCATTCAGATTCAGGGTGGAATGTACTTCTCAGTCTTTTTCTCCCCAAACCTGTATTATACCACTGTTAACAATCTATAGGAAATGGTTGCATAATATGTCTGTAAAACACCTTCAGGTTTTTCATGAGTTATTTATACTAGGTGAAGTTGAATGGCATGACTGGAATTAACTAGATTCCTTTTGGTTTAAAAAAGAAAAGAAAACTTAATGCAATTTTCATTTTGATATTTAATTGAAATGTGCAAAGGAGAAGAGTAGTTCTCCCAGAGCTATAAGAGCAGTTCAGAACATTTCTCTTACATACTGCTACAATAACGCAAAATAATTTTATAGAGTTGCTAACTGAAAAGATGGGAGAGTTTTGTGAGAGGAAAGTTATAAAAGGAATAATAAAAATATGCTATACTTTGTCAAATAACCAACTTAACCTGCTGCTACTGTAACTGGGTTTCTCTTGACTCTTTGGATCTCTGTATAGCAACCGTACAGCTGGATGATATTTTTATTTTATTTTTAAAGATTATGAGCCCAAATAGATACCTAAAAACCAAAACAAAAAATTCCACAACAACCCACAAATCCAAAATCACTGGAAGTAAAAAAGGGATTATTAGATAGACTTTCAGGAAAACAACTTAACATGGTGTATTACAGTTTATCAAAAGATAAATAAAACCAATTAATTCATGGTCACACTCTTGTTTTACCGAGGCAAGTCTTATCTGAGTTCCACAGGCTCGTCTGATAGCAGCATGGAACTGGGGAATCTTCGATACGGGATTTTTCCTAACGTGCCTTTAGTTTACAGAACGGTGTCTGCTCAGCTGAAAAACTTGAAAATTCAGGAATTTGAACAGAGGCCAAACGTATCCCTTGTAATTTTAGTCGCTTAAATGAGGAGCTGAAGCAGTATAGTACTTCTGTGTAACATATCATCTCTGAAGCCCTTAGATGGGATGAATTACTTCTTTCGTTTGGCTGCAGGGTGTGAGGTCTGCCCAAGCTCACTTAAGGAGTTGCTGCCACTGAAGGGATCAGTCTCGTGTCTTTCTGTCCTCCCGCTCTGTGCCCCTGTTCCCTGCCTTGTGTTGGCGTTATTGCATGTGTGACCCCATGGTGGGCCTGTTCACAGGGATAAAGCAATGAATCCTTTTTTATGTGAAGTGTTTTCTGACAGCCAAGTCCTGTGAACAACCCATCTGCAAGGTTAGGCCAGAAGAACCAGCAGGGAGGTGACAGACACGGATAGCTGACAGGGTGCAGGGGAGCTGGGACGTTTGGTGGCAATGAGCTGTCAGGTGAACTTAGCTGTAACATCAGTCTGTGCTCTAATTTAAGTGCCTCACTGCCTAAAAATAGGACAAACTGCCTTTAATTGTGCCGAATGCTATTTTGCAGAAGTACCATGCCCTTGAGGTATAAGCGGCCATGCTTTTTGCTTGTGTTACTGCTTTTCTTTAGGGTCTGTGACATCTTACAGTACTGCTTTAATATATAATAATTGGGTAAGAATTTAAAAACTTTCATTTTGATGTTTTTCTAACATTACTCATAGGCTCTTACAGTATTTTGTTTTGAAAACCTTGGCATGGGTGGAAGGCCCCTTGCTCTCCTGTGAATACAGAAACACAACATCATCAAGAGATCCGAAGAGGGGCTGGGGAGGGGTGTGTGGAAAAACTTACTTTTCAAAGTACTTTTTTCTAAGTAATATCGATTTTTCAGATCAATTTATTAAAAGACAGTTTCTCATCCTACAAACCTTGCATTAAAAAGTGCATTGGCTGCCACAAGCTAGTGCAGTTCTCCAGACCTTACCTCCAGTTCAGTACCTGAACCGTGCGTGCACTCCAGGCTGAGAAAGCACGTTCGTGGTAAGATGCTGATGGGCGGGGTGGAGAAAAAATGAAAGATCCCTGTTGCTGCCACCTCGTGGGGTTGGATAACAGCAGCAGCAACAGTAGGTATGCGGGGTGGCACAGCGCACACAAGTTTGTTTGGTTTTTTTTTGAGTGGTTAATAGAAATAATAGCAATATCCAGCTTTTTCTTTCTTTCTTTTTTTTTTTTTTTTTTTTTTTTTTAATGCTAGTATTTTACTGTTTGCATTTTAGTGTCAGTCACGCTTAGGGCAGCCTCAGATGCATGTAAGGGTAGATCCTGTTACAAGGGATTCTTGCTTTAATGAGAGGGAGCTGCAGCAGACCCTTAGCTGTGTGGTTTAGAATAGCAATTAAAGACATGAGGATCCTTTATTTTCCTAAGAAGTAGAGGGGATGAGGAGGGGGTGCCACTGTCTGTGTCAGTGACCGACCAGCTGCATGGAGCTCCACCTGGGGGTGCATGAGGAGCTGACAGAATTTGAACTACAGGAACCAGGGTACAGAGAAAGCTGAGGTATTCAACAACAACTTTCCCTCAGTCTTCACCAGCAAGTGCTCTAGCTACACCGCCTAAGTTGCAGAAGGCAAAGATAGGGACTGGAAGAATGATGAACCACCCACTGTAGGAGATCAGGTTCAAGACCAGCTAAGGAACCTGAAGGTTTGCAAGTCCATGGGACCTGATGAGATGCATGTGCGGGTCTGTACAATTATACTTTGGTAGGAGAGGTGCAAAATATGTTGAGAAATAAACTCTTCTCAGTGGTGTGACATAAAGGATAAGCATATTAATAAGAACTATCAAACAAAGAATTCCAGGTCATGTATTTTCACACAAATAGTCCGCAGTGTTGTTTGTCAGAGGCCTCCAAGATGTATGAGATGAAGCTGTGTCAAAGCAAATGGTACTTTTCTGTTTTGACTTTGGATGCAGCCTTGAGAGCAAGCACAGACCTAGCTTTCCCAGGCCGTGAGAGATCTTCAAAAACCCTCCCTCTTACAACATATGTCTGACTACTCGATGGAGCTGGACCTGAGGGCCAGGTTGGTGAATGCCATAGAGATGACCAGCTGAGACCTCCTGTTACTGAGGCTGCTGTCCCGGCTGCAGCCTGGAGGTGTGTGCAGGGAGGAAGTGCTTCTGCTACTGCCTTTAGGTTCCCCATTCCCCGAACACAGTTTTGTCAATTACTTATCTGGATAAGGATCAATGCATTTCAGAGGTGTGTGTGAATTACTGAATAGGTAAACTGTATGTCTGAAAATATGGTTATCATATGGGTTGCTAATTTAGTCATTTATGTGCATTGTTCTCTGTTTCTAAAGAGTTACTTTGTTGATGTGTATTTCATACCGGTTAAGTGTGGCTTTTTCTTAAATCCGCAGAGTTTAGAAAGTCCAGCACTTCAACAACTTTCATTTACTGTTAGACGAGGGGAATTGCTGGCTGTGATTGGTCCTGTAGGAGCTGGAAAAGTAAGTCTTGATGTTTACTCCATTCTGTGTGGTTTTTGAGTCTCTTAAACATGTCTAAAAACTTGAAAATGTGAAGGTTTTTTAGAGTATAATGATACACTTTACGCTGAGGTACTGTCATTCAAGGAAAGCAGATGACCTGAGAGTGGGGCGGAGATGGTTCAAAGTTAACTGGTACTGTGTGTTTTACTTCTAAGACTGCACATAAAGGGTACTAGTGCATTTATACAATCAGAGTGGCTTGAGTGACAGGGTGAAGTAGGCCATCATGCCAATGAATACTTCTCAGTCTCCATGGTGTCTTCAGTGCATTCAAACTTCACATTTTTTATTTTTGAATCTTTTCCAGTCTTCGCTCTTAAGTGCTGTGCTTGGTGAGCTGCCTAAAGACAAAGGTTTGATAAATGTTACTGGAAGAATTGCTTATGTTTCTCAGCAGCCTTGGGTGTTTTCTGGTACAGTAAGAAGTAACATACTGTTTGACAAGGAATATGAGAAAGAAAAATACGAAAAAGTTTTAAAAGTTTGTGCTCTTAAAAAGGTATGTTTTTTCTCTTTGTGTGTTTTATTTTCACAATCTTTATTGTTTTATTTGTGTTCTTGCGGTGTAGTGGTATGTTCTGTAACATATAGTACACAGAATTGATTTTTATTAGTACAATGGGAAATATGTTGCTGTTAAGTGATAGGATTTGTGCTTCATTTTTGACGTTCACGTGTAAGCACATTCTTGTAATTCCTAAAACTTTCAGTAGAGGGGGATGTCGTTTACGTGAAGCTCCGACAGATTTGGAAAAAGCTATTCCCAATTATTTAATTTCATAATCATGTTTAGCCCCATTCATTGATATTATGGTTGATACATGTGTAGATGTAACAAAATGTGGAGAAACAAATGATGAGGCTAGCACTATTTGTGACTTTCATTTTGTAAATATCCTTTATGCTTTTTAAAAAAATCATGTATATCATGGATTATGCATTGCTAATAGCTATCAAAAGAACCTTAGTGCTATGTATTGGAGAACTTGCTGAGCCCAAGTAGTTTTATGAAAAAATATTTTTGAAAGGTCTGTGTGTAAAGGAGTTTGTGACATGAGATATAGAAGAGGATTAAGCCAGATTTGTCAAGAAACAGACATTTTGCTTGGCAGCTAAAAAGGTTTTATGCAGCATGTTATAATATTCCTGTCAGCAGCAACACAGGTGAAAAGCAGATGGTTACTGTGATGAAATTTTTTTTTGCAAGGTTTTTACACATAGTAGGTAGAGTTTTACTATCTTCTACTGATACTCAGTCATAGGCTGTTGTCTAAACTTAAGATTTTAGTGACTGTAACAGACAGCAAACTGCATTTTAAAAAAAACCTTCATATTTGATGGTAGATTTGCTTTCATAATTTTGTTTCAAATTTATTTATCTTATAGAAGTTGTGTTTTGTAGCTCAGTATAAAACTTTCGTGTTTCCTGAAGAGGAAGTACATGGAAGGAACACTGTGTAATTTTTTTCTCTCACTCATAGTCCCAAGCCCCATAAATTAATTAGTTTTGTGTAATGAATGGTGTGGTTATTTCTCTTGGATGCAGTGTAAAGAGAATAAAACTAATGTAATTCTTAGGGACATTGGGCAATGGAAAATAATCTACTGATAGAAGTTGCTTCTGTTTTATTGTGAAAGCTCATTTTGTTATAACAGTAAATGAGTTACTTTTACTGTACTTCATAATTTTTATCCTAGGGTGGTCTGAATCACCACCAGATATTCGGTATAACACTAAGAAGAGTAGTGCATTTTCCTCTGGCAAACCTGTTGAAAAAGTGAACTTAAAAATCTCACCTATTTTTCCCACTTTCTTAATTATCTTTTGCTGAAGGTACAAAGTCATAAATTAACTGTGCGTATTTCATCCTGTGTGAGTTCTTGTATTTTAATGTGAGGTGATACCTTAAACAGTACTATTTAAGTAAGAAAATGTTATGTTGAACCAGGTTTGTTTCAGGTTAAAATGATTTTTAAAAGGCTTGCTGCCTGTTCTTTGTGTTCATAGGACTTGGAATTGCTAGCAGATGGTGACCTAACAGTCATAGGAGATCGTGGAGCTACACTGAGTGGGGGACAGAAGGCCCGTGTAAATCTGGCCAGGCTAGTGTTTTTGTTCCTAAAATGTACAAGTTGACAGACTTTGGTGACTGAAGTAAATAAGCTTAAGACCTTGTGATGCTGACTTTTCTTTAAACCTTGCAGAGCTGTGTATCAAGATGCAGACATCTATCTTTTGGACGATCCACTGAGTGCAGTAGACGCTGAAGTTGGAAGACATTTGTTTGAAAAGTATGTTGTCGCTTTATTTTTGTTTAAAATACCATTGCTATCTTTCAATTCGTAATAGAAGAACTTGAGAAAGCATTTTTGGGTAGATGGTTCTCTTCACAAAACTTTAATGCATTCACTTTCTGTGTTTATATTTCTTCTCTCGTATATATTTGGAAGAGGTATGATTTTTTTCCTGTGTGACTGTTATTTTATTATTTATTTTTAAAGCCTTGTAAAGCTCTGTTTTGAAGATATTAGAATTATTCTTAAGGGAACACGTGCTGTTTTCTTCAAGAAAAAAAAAAGGGTTACATATTTTACATCAATAATGGGTTTTATGAATATTTGTACCAAGTAAAGAACACTGTAGAGCAGTATTTTCAATCACTTCTTAGTTTGCTGCAGCTTTTTTTTTTGTGTGTGTGTGTGTGTAGTAATAAGCATTTCAAGTGGCTGAAAAAAAGGCCAGAACTCTCTTAGATTCTTGAGTGATTTTTCATTTCAGTTCTTGACTGGTTGAAATTTCTCTTAAGTGAAACGGGGAAATATGGCCTGCAGACTAGACTGTGGAGAGCACAAATGGAGGAAAAGAGAATGCATAAGCTTACCATAAATGAGAGAGATTAGACCTTTCCCCATTTCTGAAGAAACAGGACTGTTCATTAAAAATCAGGTTCACTTCTCAATAAATTTCCTTTTCTCCATCTCTTCTTTCAAACTGCCTAATCTACAGCACATTGATAGTACAAGAATAATCCAGTTATTCCCAGCCAGTATTTTGTCCTTGCTTCTTCATAGCCTACTCTTCTCTCTATCAAAAGGTATGATCTAGAATTTATTAGAAGTGGAAGGAAAAACTTCCATTGATTGAATTCACAGGGCTTTGGCTGAAACCTTAAATGAAGGCTTTTTCTGGAGCATAGATACCTTCATTGAATTCCTCCTACTACATAAATTAATTTACTTTTACTGTTGTTCCTCACTCCCCACCCCTAGACAATCATAAAAACTTGTCTTAAAGATGTGGTTGTAGAATTTGCATTGACCATCACTGCATATATGTTCTTTTATTCCCCAGTGGGGAAGCTTTTAGAATCTAAATTTGAAAATTGTGCATCCAGTTGACGTTTGCAGTTTCAAATCTCAAGTTCCCTTTAAAACCCCATCAACATTTGATTTTCTTGATGTATTAAAATGGCTACTGTTTCTTTCCCTGAGCTTGTATGGAGTTAGAGTCTTGTGATGCATAGGTTCATTATTCCATGTGTGTTCATTTTCACCTGCCACAACATGGCCATCGTTACTGCTATAGTTTGTGTACTCTGTCAAATTCCTTTAGTGCCTGTTGAAGCTATCTGAGCTTTAGCTGCTGCTTCTCTGTTTTTGTACGGCATTGCTTGACAGCTTCAGCTTCTGAATGTGTCTGTGCAGTGCTCTGAAAGTGAGCGTGCCTAGGCTGTCAGTCTGTCTCTCCCTTAGATCTGAGGGTTTATTCAATAACAGGGAAACACAAAAGTACAGTAGTGCAAAGGAGCTTGTGTTGCCTCTTCTGTTTTTTTCTGTTTTATGTGAGCAGTGACATTGGGAGTCTACATCCTGCTGCAGAACTGCACGTCTGGATTTTTGTATGTGCAAGAGCATAAAGGAGCTAGAGGCCATTGCTCTGTTAGCATAATGTAGGTTTTCCTGGTAACTCTGTGGAGGTGAAAAGAAATAAGGAGATGAATTTGAAACTTGGAAAACTGGCTAGGATTCTTCTTAGCAGTGTGTGTTTTCATTTGCTTCTTCCTCAGCTCTAGATCAGCTTGACTTACACAGATTAAGTACAATAAAAGCATTTTGTGGGGTAAACAGACTGTGTGAAGTAGTAGTGGCAAGGAAGACTGAACTGCCTCCCCTGATCAAGGTGTTAAAGGAGGTCGTCTTCTGAGGCTTACATGGCAGCTGTAAAAGGTGCTGGGTTAGTGGGGAGAATCTTATGTTTGGTAGCTTGCCTTGAATAACAAGACTGGGTTTGTTCTTCAGTGCTTCCTCAATAGCGCTAGAAATCTGAGGAAGAGAACACTTGGGCAAGAATGATTTCTTAGAACATCATGCTGAGGAATGTCTGAGACCACTTCATACAAACTGCCCCCAGGAATCCAAACCGCAAGGCGTAAAACAATGGACAAGATGGAAGAAATTGGGGTTATTTAATGAGAATCTGAAATGGATATTGTTCAGTTCACTTGCTCTTTTTTTTTTTTTCTTTTCTTTGTAATTTTATATTAATGCTTAATATATTTTTTTAGAAGAGCTTAGCCTATATGCTTACATTTAAAGATAGGTATGTTCCTAGCACTTCCCTGAAGCTATGGTCTGTGGAGGGCTGGTTCATTATGTTTGCTGCTTCTCTCTGTTCTGTTCAGCTACTGCAGTAAACAGTTTTAAAAAGATATTTTTTTTTCAAATGAGGAAGAATGAGAGTAACATGGCTCTGATGGGAAAATAGTCCCTGGTATTATTAATGAGGGACTGGGTCTCTTACAAATTTATCCATAATGGAGACAAGTTGTTCTATGGATGGCAGAAGAGATGAAGCTGTTTTTCCAATTAATTTCTCTCTCCTGCTCAGATTCCTTGAGGCATACATAGTAAAGTATAAACTGGAGATTCCCTATTTTTCTGTTATTTGTGTCCTCTTTTCCTGTGAATTCTCTGATAGTTAACAGCAGATGTGGGTCAGCCTTCTAACAAAGGAGGGCACCAGTATAGTTCTACATTTTTGTTTATCTGTGTGTGTATACACATACATACATAAATACGTATATGTACAAATGCGTATAGTATATTTTCATCAGCTTTTAAGGAATGTGGCATTTTGAGACCTTTAGCTTTTCCTCCAGGTTTGAAATGAGAGGCACGTGTTAACAGATACTGTGGCACATTTCCTGGTATGGCAAAATTTGGAATAGTCTGTGGTGCTCTGAGAAAATCATTCAGTCATGCACCCCCGAGAAATTTCCTGCTCTCCCTGTGCATCTTTGAAAACATATTTCTATAGATTGTATGGTTTCAGATCACCTTTGGACATGATTTCTGTCCTCCTGACTTTAAAAAGTTGTTTTTAAGAGTGACATTTTTATTTCACCGGTGTATTGAGACAGATACTCTTCTCCAGGTATTGTTCTTCCCACATGTCTTTCCTGGTGACAGGAGCTGTGTGCTCAGTCCCAGTTGATGATCAACCTGATTTCTTTCAGTTTCTCCTCCTAAACTGTAGAACTAGACAGCTGCAGGACGGTTTGCGAATCTTTGGAAATCAGACCTAAAATTGTGATCACGTTTGGGTATAGTATGCACAGGTGTATCATTCCTAGTATCAAAGGGATTTTTGCACAAATTGTTTTGAATGTGTAGTCAGGCTGTTTTGAGTGTAGGGTCATGTGTTGTTTCTCTCTCAATTTTGCCTCTAGAACTAGGCAGTAACTGCATCTATCACAGCAATAATGATGAAGCAATTGAACTTTAGCATTTATTCAGATGGAGCATGTTGGTACCAGGAGATGATAGCCTCCAGTAGGAACTCAAAGGTCTTGTGACGTGCAACTGAGCAGTGGATCGCTGAATAACCAACCGTATGTTGAGGCTGACTCGAGAGTCACCTGGCAACTTGGCCAGGTGTTCTGAAAGACAAAGTCTCTCCTTTGCCATCTGAGATAACTGAGAGTTCCTCTACATGAGAGAGAGGGGAGCAGGCATGATTTGTAGCACAGGTGTCCTTTGTAATTGCAGAAAAAGTTAAGGAAGAAGTGAACTGATGGCAAAGGAGAGCAGGAAATCCCATCCTGTGAAGTGCATGCATAAGATGTCCTGAATTCCTTAGTGCATTCTTACCTCAGACCCAGAAGTGCTTGAGGGGAGGAGGAAAATGAAGCAGGGAAAATGAGTAAAAGGATTCTTTTTTTTTTATAATTACATGTACAGATCTGAATATTTACTTAGTCTCTTTGAAGCAATTTAATTTTAGGAATGCTTAGGAGTGTGCAAATGCTTCTAGTCTCATCTCCCTCAAAGTGGGCTGTACTTAAAATTTCCTATAATGTTGGAGCTTTGAGGGAAAAGAGCTACCATGGTGGTGCAGACCTCCAAAGCAAGTTGAATACATCACTTCTGTAAAACTAGCTGGCAGAAGCTAGAAAGTCATTGCTGTAGAGGGATTACAGGCAGAACCATTGTGTCGGAGAAACAACAACCCTGGCAGGTACTTAGTGATGCGTTTAAAGTCATATGTGTTACATGCTTTGTCCATTGACACCAAATATAAAAGGGAGCTGTTGTGTAAATTTGAGGATTTTCCTCAGCTCTCTTTTACGTAGAATCTCTTGACATTGAAGATTTCTCAAGGATATCTGTAAGGATTCCCACTTTGTGGTTTACACCTGGTCCATGCTCGTCATGCCTCCAATATCACAGCAGTTATTACAACCCTAACGTAGTACTGGGCAAACTTGAATGTAACTCTTTTGTGTTACAGGTGTTGTTCTTGAGAGTGTGTTAGTTACACCTTTACATTTGGTGATAAAATAGGAATTCCTTGGACTTCATTGTGTTTATTGCAGATTATATGCTTAAAAAGTATGAATATGTCATAGTGATATTGCTTGTTTTCTTCATAAAGAGAAAAGCGTAGCTGTGACCACTGAACATTGTGTGTTTTCCAAAAACTGTAAAGCTTTACTTTTTTTCTCATATAAATGTGTTTGGTTGGTTTTTAGTCACACAATATAAAAAGCCAAAATAAAACAAATTAAAAAAAACAAACCACTTTGGGAATCCCAGTGCAGTTGTGTGCTTTAGTGGTCTGTGGGCGTAGATGTAGAAGAGCATTATGAATACCAAAATAGAAGCAGTCTCAAGAGGGTGCTGTACAAATTCATGCAGGAAAAGTTCATGAAGAGCTACTTAAACACAAAGATCTCTGTCTCAGAAAATCCCTAACGTGTGGCCTCTGTAAGCTGGAAGTGTGTACGAAAGAAAGCATCATTATACATTTGCTTATATATTTCAGCCAGCCATTCACTGCTGCCTGGCGTCTGGGGCAGAAGGATGGATCTTAGGGACCGTTATTTTGTGTCACTACAGTTGTCCTCATGCGTCATCCCAGTGGGGGCTGGGGCTTGTCATCAGATGGAAATAAATGTTGAGCAAGATAAGCATAGAAACAGAAACGGCGTAGTAGAAGTAGATGTGGGGTTTGTGTCTTTGGCAAATCTATCGCTTCCTTTTTTTTTTTTTTTCTGAAGTTCTGTAATTTCAAAACGTAAAGAACTGTTGGTGGATTGTTTTTCCTAAACTTTTTAAATTTGAAGGGAAATGAGAGGAAAGCAAATGAAGTAAACAAATTAATATAACAAAGGCTTTACGCCTGTGAGCACTTCTGCATGTGCTTTTATTTCATTTCAGTGGTTATTTCCATTGAAACCAATATAAGTATTAACTAGAATAAAGTTAAAACTTGCATGTGAACTTCCCAAAAGGAGAGGCAAGAAGAATAGCGAGGAAGAAAGTGTAATCATTAAAGAAGAAACGCTTTGCAGAGGTGAAAGAAAGCTGGTTCTTAGAGATAAAAACTTAAAAAAGAT
Source organism: Nettapus auritus (assembly GCA_011076525.1). Taxonomy (NCBI): domain Eukaryota; kingdom Metazoa; phylum Chordata; class Aves; order Anseriformes; family Anatidae; genus Nettapus; species Nettapus auritus. The sequence continues at coordinate 151,910,176 of CM021765.1, forward strand.
TAAAGAACAACTTGTCTTGAAGAAAGGAAAACCTGATATGGAAGGAAGAACAAATGAGGATTCACATGCACGAAGGTGCCAAGATGCTGCCTCTACCTAGAGGAGCAATTGTGCTGTTGTAGGTACCCTCCTGAGCAAGTGTCTTCTGCCACATGCCCTGCATTATCACATCTCAAGCTGTTATTTTTTTAATTATAAAGTTGTATATTATAAGTTGTTTTCTGTCGAAGTGCAGTGGGTTTCTAAATGGGTCAAAATAGCCTGTTACTTAGCTTTGTTAACTTAAAATATTGTTTATGTCAAATTGGAAGAGTGTAATTTTTAGAGAGCTGTCCGGAGTCTGTCCTCAGTGCTTCGTATGATGATGGTGGTCATTGATGCTACATTTTTCAGGTGTTGGAAAACGGGGCAATGCTTCAGGCTGCGCTGGAGACAGACAGGGATTTGGAAAGTCTTGATTAAAGGGTGTGGGTTCATAGATGCATGCAGAAGGGGTAAGTGCAAAGTATGGCTCTGTGAACACACAATAGGCAGGGATCAACTGTGTAGCAGTCTTGTGGAAGAGGAGATGCACGTTATGGAAGGTCACAAATCCAGGATGAGTCAGCAAGTCATGCTCTTGTTAAGGAAACTGTGCCCTGGGATTTATGACCAGTAATGTATCTGGCAGAACAGGTAAAATAATCTTCCTATTGTGTTTTGTACCTGTAAGATTTCAACTGGAATAATATATTCGATTTTGTGCACTTCCAAAAAAACGTAGACCAGCTTCAGACTCCAGTGTAGCCCATCAAGAAGGTTGAGATGTCAAAGGGAAAAAAAAGGGAAAACTGTTTCTTACTTGAAATATATATATGTTGTTTTTGGTGGTTGTTGTTTTGTTTTTGTGTGGAAAAAAGCGATCTGAAACAGAAACTGAAGACTTCATGTATGAAGGGAATATACACAGAGGAAAAATGGTTTATTTGGAAGTGGTAGATTTAAATTACACCAAATTTGGACTTCAAAGAAAAAATTGATGGTGGCAAAAGGTAGTTTGCCGCTGGAATACATTGTTGAGGATGTTGAAATTTCTGATGTTGAGTTTAAAACAAATGAACATGCAAAACATGCCCATCCAGCTTATGTCAGGAAAGTTTAATTTTAAGTTGATTATTACTTGGAGTAGAGGGTGAAACTTCTGTAGTTCCTTCATCCCCCTTTTCCTGGTACTGGAAAGGCTGAAGAACCTTTGGGCCTTCACTGTCTGCACCTCTCCTGGCTGTGTGCGCACATGTATGTCTGTGTGTATGTGTATTCAGTGAATCTAATGACATGACAGCATTTTGTGAGGTAATTTGTTCTGCTGTAATACACTGAAGGTACTCCCACTGTAACTAAGAGATGATGGCCCTCAGGAGAGTAATGGAGAAGAAGCACAATGAAGGAGAACTTTGTGGGTTTTTAAGCAGCAGGTAAAATGAAGGAGACGTTTTGAGGCGTTAATGAGGCACTGGTTAACCTAGAATTGATTGTCTTTGGTGATGGTTGTTTTTCGTCTATACACAGCAATATTTCTAAAAGTAGATAGAACGAGACTGAGCCCTAGTGAACCAGTTCAAAACACAATCACTTCTGGACTATTTTGGATTTTTTGTGTTTCGTTTCTGTGACAATACCAGGTTTTCACAAATACAAATTCATTGAGCTGTGAGTCTTGTGCTGGGCCTTTTATCCCATTTGGCTATACTGCACTTCTCTTTGAACCCTGACTTCAGTCTTCCGTGGCAGCCGTTGCACCCTATAAAATTAATTCTCAGTGTACACTGCAAAAGAGGTTGTTGTCAGGGACAGAATATATATATTTAAAAATTTATAACATAAAGCTCAAAAATAGCCTGATGTGTTGAAACAGACATTAAGTATATACTTACTATTTTACTAGTTTTGCAGCTTCACTGCTTCCTGATGATACTGTATTTTAAATGGCAAAATTTTCTAGTGAGCTGTCTGAGCAGTGAGTTGTTTAACTGAGTAATAGATCGAGGTATATGCTCTTTGTTGTGATTTTTCCTCCCTGTGCTCGTGCCAGTGAATTGTGACAACAATTTTTCTACTCATCTGTTATCAACAAACTCTTCAGCTAGTTTCTTTCTACCCAGATAGACATCAAATCGAGAGTTGTTGTTGTTGTGTGGTGGTTTTTTTTTGATTCTCATTTGAGTGATCTGATATACCTGTGGAAATTTATTTTTCCACAGAGGTCATTTTTGCCTTCTCTCCTGAGATCAAGTTCATGCTGGGTGCTGTGCCCACGGCTCTGACAATGCTAATTGCTTGCTCTGATGCTGAGATAATCCTTTTTTTTTTTTTTTTTTTTTTTTTCCTTTTTCTGTTTTTCAAATGCAAGCTTAGAGTACAATGGGCTCACCGTGACTCAGGATCAAGGTTTAAAGGTTTTCAGCCCTGAGATTTTATAGGGGTCTAGTTTGTCCCGGTAAGCTGTTAGACATACATCTGTCACACAGAAATTCAGTGATGAAAGTAGGATATGGGCTATAGGACTACGTAAGGGAAAGCTAGATCTCTTGACAGTGAATATCTGATATATTCAGCTTTCCTACTAGGTGGTTAAATACCCTGCAGCATCTCTGATGCTTGCCCAGTCCTCTGGAAAGGTTGTGTTGAAGACTGTTTTGTTGCATGCCTTAAGCTGGTGCTCCAGTTCCAGGTGGCTCCTTTCAGGGACTGCTCAAAGGGTAGGCAGTCTCCACACCCAAAATAATACTCCCACAAAGCGTTTGGTGTATAAATAGTTGCAGCTGCTCGAATAGTTATGCTGCTGCAAATACCTGGTCTTGATCAATTGTTACACCTTGATCGCTTACGAATGTCATCACTGGTTTATGGTTACTTCCTGAATGCTGCACAGGAGGCAGATAACTTGCTCAGTAAGGCTGTTGGTTTTAACTTAATGTTACTGCACAGTTTATTTGGGACTGTGTAATACATCTTCTGCCTGTAATTACTCTGATTAATACTAGTATTAACCATGTTATAATACGTGGTTATAAACACTAATTGTCAGTGATAAACAGATGTAAAGAGCTGTATGTAGGGAGTTAACCAGGTACACAGCTGGAATTTAAGGGAGAGACAGTGTGCAGTATGGTATCATTGCTATTCAGCTGCTGTTCTTTTTCTGCCTTACTCCCAGGACTGCTTATTTGCAATTCTTAATTGAATTTTTACTATTGGATTGCTGTGGATTTGGTTGTGTGTTTTTTGGGGGGGAGTGAGGAGATAGAATTAGTGTATGGTTTGTTTGTGTGTTGTTGGTTTTTTTTTTTTTTTCCCTTTCTTTTGTGCTGAGTGCCACCCTCCTGTGTAATGATAGCAGAAAATGACTCCAATAGGAGTGGGTCCGTGAAGGGAAAGTCAAAAGGTTCTGCCTTGAACAAGCCATGATCAGGCCCTGTGAGCTGCAGTCCTGTTGGCAATTGAATTACGAGGTGTGCTGCTGCAACACGTCTTCCAGCTTGCTTTCATCTAAGAGAAGTCCGGTTCATGTGCCCCAGTGCCATTCACCAGTATGAGCCACAGCAGGGCGAGCTGAGACAACTGGGAGATGATCTTCAAAAATGTACACCAGGTGCAAATGGAAAGTGCTAATGCATCCACCTTCACCGACCCCTTCAGTTCTTGGCAGTATGAGTTTTGCATGTTTTCCTAAGGAAGCGAGTGACTGAGAAGCAGGAACCCTCTCAAAGGTTTGGGTGGCGTTGGGTATTCACTTGTGTCAGTGCTGCCCCACTTCCCTGTTGCATACAAAGAACAGTAGGCTTGTAAAGTTTTGCACATCTAAACTGCTGCTCCACTGCTGTGATTTTTTTTAATTTTTTTTTTTTTTTGGCTCTGGTGGCCTTACAAGGACCTCCTGAAAAACAGTAATTCTAGCAGAAAAGGTATCTGGTGTTTTAGAGGGGACTGAACTGCACTTACTGACTGGTTCTGTTGTTCCTAGTCCCTGCATGTCTCTCTCTAAATGCTAAACTGCTAGGGAAGGCCTGAGGATGCAGTGAGGGGTAGTGGGTAGGTTAGGCAGTAGAGGGTAAGCCCTGATTTCGTGGGAAAAGGTCAGAGACGTTTGAAGGATCTCACTCCTCCCCATCAACATGTACCTGAATGCAGCTCAGAGCAGTCTGCTTCTCCAGCCCTCTCAGTAGCTTACTCTTAACAGCTGCTCTGAAAGCTCATCTCGTTGAAGTGACTTTCATTGGCGGTGTTTTGCCATACTTGTCCGCAGGATGTTGCCCTCCTTTCTCTTTCTGTTCATTTCATTCTTGTTAAATAACCTCTTTGTAATCAACTTATGGTACATACATTTGTTAGGAGGATGTGGAATAGAATTTTAACAAAACGTCCTTGAGATATTTCCTTTCCTTTAACCCCAAAACAGAAATATGAATTTTCTGTTTCCTACCATTAAAATGTAAAAAGTTCAATAAGCAGCATGTTGGTTGAGCATAATTTTGAGACATCCAATATGCATGGGTATTATTTTATATTTTATATTTAACACTGTATAATTGAGTAGAAGTTGCTAGGAACCATCAAAATGTTTTTTGCCTTTTTATTTAAATCTTTTTCCATCTCTTTGCAGATGTATTTGTCAGGCCTTACATCAGAAGGTGTCTGTTTTGGTGACTCACCAGTTGCAATATCTCCGTGCTGCAACTCAGATTCTAATCTTAAAAGATGTAAGTGATATCAGTGTCTATACTTTCACATCTCACATACTTTCTAATTATCTTTAATAATCTAAGAATGGAAAAAGCAGTTAAACATTTTTATTTTTTGTTTGTAAATTTTCTGTTTACTGATGACCATGTATATTTTTAAAGATTTAGAATTACCAATGAATTCCAGTGATTACCAATACACTTTTACATATTAATTTTGTCTTGATATGTATATTATGTTGTGAGAGAATTACTTCTTTTGAGACAAAATTAAATCTTTGTTTTTCTTCTTGATTTTGTTTTTTACATTTATGTGAATAAAGAGCTCGGTTGTTTCTGCAGCTAATCCTCTTTTTTAGGCTAAGGCTGAGGAATGGTCGCAGATAGCTTTGAGAACAAGCAGTCCATCAGTGAAGTTGGTTCCTTCCAAACTTAGTTATACCACATGTTCAAGGGTAGAGAGGAAATGCAAGAGCTTCGGCGGTTTTTTAACGTTGGGTGGTGACAACCGAACACCAACTTCAAATTACTTTTGATGCATCACAAAGTTGTGAAAAAGTACTCTGCCTGCCTTTTTCCTCCCATTCAGGTGTCTTTAAAAGTTACATTAGTTTTCTAGAGGTGAGTTTGTGACAGAGCTGTAAGAAGCACCACAGACTGTGAAAACATCCTGGAGTAATTTAAAAAGACTGATGGTCATGTATGTGGTTCAACAGCATGTCCTAAAGCGGCATGGCTGTCTTCCACAGCTTCTCCAAATAGGTAATTCTCACCTGGCTGTAACTGGAACTTCTGTCATCCCATTTGTATGCTTTTTGGCCTGGTTACCTGCCAGGAAGGGACTGGAAGAGAGTGAAGAGCTTGGTTTTGCTCTTCTAAATGAGGAACTAACTGATAGTTAGAGGCTTCACTTCAGTTTCTGTGGAGGGATGTGCATCTGCAGAACTCCAGGAGCAGCAGGGACAGGTACAAAAAAAATGGTCTGTTACAGAAAGTGTATAATGAAGATAATCAAAACTTGTATTAATTGTAGGGTAAAATGGTGGGGAAAGGTACCTATTCAGAGTTCCTGAGGTCTGGCATCGACTTTGCTTCCCTTTTGAAAAAAGATGAGGAGGCAGAACAGCCGTCAGTTCCAGGAACCCCCAACCTGAAGGCCTCCCGCAGCCGTACCTTTTCGGAGTCCTCTGTCTGGTCCCAGGATTCTTCTGTCCACTCGATGAAAGATGGAGCAGTGGAGCAACCACCTGTGAGTGCTTGTTGCGGTTCTTGTTTGGCTGTGTTTTTCTGACTTAGGCTATGATAAAGGCTTTTTCTGCTGCACTGCAATTTCGGTGAGTGTTGGATGCCATTAGCAGGTGAGAGCTTGTTGTGGTGTCTGCCCAGCGCTGTGCTTAGCTGGCAGTCCTACCACCTGGGCTGCAGAGGGCAGGCATCCCACAGCTCTGTGCAGCTGTGTTCACACCCAGCACGCTTTGTTTAGGTTCAGCATCAACTCTACCTGCTCTGGGAACCATTCCTATCGGTATCCAGAAGAATTCTTCTGTGCTTCCTATATCCTGTCCTCTGACAATGGCACTTTAAAGGGACAGTATCATGTGACTGAGTGGATTCTGTGTGTTTGTACAGTGCTGAGGTCAAATTAATACTTTCCCTGAAATCCTGAGCTCTGGCAAATGCGTGCAGAAGCAATGGCTTCACACAAAGTCTGCATTTGCATGGCTGGCATTAACATACCCCACATGATCATGAGCAGGCCCTGAGGGAGGAATCTTGGGATGCCACTGCTCGGCTCCCCCTGGCTCTTCTGGTATCGAAAACAGAGTGCTTTTATGGTGCCAGCTTGACATCCAGGTGCCTCGTTATCTCTTGGTCTGCATCGTGCAAAAACAACCATAATGTTTTTGTACCAGAGGTGGCCTTACGATGGTGTGTCTGCGTTCATACAAATCAGTGCGGGAGCCCTATAACCATGCTCAACTTCTGCTGGCACTACATCCATGGAACAGATAATCTTTGTGTCCTCGATCCTTTTCATCTTTATGCTATGTGTATATTTTATTTATTTTCCTTTTCTATAATAAAAAAAAAAGAAAGAAAAAAATTGCTGTTAACTTTTGTTTCCCATGCCTTTTTGGAAGAATGTTTTTATGCCAAAAAGCAGTGAACTCATCTGCTTGTCTGATACTAATGTCTCAGAGCCAACTCTGCTTTTAAATCCACAAGCATGTGACAAACTTCTTAGCAGCAGTAGAGTTGTTGGATGGGAGGGGGGAAAACAAACAAAAAAGTGCAAGATAGGCTTCTCTTCTCGTATGGGCACATAATTGGGATTTCTCTTTTCACATCTGAGTGGGGTCTGTTGATGCCTACTGAACTGGCACCACTTTTATATCACAGATGCTCTAAAAAAATAAATAAAATAGAATTTTGTTCATTTGAACAATAGGTTCTTCTACTTGTGTTATTCCTATTTTTCTGTCTTTCATTGTTCCTTGTCCATTGTTAGCTTAATATGATTTCTTACTTGTCATTTTATTGTTTTTTTCCTATTAACAGGTGCTTTGTTGGTACTTGCAAGGAGGTGATTAGAACTTTATGTGTACTTTGTTACCTTTGGCAGGTGCTGACTGATTTTTGGTGCAAACTCGCAGAAGATTATTTACTTTAAATACCTTTCTGAAAAGGAAAGGTTATACACACTTGGACTCTGAAAACAGATCTTTTCTCAAGTCAAGGCCTTAGTTTTCAGAGTCCTGATGACTGATGGTAGTATATAAGAAAGGAAAAAATCAGGTTTAGTAGTTAGCAGTGTTGGCAGTTAGAGCAAATATTTCTGACTGCAAATGAAGTCAGGTTACATGCCACGATGCAATGCAAAATAAAATCCTCCCAGTGTCATTTAGCAGAGTAGATTTTTCAGTGTTGCTGCAATGAGACTATTTTATTATTTTTTTTTTTTTGCCAAAGCTGTAGTTGGGATAGTTTTTATATGTGTAATCACTTTATCTTATTATTTAATTGTTTACTAATTCTGAACCATGTCTTTCAAGTAGCTTAGCCTGAATCTGTAACTGCCAGGTTAATGGTTTTTATTCTTTTTTTTTTTTCAGGCTGAAAATGCATTGGCTGCAGTGCCAGAGGAGAGTCGCTCTGAGGGAAAAATAAACTTCAAGGTTTACAGAAAATATTTCACTGCAGGAGCAAACTACTTTGTGATTTTTATACTTATAGTATTTAATATTTTGGCACAGGTACGTTGCTGAGAACCACAGGTAATAACGATTGTATTTTGGTTTTGCCTTTTTATTTAATGTAGTGTATGCTTGTTATTGTGATGTTTCAACTAAAATGTGGGGGGACATGATGTTCTTTTATCTAATAATTTTGTCGTATTCTTGGTCAATTTTTAGTTATCAGCATGGAGTTTTTGTACAGCATTGAGATGTCTTGCACTGATCCTTATTTCAACAGTCATAACTATTCAATAAAATTATAAATCTCCTGGCAGTGCAGCACAAAAATGATAAGCAGGTCTATTTTTTTGAAAATACAGAACAAAATCATAAGGTGTACCAAATACCATTTAACAAATCTGAAGAAACTTTACCTTCCTCAACTGGAAATACAAATAAATTGAGTGGTTATGGAAGAATCAGGTATTAATAAAAGCTCTTCTGATAAGTGCAGGTTAAACTAATGTCTAGAAGGAAGATCACTGTTTAGAAGAAGAAGAAAGTGAAATATTGTGTGTGATGCAGAGTGTAGCAAGTATGTAAAAGAATTTTTAGACAAGGAAAATAATTTTGAAACTTACTGAAAGAAGTGGTGAGCTGAGGAAGCTGTGTGAGGACAGCCTGTTGCCTTTCTCTCTGTTTCCTGCAGAGAAAACTCAACTTCATTTCATGGAAATGATTGGTCTTGGCAGTAAAAAAATAGTATATTTAGACATGCTATGTTCTTTTTGCTTCTCCTTGAATTGAGTCTGTTTGAAAGGTAGCTGAGCAAGATTAGATCTCTGCAATAGACTGCCCAGAACTTAAATTTGTGTGAACAGAGGTGTATTTTGAGATAAATAGTCCTGTTATAAGCTTGTAGTCACCTCTCGGCACAGAAGGAAGGTGGCAGTAGAAGTTTTTCCCTCCCTCTCCTCTCTCATCTTCCTTCGATCCTGTTTCTGGTAATTATCTCCTGTAAACACAAATTTCTGGACTGGTAACATCAGAAAGTTTGTTAATCAAAAAGCGTTTTGGAATATCTGTAGTAGCAAATTTAGGAACTGAAAAAATGAGTTCTTTAATGTGCAATTAACATACATTAGGAATAGCTACTATATTTTGCTTGCTTAAGTGTATTGCTTTCCTTTAGTTTGCTATCATGTAAGGTAATATAAGGTAACTTCTTTCTTTGTAGAGGATTCTAATGCACCTTCTAATGTGCTTTGCAAATTGCTGCTGGTCTTGAAAGACTGGATGGCATACTTTTCTGAATATGTGATGTTTTCCCAGAGAACATAAAAGAATAGGAAGGAAATTTAATTTTCTAATGTTTTTTTCATTTTGTAAAATGATTCTTGTATTTGCTTCTTTTATTCAAGGTGGCATATGTGCTCCAGGACTGGTGGCTTTCTTACTGGTAAGTTAATGATAATTACTAGTCAGACATTTCTGTCTTTTGAGCCAAGGAAAAGAGTTGTTTGTCAAGTAGAAATCACTGTTGTATAGGCAGGGGAAAAAAACTGTTCTAGGAAACTTCAGAATATGCTTGATCTTTTCTAATTGCTACTCATTTTGTGAGTGGAAAAAAAAATAAAACTTTGTGCTGAAGCTGTGATAGCTTCTTCTCATGGCATGATGCATGGCAGCATCAGTACATGGGATCTTTTGAACTGAAGATTTCAACACAGTTGAATCTAGAAACAGTTAAACATACTCATGAATATTTGCAGAATGTGATTTGATGATCACTATCTTCTGTATTTCCACAGGGCAAATCATCAAGAAAAGCTGAATGTCACAACAAATGGAAATAATGGAGCAAATGAGACCGAACATCTAGACCTTAAATTTTATTTGGGAATTTACGCAGGTAATGACACATGCACGTGTGTGTCTATGTTCTAAAGATGTGTTATTTATTCTACTGTAATAAACATTTTTGAGAGGTGCAAAGCAATGGCAGTGTGGGGAATTGTGATTTCTAGCAGGAACTGAGTAATGAATGTCCTAACAGATTAGGAGCCTGAGTCTTGCTTCCTGACTAAATTTATTGGAATAAATAAATAAATAAATAAAAGCAACAGAAGAAATTGGTTGAATGCACGCTCTTCATTTGCTTTGCCTGGGTTTTAGAAAGTAAATTTGAAACAGAGTATTCAAAAAGTCAGTTGTCATAAGGTTGTGGTTATTGTCTGTACTAATAGGTCACTCAGCTAAATCTACAGTCTTTATATGGATGGGCAAGAGGGATTAGAAATTGATCCTCGTTTTTTGCTGTTCTAAAACTTGGCAGGCAACATTGCTTCTGAAGTTCCTTAGCAAAAGAACCAGTTTTTGAAAAGCCTCCTAGAGGGGTATGCAAAGCAAGGTGTTGAAAAATCATTTCAATATATAGTATTATAATATATCTAATAGGTAGCCATATGTTTCTGAATATCCGGACAAGGGCATTGATCTTTGTCTTCAAACGCTGAACCGTATTAAAATGCTACTCTGAAATGCAGTGAAAATTGACGTAGAAAAATGAGCTGTACAAGTACACTCTCAGGCTCTGCTGTTTAGCATTTTTAGTGAATTACAGTTTTGCTGGGGATAGTAATTTCTTGATTGAGATATGGATGGTAGGTCTAAGAAAGCCTGGGATACCAGAAGCATATGCACTGAATGTATTCAGAAGCCTCTGTCTTGGGTGAGATGATAGGTGGTGAGTTCAGTGTTCATTTTTTATAAGAACCTATGAGATCTAAGTACTTAACTGGATACGGTGTGTTTGGCTTGGGAAACAACTGTGTAGGAGCCAGGTAACTTTGCCTGTATTTTCTGTGTGTAATGCCTTATTTTGTGAGCCGTTCACTGGACTGCACAGTATGATTAAAGATGTCAAACTTGGCTTTCTCTGACTATATAAGCTATGTCACCTTGCAGAAAAATTTACCCTTTAAGGCAAATTTTATTCTAGATAACACAAAAGCAAAAGTTAACTTTGATAGTGAAATGTTCAGGTGGCTCAATGAAATATTTGCAATGGTTGAAGAGAAGCCATTGTTACTTACATAAAATGTAAGTGAAATTAAAAAAAATGAGTAAATTTCATATAGAGCACATAATAATGTAACCTAACTTCTTCTGTAACTTCTGAAACCGTATAAAGTAATTTAACAACTTTATTTATAATTCTCGGTGTTTGAAAAAATTACTGCGGTAGTTCCTTCCTCATCTGTTGTTTCTATGAGATAAAGATTTAGCAGAATAAAATTTTTGTTAATGTGAAACCTCAGTGGTCAGAGCTGAGGTGCCACTTCCACATCTTGTCTATAAAGTGAGTGTACCAAGAGTCTTTGTCTCTATTTTGTTGAGGAGGTAAGCTTGTAATCATGGAAAACAAAAACCTTCTGCCTGAGATGGATGGGATAAAAGACTTGGCAGTAGTGCCATTTCTTCCCCTTCTCGACAGCTATTAGGTGCCTTCTAGTGATTCATCCACTGGAAGCCAGCATCTTCCAGTGGCTTCTTGGCCTGAATGAAGTTGTGCAGAAACACAGGGTTCCCAGGAACGTTCTCCCTGCTCTCCCATCACTCCAACTGGCTGCTTTTGGGCATGGGTTCTGCCATGGTCTCCCTGCTTGGTACCTCTTCTGCTCCCTTTTTGCCTGACCCAGATTTCTTGATTGACCACGTGCCCTTGATTTTGGAAAGTCAACTTTCTCATACCCAGCCTGGGATTCAGCAGTCAAAACAAAGCAAGCAAACTCTCATTTTGTTAAAGCAGCACCAGCGGAACATAGGCGATAAATGGTGTGCAACGAACGGAGTAGTTACACTTTTTCTTGCATTCTGGCAGGATGCATCTATAAGCAGGATGTAACCCGCTGACCTAACCGCATTGTATCATTTAAAACCTCACTCTTTATTGCTACAGCTGTTCCAGAATTGTATCCAGTTTTGCCCTGTCCTTAGGACAGGCAATGTGTTATGTTGATAGTTAAAACCTAATTTAAGGGTGTCCTCGAGGCCTGAGCATCTGGGCTTGTGGTGGCTGTGCTCAGTTTCTGGAGCGGATCACCTAGAGCCTGGAAGGCCTTGCAGCCCTGCCAAATACAAGGTTAACACCTTCACTGTTCACCTTTGGGCTCTGCCCTTCATCGGCTGGGAACTTGGGCAGGCACGTTGCGGGTTCCACACAGCAAACAGACCAGCAGCGATCTCATTGTTCTTTGCTTCCATCTTTTGCCCCGTAGCTCCTCTGTCTTGTAAATGGAGAAGTGCCCAGAAGAAAGACAAACAGTCTGCAGACCAATTCCCCAGAAGGGCTCTATTTCACATGGCATAAGGGATGCATCTTCTACCGTGTTAAAGAAATACACATAATTTAAATGATTTGATGTGGTTTACAAGGGGAAGAATGGCATGAGTGGTTTGGGCTGATTGAGAATAACTCAGGGTTGTCTCTAAATAGCCATGTGTATATTACTTGGTTAATACCTGCTGGCAAATGTTGAATCTTCACAGTGACCTCTGCAAGCCACAATTATACATGGCACTGTGAAATGAATTTCTTAGCTGAGCTGTTATGCAGACGGTTATAATGCAGATTTATTTTGTGGGTTAACAGACGTTTCCTGCATTTCCATGAAGTGTTGATTCTTTCAAACAGAAAAAGATAAATTGCTTAAATTGATGACATGACGCTAACTGAAGCTAGTGACAAATATAAAGAACCTGTGTTCTGCGCTCATTCTGAGTCCCTAGGCTTATGTTTTGGATTCTTGCTATATGAAGAAGCCAACAAAACTAGGTTTTAGTTCACTTATATTTTGTAATGTGCTTGTGAAAGCTCGATATCTGTATGAATGCTCTGTTTTTTCTTTTTAATTTCAGGTTTAACGGTGGCTACAATACTGTTTGGCATAATAAGAAGTCTTCTGGTGTTTCAAGTTCTTGTTAATTCTGGTCAGACTTTGCACAACAAAATGTTTCAAGCCATTCTGAAAGCTCCTGTCTTGTTTTTTGACAGGAATCCTATTGGTAAGTTTAATAGTCAAAAACCCCTTAACATTGAATGTACCTCATTGATTATGTTAAATATACTATTTCCGAGCAGTTATGAATTTAAAGTATATCTGCACCTTTGTGGTTTTTACTTCTTTTAATTAAAACCCAGTGTGATATTTTTAAATTAAAAAGTCAGAATGTTAACTGCTTATGGATGGTTGATCTTACTCTTTTCAAAACTGTGGCTTTGGTGTTGCACATCGAACTGCTAGTTGTTGGTAGCGCCAATTGCTGTTTGGTGATGATCTGATTAACAAAGGTCTCTCTTTGAAATCCTGAATGTGTATGCATGTACTTTGTGGGGATGCCTTTCTTGTGCTTTTCTTTGAAAACTTGACCCCAACAGTTATTTGCCCTTTTTTAATAATTATTTTAAGCAAGTGTGGTGATTGGCAGTTGTTGAGAAACTGTGTAGCTTGGTGTCCTTCCATAGTAGACAACAGTGCAATGCACAGGATGCAATTTAAGACTGTAGTAGTCCAGTTCTTCAGAAGAAAGAAGAGAAAAAAGGTGGAGCAGGGTGAAGAGTGTTGGGGAAGTGCAGTGGTGCTGATTTAACAGCTGGTGTTACATGAGAAACGGAAATCTGATGTGCGTTCTGGCCTTCATTCTCTTGAAGAAAACAAACCTTTGCCTGATCTCGTACTTCCAGAAGCTGTTTAATAGCTGTAAGGGTATATAGGGATGGCTTTTTTGTTTCAGAGAGATTAGTAATATTTTCAGGAAAAATATTCAGGTGGCGAAAAGGCTCAGGTCTACAATATGATGAGTGAAACATGCATATTTTCCCCTTAAAAATAAAAATGTACAAACGCACAAGTTTAAGGCTGTGTTATGTGTCCTGCTTGTACTGTGAGTCTGTGGTCGTGTAAATTGGAGGCAGCTGCGAAGGGTTAGAAGTAAAGCTGTAAGCTCAGGAGGCAGGTTAGTGGAGAGCTAGTGAGAGCATATACATCACAAGGAATGATAGGACTAATGGGGTTTGTTGTCAGATACGCAGGGTTTATCCTTTTCCCTCTTACGTCTTTGTATGCAGCGTGCAGTAACTGTATTTTTGAGGCAACACATAATCATCTTGTAAGAATGCCCAAAAACATGGCTCATTGTAACAAATGAAGTCAGAACTATAGAGTAAACATCGGGGACAATGCAGAGTAATAAGAAATGGCTTGCTTTGTAACATACTGTGAAGCTCAAATTAGCAGCGCTTTGTAAAAGAGTGGCATTCATACAACCTGCCTATCGCTGGTATTCACACACTGTCATGACTTGGTGATATGTGCTTCTCTTTATCAGAAGATATTTTATAATAGAAGATTAACTTCAGTGTGTATAGATCTCTTTTCCTTCATCTTCCTTTTAGTCATGGTAGCATGCGAAGGTACAGCTGTTCTGATCTATAGATCTTTTGAGAAAGGAAAAAAGGAAAGGAAAAAAAGATTACATGGAAGACTTGATGCTCTTGTTCTGAACTGCAGTATGTAGCAATTCTGAATTCTCTTTTGAATATCTTTGTTTTACCAGCTGATTTAGGTGTTATTTGTTTTTACTGGGTATTTATCTTCTTTTAGACCTTCAGATACTATTTGCATTGGGGTAAGGTTTGTTTAAATACAAGCCATTTCTCTTTTATTTCTTATTTTCTTCTTGAAGATGCCATACTGTGAAAGACATACTGAAAAGAAATTGAAATTACTAAAGCCTTTTCGTCGCGTTTTGCTTGTAATAGCCAATCCAAGCTGTTAGCGTATCGCGTATTAGCAAAGCTGATACCGCAGTGACAGATCTGTCATTTAAGCATCTCATGTGTTCTCACTATTTGTATGAAGTCTCTAAAATGACTGCAGGAGCATTTGCTGAACTGACTTTTGCTGTTTTATTTCTCCGGAAATAATCTGCAATTAAAAGTGCCCTAGTCAATATTTTGAATACACAGTGATCCATTTCCAAAGTTGAGGAAGGAAAGAAATTAATAGACATCCCAAGCTCTAGATAGTTCTTACTGGGGAAGCAGACTGATGAGCAGCATCAGGGAGTCGACATTAGGAAATGGAAATACGTGGTGAATCATGACATGTCTGTCAACTCCCAACAGTGTAGATCCAATCAGTCGTGGTGAATAAATGAAATGACTTATTTCTTTAAAAAAAAAAAAAAAAAGCATCTTGAATCAGTTTAGGCACGAGTCCAAGATTTCTCTTTATATATTGCATTAGCAATATATAGAGAGGCCTGTAAAGGGAATAGTAATGAGCGTCTTACTCAGTGTAAGAATTCAGATGTATTTTTAGGAATTTGTATTATATAGCACAAATGGTACAGGAATATGAGGACCCCTCTCCTTTTTTCCACACCACCCAACAATATTTTTATGTACACAGGTTTCACCTTTCTGTAATTTGGCATAGATCTGTATACAGCTAGGTATTGCTTCTTTAAGAGTGGTTTGCATTAGAAGAACCTCGTTAATAAATGTTTCTTTCTTAAGCGGTTAACCTGACCCTATGGAACTGATAATCTGAAGTGAGTAAAGCTTATTGTTATTCAGGATTCAGAAAGAATTATTAGATATTTATGACTGAAATTCAGTTTTATCCATTGATACCTGTACAGCACCACTTAAACAGCTATAGTGACAGCTTGAAGGGAAGTTTTAGATTACGTGGCAGTATTTTAGGATTTATCCCGTCAGACGACAGAACTTGTTTACTTTCTCCTTTGGAGTGTAGAAGTTGACTTTCGTTTGAAGCTTCCTTTGCTCTTCTATCCAGATCCCAGTAAGGGAATTGCATGCACGTCAGAGTGTCTGTAAGGAGGAAAATGTGGACGTTTTCCACTTCATAGTGAATGCTTTATATATTCCTCTTCGTGTGCCACTTGCAGGAATAAAGGAGTTGATTTCTGTGCAAGTCTAGCACAAGAGGGCAGCATGATCTGTTTTATCCCAGTCTAGCATTACAACAGCTTGTTAGAAGGCTAACAAAATTTATCTGTTACGTTTTTAGAGATGATCTTTGAGGAATGGATTTTCAGCCTCTATACTGAGCGGTGTAGTGTGATTCTGTTCTGTTATCCTCATTATCTGCAAGAATAATATTTTCTCTTTTACATGGTAAGCTTGTTGGCCTCTTGTAATGCTGAGTTCAGGAACTTTGTTGGCTTTGTAATTAGTGGACAAAAGTCAGATAACCCTAAAGGGTCTGATGCTTTGGTCCAGTCAAGGAGACTTCAGACGTTATTACTGGCATTTCTTTTTCAAAACGTTTGCATCATTTTAAAACAAATTTGACAGAAGGCTAGGTAAAAGGGACCAGGACTTCAGCAGCAATAACTGTTGAACTGGGAGTTCCTTCTTTTAAAATTAGTTTCTTATTGATAGTGTTGAAAATCCTAGTTTTGTCAAGCTTCAGGATTTGATTCAAGATTACTTGCTTA
Organism: Nettapus auritus; assembly: GCA_011076525.1. NCBI lineage: Eukaryota > Metazoa > Chordata > Aves > Anseriformes > Anatidae > Nettapus > Nettapus auritus. The sequence continues at coordinate 151,926,602 of CM021765.1, forward strand.
GCTTGTAAATAAATTGTTCTTTTCTGGGATTTGGAGACAGAGATTTCTTTAGAGAAGGAATTCTAATGTATAACTGCATCACTTTCGGCAGTGGTAGTTTTAGTGGAGATTGTGAGAAATTTTGAATTGCATTGAGTTTAGGAAACTGAAACCTGCTGCTGCTGTGCTGATGGGTGCTACAAGAATGAATGAATGATATGCATGAATTTGTTCAGATAAAATGGGAATCTCTTCCCCCTCTAGAGATCTGTCTAAAATTCAAATTGAACCAGAACCACTACAGAAATGCATATGAAAGCCTTGCTCTTTTTTTTTTTTTTTTTTTTTTTTTTTTTCCTTTTTTTAATTTGTCTCTCCAAACTCTTGATTCTGACAGTTCATGGAAGGAGGAGAAATATTTTGGCAGGCATTACAGCATTCCGGCCTTCCTAGAAACAGAAAACACTGAATTGTGTGATGGGTGTCCTCTATCTGTTAAATTAGCAAAATTAGCAGCTTTTCTTTTCTTGTCTTTTTTTTTCTTTTTTCCTTTTTTTTTTTTTTTTTTTTCCAGATGCTTTGTGGAAGCTGTAAATAAATGTTGATCCCTTTGGGTGCTTACCCAGACTTTGGGGATTGACCAGGTTATATTCTCCTGTCTTGGCAGCCAGAAATGACATGCTGAAGTGATAGCTAATAACAGGATATAAAAGCAAACTCCAACTATTAAAAGATAAAAATGTGAAAGAAAACTGATGTTCTAATGAAGAGTTTCTCTTTCTTTAAGGCATAAGGATTTTAATTATGGTGTTCATAAATCAAGTGTTGAAACACCTATAATTTGACAGAGAAAGTTTCTTTATAGGATTAAAAGCTTGTTCGTCAATGCACAAGTGCCTATCTGCATTTTATCTGACAGAAGCTTCAAATGGGCAATGTTGTTAAAGTATTTAAGCTGTATAATATTTGCAACAAATATGGTATTTCAGCAGTCTGAAAATTACAATGCTGATAATGAGGTTGTTAAATTATAGCTCTATCAGTTGGATAGTGAAACTGCTCTAGTTAGTGTACATTAATGTATGCTTGTTCACACAAGTGATTCTGCTGAACAAGTAGCATGTTTAAACAAGAAATACTGGTCTTAAACCCTGTGATTTATAGTAGGTGGTGTTTTGGCATATCATGCAGTTAACAAGGCAAAGCTTCATGTTAAAATATTTCGTTTGTAGTCTCATTCATCACCGATATAAATATTCAGTAGCGATGCCAGAAAAGGTATTGTATTCCTATTTGACTCAATGACTCAATTGCTTTCTTTTTTTTCTGAAACAAGATCTATGCTATCTTTCTGATGCAGTTTTCAGATATTTCCTTGTGGTCAAGACCAATTCTGAGGGATTGTGAAAAAGTATCCTAGCTCTCTTGACAGCTGGCATGTTCTCTTAAGCTAATACAAAAGGAATACATTGTTCTTAATGTAGCAGAGGCTTTGTTTGCCACTCTCTCTTCCAAGCTGTGAAGCACGTTCACGTGTGCATAGGTTTGCTAGTTTATGTTGAAAAAAAAAAAAAGTCCCTACAGGACAGCCTCTTGTCGTAAAATAAAAACAGCCTCTCTCTTCCTTGTTGGTAATCACTTGCATTTGTTGTTGGTGAGATGACAACACAATATGTCCCATCAATCACCGAGATCCTTAACAACCGCACAAGGTTGTAAATATTATGTTTGGGTGTTTGAGTGGAACAGCTCGTCACTGGAGTAGGTGTGGTAATTAAAACCTGTTAGGTTGCTACATGCATTCACAAAAAAAAATCTTTAATGTTTTTTCATATAACAATGGCGAAGTGTACTTTAAACCTTATCAGGGCGTGATTATTAAATGATATTTTGTGGGAGTTGCTCATTTACTGCTAGTATTATCGTGGCTTTTGTTAAGAGTTTAAATAGCCTTACTCTTCTATGTATTTTATCGCTATTATGATTCTGTCAGGAGCCTTATAAAGTTGATTACTGTAGGAGTAGTCTTCAAAGTTAGTAAATAGCACTGCGGAGTTATGTTTACATTTATTATCTATTAGCATAACCCAATTCAACTCTATCCTATTTTTCTCTACAGTAATAATTGAATGAAACTTGGCCGTAAACTGATGAGACAAGCCTATTACATTTCCGGTTCACCAAGTCAATGCTCACCCTATTTATACTTCATATGTGAGATAAAATTTAAAGCTTTAGAGAAAGCTGTTTGTAGGAGGGGACAGTGCGTTATTTCAGACAGAAATAGTGGGAAGCCTTTGCCGATGTCCACTCCCAAGCGCAGTCTCCTGCTTCCCTGGCACAAGATTTCACGTGCCTTCACAGGGATTTTCTATCTTCCTCACATTAAAAGCCCCTGCTGGGGAAGATGGCCTGCTGCGAAACTCATTTCTGACCATAAGCTGACCTGCCCAGGTACTTCGTTTCTGGTTTTTCATTTGCTGAAGCGACCACAAAGCAAGCTGCTCTCACGCCTCTGCCAAAGGAAAAGGAGGCACAGAGGAGCAGACAAGGATAAACCTGATTGAAAGTATGGGTTTTAGAAGACAGATCAGAAGCCATTCAGAAACATGGCAAATGAAGTTAAAATGGTTTTATGTTTTAGTCTTGCATAGATAGCAGACTATTTTAACAAGACTTGAGACAAGAAGGAAGGAAATGGTGGTTGGAGGCACTTGAAAACAGAGGGAGAGGCCTCTAGACATCAGTGAAAAACTGTGAAGGGGTTAAAAGAAGGCCTCGCTGACGTGATGCTACTGCAGATCAGCTTTTGGACATAATCTGAAGCATGAAGGGTTTTTTGGTTTTTATAATAACTAGATTGAATATATTCATATTTTGCTATTTTTCATTTGCTTAAAAATTTGCTGCATGTTTCTGTGATCGTTATAAGCAGTGGGGACTGGAGGCTGCACGTGGATAGGGCCTTCTCTCTCTATGGACACCAGTTCTAGGTGGGGAAGGAGCATTTTTGAAAAATGAGGAAAAAGTTCTCAAAAAAACACTTTCATTCTAACTTGGAGCAAGGTAGAAGCATTTCCAAAACAATTATTTTGGGGAAGAGTGGTGCAGGGAGAGCAAACAGCCAGGTGGTGAGAGCACGCTTGTGGAGTGTGGGAAGGGAGGCCCAAAGCTTCTTGCTCTCTAAGGGTCTTGAAGATGGGGCTCCCACATCTCAGGATAAAGCCCTACACATCAGGGCATTGGCTTTTCTGGCCTCTTTTCCAAACCATAACCTTTTATTTGCCATCTCTTAGAGACACACAGATACAGTTAGACCACTGTGGTGTTTGCAGAAAAAACAGCCCATTTTGTTATTTTTTTTTTAATCTGAATGGCTGATAATTGAAAGAAAACAAAGACTATTACAGTGCAAACTCATTTCATTAGCTCTGGTTTTCTGCTTTGTAATGCACAGAAATCTCTCTCCCGGATGATCCTAGGTAATTTGCACTGCAGCATCTGGGTGAATTAATTATTCTTTTTTTTTTTTTTTTTTTTTTTTTTTTTCAGATTGCCAGCATCTTGCAGATTATGCAACAAGTGAAGATTAGTTTGTGCCTGTGGTGATCTTAGAGAGTGTTTGGAAACAAAAGGCACTTCTGGATCCAAAATTAAAATTTTAGTGTAGGAAAGAATGGGTGTTGTATGCGAATCTGCCTGTTCTGGCAATCCAGAGTAAGAACTGAATGATAGAAATCTAAAACTAGAGGAGTGGGGTGTCTGCATTTGGAGGTATTGACTGGAGCTCCACATTAGTGGGCTTACTCTGTTTGAAAAATACAAACTTGGTAGTCAAAATTAATTACTGAACTATTTGTGAATAGTACGAGCAAACATTACTTGATTGCTTCCATCCTGTCTTCCCCTGGTGTTCTTTTTCTAGGAATCAGTTTGGCAGATGCTTTGTCAGTGTTTCTTTATTATGTATTCATCTGAATACATACAGAGGACCTCCTTCAAGTTTTGATTTATTTAATTTGAAGCAAAATAATGCTGTATTTTCAAGAATCAGTGGTATGGCGAGCTGTAAATGTTGACTACTACCCTACTACCAGTCTTAAGACAGCTTTACGGAGTATTTCAAAATAGTATCAAATATATGAAAAACTTTGTTTATTAGTTATAGGACAATAGTCCTTATAAGTAGAATAACATTGGATAATGGACATTATTGTTGCTTGTAGCAATACCTGCCTTGAGGTAGATGCCTTGAATCTGGAAACTGCATGTTCTTGGAGGTTTTGTTGTTGTTGTTGTGTTTTGTTTTGTTTTGTTTTTTTAATGCTCATTTAAATTTGGGCACTTGTTGAACGCTTTCCTAGGTGATTCTCACTTGCATGTTTTGTTGGCGTAGCTTTTGATTTCTGCTTGAGCAGAACATTTAGTTGTGGTGGTCCCTGGCAAGAGGTTGTGGAATGACAGGATTTGTGAAATGTGTGAAGAGGCTGAAGCTGCTTTATCCACTGTTCAGCTAAGTAGTAGGTAGGAGAATGTACTCACAGAGCCAGTGTATGAAGCAAGCTGAGTGGTGTATAGGAGAAAGGTATCTAAGTCTTCACTCTCAACTGTTTGGTTTACAACAGAAGTGTGCCGTATGTTCATGAGGTGTTTTTGTTTTCCTGTTGGACTTTTCACTGCTGTAGAAGATGTGTGAGTGACCTGACATGCTTGCACATGTAGCTTGGCTTCATCTTTCCTCATTCTCCAGTTAAAAAACATTTATGGAGGTTAACAATACACCTTAAACTTTTATTGTGAGCTACTTGGGCAATATATAGGACACTAGTAAACTCAAAAGAGGTTGAAGTTAAACTCCTCATAAAGTCATGCTTTTTCTGTACACCAGCATGTTCCTTCAGTTTTATCCCCATTGTACCTGAATTTATCCTCTACTTTCTGTGTCTGGGAATGCTATTCTTCATCTCTCCCAACCTCTTTCCGCTGTGTTCTGCATACATCCTGCTTGCTTTCAAGCACAGCTATTCACTAGTCTGTATTAGTGTTGAGCTACAGAGTGCAGAACAATCTGCCGGCACATGGAAAAATGAGAAGGTGAAGATTTGGAATATGAACGTTATTGTTGGCAGTTATAAGGGATAATAGATGGAGGATAGATGGCCTCACTCTTTTCTTTCTCAGTTTTCTTTTTATCAGATGTGATGAGATTTTTCTCTGTGTGTGGTAAACCTGTTTTTTCTCAATGAAGTTATTGTCTGTTTAATATGCAAATGATGCAGCAAAGAATATTTCTAATTCATGCATAGGCAAAAAACACAGCTTTGTGGTAAGCTTCTCTTCATCAGGAATACATGTTCCTTTGTCCCTGCGTGTATTCATTTCTCAGTGTCATTTCATGTTCATCAGTTTGAATGTTCACAACCCAAAATACAGTTCAGTGTGAATTTTCAGATGGAGTTTCTACATCTGTTTTTAAGATGTCGTAACTAATTTCTCATACCGGAGTACTGTTTCCACCCCATCCCTTCTAGAACATGACCAGAGGACAGTAAGTAATTAGATGCTGGAGGCATTTGCTCAGTACTGTGTTTTTTTTCTCCCTTCTTTTTTAATGTGAAAATTTAAAGCTATAAATAAACTGTACACTACCTCATTCATCTCTTCTTCCAGTACACTTACGTTTATAATCTGTCATGCTGGTCTTTAGAGAGAAGGTGGAGTCTGCCTTCACTTAGAGAGACTGGACTTAGAGCATTAAATGTTTTGTATGTGGTGATCATCTCACTACATGGGATAATGAACAGTATCAGAAATACTGTTGCAGTCTATCACTAGTTGTTTGCTTTCTTTTTTCTCTTACTGAAGCAGGAGGCATATTCTTAATGCTGTGCAACTTAGTGAAGAGCCTTCTATTTTTGTTATGACCTGTAAATGTGAGCAAATCTTTGCAGTGCCTAATGAGGTAGGACCCTAGCCTTTTCAATTTACAAAAGGAGAGACTAAAAGCCAACTGAAGTGCCGGGGTTCCTGTGCGCATTCAGATCAGATTTTCTGTATGCCATTACTTGGTTAAGTTATTGTTAAGTATAAAGTAGAAATGGCATGTTTGTTCAGGTAAGGTTAGCCTTTCAATAATGGAGGTTAAGGGCTCAGTGAGTAAAATAATGGAACTTCTTCAAATCCATGATTACTTCTATTTTCTAGTAATTTAGGATTCCAGTTAGAAGATCATATATAATGAGAAATGACCAGGCAAAAAAGGATATTGACAGAGGTTAACATTAGCCTAGGTTTATCAGGTACATGACAGAAAGACGGACTCTTACAGGTCATGACTTGGAGCTCCAAAGTTAGATTTCTTCTCTAAAGCTTATGGCAAAAGAGCTGTATTTCTTGTACCCTCGTGTGGCAGCTCAGGGTACCTAGCTGTTTTACGTGCTTATGGATGGGTATTATACAATACTCAATATTCAGATTTTTACCTCTAAAGGGAAGGGAATGAAACAGAATTTAAATATATATATATATATATATATATATATATAAAACGTATGTTTTGCCTGATGGTATTATAATGCCTCTTTCCTTCCTTTCTTCCTTCATTCCCCAGACTCCTCTCAGAATAACAATTCCTCATTTTGCCAGTTTCAACAACCAGCCAAAAGTAAACCATTACTGTTAGCCTTCCAGAATATTTTTGGTATTTCCTGACTTTAAAAAATGGTAAAAATGGTTTAAGGAAAAGTTGGTGGCAGCTACTTTCAGTCAGCTGATGCTCCTCTTCTGTTGGAAAAAAATATATATATGATATTCATACATCAGGGCAAAAGGTGTCTACAGAAATCTGTGCAAATTGAAAGTACAATAATTGTTTAATAGGGATGATTTTTATCTTTAGAAGTGTCTTTTTTTTTTTTTTCCTATTGAACTAATAATATAGAAAGAACATTTTCTTCCCAATATTTTCAACAGAAAACTAGTTTTACTGGACTTGTTCTAATATTAAGAAATCTTATCTAAGGAGTACTTTCAAAATACAGCCAAACTTGAGAGAAAAAAAGTGCCTTGAGGTTTTTATAAAGCTTACAAGTTTTAATATTCCAAATACGTAGTGACAATGATCTTTTTTCATAATTAAGCTACGAGTGTGGTTTAATATTTAATTCAAAGCAGTTCACTAAATGCTGCTTATATTTGAAAACCAAGAAAAAAAAAATCCTCAGAAGGAAAAAAATTGAAAAAAACAATCGCAACATTTTTTTAAATTGAGATAAGAAAAAATAAACTTAGCTGCACCTCAGTTTAATAATGAGTGTTGCTCAGCTACTACCAAAGGCTTAAGGAACAGTGTTTAGAAGTGATTGTTCAGAAATAAGTGTTTCTCACAGATTATGAGGGCTTATACAGATGATTGTGTTCACCTGCTGAGTATTCGAGAGTGGAAATATCCAATCTGTCACTTTCCAGAAGTGGTCTTTTGCTTAAAACTAAGCAACATTCCTGAGGAAAAATACGTTTTCATTGTTTTCCCATCGTACCCATGCAATAAAGAAACATTATTGTGTACTTCCAACAAACACACAAATGTTTTTTGAAATGCAAAATCCCAAGTTTCTGAAATGATCTGAGATGTTTTCAGTTTAAAATGTAGTCCCGTGAGCACAGGTTAGTTTGTTAATACCTTTGCACATTGCTTGTGTTTTTCGTAATTCTGCTCTGCAAGATACTCAATTGCCATTTGAATGCTTTTTAGTAATTGTAAAGTAGGCATGGAGATATTATGAACAGAAGTCTTTACCTTGTTTTCGAAAAAATGTACAGAAGGAGAGCAAGCTAGTATTACATTTCTTGAAGAAACTGGATTTGGTCTTTGATTTCCACGAGGAGGAGATGCAAGCTAGTAACCTCCAATGCTAGAACAGGTCAGAATTTGCAAACTTCTTTGGGTTGTTTCTAAATTAATACAGAGTAAATGTGATGCTTTTCAGCGTGGAAGAAAAGGACTTAAAAGGCCCTTCACATCCCTTAGATACTGTGTACAGCAGCAGCTTGTACTTGTTTTTCATCTTGTCTTTAAAGGGATGGAGGTTCTTTGTAATGGGCCTTGACCATCAGACTAGACAAACGCAATGTTGATCTAAGAGGAAATGCAGTGGGTGTAATGCTTGCTACTCAGACCAGATTTGCCTCTCGCTGTATTTCTGTTTCTGCTTTAATTACCCAAAGTAATTCAGGGAGGAAACAGAGCAAAGCAAAGCAGTTATTTTAATTACTGAATTCTAGACTATCCTCAAAGGCTCTGATACTTCGATCTAATTTGGTCTTCTGATTTTCTGTTGATTCTTCCAAATGCTTCAGACTTACTTAGACAAAAGCCTCTTTCTTCACAATTGTCAAATTTCATTGAATCTCAAGTCTTGGTGATAGAGCTTAATTGTCAGCAAAATAAGTCTTGGTTTCTGTAAATTGTTTGATCCTCAATTGGTTTAGAAGTGACGATATACTTTCTTTTACAGGGTTTAGATATTGTTTCCATGTGGCATATGGAGCAAAGTTGGACCAACTAAAGAAATTATTTCAATTGTTTTCTGTCAGGAAGGCTTAGACAAAGAGCTTAGTCTCAGATCCTTCAAAGTTCAGGCATCTGCCACTAGGGGCAAAAATTATTTTCCTGTAGGCATTCATCTTTTATTATAGATTTACTGTGCTGCTTCACTTTGTTGATAATCTAATTTAAACCTCAGAGATGAGTCATACCTCCTCAATGGGATTCAAATCCAGTTCGAATTCTCTGATGTCAGAACCTTTCAGTTCTTCTCTTTTCTGCACATAATGGTCGTTTGGGAGCCTGAATGCACTGAGGAGGAAAGATTGTGACCCATGCAAGCAGTAGCACATTAGTAATGTTATTTTACAGCATATCTGAAGTCTTGTTATCAGTGTTCATTTGGGTTTCTCGTTCAGGTAATTTGTGATATCTTGACTTCATTCAAGTCCCCGTCCTGCCAGGTGGTCTATTGTGGACAGACCTCTGAAGGTATGAGGGTGGTGGTACCCTGCTGAAGTAAGGAGTCTTCTGTAAAGTGGAGTAGACCTCACCACATGAAGCAAGTGCTATTCTAAGGACTTTTGTTTCATAAGACTACAACTTTCCATACTAATTGTGATATGACAGTTTTGCAGAAAAATAACAGATTATGAAAGAGTAGAAAAACTTGGTGTTGAGACATTTCAGTGGTCTTTCTTTGAAAAAATAAAAAATATACTTTTTTTTAAAGTGCAATTGTCCAGAAGGTCCTAAAGGATTTTAGAATGATCCAAACACTTAAACTTGATAGTTACCTCTTTCTTGAAAGCATGACCACTGTACAGTTTACCACTAAAAACTTTAGAAATTGAACTTTCATGTTTTTGCTATTTAAGGACTTACTTTCTGGAGGCAGCCAAAGACAAAACAGACATTCAGAAAGTTAAGAGGCACTGGATTATTGGTGTATGATTATCCAACTTCACAATGCTTATGAAAATCATCTAATAAAGTTAAGCTATGTTTTGAAAACTATTAGAGCCAACATTTGTGCTCTAGACATTATCATTTATACAATGCTAACTTTTAATAATTAGTGCTCTGTAATATTAGCAGTGGTTGGTTTATTGACATGGTTTGCCTTCCATAGAGTTTTTGTTGTTGTTGCTGAAGTTACACTTCGGTTTCATATTTTTCACAGTATCCACAAATTGATCCAGGAGTAAGTTCTCTGATCATGCTGTTATGTGAAGAGGGAAGGAAAACTGTAGATATTTTTCTATAGATATTTAATTTTATTATTGGATGTGTGTTTTTCTATTGTAATCCTGCTTTATCAGGAATTTTGTTAATGCCTTTTTAAAATGCAGAATAACATTAATGTAGTAGACTTTTCCCAAAAAGTCTAGGATCAGTTTATGATCAGTGATTATCTGCGAAGTCTATAGTATTTATTCCAAAATATAACTTCAGGTCCATGAAAAGATTTTAAATTTAAATGCATTAGATACTAATAGCTGAAAGTATTTTTGTTACAGTCTCTGCATTGCTCCTCTAGTTGTCCAGTTCCTTTCAATCCTGGAACCTTTCATAATAATCCTTTCATAATAATGTGTCTGATACAGTTTCTACAGATAAGCAGATGGTTTTTAAAAAATAATTAAAGTTAAATTTTCATTAATGGAAATTAATGTTAGAGATACAAAGTGAATACATAAAATAATTGGAAAAGTAAACTGTTAAGACCCAAAGACAGGTATGTTTGTTTTGAAGGAAGGAAGGAAGCTTTTACTCGGAATTTCTCTACCAGAAATCTTAATCAGCCTTGTGAAAGCTTAAGACCATGTGTGAATGAAATTAAAGGAACTAATTGGAGTATACTCTGAAGACTAACTGTAGGCAGAACAGGCTGTTTGCCCTACAGTTTTGTAGTTGTGGAATGAAATGTGCTCCTGTAAGAGCAGTTTAATGCAAGAATAAACTAAAATCCTCTGAACTGTTCTTCATAGGCATTGCTCTCAACAGATTGTGAGTCTTGCCTCATCTGTCTAAGTATAACCTTGTGAATAGTCAGCATATATCAAATGACTTATGGCTATGTGGTGTGTTCTGAATGCATTTTGCAGTTCTTCTTTAAGTGACAATGGCATTGTGGTTTCCGCAGTTTTAATTTGGGAACTATTTCACAACTGATATCTCATTTGCTGTAAGGATTTCCCATGTTTTTCAGTGTAAAGCATCCCTTTGTTGCTTTGATGACTCGTAGCTATTGCCATTTCCCTATCTGGCTGTTTTTGTTACACTGCATTTCCAAATCATTAATTCAGGCACTCTTCTTCTTGCAGTCACCTTCTGTTTGCCTTCCCTTCTCATTGGCTTTGTCCCAGTTGAGTCAATGTCACAAGGTGCTGCTTGGGTTATTTTTCTGAAGGAAAGTCTGCCCTCCCCACTACCTCAGTATGCTCTGTACCTCACCTTGTCTGGCTTCATGCCTTGGTTGTGCTTGGGTGGTATTCTGTTCTTCACTATGCTTGTGTCCAAGAACTTGTGCCATGTCATGGTGAAGGGGAATAGAAGAAGGAATGTTGAAGGAGGATGAAGGAGAGGAAATAGGTAAGAGAATGAATGGATACAGTGCATGAAGCAGAGTGAAGGAGAGGGAATGTGCAAGCAGCCAATCTGCGCAGGACAAAAATTCAAATCAATATGTGCAAAGCTCTTGTAATATCCAAACATCCCAGGTTTGGCAACTTCTGTGACTGTTACTACCAGCTAGTCTTTTGTCAGTGCCGTCTTGCAGCTCCTCCCCAGGGCCAGATGGAGAGAAAGCTCTTTCTTGATCTCACAGTCCCAGTGTATTTTGAGAGAAGACTCCAGGAGGTGCAGAAATGAGCGTGGCTTCATTTGAGCATTAGCTCTCTTTCCCTGCAAAGCTTTTACTATTTCTGCACCTGGTAACTGGAGCTGTTGGCACATTCCTGTGTTTCTTCCACCCTCCATCATCATTTTGCCTGCTTATCTTTCTTGCTTACATCTTTGTAACTTCCTGCTCCCTGTGCAGCAAAGTTCATCCACAAGCTGGCTTTCCTTCATCTTAAAATCATCTCTCAAGATATACCAGTATCATTGTAACCACATTTATCTGCAAACTGACACTCGTTAAACATATGGGTGGAGAAACTCATTAATTCCCTGACCCCTTTGTTTTCCCTTATTAAAAAAAAAAAAAAAATGAAAAGGCACGCATCTTGTCTTGCAACTTTATGTTCCAACTTACTGCTGCATCTTCCCTTTGCTCTTTGTTCCTTTTACAGCCAATTGTGTTGGTTTCCCTGCACTGACACAAGAAACTCTTGAGGGAAGGGCATGCCGCTGGCTATGTGATTGTCCAGCATGCATCCTAGTGGCTTTGCCTCCCACTTCAGATATATTAGTCCTTCTCTGGGAGTTTCTGTCATGCAAATAACAAATGATAGCATTCTCAGGAGTCCATTGTTACAGACTGCACTCTCCTATTTTTGCCTGTTTATTTATTTAGGCGTTCAGACTGCTGGACAGCTGTAAATCAGAGCTTCACATTGAAGTCTGTCTTTGAATTGAACAAAGACAAAATAGACTGTAAATTTTATTCACTTTTGCTTGAATGATTGTTCAGAGAAGCCATTTTTTTTCTCCTTGATGTGTGTGAAATTCTTTTCTCTGTTTACAAAAAAAGTGAAGAAATGTTGCTGTTAGCATATTTCAGTTTGCCATTCTAAGTTTGTTTCTTACTATTTAAGAGGCATAAAAAATAGAATTTTATAGGGTCATACTAGATTTTTCCCTGTTTTTGAGCAATGTAAACATCAGCATGTGTTTTTAAGTAATTTAACCTACATCCTTAGGTAAAAAACAGCATATGTTTTTCAAGTAATTTAATCTACTTCCTTAGGTAAAAATCTCTAGCATTCAGCTGTCAGAAATTCTAGGGGGATTAACTTAACCTATACTTTTATATGAACGTTAAAACTTCTTTGGTTTTGATTTATAAACCACTGGTGTTTTCACGCAGTCATCACTTGCAGCTACTTGCTCCTCGTATGATTTTCTTTTTTGTTTTTCAGGTGAAGCTTTTTAATAGTTGCCCAGTAGAGGGGGTACAGTAAAGTCAGATACGGTGCAATGCAACTTTTCACAGTGCTGAGCATTTAATTATTCAAATTTTTCTTTTAATGTAATGAAACTAATATGCAGTAGAGAAGAGGTCATATTTTACTTTTTTTCTTATTTGAATGTATATTATACCCCACATTTCCACTTCAGTGTTGTTAATTATAGTTTAGGCTGTAAAGAAGTTTACATTATAGTGATTTTTCTCCCCTGGAAGCTGATGGCCCAAAGAAATGCATTGTCAGACTATATCTAGGTTCCTTTGGACAGCACTTCTTGCTCGAAGAAAACGCTTGGGAAGTGGTTGTTGCCTTCAGCTGTTCTGAGACAAAAGATTTTTTGGTTGTTTCTCAGGCGAGATTTGCAAGGGGAATTTGATGCCAATCACAAAACTGAAGAGGAGGTGAAGTCATCCCTCCTTATACCCTACAGCCCAGTCCTCAGGAAAGGATCCATGCCCCAGATTAGGGGAGGAAAAAAAAAAAAAAAAAATAGGATTTGAATCCAGCTGAAGTCCCTCCCATGCTGATTGCCGTAGCCTTCAGGCAAACACTCATTTGCCTTCTTCCGGTGCCATACTTGCTCGCTGATTCATCCAAAGGGAGAACAGCTTCGACAGGCATGACGGAAGGAGGCCTGCTGCAGAACTGCCTGCAGAGTAGCAATTACGTGCTCACCGGAGAGGTGGGTGACCCACATGCTGTGGTTGGTGAGAATGATGCCTTCACTGCTCATGGAAATGTCCTCACCCAGGGGTTTGGCTGCATGGGTCTAAATAGGATGACAGTTCTCCCAGTATCTTTTTCCTTTGAGGTTTTGTCGATGATACCAAGTCTCATTGTTTCCAAATTTTCTGTGATTTTGCTCTAAGATGTGGTTTAAATTGTCCTAAATTGAAGCAAAATTTATAAGTTTATGGGGGAGATGTTCCTTTTTTTTTTTTTTTTTTTTCATAACACAAAATTTTAAAAGCAAATGCTTTGATTATTTGCATAGCAAACTGAAATAAACACTGTTCTAATTTTCTGACAGTTCTACCAGCATTTCTTTTGGCTTCAGTAGTAATGAGTTTCCATGTGAGATGGAAAAACAAACAAACAAAAAAAAACATTACCTGGTTTCATCTGTTGTTATTTCTGGCTAGCCAAACCTGGGGGGTTGTAGTGGCTCTTTTATGGTTTGAGTTGTTAAAAAAAAAAAAAGGCGAAAGGTATTTCCGGACTCATTAAATGTGTACATATGGAATGAACTTTAGAGAGAATCGTTCCTTGCTAAACAATTCACATTTTCCAGGAGAAGAGAGAAAGAAAAAGAAACTGATGCTAAAGAAAAGAGAATGATCGAAGCAAAGTAGCACACCAAGCAGAAGATGAGCGTTTTCAAAGTCAGATGAGGACATAAAATGTCTCTACTCTTTGAGCCGCCCAAAGACTTTATCCTCCAAAATGGATGGGCTAGATAGAGGCCAGAAGTCCTGTCTCAGTTTTCAGAGCAATAGTCTGCATAGAATTCCCTTCCGTGGCTTCAGAAAAGGGAGAAAACAGAGTACATGGGAGTTGTTTTCTTCAGTATGTGGGTGGGTTTCTGATTACATCTGATTGGTAAAATGTAGGATAATACTTGTTTTCTAGATGGTAACTCTCTCAGCCACACAGTAATGTCAGCTGAAGATTTCAGGAGGGAAAACCTTTATATTCATTTTCTACTTGGTTATTGTCATCTTAGACTGGAATGCTGATTTAACCATTCTAATTTCAATGCCTAAGAAAGGGGGAAGGACGGTAACAAAATCAGCAAATATGAGCAGATTTGCAGGAGCTTTGTAATTTTTTTCTCCGATATTTTTCTGAAATACAGTATTTGAAACCTACTCAGAAACCATCTTCGTAGGATGATATCGTAGGAAAACCACTTTCTGTTGTTGGAGAAACTTACTAAAAAGGTGGTGTGTTCTTTTTTCATTTTAACCCTTGTATTGATGCATATTGATGTATAAACCCCCCAGATCTGAACATAGACCTAAAGTACCCCTTTTCCTGTCATGTAAAAATTTAAGCAACAGCACTCTTCAGATATATCAGTCCATCTGATTTCTGATGTGTTTAGTTCAACTCATTGGACAACTTAAAAGCAGCAAAGCAACAACTGGGCTGTATTTCGATCCCTGTTGGGTTTATTGCAGAAAGGAGAACTGGACAACACAAATGCTCTTTCACAGGTGGATGTGTTTGTGGTTTAATAGATTTGTAAAGAGTTTAATCATAACCTGGCCTGTAAAAAGTCCATATAGGCCTTTATTTCATATATATGCTTCCAGGTTTCTATTATGTTACGCTTTGTGATGTGGTGATAACTTTACATCTGGAGTAGAAAAAGTTGGTGTCAATCAATAGGAAATTCAGCAGATAAGGTGCAAATTACGACTGGTCTTGAAAAAGATGTTCAGCATTTGCAAGGAGTTACCTTTTTTTTTTTTCACTTCAGGAGGGGAAGGGAGAAAGTGTCAACTTCTGTTGTACCCTCTCTTCTGTATAAATATTTTTTGATTCAGTTGAACTTGCACCTTATCTTGTTAATTTCTGCTGTATAGTACAATATAAAGTTGTGTTTTCATGTATTTTGACAGTACATTACAGTTGGTAGTTTGCCTTTAGTTTTCTTTTTGTTTCAGTATACTCAAATGTAGATTTCATTCATTCAGCTCAGGAGAACTTAAGATAGCTCCAGTGAATGTGTAAAAATAAAAAGGAAGCAGAAAATATCCAGAGTTTAACTTGTGGAATTGTTAGAACTTTGTTCCAGCAATCTTCATCGCAGATCATGTATGAAAGAATTTAAAATTACTGTGGGGCGAGAAGGCAGGGAGGCAATGTGTGCCACATCAGGTGTCCGCTTTCGTTGTCATTCTAATTATGAAGGGGAGATGTGGCTTTGTACTTGGGTTATGGGATAAAGCATTGTTTAGCCAGAAGATTGTTATTTTAAATGATTCCAATACTTTCTTTCACAGTAATGTAAAACTAAAAAGCTGTGAATGCTAGTTACTGTCATAGGAGCTGATATTACATTCATCAATAATTCTTAAGTTGCTAATGGATATATTATCCTAGATCTATCTTGCTTTTGTAAAAGAAATTGTTTTGCTGCTGAGTATGATGTAGCACTTAAGCTAAAAACGTACCGTGAATTCTGTTATGAATTCTGAAATGAGAGCTAACATGGTTAGCTGGTAATGACATATAATATGAAAGGCAAATGCAATGCAGAAAGTATTTTGAGACTTTGCATGAAATCAATTTAAGAAAGAAGGAAGGTTACAATTTTTTTCATAAAGATTTTTTTTCTTTGTATGCTTCTGTTTTTAATGAAGAATTTACATTTGCTTTCTGCATTGTATCTTAAATGGAGAGAGAGACTTTCGCTGGTGTAACTGATGTTAAAACACATGCTTTTCTGACATCAAGAAAGACAAAACCAACAAATGAACTGTGCCACATAATTTAGAAAAGGAATAAGTGGGAATTGGATTGAGCACTGACATTTTTTGATTTTCTACAAACAGGTTAATTCTAATTGGTATCTCGTTAGAGTCCTGGTGGATTCTGGTGGACTGGAAAGCTCAAGAAACAACTGCATAGTTGGGATCAGTGTATGTTTTCTAGTAATGTAAACATCTCCATTATCAGTAAAAATATAAATTCATTTGCAAAGAAGCTTGCTTTCCTTTCTTACTGTCATCAGTAGTTATCCTTTTTTATTTAAAACTTACACTCAAAAATAAGAACAAACATAGCATTCATATTTTCTTCTCATTTCCTAAGCTGTTTTTGTGTTTGACAGCATTTGTGTAAAAGTCCTTTTCAAGTAGTAAATTAATTTGGATAGAAAGCATCCCACCTGAATTTATTATGTGCTGGCAGTTTAGATAAATGGATATTATGATCTCAGCATATTTTGGCCCAGCACCACTGTGCCTATTTGCAAATGTCTAAGAAAGTGATAATATTCCTGTCAGACTCAGGCTGCTAAAGAAAAAAAAAATGGGGTAGCATTTCTTATTTATATTTATAGGATGCCTGTGGGGAAGACAGTAATGCTGTATATGGCAGTTTATGTGGACATGTGGTGCTAAACATACATTAAAAAAAGATAACAGACCTATTGACGTTTCTTTGTAGAAATATGGAAAAAAAGCCAGAGTAGATCTGTAATTGACAGCTATGCTGGAGATGCATTTCCAGTTTTCTTTCTGAAGAAATATTTCACAAACTTACAATTCCTTTCAAAGTCAGTAATCCATCTTTAATTACTTTGTTGATTTCATAGTTGTATTTTACAAGGTTGATGTAATGTCTGCTTCCTGCCAACAGTTGATATGGACAATCCACTTTTGTCACTGCTTTGATGGAATGGAAGGCTCCTTGTAGTTACAGTACTTTTTTTCCCCCCCATTTTTTCTTTTCCTCGTGTGTGTGTGTGTGTATGAATTGAGCATGGGTGAAGACTTATCAGTCACTGAATGCCATAGCTTAACAGCAAGATAGGCGGGGAGCTGTCGATTTATGCTCCTGACAGAATGGGAAATGTTCAATGTAGCTATATTGATGCATGTTTAAACAGCCCGTGCAGTTATTTCTCTTATTCCCACCTTTGAGTGTTGTTTTACTACTATAGATGCATGTCTGAGAATTATTTTACTGCCGTGTGTATGTTTTAAAATACTTTGGTTTTATAGTCGGTAATTTGGACTGTTAAAGTAGATTATTTCTCTCTTCAGGGGAAGTTAACACCTTTACTTGTAGCTCATCTTGTCAAAAACGTAGGTTTGGTCTGTTGTAATGTGCCTTCCCAGGATGGAGAATGATGACAGCACAGTAACGTGGTCCCCGTGCTCTGCGTCCCTGTTTCCAGCAGCACTCCAGAGCATGCTGTCAGCAGAGCACAGTGCACAGGGGCTTTCTCCTCCTTGCTGATTAAAGTAGGTAGCTGTGAAGTGCAATCCCTCCAAATTAAAGTTGTCTTAAACCAGGAGAGCGTTTCTCTAGCACGACTGGCTTGGAGCAAGTGTGCAATCACAGTTAGAGTTGCTTATGTTATTTGTACAGATATGACTAAGTACCTTACTGAATCCGTTCCTAGCGGTGCAGGTTGCTTTCAGACAGGTTTCTGCTCGTTTGCAGTAGGGAGCAGGAGATAATGTTGTTTAATTCGTCGCTTTTTCTTCATGGGGACTGGGCAGTGGGGAAGCATCCCTGTCCTCACCGTTACACTAGATGAAGAGATTTTAAATACTTTTTTCCCCGGGAAATGCGGTGTACTTGTAACGAGAAAATTGGTATTTTGACCAGTTGCTATGGAGTTGTCTAGATTACTAAGCAAAGCAGTATTTATTAATAAAATGTGTAGCGAACTAAAGTGTGATACATTTAAAATTGCCTGGATTGGGGATTAGCTTGAGCTCTGAGGGGGGAAAATATTTGAAACGTGTGCACCCACGCACGCACGCACACAAGTGGCAAAACCTTTCCATTCCTAGAAGGTCCTTCTCTTAAAACCTTTTTTCTTTTCCAAAGAGATGAATCAGTGGACTAGAGAGGTAATGAAGTATTTCTGCAATGTATGGTGAAGAAAGTGGGTAGGAAGGCTTTGCAAGGTATATAAAATCAATCTGTCCGCTTTATTCTGTAACATAGAAGTATTTCAGTGAATGCAGTGGCCAACAAAGAATACGAGAAATGCCAAATACATTTAGAAATAATGTACAGCAGCTCTCAGGGTCCTTGATGCTTGGAATTTAGGTTGCACAATAGCGAATGCTATTGGTGGCATTTGGCTTTTCCTGTGGAGGATCCTAGTTTCTTGTTCAAAAAAAATCCTCCTCTTTTCTGGTGTTTACATCACAAGTGTTGGTTCAGTTTGGATTATATTTCTTTCATCGTGAAGTATGTATAAACATTTTAAGTAGGTGTGGTACACTGTCAAGTGTTTTCATTATTTGGATGATAGGTTTGAACATCGATTCCAAAGTATCAGTAGGCACCTGCAGCAGCAAAGTGGGTATATCGCACCTGAACACATTCTGATTCATGCAATTAAAGCAGTTTACAGAGTTAGTAAGAAAAGAGTATCACTTACTGAGGTTAGATGTCTTTTTCATGGAGAACAAAAGAGTTTTGATTCTTTCACTTCAAGTTTAGCCTAACTATTGTGTAGTGGAGGAGGTTTAATGAATCATTGTTTAACTTTGGTACTGCCAAGTATTTGACCATTAAATAGTCTCAAATGTGTACATAGCACTTTGGTGACAGACTCTTATTTAACTGTGATTAATTGGCATTGAATAGTTATTTAATTACTTTGGAAGAAATCTAACAACAGTGTGTGTTCTGATTAAGTTACTTGATGTAAAAACAAACATGAAATTGTTGAATATAGCACGTTCCCTTCTGCAGCTTGCTACTGACACAGCACACTAAGAGGAAGCTTGAGAATGGTTAAAGCAGTAGATTATATTTGCAAATCTGGATGCTGTTGTAACATCAGCAAAATCAGCTCTTGATTTTTATTTATTTATTTTTGGTAGCTGTTTAAT
Organism: Nettapus auritus; assembly: GCA_011076525.1. NCBI lineage: Eukaryota > Metazoa > Chordata > Aves > Anseriformes > Anatidae > Nettapus > Nettapus auritus. The sequence goes on from CM021765.1 coordinate 151,945,849, forward strand.
GAAATTTCAATTGCCTTACAAGTTTTAGACTTAGTATTTCTTTTTTTCCTGTTGAAGCTCAGACTGAAACTCACTGGGATAAGTAAAGGGGGCAAGCATTAAGTGAGCTGGAAGATTTTTGTGAAATGAAAATACTGTGTTAGGTTTAAGAAATACGGTCTCTTGGCAGGTGTCACTCACTTAAGGAATGCTCACTTAAGGATTTATTTTTTTTTTAAGTATTAAGTATTGTGGGAAGGTGGAGTTGATAGTCTGTGAGTTTGGGAGAACAGGGTATTAGAATCTTTGGAGAGATTTATTTTTATTTTTATTTTTATTTTTTAACATGAGTTTTGTAGATTCTGTTCTTGAATAGCAGGTGCAGCAGTTTCTTTGGTCTGAAGAACCATCTCCAGAAAGATAGGTTTGCAAATACTGGTGGAAACTGTAGTCATAACTGCAAGCATTTTGAATCTTGACTCAAAGTGACTACTGTAACTTTCCTATCTGGAAGATTTTCTCTTGCATGGTTAATAATGCATAAACATGCCACTGATGTGCTGTGCTTCCAGTAAATGGAAACAGTTGTTTCTTCTTACCTTGCAAAATAGACCTTATTTACTTGTAGAAATCCTTGTAAATTTAGCAATTGCTCTCAGTGCAACACCATGATGGCTGTGGGGTATTTTGTGGATGTTTCCAAAGTACAGCACTTCTTCTTGGAGCTGTATTGCTCTCTGTGCTCTCTTGTGTTGGAACTCACTTGCTTAAGTGGGTTAGCATTAGCTTTCTTCTGTGTAGAACATGCTGAATAAAATGCCAGTTCAGTTATATCCTTATTAACAGGATATGAAATAGATCTCCAGTCCTGTGTCTTCTCTTACACACTCAGTGAAAACCAGCATCAACAAAAATGGAGCTACATGGCTTTCTTTTTATTGCAATTATCACTGGAATAACAGAGCAGCATCATGAGAGGGAGAGGCAGACCTCTTAGCAAGAAGCAAGGTATTGGCTTAGACGTAATGATTTCAAGGGCTGTTTTCTGGAAATACTATATGCAAACACTAAATAGGCTGTAGACAACTTTTTTTCTAATAACTTGAAAATTCTAAAGCAGTGAAAATCAGCCATCAGGGGTTCACCTCAGTATTTATTTGGGAACCAGCTGATTCATATCGCCAGTGTTTAAATAATTTTAATTGTATGAGGCGGATTGTGAAAGATTCCACTATTTTCAAGTTTTGTCTTCTATATACCATTTCTTCTGCTCACTCATATTATAGTCCATGTCATTTTACAGAATTACTGTATTTACATTTTAAAGAGGATTAGGCAGATTAAAAGATGTTTTCATGTTTTATTGATAATGTCAGAGTAATTTCCACTTTACTAGTGGTAGCTTGTGGCTCTGTCAACACACAGTCTGTGGAGGCACTGAATGAAATTGTTAAGTGTAACCGTGCTTAAAGGCAATGGCCAAAAATACAGTTTGGGCAATTAATTAGCAACTTGATTACTCGTGGGATCTTGAGTAATTGTTAGTGGATACATGGAAGAAAGAGTAAGACCAGAGGAGTACTGAGACCGAGCTCACCAAAAGGTGAGCTTTTGTCACTGTATTCCTCAAACAGCTTCACCAGAAGAGACAGAAGAGAATATTACCACAACCACCCCTAGTGTGCAGAACTAATTCCAACATTAGGTACTGCTCATTTATATCTGTGTTGGCACTGATCAACCAAAAGTTGACAGATCATGCTTGCAGCCTAAAAATCATTGTTGCAAAAAGGAAATGTTTTCAGGAAATGGCTGAGGATGGTTGTAGCTTCCCAACAACCACCAAAAAACAAACCCAAACTCAACACCTGCAAAATTCCTCCTTGAGCAACTTTAAGTGGTGATTCATCAGTAGAGATCTCAGGTGGGGGAAAAATGAGAACTGAACTCCAGGATGCTGTTGGAAGTGAAAGTACAAAAGAGTTAAATCGCTTCTGACAGTTAGTGAGCATTTTGTAATGGTTTCTCTCCTCTAGCCCCTAAGGCCTTGTCCTCGCTGTCCAAAGTGAGCATAAGCACTTTTCTAGGAACAAATGTGCCGTTCCTCAGGAGGGACTGCGGGGGCGAGGAAGGTGGTGCTCGCTTCCCGAGGGCACTGGTAGTGACCCAAGCCGTGCCCTGGCTGCAGGGCAGCCCCAGCATCATGGCGGCCCCGGCCTAAGCGACATGGCGGCCATGACCCGCTGCCATGTCAGACAGCCTTCGCAGACCAGCTTCTTATATTGGGCTGCCACTGCTCTGCAACCATGGCAAATAAAACTTGTTTGGGGTTAAAAGGTGAAGGAAGATTTTAAGACTAAATTCAAGTGAGGATTCCAGGCCGCAGGACAGAGCCTTTCCCCCTGTGTGCAATTTGTCCTCAGTGCCTCTCATGGCATTTCACCAAGGGGCTGGATACTGCTAACCTCCCCTTTCTCTGCCCTTTGTTCTGTAATGTAAAATAAGGTTGTTCAGAAGACAAGAGGCTAAGATGGGGATGGAAAGCCAATATCCTGAGCCCAACCGTTCTGCCATGTTGTTGCCCTCATCTGCCCTGCAAGACAGGCTGCTAAGGGAAACCCTTCCTGAAGGAAGCATTTCACCTCTTTGGATAATATACCTTTTTGCCAATGAAGTCTTGTTTCTTTGGAAAATAGTCTGAAATGTGATATTTAGAGATGTTAAGAATTTTTTGCTCAAGCATGTGTGCAGGGTGTGCATGCTCTTCCATGGGCAATCCCCATGGAAGGAAGTCACAGGAAAAGGAAACGTGAAAAAAAAAAAAAAAAAAATTTCCTTGGTGTTCCTTCTAATATATCTATCCCTTCATAACATAAATGAAATCCCCAGCTGATGTTTCCAGTAGAAACTGATGAACGTTCTTGCTGAATCTTGTGCTGCTCTATACCCTTCCTGTCTGTGTGCAATAGCTATAAATGGGATGAATCCTACTGTTGTCTGCTGAAGGAACTGCGTTGAGTACTGGAGTACTGCAGAACAAGCTGTTCGCCACCAGAATCTTTCTTTGGAGTCATGTCCCAGGCTTGAGAAGAGGATTGTGTTGCATATTGGTTGGTGGAGGACAAAAACTCCTTTAAAAAAAAAGAAATCAATGTTATGCAACTTAAATCTGTAATTCCAAGACAGCTATGAACAGAAAAACAGAGTGACGGTTGCTACAGAAGTTACTTCAGTGTAGGCTCTTATCTCTGAATTACGTCTCCAACGTACTGCATAGAAACTTAAAAAAAAACTACTTTCAGTTTAATGAGCTCCTTTGAAAAAAGAAAAAAAAGTCTTTTGTTGCCAATGAAGTGAATGTGTTGGTACCAGTTAGAAGTAATAATTGAATCAAGATATATGCAGATAAAAAAGCAATGTGAGTGCATGTACAGGCATTGCACACCTTATAAATGGACAGATTCCCATCCTTAGCTTAGTTTCTTTCCTGGTGAGTCGAGGCATCAATAGAGAAAGATACTAATCCACTTATGGGTGGCAGTGTTGTGACTTTAATTATTAAAGAATTGTTGCTCTGATTTTTTTCACTCAAGTAGAACTTGGGAAAATAGAGAAGTGTAAATGCTTCAGTGATAGTAGATTAAAAATTGTTTTATTAATTTTAATGAAGATCAGTATTGTCAAGGTTTTGAATAAGTATAAATATAAGGCTGCGTGGAAACAAATCTATCTGAAATTTTGTTTCAGAAATGCCTATAATTTGAATTCACATAATGGTGAAGGGATGGGAAAAGAAATACTAAAAAGGATCATTTAGATCAACTATGATCTATCTAAGACATATATGCATGAGTGAGCTTTAGTCAAGGGCAGGAACAGATTGTGACTGATGTTACTTGATGATACTTGTATTACGGTGCCTGTACTGCAAACCTCTTTACCTGCACGCATTGAACGCAGAAAGCTTTTGTGTTTTGCCTGTTAAATTATATTGAACTATTAGCTTAAGCTGCTGGGAAAAAATAAAATCAAATTTCAAGTAATATTGTATATTTCGGTGAAAGGCATTTGTTAAAAAGTATTCTTCTTCAAATACATTGCACTGGTTGTAAGAGATCTCCTTCCATACTGTTTTCAAAAGGTGTCTTTTTATCTTTAGATTCCAGCTGTTTCCTTTTAGCTGTTACTAAACTGGTAAAACATGGTGTGTTAAAGATATTTTGATCTTTCAAGGAATTGTATTTACCTTTTTTTTTCTTCCCCTTTTTCTTTTCCAACTCTATTTCTGTAGGAAGAATCTTAAATCGTTTCTCAAAAGATATTGGCCATCTGGATGACTTGCTTCCACTGACGTTTCTGGACTTTGTGCAGGTAATTCAGTTGCTTCTGCACTGCATTCTGAATTTAGATTCCTGTAAGCTTTGGTGAAAATCGGCTATTTGTCACAGATGTAGTTTAGTTTAAGTAAAGTACTTGTTTGTGAAAGAAAGGTGCGGTTGAAATTTAATGTGTCAGTAAAAAGCTAACATGAGTAATAACTGGCAGGTAGGAGTGGCTATACACAGCTTGCTATTATGTCAAGATTTCAGTTCATAGTAGCTACATGCTTGGTAAATTGCTCCTGATTTGCCTCCAAGCAATCTGGCAAGCTTATTGCTGTTATAAGAAATATGTCCATAGTAAAGAAACAATCAACTCACATGAAAAGATAGCACAGATTAACCTAATTATGTGTCTACTTCCACAAAGAATCAAATGCTTACCACACCATTTTGGATTAAAATAGGTGTGGCTATTTACAAAGAAAAGATTAGTAGTAATAGTGTGAATATAATAGCCTTAATAGGAACAAGTGAAATAAGTTGCTGCAGACAAAAAAGATGGACAAAGCACTGAGATTTCAATGATGATGAAAGGATAAAGGATTATATATGACACCAAGGTAGTTTTACTGTTGCAGTAACTATTAATTCTCCTTATAAAATTCTGCAGAAAGCTGCAAGAAAAAAAGAAAAGTTCATAATGTATCAAAGTAACATGAATCACAGAATACACAGAATCATAGAGGCTAGAGAAAGAAATGATTTAGTGGATCATCTGGATCCACGTAGTTGATCAGACCTGTAATGCTCCAGTCAGAAATGTTTCTTAAAGGTGCAATTGCTAACTTTGCTTCATCTATTAGAGATAACTTAATCAGGATTTCAGCCTTGTTTTTGATGTTTTTAAACTGAAACCAAAGACATTTTAGGTTTCTTAAAAGCAGCTTAATGACATTTCTAATGCTGAACTTCAGACAGGGGGGAGGAGAAGATTCCAAGGAGTTAGGAAAAAGACACTTCTTAAGATAAACTCTTTTTCCTAGTTTAATAAAGCTCTTAAAATTGAAGTATGTATTTTTCAAAGCTTTACAAGTGCTACATACCATTTGGGTGAAGAAAGGAAGGTATTTTACCTACCAATTGAAGCAAGTGCTGTTTTTTTGTTGTTTTTATTTATTTATTTATTTTTATTTTTTATTTGCTGCTGTTGTGTGGGTTTTTTTGTGTGTGTGTTTGTGTGTGTGTCCCTTGCAAGTTAGGGAGTTGCTTATAGCAAATATTAAGACTTTGAATTCCAGTTTTTAAGTCCCTGATAAATTATTTCCTGAAAGTAAAATATAAACGTATTTTTATAAAATACTATTCATTTTTTACTGTTTACAGAGATTCCAAATTTTCTTCAGTCTTATTAACTATCCTTTATTAGACAGAATACTTTATTTCAGCTCTCTTTGGACAATACATACATGTCTTTCTTTTTGTCTGGAAGTTCAGGCTGTTGTGCAATCCTTATCCTCTTCTCTTTACATAGGGGTTACATCCACAAAGTCAAAACCATTTCTTCTGCGTAAAGATCCTCTACGCAGAAGCGTTGCAGAGGGGTTTGTGTTTGCACAGGTTTGTCGTCTTTATAGAAGACTGGATAATGTACATTCTACATACCACTTTTGGCCAGAGCATCCTCTGGGTCCTGAAATCTTGAGATAAAATGATTAACCCTTTTCCCTTAGTTCTGTGCATTTATAATAATGTAATAACGTGAGAGCTGTGTTGCAGCCCACTTGCATGGTGTTTTTATTGCAAGAAACTGAGTGGGTGTTTTGCATGCCCTGTCATGTGGTTTAAAGGCATGTGGGGTTGTCTGGGGATGCAAAATTTGCTGGGAAAATGTTAGAGAACTCATGTGTAAGCAGAGGGAGCCGAAATTGGTGTGGTCTTGTCCATACTTCCTTTTGGGAGCAGACCCTGAAGCAAATTGTCTTGAGAACCATACGCTGGTTTTTGTTTTTGTTTTCTGAGAGAACCAGCTGCTTTGTTCCAGGAGCAAGCTGGGGAAGGACGTAAACTGTGTGCGTGGTACACAAGCAGAGGACCAAATCGTCTACTAGTGAATTGAAAAGCCTAGCAATTTGACCAATGTACACACTCCAGGCACTATATGATTACCAAAACTTAACTGATCTGGGATAGAAGAGTGAAGGCTGTTACTGTGAATGTGATTGTTTTATTCTTTCAAGCCCATACTGTAAACTGCATTTCCTCTCGTGCTGATTACTTTGTACATTTCTTCTAACTATGCTATTTAAAAAAATTGTCAAGAATTTTAAAAAAGTAAAAATATTTTGTTAAAATACAAAAATTTGTGTTTTAAATGATAAGTTTTCTTTTTTTAAAAGAAGATATTTTATGTCCAGTATGCTCCAGTAGTGCTCTGTACTCAAAGAGTTGCCTGTACTCTTTGGCATCAGGGAGGAAATCTTAGGAACTTGCTGTTGTTTAATAATAGGCTGCTCTTCATAAGACAAAAGCACTTCCTTCTTGGCAGGTTTTTGAAAACTTATAACTCTTGATCAGCCAGCTTGTTGATTAGTTGATGCCTTTTGAAATTCGATAGCAAAGATATAACATTTATTTCTGAAGAAGCACAGATCTTTACAAAGGATAACTGTTATCAATTATGATAGAGATCTTTTGTCGGTTGTTTTGTTTGCAGGTGTCTTTTATAAGACCTCCTATAATCCCTTCAGGAAGAAATATTTTCTCCTTTCTAAAAACAGTGTTAGCTAAATATAAAAGCTCTGATCCCAGCCATTGTTGTTGATTCTCTGAGAGACATTTCCCAACATTCATTGTTTAAATGGTTGTCAGGAGGAATCAAGTGAAACTTCATAAACAATGCAGTAACTGGTTCATCTTACTTTGTGTGCAGAAGCTTTTCTTGAGCGGATTTGCATTGAAGAAGTGGTCCTTTTTCTGAGTTATTGCTAAGACCATTGTGAAGCATTCCAGCCTTTTACTATATTAGCAAGTGTGTGTATCATTTCTGCACAAATAAACACAATGTGATTGGGCACTCAAAAACTACAATATGAGCCCATTTAAATACCTATAAATTGATAATTAAAATCTATTAGTTTTGAGAATTTCATAATTACATTGAGAACAGATTTGAAGGCAATGCTAAAAATTGATAATGTTCTTTTTGAGTCCCTAATAAGATTTATACACTGCACTACAGTCATAATGAGCATGATTAGTCTAGACAGCTATACTGGATGAAAATTAATTCCTTAAAGTAAAAGAACCAAATTTTTACATTTTCCATTGGACCGAGGAAGAATAAACAGCTATGTTGAAGACAGTGGATAGTTACTGCACGCTCAGTCATTAAAGCAAAACTAGAAGGTTGGTGGCAAGCTCAAAAATGCGTCATAGGTCTTGTGTATTTTTCTGAAACCTGGTTAGATTTTTTGGAACTGCTGCTTTGCGATAGCTCCCAAACGAGCAACTCTCACTCTGTCTAGTTTCCTTCCATCCTTCCTTAGGTTTTAAGTGCACCAAAATATAGCATACCTGTCTTTGGAGAGACTGAGGGAAAGAGATCCTTGCTAGGAGGAGGCAGTCGCTTTTTCATCTTAACTTAGGAATTTAACAGCTTATGAGAAATGTCATGTTAGTGCAGTTGACTATCTATTTGTAGAAATTACTGCATCTGTAAGATTTATAAATCAAAAAGAAGTCTCTTTTATGAGAACATGTTTATGGCTATATTTAACTATGCGGCTGTTGAACAGAGCTCAGTGGGTAGCATGAAGTATATCAGCTGAAAGGAAACCAAACATAAGTTACACGCTTTAACTGAGATATCTTCAACTGTACATTTACAGCCCAGTTCAGAGCTCATGAAATTAAAAAATAAAGCAAACAGTCCTCAGTCCTGCAGAAGATCTAAATGAGCCTGTCTTAATCTCCTAGAAGTTCTTCTGTGTGAAAAATAAAACGCAACATTGTGTTCTCTACAGTGCTTACGATTTTACTAAATACAGCATTAAATATGTTTGTAAAATCAGAATTTAATTAAGGTATTGCAGTTTGCTTCTCAGATAATCAAAGAGCTGAATGAACTTGTTTGGCAGTGGTGGTGTATCTTTGCTGGTGAGCTTGCATATTTTTAATCCCTTGCTTTAGTACTGTTAACCTTAGCCTCAGTTCTCATTTTTCCTATTCTGAGTTACCTATTTTGACAGATCTTAAATCTCTTCAGGTATGTGTCTACTTCTATAAATGCCATTATAGTGCTTTAAATCCTTCTAAGAGGATTTAAACAACTACTTCATTTAGATCTATATGCTATATTTATATATTTATTAGCTTAATCGGGGACAGGCCTGACAACAGCCTCGGAGTGCTACCCAAATATAAGTAATCGCAGAAATGCATTTTTTGGTTGATAGGAATGTGCGTGTCCTGTAAATAAGTTCAAAGGAACCTAAGGAAGTCAGGTGCCACTTGAGATGACTGGGAGTTTGTTAACTAATTTTCTTACGCTCCTTTGAAAATAACAGCTGATGTTTTCAGTGTTTTAACCAGCTGTTGTTCCTCCTCCTGCCTTCAGCTCTGTTGATGTGGACTTCACCGATAGGTGTGGGGCTTGTAGTTTGAAATATCACAGTTAAAATGCACAGCAACACCTAACTCAGTGCAGCATAAAACACACTGTGCTAGCTTGAGAGAATATCTATCAAGGAAAAGAATAAAATCATTTCATGAGAAAGTATTAGGAATTAGGAATCCAATCCATTCAGTAGATTTTATGCACATTAGCCCAGATATTCGGAAGTGGCTGGTAATGTGGGTGCTACGTAAGTGAGGGCTCATCAAAGGCTTGTTTTCAGTACCCGACTCACACTTTGATTTGAGGTAGATTTGTAGAGGCTTAACGTCTTTGAAATGGGGTCTCAAGGTGATGGAGGATGAGCATGGAAAGTGGTGTGCTGTTAGTTGGAAATTGTGTCTATAAACTGTCAGAATATATATAGGGTGCTGAAGCGTATTCCAGTGCTCAAGTGTATTCTTCTTTTCTGTTAATTATAATGATAAATTTTAAAGGGTGTCTTTTTTCCCCCTGTACCTTCTTGTCCTTTTAATTCTTCAGTGATCTCATTACCTTTCAAGAGAGTTGATTTTCTGCTTTAGTTTCTAGTGAATTTAAGTAACTTCATGCAATGGCCCCTTCACTTTGATTTCTTCCCCTGTGTTGGACTGAGGGGGGGAAAATCATGATTTGTTTTGTTTCTGGAGAACACTGTGAACATGTGAACTATCTGCAGCTGCCCTTGGAAAAGGGCAGTGATTTATTGAGGAAAACTGAATTGCAAAACCTTTTTCCTCCCCAAAATCAACAGCTTGACTGCGTTTAAATAACTGACTTTTCATATCCTTTCATCACACACAAAGGCCTAATCCTGAGACTACTTGAGCCACCAATGTAGGCTGTGGCTGAGACCACCACTGAATGTGCCATTCCCTTCTCACCACACACAAAACACATTGACTGCAGCTTTATGAAGTGAAAATGCTGAAGAAAAGGAAAATGTGAAGGAGGTGTCCACAGTCATTTCTTTTTTAAAAAAAAATAAAATAAAAGGAGGGGGAAAAAAAAGAAAGCTGCTGCATCTGGATATTAAGAACAAAAAGTGCCTCAGACTGGAATAATAGCTTGGGTCACTTGGTTTCGTATGTGCAAAAGAGTGGAACTGCCGTTGCTTGTTTCAGTACCGCTGACCCCTGCATTTTATTGTGTGAAGATGTCAGGGAAAGTGTGTAGAAGGAATTCCAGTATCTTTTAGTTTAACAATGACTTTGTTATTTTGTGATTCCTGTGAGGGGTAGGGATTTTTATTTTTTTTTTTCAGTTTAGTGAGGTTTGTATGTATGTATGTGCAAGATGTTTTCAAGAGATGCTTGTGTTCGTTAAAGAATAGTTCTTTGTGTGTGTTTGCATGTGAAATATAATTGTAAAACACATTGTGATAACACAACCAATGATGAGATCTGCGTTAATTGTTAGCAAGTTCTTTATAGCCTGGTACGCAGAGCAAACCCATGTCTTGGAGACAGGATTTGGTTACCCTTCTGGTGAGTCCTGATAGTTTTGTTATGATGGTTATATCCCAACTCTGCAATTAAGCTGAGGTTTAAATAATAAATACATTGTTTTTTTTAAAAAAAAAAAAAAAAAAAAAAAAAAATTTGCTTGCTGGCATCTGACTACTGAAATCTCACAGAACTTTCCCTGTCAAACTGAAATTCTAGCTGTACATTCCCAAGATGCGTATTACAGCATCTGCTAGTATATAATGAAAAACCAATTAAAACTGAAAGAAAAATGAGGCTTTTTTTTCCCATTGGTTGCTTTTGAACTCTAATTTGAGAGAAGATTGAAATGATCGTTGTAAAAAAAACTAATTTCTAGTATAGTCACTTGATATTTGTGTGTACTTTCAATTTTGCCTTTTTTTCCTATAGAATTCAAAAGGGATTATTTTAGAAACAAACAAAACAAATGTCTATCCTGCCCACCCTGTCATCGTTCATCTCTCCCCCCTTCCCAAAAAGAGGGGTGGGAGAGACTTGGGTTGCACTTGTGTCTCCAAGACCAACCTGCAGGAGCTGTGAGTTTAGCATAGACACTTGTCTAAATAATGCAGTTCCTTATTGACCTTTTGCTCCTCTGACATTGAATGCCTCGATTGTTAAATCCCAGTAGCCAATTAGTCTTCTTGATGGCGACCAGCAGTGGAGATAATCTATGCCAAAGCTATGGCTAGTCTTTACTCTGGACCTGTCATCATATACCTTTGAATTTAAGGATGTCTTGCATCATATGAGCTGTGTATGTACTCACGTTGTTCATATGTGTATAAGATAAGGCATGTAAAGTCTGGAGTCACTGCTGATAGGTAAATTCCTGGTTACATGGAACTCGGTTTTCTCAGGAAGGCTAAAGATCCGTTTTCACACAATCATGTGTAATCCATCCCAATCCTCTTCCTCACACCATTTTTTTCCTGTTTACGTGGGTGCATAGAATTTGTATAAAAATTGACGTGTATCTCGTTTTCCACATATTAATGTCAAGCCAACAGGTATCACTGCAGTAACAAAACTAGTCGCTGTGGGAACATAATCTAACTTCTAAAATATGTTAGGGTTTATGAAGTATTGGCTGTACTAATTAAATTGGAAGATGTAACCCCATATATTTAACATAACAGGAGAAAATAATATTGAAAAATGTGTTTCCACTACCTTTTTGTCGTCTTGCTTCCTTGTGTGTCCTTTACTGCTATTCTCTTTTCCTTGTTCATCTTCTCTTTTATTTTTTATACTTAATTTGAATGGCAGATAAAGATATTACTTCTGTTACTGGGCTATTGCTTTCATTCTTTTTCAATGAAATGTGGAATACTGACGTTCTGAAAATAGTAGTTTTCAGAAAAATAAAGTCAGCTTTCACTTAGTGGAATTCTGTATTCTTTGTCTAGAGCACACAAGTCTTGTAAGATGCAGTCTTCCTCTTAATATACCTAAAATTTTCTGCAGGTTGTGGCTTAGTGATAGAATGACAAAAATGTAGTTTTTCTTACAGTAGTTTGGTATGTCTGACTGAAATTAATACATACAAAAATTTGATCAGGTTTAAATCAGCTCTTCTCCATTTGTCTTCTCGTTATTCTTTATAGGATTGCTCTCAATTATATTTTCAGCTCCTAGAAAGCCGTAGAGTTGTATGGAAGTTCGCTAACGTGCCCCAGCTCTGTGTAATCTGGAGTTTTCTCCCCTTTTCATTAAAGTGGAATTCGTAAGAATTTCAGAGAGAAATTCTGTTTGGCTGAGGCCCTTTGTATGTGTTGGAAGTTTTTTTTGGTTTGTTTGTTTTTTTGTTGTTTTTTTTTTTGGTTGCTTTTCTTACTATGAAAGACAGTGAAGAAGTACTCTGATATCAGTGATTTTTTTTTTCTTTTTGGTTCATCTTTATATATATATTACTTTTGGTGCCTGAGTGGGGATATTTATTATTATTTATATATGTTTACCTGACTTTTTAAGCATTATTGTAACCTTTCACATCCTTAGCTCAAACTGATTGTTATTTTTAAAAACTTCGGAAGATCATTAACATTTCTAACACTTCACAGTAGCTAGAAATCTTTTAATTCTGCTGTCAGTCATGGAGTGTAACAATCCTGTTCCAAATGGTGATAAGTACAAATCTTCTAGATTGCCTTAAAGTACTGATATGCCATAGATAGGACGTGTGTGCTTACAAACAAAGTAGAATTTCACTGTTTGGCAAAAGGACTGGAGATTTTACTTTTGATTCAAGAGGGAAGGGGAAACTTTGAGGTAATTTGAATTATTAAGCCATATAACTGGTGCGTGTGTTAAATCAGGATGCATATTTATGCCCAAAACAAACATGCGGGACAAAGAATTATCTTTAGCAAAAAAGACTGCATCTCATAAAAATGTGCTGCCAGGGTTATGTGTACATCGCATGCAGGATGTAAGAACTGTTTTCGTGCTTTTCATGAGATCCGACGCTGATACTGTGGCTGGCTGGGGAGCTCTTCTACATCTGATTTAAAAATTCCAGATGAGTTCCTTCTTCAAAAGACTGGCTGCAGAGTGGGAAGTTTCATACAGCAGAAGAAGAGAGTTCACTGGGGAACTGAGAATGTCAAATGTCCTTGGGAAGCTTACAGCTCTTTGTCCTACATTTACATTACAGGCTTTGTATCACTTATAATTTTTGATTAATTTGGATTGCACTCTTGAAATTGTACAATTCAGCATGTAGGGATAAGCTCTTTCAAGGGCTAGACGATGGCTGTTCCCACACACTGGAAGAATAGGGTGCTGAGTGCATTATCTTCCGCAGTCATGTCCCATTTTCTTTTTTTTTTTCACACTGGGTTTTGAAATCAGTCTAATGTTTAAACAAACAGAGCTCTTATTATAAAAGTCACTCCTTTCATGCTAAAATAAAGGTTTTAGATCTTCCTTTCTGAAACTGAGAATGTGCTGGCTTTGGTATGTGATCATGTTGTCTGTTTTTTAGTTCAGCATAACATAACGTGAGAAGAAAAGTCCAGTTGTCTTGCTGATAAAAGTCTGAATTTGAGGGTCAGACCTGGTATCGGTTGTTTGCTCTGGTATGTCTGTGTGGATGGTTTGTCATAAATAAACTTATAAAAAGTCTTTTTACTTGCTTACATGCAGCTGTAGAGAACGGCTGAATTGGATGAAACGCGTGGTGGTGTGCAGGTGAGTTACAGTGTGGGTGCTGGACGTGTCAGGCCACTGTTGGGCATCCTAGCACCAAGGGACTGCAAAACAGCACATAGTTCTGAAGAATTCTGAATCAAGAGTGTATTCTGAATAGGAAAGTTGTGTTTTATAGCACTACTGGAGCTGCAAAGCTCTGGGAAATTTGGGGGGGGGAAACACAGATGGGCTAAAAAGCATTTTTTGCATCTCTGCTAGGAAGGGGCGTAACCAGAAAAGAACAGAAGGTAGTGTATTTTAAATAGCAAGAGCAAACAGTAAAATGCTTAAAAGCTTGTAAGTGATGTCAGGCTGAAGGACTGTGTTACTGAAGAACTGATACCCTTTCTAACAGGAGAGCCCGCAGTTCACATGTAACAGAAAGCTTTTAAAATTGTTGAGATTGAATTGAACTGACTTCTGGCCAAACAATTAGGCTTGGCTGAGCAGGAAAGGTCACAAAGTTGAAAACGAGGTATTCTTAGGGAGGGTGGGGGCTGCTCTGGCATCAAGGACAAGAGGCTTGGGGTGGAAAAGTCCATGTAGCTTAAAGACGGAGTTGCAAAACTGCAACATACGGAGCAGCTGCATTTGTGGTAAGCAGAATTTTGCCAGACATTTGGAAGAACTGGGGAAAAAAATGCACAGTAGAGACAAACAGGTTACACTAATGTCATCGTTGGCTCGGAGGAATCCCTTGCAGGGGCGGTGAGTGATATTTTAGCAAGAAAGTGAATGGACTATCACGTACGAGCACTAAGTAAAGCTGGTGGCCCATCTAGATCAGTGTTCATTCTCCAGCAGTGGCAATAGGAGATGCTGCCTGGGGAGACCATGGGAGCCTGACTGCTTTCTGTGGTCCCTTCCCTTTTTAATAGGGAAATTTTAGTATCCACCATTTTGTAATGGAGGTCCTTTTGTATGGAGGTCCTTTTTGTATGCACTTTCTTGCAGTGTTTTGTATTGGCTGTGAGATCTGCCTCCTGTAATCTGTTATCCTGAAAGCAGTGAAGTATTTATTGAATTTTGATTTTATTCTTTGTAATATATATATATATATATATAAAACTGAAGGAAAACCCCCTTTTAGAAGGGTTGAAAGTAGAATAAGGCCAAGCACAAATATTGGTCAATCAGTCTTTGCTGATAAAGTACTAAACATATGAGTAAGAATGAAATAGGAAATGCACCATGTGTAGTAGTTTCTTAATTTCCTTTAAAAATGCCACCCATTTGGCAGCAGGGGCTGGCAGAGGAGTTATAAAAGCGTGCTGGGAACCTTGAAGCAACTGGATCAGCCAACAAAGTGACCACGCGTGCTGGTGTTACTGCGGGAGCACGGGGTGTGTTAGACTCCTTGTTTACGTATTGATCACAAAATCCCTAGGCTGATAGAGCAGAAAGGGATGTTTTCCGCTACCTGAGAAGAAGAAAGGCTCTGGGAGGGTTGGCTGGTGCCAGGCATGGCACGAGCTGTTGAGGAAACAAAGCATGTGTGTATGCGTGTTGTACGCTCTCTGGTTACTACTGTTTCCTCAAATGACCATGTGAAGTTGTGCTTGGCATCTGAGGTGTTTCACGGGAGGATATATTTGTCCTGGTACAAAGGGCACTGTAGTGTATGGGAGCAGTTTTTGTGCTTGAGTGTTTTTTTTTCCTTTGGGAGAGGAATGGTGTAAGTGTAGCCAAGGGACTGTGGACATTGAAGGAAGAAAAAAACAAACCTAGCACTGCTGAACAGCAAAACGTATTGACTTTTTGTTAGTAAGAGGAGAGAAATAATTTTTGTAGGGAAATCGAAGTAACACTATGACCAACCCTCCATTAACTTCCAGAAGAGGAACTCTCTCCTATAGATCCTCGTTGCAATGCTGTGCCTTGCTTGCCCAAATCACTGAGAAGACTTTGTGCTGAAATGCTTACTGGGCACAAAGTGCCATAGTAGCAAAGCATCTGAGAAAATCAAATTAGAGGTCCTACTGGGGAATTGTTACTGCTCGTAAATAGAAAAATAGGTTGTGCACAGACATTTACAAGCATAGGTATGGGCTCTGTCCTTTTTCCTGAACAGGTCGGTATTGGAGATGATGGCTTCCACGTGCAGTGGATATGAACAGGAACGGCATGTGGAGATGCGTAAATAGAGGCTGTGGCTTTGGCTCTCATAAAAGCTTGTGTTTTCATGGAAAATCTCTATTAGCTGGAACTGAGTTATTGCCATGGCCAAAGGGCCCTGACGACAAACTTCACACAGGAGTGAAGATCATTTATTGTTAAAATGAAAATAACCTCTATATGATGTAGGAATTTCATGCAAACTTCTAAAGGACCAGTATTTTGAGTGTGACAAAGTCCAGAGCTTGATTGTACATGTTTCTAAAGCATCAATACTTGGAAGTCTCAGACAATGTATGGATTTTGAGAGCTGGGCCAAGACCTGCATAAGATCTTAGCACAAGGTGCCAGAAAGCCTATTTTAACATGTATTGTAGGGTGAAAGATTGGTGATGATAGGATGATGTTTAAATACAACAGAATGGTGGCAGTGCCAATGTATTAAAGAAAACACCCTTTTTACTATAAGGTCACTTGTTAAGCGTTTCAAAGAACACTTGGACACAGTTCAACATGACCTCAAACAAATATTAAGACTTCTCGCTTACTGGTAAAATGCATGCCAAGTCAAATGAATAAGCATGTTGGTTGCACAAAAAAAACATCTACCCTGAGGAGCTGAATATGTGCTTGCTCACTTGGAAAAACAATGATCCAGAAAGGTATCTCATAGAGACAAGAATGAATAGAAGGTACTGGATTAAGGATGTGATTGCTAATTTCAGACACATTTCCATGGTAAATCTGGACAGACGTTTTCAGGCCATTTGCAGTGACATGGATTTAGTCACATAACCTCGTGGGCTTAGTATTACTAACAGCAAAATTCTGAAGAGGAGAGAGCATCTTATACAAGACAACATGAGCTTGCTGGTTTTGAAGCTTGTGGAGCTGGCAGTATTTAGCTCTTACATTTTTTTTTTTCTTTCAATCACTTTATCTGAAATTAAAATTTTAATTTCTTTCCAAGCTGTGCCTTTTTCCCCACTTTCAGTGCTTTGGTTGTCTTGTCTTTGTATTCCCAAATCGTCTTGTGGATGTACATTTTCCTCAGGTTAAATTAACACTGACTGAGGGCTGTCATTCCTGTTGAGGATTCATGTCACTGGACCGTGTCTGAGATGTCTTTCAAATGCTGGAGTTACATGCAACATTTTTCCTCCTTTACTCATAAGTCTTGCTTTTTCTAGACAAATCTCTTGTTGATAGTTTGATGCAAGCAATAATGTAAACAACCATATTTCTACCTTTTAAAATCAGTTTGGAAAGAAAAAACATAAATTTTATTCAAAAGATAGTTTAAAAAGACACAGTTGCAGTCAGTTTATCTGAGTAAAATGAAGTAGGGCTGTTTATGTCCGAGGATTATTGTACAGAGGTAATGGGTTTCTGTGTGGATGTTTTCTGTTTTAGCAATAAAGAAGAAAAAAATGTAAAAATCTACAACGTGGTTAGATATGCTGCGCTGGATGCAGCTGGTCCAAGCTCTGATGTGCTCATTACGATGTCTCCTCACCGAGGAAGCTTGTCCTCTGGTGTGCCAGCACAGCCAACCACGCACGTAGTTGGGCTTTAACAGAGCTGCTTGACGGTCGGTCCAAACAGTCTGGTTTGAAAAAGCCCATCCAAAAACAAAACAAAAAGTGTTCAAGGAAAAGGAAAATGTCAGAACTGGATCAGGGATTGGTTGTGCGTGCAGTTATTTGGCAGAGCCAATGAGGAAATGATTTTAGCCAGGGGAAGGGGAGGAGGAAGGGGATGCCAAGCGTGTACGGACAGAGTGGGGTTTTGTAGTTTCTTGACCTGGCTTTGTTTCAGACAGCAGAGCCTGACTGAGAGTGCCCTATGTTAATGCAGTTAGGGCTGCAAACTCAAAATCCTGTTTATGAACAGTTGCTGTTATTAAATTAGTATGGCTTCCTGGCAGCGTCCATGGGCTGATAAATCTTTGGAAGCGCATTTTGGGGTCCAGGGAAGAAGAGCCGGGGGAGGTGTGTTTTGACTTCCACTTAAATATTGATAGAAACCAGTGCTGGATCACTGCAGTTCTTGGGTGGGAATTGACAGCACATTCATCAAAATGAAGTCATCGAAATTTAGGTGTCTGCCTGGTGGGCTGTAGATGCTTGGGCTGCAGTCTGAGGGTATCTGGTCAATACGGTTAATGGGCTCTAGAGAAACACTCAACTGTTGGGTCCCTAGGTGTCCACTTCAAGGTTAGCTCTGTCACTTTGTAAACTCAGGCAAGTGGGACAGGAGCTTAGCTATGTAGCTCGCATTTGGACCCCCTACATTCAGGTTTCTGAGTCTCAAATCCCATCTCTTGGTCTCCACTTGTATTTTTAAAGTCAAGCATGAAATATTTAGCTTGGGGCATAACTGATACAGAATGGCAGTGATCCATGGATGGAAAGGTGTACATTCTTCCGAGACATCTTTAACTCTCCAAATTTTGCCTGTGCATTTCAGTCTGTTGACTTTAATGAATGGCTCCAAATGGTTTACAATTTCTTGTAAAATCTCTAATATTAGTTAAATGGTGTAGTTTATGCAACAAAGGGAAAGGTTTATAGCTTGTGATTTCTAAATCTCATGTTTTTCAAAATTTTTATGGTTCTTTTCTTAACGTTCCGTTACCTTGCGTTAAATGCTTTTTCAGTTGCGTGGTTTGGGTACAGAAATACCTTGTTCTTCTACAGCAAAACCTTTTTGAGACAAAATCTCCAGGATATCACTCAGAGTATCTGTAAGAGGTACAGATATGCAGATCATCAGAAGATGAAGGGAAGGCAAGTGTTTCACACATGAGTGTGCTGATCAGAGCATTCACTTCCCCAGAGGCTTACAGGAGGCTGTGCTTGCTCTGATGGAGGACTGCGGTAAGACAGGTTTCTTGAGGAAAAATAAGCTACAGTGAATGGTGTGGCTAACCAAAGCGTGAGGAAAGCCTCTCAGGACTTCGGCAAGCAAGGCAACGGCCCCAACAGAAACAGCACAGGCTTTTGTGTATTCTCAGGATAAAGCATGTGGTCTACGGACTGGTCCATGAGTGTGACATTCTTCTTTCTCCAGGGAAACTGAAGCAAATTTGAATGTGGACACATTTGGAAGCAAATTAATTAGATCTTCCCTCACATCCAGGTCTTTTCAGTCCTCGTAGCATCTGCATCTGTTGATTTTTGTGTAAGATTGTCTCGTTTCCAGTGCCGTGTAGATAGCTATAAAATGTAATTACTCAGCTCCTATTTTTTTTAATTTCTCCATTGTTTTCTGCACAGTCATTAAAAAAGACTTTTAAATGCTGCAATTAAGGAATGTGATAAAAGATGCTCGTTTTATAGGCCGTATTTCTTTGATGTAGGGAGATTTCCTATTGTGCTTAGCCTTTTGATTTTCACCCCTAAGCTGACTCTGCTCGACAAGGTCTAGACACGCAGTCCTGAGCGTTTCTTGCTGTGCAAACTGGCTACCTAGGTCACTGCTTGTCTCCAGAGAAGAGAGCAGTCCAACTGCTCATGCTATCGTTATCGTCAACCTGCTGATTTTCTTGGGTCCTCCTGCTAGCACACGGCGATTCTGCTAGAAGTTCAGCAGAAGAGGTTGGTTGGCTGTTGTGAAACTCAGGAACTAGAACCTTTGCCTTACCTCACACAGTAGCTGCATGATTACAGTCTGTAAATAGTTGTGTCTGGCTTTCAGACTACTTCATTAAGAGTTAATTTATATGCAAGTTTGGTTTTCCAGAAAACAACACACATGACTGATCCACCCTATCATAAATTTTTATAATGATAAGGTGGTGCAGGCTCATCTAAAATTCCTTCCAAAGGCGGTGTCAGATTTTTATTTTAGTCATCCTAACCATCTTTTCCTTCCCTGTATTTTCGTCGTAGCAAGGCTTTGTTTACATGAGCTGGATCCTAATAGTCCTACTCCCACCTCTCCCGGCACTTCGCAACATATTGTAGATTATTATCACTAAAACTTCAATTTAGCACCTTCTTTTTTTTTTTTTTTTTTTTTTTTTTTTAAAGAAATGCTTTATTTTCCTCGTAATTCTTTTCCTTGAAGCATCTTTCCTCGATGTTTCACTTTTTGTTTGTGGCTGATAGTGTGGGGAGGCAGAACAGAGACTGCTTTTCGTGCCTGCCCAGGAATCAGATGGATCGGCTCGCAGTCCAGCAGAGGTTACTGGGGGAGAAGGGGAAGGCAGGAGACAAATAAACCAGGTTTGGGAGTGAGTTGTCAGAGGGAAGGAACTGTCTTGGACCTCTGTTGAGGATGGAGGTGAGGGAGCCTTTAGAAATTAGGTAACGTGGATGGCCGAAAGGCTTGGCAGAGACAAGGAGTAATACTGGTGGAAACGGTGGTCTAGACAGTAGAAAATTTGAAGGAGGTCAGGAATCTGTATTTCCCTTCTTATCCCTTCTTCACAATAAAAACAAAACAGCTCGTGGGATTCTAATCAATGCTGGAGAAGTAGAACGTGTAGGGAAGGGCTGACAGCAGCGCTGCTGAGGAGTCAGGGTGCTTTGTTTTGCTTTGTGCTGACATAACCATTCGCGTAATTGATCCGAGTGAAATACCGGGCACTCTCACTGCCACCTTACCTCTCCATGATGAAATCTAGGTAAAATGTTTGCAATCTACTCTGTATCTAGAAGGTCGAACAACATGATGCCATCGATAACTTCACCCACTGATGAGCAGTAGAGTAGTACAATGCAGCTTCCATCAGAGCTCCTGCCCCACACCTCCCCTGTAGCTGTTTTCCTCAGTAGATTTATGGGACCCTATAATGTGCTTTGAGGATCTATGACATGCGAGGCTGTTACGCTGATAAATCTTCTATCATGAGCAAAGATCTTGCCTAGAGCCTAAGACTTAAATTGTGCTGACTCATGCAGTTGTAATGCATAAGGTGTGTGGGTTTGCTCTTTGGCCAGGTGAAATCAGGGTAAAGTCGAAGAAACCTCGAGAAAGCACAAATGTAGGGGAAAAGGTTGTGCTCAGTTTGGCTTGTACAGGGTGTGGGGAGGCTACCAGAAGCGTAACAGGAAACACACTGTTTAATATGCAGTTCCACCTAAAGTATTTGAAAATCCAGGTAGCTCGCTGCTATCCAGTCTGAGCTGTTTTGTTGCTTAACTTTTCCAACTTCATGCATCGATAATGGGACAGAAGCCTGCAAGACACACATTCTCAAGGTACAATGGTCATTAATACATTTTTGGCATCCAAAAATCAAGCAAAGAGAAAATTCTGCTGGAATCCACTTAGGCATCATATGTGATGATGAAGAAGGTCGCTTCTATACAGTCTTTAAAGAAGAGATGTTTTGGAAAATACTGCCAGCTCTAAGAAATTTGTTAATGAATATAATACGGGGATTTAGCATTGAGCTGGAATTTCTGTGGTCTGTTTTTGTTACAGGGTGGGTTTCTGTTTTGTGTGTTTAGATGTTTTTTCCCCTTTTCCAGGAGCAATAAGCACACCCTGATTTCAGTATGCCAGGAATCCCTGAGCTGGTGTCCTGAAAGGAATTTGTGTGCAGATACTGTTTTGTTTTTTTTTTTTCACAGTATATTCAAACTGAAAGTTTGATGCGAAGGATGTAAAATGGTCTGCAGAAGTCTACATTTTTAACATAAAATTTAATTGAAAAAAATGGGCTAGGATGCACTCTCATAAACAAAGTAATTTCATTCCACACTATATCTAGTTTTCTTAGAGTAAATTCAGGCCTAGCCCAGTCATCCATCTTGCACTCTTAAGCAAACCTGGTAGAACTTGCCTCTTGTGAAGCTTTTCATTGCAATGTTTGACATTTTCTTATTTGTAACATTTCACAATACAGTCCTTTGGAAGAGAAAATTCTCTTTCTCTGATTCCATGTTTTCTTCTTATATGAGGCATAGTTGTTTCTTTTAAAGCCCTACAAGGCTGTGTTGAAAGTCAGTCTTTCAGTTGTCAAGTCTTTTAACTGAAAGTCAGGCTTTCAACTATCTTTCTTTTTACCTGGAGTAAAAACAATCACTGATTCATTGACCAGATAGCTGGGGTTCATCAAGCTATTTGTCTGTTCCATTAATTACTTTCCATTTTGTTACAGCAGTCACAGGAATAGTCCATAAAGTGAGATGCTGATGTTCAGTCGATGAATTTTATAAAGATGTTTCTTAAATAAAAAATACTTAATAAGAAAACCATAAACTGCACAATTAGTCAATTTATGTATTACTGTAAATTCTTCAAGTTGCTTAAAATTAGATGTAGTTCATTTTACACAATGCATCCACTCTAAAATTTGGTAGTTTTGTTTAAACATTTAAGTGTTTCAATAGTGTTAAACAGATTTATAAATGTTCTAAATTAAGTTCTTCTGGCAAATAACTTTTTTTTAATTTTGTTTCTATTGTGTTGCAGACTCTCCTACAGATTTTTGGTGTGGTGGCTGTGGCTGTGGCAGTGATTCCTTGGATACTCATCCCCTTAATTCCGCTATTTATTCTTTTCATTTTTCTTCGACGATATTTCTTAGACACTTCAAGAGATATTAAACGTCTAGAATCCACAAGTATGTAGCTTGGTGGGACTTGATGTTGGTTTGAACCCTGCTTACTATTATGTGAAATGCTAGCATTTTATAGACAATCCATCAAAGATTCTTTTGTTATGAAAATAGCTTCCTTATTGCCTTTCTTCTCAACCAGTGAATTACATGCTTAACTCCTGTTTCATGTAACGATAAACTTTAAGTATGGCAGTTTAACAATCTATAAGTAAAGTTAGTTATGAGCATGCTAAGACATTGGTCTTACATGCATATACTAATGGTGTTTCTAATGTAATCTGATTCTCGTGCCTGACTTTAACTTGACTAGGATAGGAACTATTAAGCATTACCAACAACAGACAAGTTTGCCTCATGTCATTAATAAAGCTCAAAGAATTCCTTCAGTGATAGTAATTGTTAAAAAAAATTGAAGACATTTTTGTATAAATTAATTTGCCTGTCTAATTCTGACAGAGTAAGAGGACTTTGGTCAAAGATATAGCATATTTATTCTAAAAGTATGCAGTACAGTAACTTGTATGGTTAAATACAAAGGATTAAAGATTAGTGTGGTACAAAAAGAATTAAATGTTGCCCTTCAGCTATTGCTACGTTACTCTCATTTCCCTTTGTAGCTCGAAGTCCAGTGTTCTCCCACTTGTCATCATCCCTCCAGGGACTTTGGACTATTCGGGCTTTGAAAGCAGAGGAGAGATTTCAAAAACTGTTTGATGCACACCAAGACCTCCACTCAGGTTTGTGATGAATTGACGTGAAAAATCAAATACTTGCTTTGTAGGAGGGAAATATCTTTTGCCCTCAGCGACATGTATATAATGTACATTAAAATCAGTAGGAGCTGTGCATTTGTCTCTTTAGGGTAAAATTTCTCTGTTAGAACAAAAAAGTTATTATCTGTCTAGATTTTGAGAGTTTACTTTGGGCTGTAATATAATTTGAAATACCCGTGCCTATGTTTTAACAATGTCTAAGATAAACATTTTAAAGTGTGCCTGATAAGAATATTTAAATAATCATTTTGACATTTTCCTGGATTCCAACTTTAAAGGGGTTGGGGGGGGTGGGGGGATGACAAGTTGTATTGTGAAGCATTTAGTATTAAGTAATGTGCTAGGAGTGGGCAGAGATAATTAATATCTAAATGATCATCTTGGAAAAGTTTTGTAAATCCCTCTTCTTTTTCTACTTTGAGTGGCATTCAGGGCTTAAACATAAAAACGGTATAAACATGACCAGAAGGTATAAAATATTAGTATTCTGCAAGCAAAAGAAATATGATTTAGGTTTGCACTGAGTTATTACTATCAATTAAATATTCCATATTAGAATGTTCTTCAAGGTGCAGCGGAATGCAAGTTTGCAATTTGGTGTTTGTTAGGTGAGATCTTGAATTTCCCTGTCATAAAGCATACGAGTGTGTCCTGTGGCTTTTTTTCTCATTTATGGACTGCTAAGTTTTCAGACCAGAACAGGCCAGGTGGTCTTTCCTGACTCAGTGTTTATCACATGCCATAGAAACTTGCCCACTTAACTCTGTGTTGAGCCCAGTAATTTGTGTCTGAGGAAACACACCTTCCAGGGAGGCAGCTCTAGTTTTGAATTTCCTCTTTCTTAGTATTTTCATCTTGCTACTGATTTGGCCAAATCAGTTTGTTGGTAGCTGGCAGTAAGAGAACACGTTGCTTAAATTTTGTAATAAAAGGTATCTTTATAAACTGCATATGCAAGTTCCACCGTATAAAGAGGACTGTGACCTTTTACGTAAATGTTTTCTTGTATTTTAGGGTCGAGTCAAAGGAACATAAACACACTGTTTTCCAATCTGTTTTATGCATCTATCTCTAACCAAACTGTTAATAATGCTCTTGCTGAGCAGTTTAGGAATCTGCTTTGAGATGAAACTTTAGTGCTTAAAATTGCCCTGTTTTGTGTATCTACATGCTTAATGGTGTTTTTCCCACTGAAGTATTTGGCATATGCCACTTTGCTTAGTGTGTGTGCGGTTTTAGGTCCTGAGATGGAATATGAGTCAGCAGTGTGCCTGGGCAACAAAGGAGGCCAACGCCAACCTGAGCCATGTTAACAGGAGCACAGGCAGTGGAAAGAGAGATGTGATTATCCCTCTCACTTAGCATTTCTTAGACTATGTCTGGAATTCAGTTTTGCAACCCCAAATGCAAGAAACATGCTAACAAACGGGAGTGAGTTCAATGGATGGGCCACTAAGATGGTATGGGGACTGTGAGAAGAGGTCTCCCCGTGAGGAGAGGTTGAGGAGACCAGACATTGCCAACTTGAGGAGAAGGGTTAGAAGGGACCTGATAGCTGCCTTCCAGTGCCTGTGAGGACGTTACCAAAAAAGACAGAATCAGGCTATTTTAGTCGTGCATGGTGGGAGGAGGGATATAATACGTATAAGTTGAAAGGAGAGGTTTGCACTGGATATGAAAAACTTTTCACCATGAGGGCTGTCCGGCAGAGGAGCAGTTTGTCCGAAGACATTGCACAGGTTCCATCCACTGAGATATTCAGAACTCAGCTGCGTAAATAGAGGGCAGCATGATCTGCCTTCAGAGCTGACCCTGCTTCTAGCAGGAGGTTGGATTAGATACCTCCTGAGGTTGTTTCCACCCTGAATGTTTCCTTGATACTGAATGTGTGCAAACCATAAGTGATAGAACAGGATTAGCCTTTCACACTAGCACACAGAGTTGGCGTGTTGAGTTCTTAAGTTCTGCAAAGAGGTTTGGACTCTTTCTGCATCATAGAAGGCTCTTCCAGTCAGCAGTGTTCTTGTTTAGTGCTTTTGTGTGGAGTACTCTCCTCCACTCTATTTAAGGCTGAGCCTGGAAAATGGGACACTCCCTTCAAACCCTGGTTCAGGGGTGGATAGGAATTTGATGTTAAATAACCCGTAGATAAAAAAACATGTAAAAGACTTGAGGTCTGACCGAAGCCTGAGCTTCCTTCCTGCCAGTGCAACATCTCTATAAGAGAGCTCTTGAGTCATCAGGAGTTGCATCATGATGAGTTTTTGTTAGTTCCCAAGAATGTCATGTTCCTGCACACAGTGGCCCAGATTACACAGGGAGATTGCGGAATGATCCATCTCTAGCAGACAATTCAGTGCGCCTTCCTGTAAAACAGGATTGGTGGAACAAAACCTTGGAGCTGAAAACCTACAGCACAGGTGTCCCATTTCCTGCTCTTACCACTATACTCTTGCACTAAAAATGACCTTTCGTGTCACCGGAAAGCTGCTGTTGGCTCTGTTTCCTGGGATGCTCAGCTCCTGGGTTTCAGGGAGGTACTTACATTTTCATGGTGAATTGCATTTCTCAAACGAGGTTTGACACTTGAAGTGTCTCTCCTTTCTGCGTATATCATTACCTGAGCCTAGGGATATTACTGTCCATGAAACCATACCCAGTATCTTTTGTTCAATGAAACCAGCTGATAAATCAGGCACACGCAGTTAGAGCTGATGTAAAGAGGTCACCAGCTCTGGCTTTGACCTGGCTGCCTATTGCCATCCTCACTCTTTCCCCCCACTGGCCTCCAGGAGTTACCTGCAGTTCTGTTGGCTGAGTTGTTGATTTGATCACTCCGTAACTCGACTATCCAAAGTGATCTGGCGTAAAAAGAGACTTAACCTCCTCCTTTTTTTTGTGGAAAGGATTTTTCTAGTTTGAAGCTTTACCAACACTGGGCCAAGGAAAAGTTGCTCAGCTGGAACAGCACTGATTTTTACATGTAGTAATGACAAGCAGTGCAGAAAGGGTTGGGATGGTAATCTTTTACTGTGACTTGGTAGCAGCTGGAATGATTCATCCGACTGCATCGTAAGCAATAAATAATGCCATACTTTGTTACGGCCATTTGACTTCTGTTTTTGGCCCTGAGTTCAAACACTTTGCCTTCTGTATTTGATATCTTTTGCTGCTGTCTCCTGTATCTTGTACTGCAGAATATCTGTCTGGGACGGAGTTTAGCACCAAATTGTGGACACCTACATGTAAGTGCCCAGTGGAAATGTCCACCTGTGAGCTTCTCCAAAAGTAGATATGCTCATTTGGCCATTTGAATAGCTCTGTAGCTCCACTGAATGCATTGAGTAGCTCTTCTCTGCCTATAATGGGAGCTTAACCAGCTGCAGCTGTCTTCTAAAGACTTGGCTCTGACAGTTGTGTTGTGATACACTGTTTAAAAGCCTGTAGTCTGGCTACAGCAAATGTAGTTGTTCTTCTGCTTTTTGTACAAAACTCTCATCCCAAGTCCACTACAGTCAGGGAAAGGCTTCCATTTTAAATAAATGGGCTGTGCTTCAGGCCTTGAATGTTCTTCTTTTTACTACTGTGTTTTATGCTAGTCCTGGTTGCTGCTAGTGTGAAAACTAGGTCAGAGTATTCCAGGAAAACTGGACAATATTCTGATCATCATCTGTCCCTAAAGATGTGCATTTGAAGATGGCAACTTTAAATGAAGGCGAAAATGAAAGAAACACAATATCAACATGAAATAATTTATTATTATTATTGTTATTATTATTATTATTATTATACAACTCAGTTTTCTAATGATCACTAATGTCTTTGTAAAATACCATTTAGAGGCCTGGTTTCTATTTTTGACGACCTCGAGGTGGTTTGCTGTGCGTCTGGATGCCATCTGTGCCATTTTTGTTATAGTGGTTGCTTTTGGTTCCCTGCTTCTCGCCAAGAGTAAGTACAGATGTTAGAAAGAGTTCACCCATTAATTACCATGTATAGTGATGTCTAATTCTTTTTCATAGTTTACTGTTTCTAATTGTTTAAGGACTGTAATTAAGTTAAATGTTTCTTTCTAGATCATGATCTCTTCCTCAATCTAGGGCATTGGGTCCGTATCTCCTTTTCTGCAAATTCTGGAGGCAGTTCAGACATCTTCCAGGCTTAGGCATGCAACTACCGTCATCCCCAAATGTGCAAACAAACTTGCAGATCTGTAGTCTTCGCTTTTGTTGAGATTCTGGCTTTCAGAGCAATAACAACAAATAAATCTTTTCCCCCACCTTTGCCTTTCTTTTTTAGCCCTACAGGGCTTTGCTTTTCATACTGAAACACCCACAGAGCTGCTTCTTAACAACTTTTTTCCTTTCTGCACATGGCACAGTAGGCCAAAAGGCAAACTGAAATTCCTAGGGATACTTGTCTAATGCCTTGGATCAGCAGGATAGGCCAGTTGGAGAAAGAAAATCACCTTGTAATAATACATTTTATATTCACTGTCACTCATGAACTGTCATTAGTATATGCATCATCCAGGATGTAATTGGGTTAGATGTACTAGAACAAGATAGTCATCTAAAGTATGAAGGAAGAAGTAATTATCTTGGACATGAAAATTAGTGCTAATTTGCTGTTTTTGTTTCTTTTCTTTTTCTTTTGGATATGTTCTGTATATGCATGTGTGCTTTAAAATTTGAACGCTTTGTGCTGCTTGACACTGAAAATTTTGAGCTAGGTTTGAATTTATTAGAATGCAAAAAGACAAGTCAAAACAATGGTCCTGAATCTTTCCTTGCCTCTGGATAAGGAGTAGCTCTCTTGAAGTCAATAGAGCTATGCTAGGATAAAGTTCAAGTTAGTTAGAAGACAATCATGCTTAATATTGGGGCAGACAAAATTAATTTATTTTATGAGAGCAGACCCACTGAACACAATAAAAGTTTATGTAAATAGGGGAAGAAATATTCTGTCCTGTTATTTTATCTGATCACTTAAAACTGTGCAGAGTTGATATAAATGTTTGCAACTTATTTTGAGATCATTTTGCAATCATTTTTTGCTTGGGTTTAGGGGCTGATGTAAATCCCTTAGAAAATGACTAAAAAATTACTAATGCTTAGTGGGGTAGGGATGACATTGGCAAGACATGCAAGTATGGTTTTGACATTGAGCCTCAGTTCCTAGATAAAGTGCAAAGTCAAGAATCAAGATTGTTTTTTCAGACATACAGATATTTTCCAAAGCTTAAAAAAATAAAAAATAAAAATGCTGCAAGTAGCTGTTCTGCCTGGAGCTACTCATCATTGCACAGATGGTAAGTATGGTGTAACCAAACAAAATTCTGGCTGTGATACTTCCATCATGTAAGTAACCTCATGAAAGTGAAGTTAACTAGAGTTTTGTGTAATTACCAGTGTACCTATTTGATTCTCTTTTTCCTTTGTTCTGCAGCTTTGAATGCGGGGCAGGTTGGTTTGGCACTATCTTACGCAATCACTCTCATGGGAACGTTCCAGTGGGGTGTTAGGCAAAGTGCTGAAGTTGAAAACCTGGTAACGTTTACTTCTTCCTTTTTGCTTCTTGCTTCCTTTTTGTAGTTGTGACATAAAGCCTCAAGGATGGGATTCTTCTTAATTAACTTAGGACATTAATACCTTAGCAAGCAATTGAGGCACCACTTACAGTCAGCAGTGTAGAGAAAAATAGCCTCTTCTAGGGTATAATTTGTCTGACTGATTTTGAATGTCTATTCAGATGAATCATCCCTCTCCATTGATAGCAGGGGAGCCTTCATAATCACCCTTTAAAGCAGAATGGAGACGGTCTAGTTACAGTGTAGATATCTGCATTGCATGTAGCTAAAATTACATAAAATTAATCCCTGTATACGTAAGATTTTTTTTCTTAAAGATTTCTTAGATTTGGGATTTTTAATTTTTGTTAAGCATATTGCATTTTAAAATTTTGTTTATTCTCTCATTGCAATTTTTATGGTCCTGTTAATTGCTGTAAAGGCTTAAACCTTAAACTGGTGCAAGTTAACAAATACGTGCGAGTATTTAAGCATATGTTCTGCTGAGAGTTTTCTGCTGAGTGTTTTTGAAAATAAATGAAGTAAAATACCCTCCACCAATTTACAGTATTTACTAACATGCTCTGTTTTGCCTGTCTACTTTTAAAGTCAGTGTATAAAAAAAAATTATAAAAAGAACATACTACATAAGAAGCATGCTTTTCTGTTTTATGTTGACGACTGAAGGTTGCTTGTAATTACAATTTGCTGGCCATATGGTAGGAAATACATGTAGTCCTTTAGTAAAAGGAATGAAACTATGTTTAATAACAGATAAAATAAATCATAATGTTAGGTTTGTATTTATTTTTTGTCTAGCACACTGCTTCTTCAGAGTATATTTCAGTCATGAATAAGGGAAAGGTGACAGACATTGGTGAGAAATGGGACGAAAGCTTTCAGGGTTTCTTTTTGTACCGGTTAGGAAGATTTGGAAGTGTAAATCTATGGGGTTCCTGTGTAGCGAGTTTCTGTGTTTGGGGCCATGATTCAGAAATGCCTTGGAGGAGGAAGACTCACCATTGACTAGCTGCCTCTGTTGTGGAAAGTTGATCATTTTATGGAGCTGTGATTAGCATCAACTTCTTTGACAGGTGGATATCCAACAAGAATCCCTTGTTACTAAGGGCTGATTATATTTGGGGGAGGCAAGAACAGTTCCTCTCTATTCTGCTCTGTTAGTCTTTCTTTACATGTTTTTCTTTGGAGCTTATTTTGTAATGTGGAAAGGGCAGGTGGCAGTGAGGTCAGAGAACTTTGGTGGTCAATGGCCCTATGCCCTAGTGGAAGCCAGTGATGAGTGGTGTCCCTCAAGGGTCTGTCTTGGAACCAGTACTGTTTAATGTCTTTGTCAACGACATAGGCAACGGGATTGAGTGCACCCTCAGCAAGTGTGCAGATGACACCAAGCAGAGTGGTGCAGTCGATACAACAGAAGGAAGGGAGCCATCCAAAGGACAGGCTTGAGAAGTGGGCCCACATGAACCTAGTGAGGTTCAACAAGTCCAAGTGCAAGGTGCTGCACCTGGGCCGGGGCAATCCCAGACCTGAGCACAGCCTGGGAGAATAATTCACTGAGATCAGCCCTGCAGAGAAGGATTTGGGGGTGCTGGTGGATGAAAAGCTCCACACAAGCAGCAGCGTGTGCCTGCAGCCCAGCAGGCCGACTGCGTCCTGGGCTGCACCAGCAGAGGGGTGGCCAGCAGGGGAGGGAGGGGATTGTGCCCCTCTGCTCTGCCTGGTGAGGCCCCACCTGCAGTGCTGCGTCCAGGGCTGGGGGTCCCAGCACAAGAAGGACGTGGGGCTGTGACAGCAGGTCCAGAGGAGGGCCACAAAGATGATCAGAGGGCTGGAGCACCTCTCCTATGGAGAAAGGCCTGAAGAAGAAAAGGCTCTGGGGTGACCTTATTGCAACTTTTCAATAAAGAGGGATTATAAACAAGATGGAAAGCAACCTTTTGCTCAGTCAGACAATGGCAGGACAAGGGAGAATGGTTTTAAACCTCTTCTAGAGGGGAGATTTTGATTACATGTTAGGAGGAAATTCTTCACTCAGATGTTGTTGAGGCACTGGCACAGGTTGTCCAGAGAAGTTGTGGATGCCCATCACTGGAGCTGTTCAGGACCAGCTTGGCTGAGGCCTTTGGGCAACCTAATTTAGTGGATTGCATCCCTGCCCATAGTAGGGGGGTTGGAACTAGATGGTCTTCAAGATCCCTTCCACCTAAGCTGTTCTGTGAAATCGTTGCCTGGTAACTTCTGGCCTTAAAGCCACTCCAGGCAATGTAAGCCTACTAGATGTCTTTATGGTGGCCTTTTCAGAATACACCTCTGTGTGAACATGGTTAAGTAAAATGAATTGTACAGAATAGATGTATGGGTGAGGTATGCACACCAGAGCCTAAACAGAACTTCTGTTATTTTCCTGAGGGAAAAGAAAAAGTATCTAGATAGCTCAGTTTCTGTTTCTCATCCCTCCTGCAAGACTAGGGACAACAGCCAATACTGCAGTTCCTTCCTATCCATCTTAAAATGCAGAGGAAAACAAGTTTTGCTGCATATTAAGGCAATGATATGGTGAAAGCTATCTTGGATTTTGGAATTGCTTGTAACAAACGTATTTAAAAGATTTGCTAGGGGTTAGTGCAGTGATTATGAGCAAGACAAAAAAGGGAAAATGAAATTGATAACTTGATGCTAGTAGCCATTATGGATCTGCCTGTAGCTCATATGGCAGTTTCATTTCTAGCTCTGTCTTCCTCACACTGAAATGGTGTCATCTTAGCCAGGACTGATAGATAACTATCACAGCTTAAATTTCTTAACAATTATGCACATACTTAAAATCGTAATTTATCCCACTGATTCGAAATTCATGTTTATATATGGATTTATGTATCATGATAGACTGGAGTCTGTAGTAGGACATGGAATATGTTTTTTCTTTTTCTTCAGTAGTGTAAAGTAAGTATAGGACAGTACCAAGCACTCCTATCTGTACCTGAAAGAAAAACTCTGGAAAAATTTACATTGAATCTTTACAGTCAAAATCCATGTAAATATATATATATGTATGTAGTGTATGTGCAATAAACTGAAATTTGTAGATACATGTCTTCTTTCTTCCCCTTAGATGATATCAGTAGAAAGAGTAATGGAGTACACGGATCTTGAAAAAGAAGCCCCTTGGGAAACCAACAAGCACCCACCACCTGAATGGCCCAGTCAAGGAATGATAGCATTTGAAAATGTTAACTTCACTTACAGTCTAGATGGACCTTTGGTGTTAAGGCATTTGTCTGTTGTAATTAAACCAAAAGAAAAGGTATGTATATGGCTGTCTTTGCCTATTACAGTAATTAAGCAAATATGATAATTGAAAAGAAACTGTTACAAAAATACATTATAAAAGAAATGGATGTTAGGAAATCAGATAAGTGTTATTTTAAAAAATAAGTCATATCATATTTAATAACAGAAGTTGGAGCCTATTGATTTCCTGTAAATGTAGCATAAATGCATCTGTGAACATGACATTTCTATGTATCAAAACAAAGGGTTAAACATTCAATAACTTTCTGATAAAATTTGGGTTTCATCAAGAAGTTGCACACATTCAAAATACCAACAAAACCCCAAGTGTTTGTTTAAATCCAAAGCAAATGGAGCTGTGTTAGGAAACTGGGAATTCAATAGAGGAAACATACATGGAATTAAGGATGTCAGCACACAAGGTGAGCAGAGACAATTGAAAATAAGGAATGTATATGTTCTCACACAGAGCCCAGAATGGAAGAGAGAAGAAAGAAACACAAATCAGTTGCATAACTTTAGAATTGGGGATTTTATTTCAGTTCCTTTTGGCTACCAATCCAATTAACTGTTGCCGCTAATTAGATTGGTAGCCAAAAGAAACATAGAAATAAAATTCTTCCTCCTCTGCAAATTTGACTCTTCCTCCGCAGTTTTGACACTATCCCAGTTGTAAGAGTGTTGCAGGGAAGGTCTCCCCCACAGACAGAATTAAATTAGAGCCCTGCAGTGTTAATTCGTGCTTTGCTACATTTCAAATGCACATGTACTTTTTTGATTAGGATGTCTTCCCTAGGAGGCTGGTTCAGCTCTGTACAATCATTGCCCTGGCCTCACTTGTAACATGCTTTTCCGTTCAGTCCCAAGCCTGTTTCATTCCTCAAGTGGGCCTTTTTAATAACATGCATGTTACAAGAATTCAACCCAACTTTGCTTCATGGAGACAATCTCATGGAATTAGGTACGGACGAGTTAAGAACGGTGTTTAAGTTTAAGAAGAAGAACTAAAGAGATGTTTATCTGCTGTCTACTTTTCTTGCCTATGGGCCATCTCTTCAGCTGTTATATATCACTCTAATGTAACAGCAGACAAGAAGGTTTACATTTCTTAGTGAGAGATGGAAATAAAATAATAATAATAAAAAAGAAAACGGAAGCAAGAGATATTAACAATGTCTTATTCAGTCCTTGGTGGGGGCAGGAGGAGGAGGGATGACTGGGGGTATTTATTTTTGCTGAGTGGTTATGCTGTGGTTTTGTCATCCTGAAGTGAATTTGTCCAGCTTGAATCTGTTGCCAAAAATTTCATGTTTGTTTTCTATGATGTTTTGCACAATACTGCAGTAGACTGCCACTGTGTAAAATAAATCTCCCAAGCCTCTGTGCTCCTTATATTGTTTTTAATTATGGAGAACTGTCTCTTCAGAATCAGGTTTCCAGATGCACTGGGGGTTTCTGCCCATGTGGCTGTCAGTGACAACTGTTGTGCCAGCTTAAACCCCTGGCTACTTCAGACTTCTGATGGCTGCAGTGCCTCTGATGGAACGAGTGAATTTAAACTTCTGCCTAGTTGTAGCTTTTCCTATAACCCAGCACCAAGTCTATGAGGCTGTAGGTGCAGTAAGTATGGAGGAGATAACTTCTAAGAGATCACTTAGGGATTAAGGTGCCTTTACAGCTGCCGTCTAAGCTGCATGTGTCTGTTTAGTATCTCCTCACAGTCAAAGCAGGCTAGGAAGATCCTTCTGTTGAACCATCTTTGCTAACATAGC
Organism: Nettapus auritus; assembly: GCA_011076525.1. NCBI lineage: Eukaryota > Metazoa > Chordata > Aves > Anseriformes > Anatidae > Nettapus > Nettapus auritus. The sequence continues at coordinate 151,979,595 of CM021765.1, forward strand.
GCAGTCTGCCTGAGGCAGACCAGAGGGTGCTCATGCAAGGAGCTCTGCCAGCAGCCATCTGTGATTAACCTCTTCAGCCTAGCTGAAGCAGAAGATTAGCATGTGCAGCCTTGATTTTTAAAGACCAGTCTTTGTTTTAGGGGGTTTAGCTCAACCCAACAACTAACGAATGAGTATGGACTAACATTGCTAAATACACCTTGCCCCAACAGATCCTAAATCTGAGGATGTGGCTACATGAAAAAAGATAGGAGGGGTGAGGGTCTAGATTTACGGCATGGCAGCTGTTCACGCAGATACTCAGCGAGGTTGCCTGAGGGGTAACAAGGGCAGTTTGAGAGGAGTAGCTGACATGCTGTAAATCTCACTCTCATTTTTTGTTCAGCTCCACTTTGAAGTACAAGTGACATTTGAGTAATGATGAGTCCGGTATAGCAGGTGTACTCTCGTGTATACACATGGTGTACATCGGGCTACAAAATCATGCCCAGATGATTCCTGTTAGGCGGCTTGAACTTCTATTTGCAGACCGTCCTTGTGTTTGCACTGGTTATGAACAGAGACCTCAGAAGAATACAATGTATTAAAAAAAAAAAAAAAAAAAAGTGTATAGGGAGAGCTGTTTCAAATTCATGTCAATTTTCAGCAGCCTGTAGTCAATTGGACCAAAAATACAAATAGATTCTTCTAAATACTGAAGAGCACAGTCCTTTCATTGGATGCCAAACTGAAAGTGGGATTTTGACAATATGCAGAGCAGCTGCATTTTTATTTTAAGTATCAATTTTTTATGTTTTTCTTTATATTCTTAATACAATACTTTATATCACTGACATTTACAGAGAAACAATTGAACTTTTGTTTTCATAACTCTGTATGTCTGTACCCATTCAACATTTTCATTTTGAGCTGTAGTGTAACTGTTCATAACTATTTTTCCTTTGTTTCATATCATTTGGTTTGACATCGCTTAGAATACCAGATATTTTATAATTTATTGTAACAGATTTGCTTAGATTGTTCAGTATCTTTACTGAGAAGCACTGTATAAATATTAGTTAGTTTATTTACAATTGTACAATAATGAATTTTTGGATGAAACTGTTAAATCAGAAAATAGAAGTAAGAAATGCTGTTTAGATCATGCATTGTACGTTGCTCCTTGTAGTATACCTTTGTAGTATTTTGTGTATTTTGGCTCAAATGTGGGCACTGCTGCTTTATCTGGGGTCAGTGTCTCTGGCTATTAGAAAGTTTTTCCTTGCTCTTCAATGTAATGTTTCCTATGCTTAATTTCATTCCAGCAGTCATTACTGCATACATCTGAGTCTCAGGCAGTGGGTAATTCCCTCTGGTGTCTGTACGTATATTCATGAAGGTTTTCATGTTTCTTCCTCCTTTCTGCACCCAAATCGCTTTGCCAGGCTATATTGTACATGTTTAATCCTCATAAATCCTTCCTCGTAAAATCAGTATCTCCAACCCATATTAATTTTATGTTGCACTTCTCTGAACTCTTTCCAGTAGGTTGATTTCTTTCTGGAAATGTAGCAATTAGAACTGAGTACAGGAAATAACAAATCCTGCCAAATCAGATCTGTGTAGAGAGCTACACCCATCACCTTCTATGATACAATTGATTACTGTACATTGTTTTCTCTAAGAATCCCTCACCTGAAGACAACATTTAAAAAAAAAAAAAAAGAATTTGCTGTTCAAGTAGTGCTTAATCACCACTAATTATATGTCTCCTCTTACTTATTAATGACCCTACTTTCTCCTAAGTCTTGATTTTATATAAGTACTTGCAGATCTTACGCTTGTCATTGAAGTTAGCAATCCCATATTTTGTGTTGTCACTACCTCTTTTTTTCTGAAAGCATTATTTTTTCACATTGCACACAGTTTCTTATTTTTCCTTGGGGAACCTATAGAAGCCTGAATCACTGTGATTTTATTATTCACTGTTTCACGTGTTTGGACAAGAATTTCAGCTTGCCCACGCAGTCTTGTAGTTTCAATGCTTGTATCCTCTCTGCTGAAGCTGTCTGAAGCATGAATACTGTTTATAATCCTACTGCTAGTTTTAGCTTTATTTTGGCTCTAGAGCTTGACTACTTTACAGAACTTCACCTTAACCAAACTAAGCAAAATCAGTCTTAGTTATGTAAATTGGGAATAGCACTCATAAATTATTCCTGAAATGCTTTGTAAGAGTCCTTTTCTGGATTGAGAAGTGGATGCATGCCTGAAGTGATTTGCCTAATGTCAAAGAGCAAACGAGGTTTAGTGTAAAATTGGCTAGCTTGAATCACATTACTCTACTCACTGAGCTCCTTTATCTTGTTTATACAATAAAACACAACACCTTAAGAGAAAATCTTTGTTAGGAAAATATTTCTTTCACCTTTGAATGATATGATCCAAGAAATCACTGAGGATCCAATTGTCACCTGAATCCCAGCTGATTTGGGGGGGGAGCTTTTTTCCTCATGAAAAAAAAAAAAAATGTTAATTATAAAGTAGTTTTATTTGGTGCTTGTTCTATAATAAATCCTGTGATGTTGTAAAACTATTGCTTGACATATTAATTTATCCTGCAAGGCTCTTGGTTTAATTGTACAAGCTTGGTTTGTTCTGTAGGTTGGAATTGTGGGAAGAACAGGAGCTGGGAAGAGCTCTCTTATAGCAGCCCTCTTCCGGTTGGCTGAACCTGAAGGAAGAATCTGGATTGATAAGTACTTGACATCAGAGTTAGGCCTCCACGACTTAAGGAAGAAAATTTCAATTATACCTCAGGTAAGAAACTGACTTTGCTATAACCATTTTTCCTATAGCCCAGTAGCATTTAAAATGCTTTGCCAGGATATGTTCCACATGCACCCCCATCTTCAGTAGGTATAGAAACTTCCACAAGGCATTAATTTGAGAGGGTGGCTGGGCACTGGAACAGGCTCCCCAGGGAAGCGATCATGGCAACAAGCCTATCAGAGTTCAAAAAGCATATGGACGTCACTCGCAGACATATGGTTTGATTTTTAGGTGGTTCTCTGTGGAGCCAGGAGTTGGACTGTGTGATCCATGTGGATCCCTTCCAACTCAGGATATTCTATGGTTCTCTGATTCTTACTTGAACAAGGTCTTGATTATTTTAAGATAAATGGAATCAGCTTTGGGGACTGGAAGGTTTTCTTCCTAGTTTTGTTCCCTGTCTATTCCTCTGGAATAAGTGCAAATATATGTTAGCAGTATGCTGTCCTCCGTGACTGGGAATGAGCAAAGAAAATCTGGTGGGAATACACCAAGCTTCAGCAGTCCTCTGAAAGGATCTCCAAAGTTGATCCTTTGGCAGAAACTGCCTGATGCATTGCTGAAGCTTTCATAGTAAGGGACTTTAAGGGGACACATTCACCTCTGTAGTCACCCCTGTACAAAGTGACATGATGCTAGATCTTGAAAGAGCATATGTGCCAACTGGAAGTGAGCTAACAGCCTTTCCCTTAGTGGGAGAGGGCAGGAGAGGAGGAGAGCAGGGGAAGGGAGAAAGGCGAGTCATTACGGCCTACAAATAAAAACTTGGTGATCTTCAGAAGCTGAACGCAGGAAAAGCTGCAATGAAGGAAAAAAAAATAAGACAGTATTGGGAATAGCCTCATCTCTGATGTTGGAACAGAAGAATGAATGTTCCAAGAAATCCCGTAGACCAGAAGTGTTGTCTTCTATTGTCTGCCTTTCAAATGAGACAACGAACCAGAGAAGTGTTATGTATAACCTCAAAACTTCCTGAAGGCAGAGCCTGTGCAGGTTGTCATGTTTCATGAGGGCTCTGATCTCTCCTGTGATCCTCCCTCCCTCTCCAGTAGAAAGTAAAAGAAGAGGGAGAAGCTTATATGTTGGAAATGCAAAGTCATCTTTTTGGCAAATAATCATCTTAGTTATTCTAGCAGGTAGGTAGAACAGTAGGCTGGAAAGCAGAGGAATTCTTTTGCCGTGTTTAGCATTAATTCTCAGATCTCTGTGTTGTATTACAGGAGCTGTATTTAGAATCCTTTGACCATTTTTGTATGTGAATGTTTGCTAGTCTGCTGGCAGGATGGCATTCAGAGTGTTTATATTACTTTCTTTAAATTGAGAATCTGATAAAAATGGTAATGAACAGTGGTTCTAAGCCTCCCTACTTACCTGTCTTTTTTTTTTCCCCTTTCCCAAGAGCAGGAGTCAGAGAAAGTAGGTACACTATTATTTAAAAAAAAAAAAACAAAAAAAAACAAAAAAAAAAACTAACAAAGAAACAAAAAAGAACACCACTCCCCCAACAATTGGATTGCTGCCTGATGCAGGCTGCCTGTTTGTTTCTGCATGCTGAGGTATTTGTTTATACATGGCAGAGGTACCCAGTGAATATTTTCATATCTAAAGAGAACTTTATGTGGACCTTTTTTCTTTTCTTTTTTTTTTTTTTTTTTTTTTTTTTTTTTTTCATTTTACACTTGTGCACAATGTTCTTTTCTCCTGAAAATAGATGATCATCAGTTCATTCAAGGTCTAAAGCTTTTTCAAAGCCCTACCTGTAGCTATTGCAGGTGATTTCTACATTTGGAAGCATTCAACCCAGTTGAATAAAATAGTGCTGACACGGGAAAGCTGCTGGTCAAATACAGTTTCTGCACACTGAGTGAAGCAGATGCTCAAAGTACACTATTTAATTATTATGTGGTGGTTTGTTTATTCATACATTGGCTTATCACATGGTTATAAAACTATTTTAATCCAGTAGAGTATTGTGATAGGGTTTTATTCATGGTCCCAAAGGGTTTTAATTGTCTGAAGGGTAGCAGGTAGCATTTCTTTTCCACATAAGGGAAGACTTGTTTTTACTAAAAATATGTGAAACAATGAAGTGTTGGTAGTAGGAAGAGGAGGAAGGCTTGGAATAAAGTTTATACTATACTAAGTTGAGTGATAAGCATTGTCTTTGTAGTGCATTAATAACAGTAATGTCAATAATAGAAATAGTCATGTAACATCAGGCAGTTATTTTGCAGCAAATATCTTCGTAATTATGTGGGAAGCCTAAAAAAAAAAAAAAAAAAAAAAAGAGGGAGAGATATTCATTAAAATTATAACATAAGGCACGCTAAACCAGCCCATTCCTAGAGTGATGAGTCAAGACTGATGTTTTCTTATATGTAAGCTTAAATACATACCTGGAGAAATAAAAATGTGCTTAGGCTTCTAATTGCTTGCTTGGATAGAGCTGTGTGAAGGCTGTGTTTGTAAATCTTTCCTATGCAAATGTTGTCTGCCTCCCTGACTGCAAGCATTTTTACAACAATTATTTACAGGTTTGTCTTATTACTTTCCTCTCATAAACCAGACTATTTTAAATAATAATCTGTGTCAGAAATGATAATTAAAAAATATCCTTATCTACTGTTGCAGTACATGTCTGTTGTTAGGACTTTTATAATAGTTATGAACACTTTATAAATTCAGTTGCTTATTTTACCAACCTATAAAAATAGATTGAAAAGGAAAATAAACCTAACAATACCTTCAAAAACACACCAAGTGGTGTATTAAAATAGTTATTGTTAAACAAATTACTTTTTTTTTTAAGAAAAATGTTCTGTAGCCTGCTAATGCTTTTATTAAAACCTTTGTTCATTCAACAGGTTTCTAGTGACATGTTTTGCCAGTGCAACAGATACTTTCAAATAATTGGTGTGCCATGTCAAGAAAGGAATATGTTCTTTTATACTGCTTGTGGCACGTTCTGTCTTAGTTAATCCTTTTATACCGCTCAGAGTAGTTTAGATGTGAAGACAGTAAGTTAAGGTAGAAATTCTGTTCTGATTTGCTGCTGCCATTTGGAGCCAGCTATCACTAGGCTTAGGTGGGGTGTCAGTCAAGACAGAGGGTAGTCTCAGAGTAAGCTGAAATTACCAAATATAGCTTCAAACATTCTTTAGGAGAAAAAAAAAATGCATAAGATTTCTCCAATTTAAGCAAGACTCTGATAACATAGTCTCCATTTATCATTAGTACTATTACAGCTTTTGGTTGATTGTTGTCTTTGTTTAGTATAAAGAGGAGTTTGTTGTGTTGGTACATGACTCTCTGGTCTGTCAAATCACCTTAGTGATTACTGACCTGTTGCTTAGGGAATGCTGGACCAAAAGCCATCTTCCCACTTCTCAAATGGTACGTTTTTTCAGTGTGCATTGAGTTGTGCTAGTTTTTGCCAGGTTACCATCTGTTACTGGTCTGAATGAGAACAATGGCTGCTTTGACTACAGGTAAACCCACACTGGTACCTGAATTGGGAGACTACTGATTTGACTCCCTAGTTTATTTTGAATTAGCCCAGCAATACTCCAGATCTTGATAAGCTTGGTATAATGCTGAAGCCATATAGATGAACTTATGTGTGAGTGTAAGATACATATTTACACGTATAGATTTAAACATTGCATTGAAATGGTGAAAGCAGTTTCTTTTAAGCTCTGCTGTTAAAATTGAAGGGTTTTTATGGTATGAAATGAAGAGTTTAAGAAAAAAAAAAAAAAAGGAAAATGAAAATGGCACTGTGAGCAATTGAATTCCTCTCTTGTTTTATTTAGTGTAAACATAAATTTTCAAAACTGCCCAAACATAATTTAGAAGTGTGACCCCATTGACAGCAGCAGATTCTGGTTTTCATTAACAATACCAGGATGGCAGTGATTGCGTGTAAGTATATATATATATAGCTTGTGGCATCAAAACAGTGGGATGTAAATGCCCATTTGAGTACTGACATAACTGTGTACTGTAATCTGCAAATAGACCTGCTCTGTTTGGTAAATTAGCTCCACACAGAGTGACCAAACACTTGACTCTCCCCCTCTCTTTTTGGTGTGCTAAATGCTCTTCTGCATTTCATAACAGATAGCTTGTTGTGGGATGTTTCTGTGTTATTGTTGATGTAGGTTAGTTCTGATTATTGTTAAGTTACCTATTGTGATATAAAACCCGTGTTTATAACAGAATGCTAATTTTATTGGGTTTTAGGAGCCCGTTTTATTCACCGGAACTATGAGGAAAAACTTAGACCCTTTCAATGAATACACTGATGAAGATCTGTGGAATGCCTTGGAAGAGGTGACTTACTAAATCTATATTTACAAGCCAAATAGCACCATTATGCTTGTGTGCATTAGGTTTTAGATGTTTTCATGAGGTTTGTTAAGGGCATAGCTGTTGATGGGGAAAAAAAAATAGAACATTGTGTGAGTGTTTGTAAATGTGTGCGTTTGTGCATGTGTGTGTAGACATGTATATTGTTATATAAGTCTTTTATGAAAAAATTATCCCTTGGGATGATGTTTTGGTTACGTTTTGATTCATATCTTAGTTTTAATGAACATTAATAGATTCTTAACAATATGCTTTTTTAGAATTCTAATAACTGACACACTGTAATCCAACTTGGCACTTACTCATTTTGTGTCAGAATATAAAAGGTAAACCTTGCACAGTTATTGTTGTGTCATCAAACATACAATAGCTGATTTAAAAGGGAGTTACTCATCCTACAGTATGTTGACATGTCAACAGGTGCAACTGAAGGAGGTTGTGGAAGATCTGCCTAATAAAATGGAGACACAGCTGGCAGAATCTGGGTCTAATTTTAGTGTTGGTCAGAGACAGCTGGTATGTCTTGCCAGAGCGGTTCTAAAAAAAAATCGGATCCTTATCATTGATGAAGCAACAGCAAATGTGGACCCAAGGTAAAAACAAAATGTCATGTTAAGATGAGCTGGTTTTCTTCGGTATGATAACCTGTGCTGTAGAGATGAACTTTGTATTTCGTGTATATGTGTATTTCTTGTAGTTTGTATTGCTGTTCTATGTTTTCCACAATCCTCTCATAACTGTCCATTCATATTGGGATGGCTCAGCTTTGGATCCAGAACAGATGATATAAGCTGGATATGTGCCCAGAATATCCCTGATTTCAGTGTGGAATAGGAAGATTAATATTCCAAATGTATTTGTCCTGCAGCCATCAACAAGAACTTTCCTGGAAATGCAGATCAGTAACATCAGAATAGCCATGAAACTAAGTTGAGTTCTGTTGATTTCAGGAAGAAATTTCTCTGCAAAAATAATGGATAATAAATAAAATAATCTACCCCATTCCTCTCTCTTCCACCCCCCAAAAAATGCAAAATTTAGAAAGGTAACAAGTGGTTCTAAGCAAAACCATATGATTGCGAGATGCTGTCCCTTCAGATGGCTCAGATACCAATGTAGGTAAAACAGGAGGGAAAAGGTAAGCTATCCTAAAGACCACAATAATTGCAAAGCAGATTTGGAAGTGTTCAAAGCTAGAGGAGGAACTCATTTATCATTCGTTATTATGTCTTGTATAACTCAGACCAGCAGAACGTTCCTGAAATTCATTCCTGTTTGAACTAGAGTGTACTTCTAGAAGAACATCCAACCTCAATAGAAAAAAATTTCAATGACAACCCTTGTTAAATTGTTCCAATAGCTAAGTACCCCCACTGTTAATTTTTGAAACATTTGAAACGCTGGTGGAAATATTTTGGAAACAATACTGCAAACGTACTGCATCAATTAGTCTGATTTGAATATATAGTTCCAACAAACTATGGCTTGAGGGAGAACTCAAAGTCCAAAGAGGACAATAACACAGCAAGTCTCTCAAACAGATGCATTAAGGATTTTGTATGTCATCTGGGCGTGACTCATTTTTATAACATCTTCTTGGGGGAGAAGTGGTGCCACTAGGGTAGCTTTGCAGTTCAGCTAACAGTGTATTTCTAAAACCTTTAGAGAAGTGTTTTCCCTTCCCAGAGGTTCTTTTTTTTTTGATTTTTTTTTCTTTTTTGACTATTAGTATATTTTTGTCTAAGCACTGATAGATTAACTGTCATTAATCATAGCTGTGGAAATTTAATACCATCTTACTCATCCTCCCTATTTTGGCATCTAACGTGTGTGTTCTAAACTTGCACTATCCATTTAATTGATCTTGATTAATGTGCGCTGCAATATATATTATAATAAGGTAAATGTTTGTTTGTATCAACTCTAGGCATAACAATAAAAATAATAACTTGGAACTTCTCCTTTGAATTCAGTTTGCATTACAGTCATTATTACCTTTTCCTTAATGTGTTGCTAAAACTAGAGCAAAGTATTTTTCAGCTGTGCAATCTGATAGGACATTCATCAGGAAATGCTGATGTGCGTTGCTTAACTGAGCAGTTAGGGAGGCATTTTTGGCATGTAAAGAAAACCTCCTCCTCTTCTGATGCACAACCCCCATACCTGGCACCCTTGTCTCTAGCCTGGCGGCAAGCACACATCATATCAAGCACCTGGGATAGGAAACCATGGAGAGCTGCCGCCGGCTCTGGAGATATTATTTCTTTTTCTGTTGTTCTGGCTCTTGATCTCTTTACCTCAACCGCTGCTGCAACCATGTCCCTCCTTCAATTCAACCTGGAAACAAATGTGAGAAGCCAGGGTTTGAGGGTGGGAGGAGAGGGATGGGATGAGGCAGTGGATATGACATTTCCCTGGGCTGAGAGACTCTTCACCATGGTTCTCCAGCTTGACTAGGCCATTCTTGTTTGCTGTTGAGTGAAGCTGAGCAAATGAATAAAGGGAAAGAATTTGGAGTGCATCTTTCTCCCTCCTTTCTATGTCTTCCAGCTCCCATAAGTACTCTTATTATCTCCTCTTAGCTACTGGCTGCTCTGCATGCTGCAGGGGTGTCAGTGCTGTTCTAAAGGAGAGGAGGAGCCTGCCATAAAGAAGGTTCTCCTAAGTCAGACTGCTCGCACGTTGTATGCGATGACTGACAGGCATTTAATTTGATGTTATCTTTTTGGTCCTGAAGCCAGAATTCTTATCCCTAAGAATGGAATAATTTCATAGCAGTTAAGTGATTCTGGAAAGTTGTGTGAAAGCTGGAGTAGAAGAGCAGAAAATCTTTCTGTAGTTACTTTGGTGGTATATTGAAACAAAATCCCTAGTAACTGAGGCTTTCTCTTTTTTTTTTTTTTTTTTTTTTTAGTATTGAGTAAGTTCAGTGCTCTCTGTGTACTGAGTACAGTAGTATTTATTAACTTGTAATTTTACTATTTGTAGAGGACACAACCTTTTAGAGCCAGTCCCCTGTCACATTTTTACATTGGTTGTTTATTGACTGTGGTTAAAAACAGCCATTGCACATAGTTCAGTTCATTAGTTGGTTTAACCTTGTAAGGTTTAACTTTCTGTTGCATCTAATTGGTATCTGTACTCGTTTCTCTTTTGGAGAAGTTATCATCAAGTGTTGCTTTCTCCGAGGCCATGCAGGAATAGTGCAGCGAGAGATATGCTTCCAGGACAATCCCAGGAGGACATTAAGCTGAAGATAATGACTTACCCAGTGTTTCTTTCAAGCAGCTCAGTTGCTTCACACTCAGACTGTATTTATTCTTCCTCTTCAGCCAGTTTTGTTTTTACACAGTCCAATAATTCAGGATATACCAGATCTTGGGTTGCTGTGAAACCTGCTCTTAGATCCCCAGTCCATGGTGCCAGCGGGACAGCCATACCACCATTTCGTGCTTTCTTATTGTATTGTTCTTTGTAATGGGGAGTATCGTGGTTCCCATTTTCATATTATCAGATTAGGGTTGAGCTTTTGTCATCCAGCAGCCCTGGTTTGGTATTTAGGTTGTATCTTTGGTTTATAATATGCCTGAAAGATTATGGGGTTTGATCCACTGAAGTGGACAATGGAATCCCTTGGCGCTTGCTTGGCCATTTTGTCAGTGTGGGTTGGCAGCCCAAAGGTGCCTCCAATATATGGCCCTCAAAAAAGGACAGAAATTCTGTTCCCTTTGGCACTTTTATGGAGGGTAGACTGCTCTAACTGGCATGTAACAGAGTCTTTGCACCCTGTCAGCACTTAATTCTGCACACAGTTCTATTTCATAGATTGTCTTAGATTTTCTTGCCTTTCGTACCTTCTCTCCAAGGTTCTCTGGAGGTTACTGACAGTGCTTCTGCCTGCCTCCCTAAAAACTATACTTCAAGATCTGCCATGAACCTTAGAGAGGATCTGGTCTGGGTCTGCCAGTAGACATATCTACGAGGTTTCATACTGTGATATTTGAAGATTCAGCTGTATTGTCTTTTTGTGATGATAGTCTCATTTTAGAACATTTGTCGCATCCACAATACGACCAGCAGTTCCTTGTGAGGGATAAGTTTATATTCAAGAAATATTTGTTTAAGATAATAGATTGATAGTATCTATAAAAGAATGAGAAATGTTTTCTATTGTAAATACATGAAGGGATAGTACTATAAGGAATGCATGTATTAAAGGCAGGCATAATAAATGAATACAGAGAACAGAGATGTTCAAGGATTATGCATTCTCCTGAGATAACAGTAGGAATAACCTGAGAGTTGAAAATTGTTTTGAGCTCTTTTAAAAGTTATTTTCAAAATTCCTGAGCAAGCTACAATTCTCTGTGCTCCTCAGTATCTCTGCAGGAAACCTCACCTTGAGCTTGACTATAGGGAAAGAAAAAGGTTTTCTTTACATTATTCCAGGTAGTATTGAAGCTTTTGTTTCCATTTTTCTATTCAGTGTAGACTATCTCTAACCATTGCAGAGAATGCATCCTGCTGTCTATATAAGCCTCTTCCCTACCGAGTGTTATCATGTGTGGGCCTGATTTTTTCTGTTGAAATAAAGAGTAGCCAGGTCATTGAGGCAGCGCTGAGAAGACAGCAAAAAATGTGTGTTAACAATGGGGTGAAAGCACTGGTATTGCTGTGATCTGAACCATGCTCATGCTAGTGGAGTGTTAAGGATGTGCAGCTTCCTTTCCTTAAGGAGACTGTTAACACACAGGGCTAAAGAAACCTGTCATGACTTCTCCTCCTGTCCCTTTCCCTGATTGTACAGCAGCCTTGGTTTTAAAGCAGGAGTTGCAAAACACATACCACCCATGTTCTTTGGTTGCAGAATCACAGGATGGCTAAGGCTGGAAGGCACCTCTGGAGGCCATGTGGTCTAACCCCTGCTCTAGCAGGGCCACTTAGAGCAGGTTGCCCAGGACCACGTCCAGGTGGCTTTTGAAGATCTCCAAGGAAGGAGATTCTCCTGCCTCTCTGGGTGACCTGTTCCAGTGCTCAGTCACCTGCACAGTTGAAAAAAACAAGTGTTTCCTGATGTTCTGATGAAGCCTCTTGTGCCCCAGTTTGTGCCCATTGCCTCTTGTCTTGTGAGATGGCAGCCTGAAAAGAGCCTGGCTCCATCTTTGCACGCTCCCTTCAGGTATATGCAGATACTGATAAAATCCTGCCCTGAGCCTTCTCTTCTCCAGGCTTAACAGTCCCATCTCTCTCAGCCATTGGAGAGATGCTCCAGTCCTTCTGTCCATCATCTTTGTGCTCCTTTATTGGACTCTTAGCAGTATGTCCATGTCTCTCTTGTGCTGGGGAACCCAGAACTTGACACAGTACTGCAGGTGTGGCCTCACCAGTGCTGAATAGAGAAGGATTTTCCTAAATCTTTCCTGTCTCTTCTCTTAGGAAATAAGAGCATAAAGACCAGGCTGTCTCAGTCTGAGTCCAGGAACCTGGTCTTCTCATTTTCCTAGTGAGTGTTCTTGCTAATAAGCTGTTAGCAGTAGACACAGTAGATGGTCAAGGAAGGAGTATGCTAAATTCCAAACCTGTCTGGTGGTCCAGGCTGTGCTAAGAATTTTAGCAAAGACTGAATTCCTGTCTAAAGAATCATCTCCAACTCATGACAGAGTTTAAATGTTTCTATCCCCACTAAGCTTTCACGGGAACTCTTACTTAACTGTTTGTCTTCCTTCTTTTTGATGATTTGTCCTGTCATCTGCAGTGATCTGTCTTTTCCTTTGTCATGCCGATTGCTTAAGCAGTTTGTAACAGAAGTTCTGATCAGTCCGTAGAAGCACAAAGTTGTGCTTTCTGCTGTGGAAACTTAATGGTTACTCCATTTCTCCAAGTCATCCTGTTCTTCCAAAGTTATATTTGCCCCTTTTTATTGTTAGTGCCTCCTGACATAGTGGCAACAGAACAATTCTTGTGGCTTAACTAATGAGGCAATGTCAAATATTTATCGTGTCCAGACAGATTCGCTGTAGAGTACTATTTCTATCTAAAAAATCATAATTTGTCACAGGAAGACATGCTTTGCTTGAATCTTTGTTCTATTGTATTTGATTTTCTGGTTACTTTTAACAGTTTGAGGCTTTGCTAGCAGCTGGTTCAAGCTAACATGGCTCCCTGAACATATCAGTTTATGCTAATATATCTCCTTTGTCTTGTTTGAACTCTATGTACAGCATTTATTATTCTCCAGTCATTATATAAAAGTACAATATATTGTAGAAATCCTGGAAATGAGACCTGTGCCTTCACACACCTCAATTGTAGGCTGCAACTTCACAGGTCCCATTAAAGCCAGTATATTTTGAGCAGTTTGTGTTTTCCTTTTATCTTGGAAAATAATTTTAACTTCTGTTGCTGCATTCCCACATTGCCTTTTCCTCCGCTGTTGCCACTCATCGTTTTTTTGATGGCTGATGCACAATATTTGCCTAGTCACCTGGCCTGGCTTTGTGTCCACGTTGGGAACTAAGGCTTCCTCTGCATTGTGGGCTGTCAGGTGCCTCTAGAGGACATTCATCAGCTGATGGCTGCCTAATTCAGGTGCTCTAATTCACCTTCCAGCCATTTCTTTCCTCTTTTCATTGACTCTGAAGTGGACTATGTAGATTTCCAAATTTAAGCCTCACTGCAGTGCTTTAAGTTAGGTGGTGTCAGTGCTTCTCCTGTACGTTTAGCTTCTTGACTAATCTCGTTTTATCATTATTGCTGGTCTTTTACCTTAATACTTGTTTATACAACTAAAGAATATTTTAGTGTCTTATCTGTCATTCAGTACAATTATATTTCCTTTTCAGGGTTCTCAGCTTAACTTGTGACATTTTCACATCAACACTGTGCTTCAGTGTCTGTGCTCTAGCTTAATTTTTATTCTTTATAAGTCTGATGTTTCTACCTGATACCCTTTCTTAGGTGGCTAATTCATACAGTAGGCTGAGGCTCTTAACTTGCAAGCTTTTATCCCATTCCTTAGGTTCTGTGTCAGTTCACATTTTTAATTTATGGAGTATGCCAATCTCTGTTCAAGTTCTTGAGCTACTCCAGTTCTAGTTTCATTTGCCAACCAGCTCTGTGATTTTTGCAGTTGAAATCAAGAACCTTGGTTAGGGGCTGTCTTGTGTTCAATTCATTTGCAGTGAAGGATATTTACTTTCACCATCTTTTCTGCATTGCTTACACAATCTAAACTTTACAAGAAAATGTCAGTTGAGTTTTGGTGTAGAAATCTGTAGGAATATCTAACCCTGCTAATAGGAATTTTACTTCTTCTGTAATCAAAGCCTGGGAATTTAGTCTCTTGAAGTGAAACCTATTGCTCTGCTTCCAAGAAGAAATTCTTTCCTCCTTAACCATTAGTGGATAGCATTTGGAGCCATGTTTCATGATAAGCCTCCAAGTCATGTAATGTAACGAGAGGAAGAAGCACTACCATGACTTCATAAGAATATTTCCTGATAAACAGTTATGTTTGATGAAGTCATAAAACTTGCCTGTCATTCACTTCTCCATGCAAGCATCTTATTTTTGTCTGCACTGCTCTTTCTGTGTTTCAGAACAGATGAGTTCATTCAAAAGACGATCCGTGAAAAGTTTGCTCAGTGCACAGTGCTGACCATTGCACACCGCTTGAACACCATTATCGACAGTGACCGGATTATGGTAAGAGTTAACGGCTTAAATTCTTGTTTTTCTTTTACTGAAAATGAACAGTTGTATTTATTCAACTTTTGATCCAGAAATGTGTAGAAGTTTGTCGTATTTTAGACTTATCCTACTTATCCTACTTACTGTGATTGGCAAATCATAAAACTGTAGAAGTAATGACCTGAAAAGACTGCTTACATTTTCTGGCTCTGTGGTTTCCAACCTGTGAGGCATAAACAAGTTGTAGGTAAGGTGCACCAGCAGACTTGAGCAAATAAGCTCTGCCAGTAGTAGTGAAGACACACCCAAGTGGCTCTGGACAGAGTCAGCTGGATTCAGTCAGGTTTATTAATTCAGTCTCGGTGGGCTGAGGGAGGCAGTGACAATAGTTAGTGGTGTGGGATGTGTGAGAAGGAAGTGGTAGAGGTTCTGGGGCAGGAGACGTGGTGGTAAGGAGGCAGCAGCTGCCCTGGGGCAAGGGTGGTAGTGGAAGAAGTGGAACTAGACTGGTGAGGTAATGAACATGGCCAGCTTTCTAAAGCAAGGTTCATACAGAAAAGATGAAGCACTACCAATCCAGCAGCCTCTGCCATCTTTCTTCCCAACAGAGCAGTGATACACTCTGCCACTGTGAAACACTCTCTCTGCCATCATGCCTGCCCCATAATTGTCCACACACAGAAAATAAAAAAAAGTCTTGCTGATTATTTTCATAAAGGCAATGGTCTTCCATAGGCTCTCAGGAAATCAGGCTGGTTTGTGTCCTTGAAATGATGTGCAATCTGCATTTTTGCAATTTTCTGCAGCAGGAACAGGAGCCTATTGGAAACATTTTCTTCACAGACAGTTAATGAAGTGACTGACATAGTGGGCAAAGCATGTTCATGAGTGCAACTCAAATTTAGCTGTGCTTCAAGCAGAAGTTACCCTTATCCTCTCAATGGTAACCCTAAAATATTTAAGAAGCTTTTGTTATGTTAAAATTAAGCTTGTTAATTCTTTCAGTGCTTTTTTTTTTTTTTTTAATTGGATGCCCAAAACATCTTAAAATCTGTGATTGAGGTACAATGGTTGCCCAAAGTATGCAAAATGAAACAATTGGATCTACTGAGGTGAGTGGTGTTCTGAAGAATAGAATAGAGCAGATTGTGAACTGAGTGATCATAGTTTACGTACAAAGAGAGAAACCAGCAGAACTGCCATAATAAGTTTTATAATTGCAAGCATTTAAGGTATAATAAATAAATATTTTCTTCACTGGTGAATACCTCCCCACAAGTCTAATGGATATGTTGGTGTTCTCTACAACTGAAGTGAACAAAAGACTTGTGAGGAAACAACTGTGACCTAATTAATGGCTGTGTGTGTTTGTTAGCTGTCCAGAGGGATTTCTGTGGGTTTTGGTTCATTAACTACAATTAACATGTTATGCACAGAATACTCTTTCCATGAAGATGTTTTCTTAGTGTTACCTTTAAATCATGCAGTTGAAATGAAAACTGGATGTTCACGTGTACTGTTTTTGCTGAAATCATTTGAATAAGGCATTAAATTTGGAAATCACTCTTCTCCCCAAACTGTTCAATATTATTGCCAATGATATAACTACTCTGTTGTATTTTTAGAGCCAGTATCTTCTTTTTGACCTTATGTTTCTTCAGTTTAGCCAATATTAAGATTTCTACTTTCTTAAAAGTCCATTTATGTTCATACATTGTCTAATACAGTCTTTATGGAATGGCTTTGATCTCTTTAGAGTATATTAAAGAAGAGATTTGCAAGAAAGTATGCCTTAAGAGTCCACAGTCATTAGTAACTTGAATATTTTTCATCTTTTACATTGCTTTATTTTGATCTTCTTACAGACTTCTGTAATTTTAGGGGTGAGAGGAAAGTGAGAAGCATTAGGCAGAAAAAAGAAGGAAACTGGCATGTTGACCCATTAACAAGCCGGTTTTCTTGACAGCCTTATTCAGAGTTATTGATTCTGCTTCCAAACAAATCAGAAATATTACAGCATATTTAGAATGATCAGAGTTGTGGCAGGTGTGCTTTTGTTACACTTTTTAATTACTTGGTTTACTCAGGCATATAACTCCTAGTGGAAATAAACAGAATTTTGGAAGAGTAAGAAAAATGTGTGTTAAAAATACAAGGAACAAGAATATTCCTCTAGAGAACAAACAATTAATGAGTGCCATTAACAATAAAAACAGCATTCATGGAAAAATAATCATTTACTTAAATATAAGGAAAATTCAGAAGACAGCTAAAAAAGCTGCATATTTTAAAATTTGGTCTCTCAAAATTATAATGTGTTTTAGTAATTCACAGAAATAACATTGTGCAGTAAAAATGCACAAACTGAAGTGCATTGTTCTTCCACTGTCATATATTATTAAAACTTTTGGGTTTGTTTCTTCTTCAGCTGAGACTTCTAGATGTAATAATGCCTTCATTTGTAAGCCATCCCAAATCTCTGTTATTGGCTGTCCTGGTAAGTTGGATAGAACATGAGTGAAGAAGAACAAAGATGGAACCTCGTAGTTAGAATATTAACATATTAATATGTCTTTCGACAAACAATGAGTGAACTTACTTGTCACATAAATTTTGAGCAGACTTATTCAGCTTTCTGGACGTGGTCACAAGTCCAAAACCATTCCTGAACAAGTATAAATAACCTGAGCATAAACTAGGATTTCCCTCCCTCACCAATGAATCGTTCAGATTGGAATGGACCACAGGAGGTCTCTAGTACAATTTCAGATCAGGTTGCTCAGGGCTTTATCCAGTTGGGTCTTGAAAACCTCAAAAGGTGGAGATTCCACGGCCTGTCTGGGCAATCTGCCCCAATGCTTGATTATCTGCCATGAAATCTTTTCTTCCTTATATCCAGTTGAACCCTCCCCTCAGTTTATGGCAAATGTTTCTTGTTTCCCCATGGTACATCTCACTAAAGAGCCTGGCTCTTTCTTCTGAGTAACTTTGTTGTAGGTATGGGAAGATTGCTGTTCAGTCCCCTGAAGTCATCTGTTCTCCAGGATGAACAAATGCTGTGCTATCAGCCTCTTCTCACAGGGCAAGTGGTCCAGTGCCCTGACCGCCCTGGTTACCCTGTTTCAAACTCACACCAATTTATTCTCGTCTTTCTTGTTTTAGGGGAAAGAGGGTGTTGATACATTGATAACCGATGACACACTGGTTGACTCCTGTTTAGCCTACCATCTGTCAGGACCCCAGCTCCTTTTCAGCAGAGCTATTGCCCAGGCACTTACTGGTATTGCTAAGAGGGGTTAGTCCATTCCAGATTCAGGTCTTTGAATGTCCTTTTCAGGACATTCATCTGACCTATTTCAATGTTTTGAAGTTCCTGGTGACCTATTCTTTTAGCCTGTCTACATCTGGATCCCCTTGATTGTCATCCCTGCCTTAAGCATATTGACTGCAGTCTTCAGTTTGACATTGTCCACATGCTTTTGAAGTAATTTGATTTAATTGCTGGTTAAAGTAGAACTTTCCAAAAAGAAAATGTTCATCGTTAGGGTTAATTTAAAGATTAAAAAAAAATGAGAACAGAAAATAATTTTTAGAAAGTCATGAGAAAATGTCAAGTTGGATGAGTATGGAAATAGGAACTGAACGTGAACTGTTGCATGTCTGCTCACACCCATTGTAATAACCGGTTCTATTTTAGAAGAGAAGAAAGCCTACTGGAATAGGAAAAAAAAGGAAGAACAGAATACGTTTTATACAACTGTAGACAAATCTGGCCTCAGGAGTTGTTTTAATTCTCGTTTGTTCCATTCCCAAAACCATACCTCTGGTTTCATAATCCAGGTCACGCCTTAAGAGTATTTCCATTATATCTGTCTCAGTGATAAATACATTTTATCAGAACTTCAAACGCATAAAATCATTGAGGGAAGAGCTGTATTGTGTAATGTGATACTCTCTAACCCAATCACCTCAATGAGTAATACTACATTGCACTTGCATGGGACCTTTCATCTGGAAATTGTAACGCTCTTTACAAACATTAATTAATTAAACTTCAAACACCTGGGTGAGATAGGGAAGTATCCATACAATCTTTGGAACCAAAGTTGGAAAGACTTGTTAAGTCAGGCCATCAAATAATGCTGCCATAAAATTATAATCCAGTGGTTTTCAGACTTTTTTTTTTTTTTTCTCCCGTGCTCCTCAAGAATCTCATAGTACATTTTCTCACTCATTTTTCCTCATTTGTTTGAGAAGCCAGGTTGTATTTCCTCCCATCATGTGCATCCAATTTTAACCCTTTGGCACAGGCAGACATCCTTCTCCTTGGCAGAGGGGGAGGACAGGAGAAGTACCACAGTTGCCTCTTGTTACGAAGGCAAATCCTGGCAAAAGCTCAGTTCAGGCTTGCTCCACTAGCCCCTCATTCCACGTGGCTTCCCCACCACCACAACAGCTGCTTCCTTGTCCTTTCCTCACCTTAGAGGGCGAGGGCCTTTTACCTAAATTGCATCTGTAGCTCAGTGAACCCAGCCAGGAGTAGCCTGGGGCAGCTGGGAGGCACCACTCCCAAGACTTCCAGTGGGATCTCGTAAAATCCCCATCATCCATTCCTCCCCCTCTTCTCTGCTTCCTTCTTCACGTTGAGAAATACTTTTTAGAAACTGTATTTTTAGAGGCGGGGGGAAAGTAGAGGCATAGAGAAATTGAGGCTCACTCAGGGACATTGTGAATGCATCTGCCAAGAGCCTCGTGCAGTTGTTTGCTCTATATACCATTCTGTGGTCTTTCTGTAGGAAAGTCTTAAAGTAGCCAGAACTTGTGCGTTTCCCAATGACAAGGATGTTTCTCCACAGAGATTTTTCATATCAGTGTAATGCTTCTTTGAAATGGAAACTCTTTATGCAAGCAGAACTTGATCTAGTAATTAAAAACTCATTCAAATTGGAAGTTTTTGAGGAAGAGAGCCATGGGAAGAGATTTGATTTATTTATGGGAAAACCTGTTGTGGTTGCATACTGAAATGACTAACATTCAGGATAACAGTACAATGTACTTCACAGCCAGGTTTGAGTTCTTTTTTTTTTTTTGGACGATGGAAAATTACTTCCCACATCTCTCTGGTACACCTCTCTCATTCAGGTGTTCCCATTTTTCTGACGTTACATTACATTTACCCTGGTGGAACATCTGAGCCTCATAAATCAGGCACTGTGTATAAAACACATAGTAGACGTCTAACTGCAGCAGGGCAAATCGGTCCACTGAAATAAAGCATAAACACCTTGAAAGGAAAGGAGAAACTGCAGGGACATCTGGGCAGTTTGCATAGTGACAGGGGAGTCACCTACAGCTGGACACAACTCTGTGCAGCCGACGAGAGACTAAGCCTGGGGGAGTCTGAATCTGCAGCCCAGGGAGAAGCAGAGCTCTTGAAGGAATGCAAGAGCCCCGGCCACCCTACTGATAACCTTCATGTGAACTTTTCTCCAGTGACCTATTGTCAGATGGACATGTGGAGAATGTAGAAAGTTGCTGTTGTTAGACTAAAATTGATATTACTGAGTTAAAGCTATAGATGCTGTGCTCTGTTGGCTCTTCTCTTGGTGGCTTTTTTGCTACTTGTTTAAGTGTCAACCCTGGAAAATCAATATGCCTCACAGTAAATCTTAGATGTTCTCTTTAGGGGGGGATTATGTAATTTACGAGATACAGAAATTTGTAGTCCCAGCTGTAGAACAGTACTTTGTGAAAACTTCATGTTACCATTAGCGTTGATGTTCTCATCCTAAGTATGTATATGTAGGACTTCCTTTGGTGGAGAGCTAACTGCTGACACATACAGACTCTCAAACGGATAAAATGTCTAAGGCAGGCCAATGGACAAGACCACAGGTATTCCTGGAGCTTCGGATGGTTAAACATGAAGCTTTCTGAAAAGTAGAAGAAGTTAGAGCTGCATTCAGAGCTGTTGTTCAGTCCCTCCACTTTCTAGAGTAGGATATCTGGAATTGTATTAAACTGATAATTTTATGTTCTGTAGCACAGAAGCCGAAAGGGGTTTTGACCTGATATTAGCCCAGTATCCTGAGTCTGATAAAATATTAGTGGATATTATTTTTGTGCTATTGAAGTCCGTTGTGTTAAAAGAATACACGGAAGCTTCATGGATTGCAATAGCTTGAATGGAACCCAAATTTTCAAAACTAGGAATCAAATCTCTGAAGATACTTAGGTACCTAGTTCTTCACTGTAACCATAAAGTGCCTGTGGATCTGAATCCAGTAATCCACAGTAAAGTGCACCTGTTCACATGACTCAAAAGGAACAAACACTAACGTAACTCCATTTCTGACTGAGCCTACGTCTAGAGAGGCTCAAATACAGACTAAGGAATATTAGAACTAAATGTTAGTGCTTTATATATATATATATATATAAAATTAAACTTAAGAAAAATCCCATCTGTGGTGCGGACCAAAGTCTCCTGAGTTAAGAGATGTGGCAGTAAAAATAGGAAGGATATTCATAGAAGGGGACTGGTGTGGAGCAGAAGACTGAAGTTAATGGTGCTAGCTGAGATGCTTTGCACAGGGATAGGGAAAGAATACTTGGTCTCAGGATAACTGAATATTGGTATCATACAAAAACATAGTTCATATACATGTATTCTGTAAGGTGACTGGTAAATTGTCTGGATGTCCAGATTTTCAAAAAAATCAAATGTGATAATTTAGGAAAGGTCTCAACACTTAACTGTAAGGGCTGGTTAAATATTTTAGGGACACTTGTAAGAGCAATTCCACCGGACCTTGTATGCGATTAATACCAACTTACATGCTTGGCTATTGACTGTGTTGGACCCATCTGTACAGCTGATGGAGGGCAAAGGCTGTGGGAACCTTTAGGTTTCTCCTTTCGTTTGGTAATTCAAGACTTGCAGAATTTCTGGAAGAGCTGAGCAATAGCAAGTGATTTTTCAGAAATAATCAGTTTTGTTTTTAATCTGAACAGAGCCCGTTCCCAGATCCTCTGAAACTGGGTTGATACTTAGCAAACCAGAATGGAAAAAAACAGATCTATCCATGTTCTTGCTTGGAATTCAATAATTCACCTCGGCAAATATCAACAGTGAACGCCTTATTTTCAAACCTGAGTAATTTATGCATCTTTACCATTAAAGGAGGTTACCATCTTGATGTTTAGTACAAGTTTGCATATAATACTTAGTTATGAGCCATGCATGAACAAGTGTTGTCAACTGAAATAAAGTACGTCTACGATAGCTGTAAATATCACACCTGGCCCAGCTGTCTCTAAAACAAGTCAACATCCCAATGATCTTGAAAAGGTACTAACATTGTTGATTCTCTTTGACAGTTTGAAGCCACACCTCTCCAAAATGTTGTCATCTTTAAGACAGTTCTTAAAAGCTGCTCCCAGTTTCAAGAGGGCTGCCCAACAAGATTCTTCTTTTGCCTAAATAAAACAACTAATTAAGGAGGCAGTGCTTCAGCTGGGAGCATTCAAATGAAGAGCTGGATTTGAATTACTGCAGGAAGTGAAGCCAATGTTTGATGAACCTTGATCTCTCATTCTGTCAGGCATTTGCATGTGAATGTATTTCCATCAGTATAAAGACAGGACAGTCAGATCATCTTTCTTTAAAGACAGTGGTATGGAATGCAAAGCATACTAGAAGTGCTAACACATCTTTAGAGGATGATTTTTTGCTCTCTCAGAAATACTGTATTGTTGTTTAGAAGCAAATTAGCACTGGACATGGTAGTGGCTGATGCTTTGAGCAGAGCATTTCTGATAAGGTAAAAATGTGCATGGCTGCTGAGCCACAAGTTCATTGTCATCAGAAACTGATAAGTCCAGGAGAGATGCCCAGTCATCTGCACCAATATTCCTTAGGCTTTTGAAAACTACAATATCTTTGTTATTTATCTGTCTTCCTATGACCCTCAAAAGCTTTATTAGAGAGTGGGTTTTCTTAAGCAGGAGTATATCTTCTATCACTTCATGGCCGTGTTTGAGCCATTCTGCAATCCAGGTTGAGAAATGCGGCTTTACGGTGTTGGAAATAGTCATTACCGATTGACCAAGGAAGAGTTTTGTCAGCACGTAGAGCTGTTGGTAAGAAGTGGCATGAGGTCTCTTCGCCCTCTCTAAGGGAAAGGTTGAACTCGCACTGGTGTATCAGATGTTTTGAGGTAACTGAACAGCACAAAAAGTATTTGCAGTGACTGGTTAACAGGTTTCTTTCCTCCAACAAGATACAGAAGGATTTAATATCGAATGATTATCAACAGAATAAGACTCATTACTACATACATAATTGGTATTTTTCCCCGCAACATTCCAGTCAGCTTACAGTGGTGTGCAATCTGATGAAGAAAAACAGAAGGGTAGATTTTAAGCCTCTGTGAGAAAAGTAAAGATAACTCATATGTAGAACAATTTACCAGCCAGTGTTATATGCTAAATTTTCTCTAAGTGATAGCTGAAGAATAATTTTAAAGAAATTCACTGCTTCTGGTTGCAGAACAAGATGTCTGAAATTGCCTTTTCTGTGAGGCAGGGGCACATGTCAAATCTCAGAGACCAAGGGCAGACAGTGTTGTTACAGGAAAGGGAAACTCTGCTGAGGTGAAATATTTGGAAAAGTTGAAAATAATAATTCATATTACAAAGAGGTAAACACCCAAGTGTGCTCTGCTTTGTTCAGAGAAAAAAAAAAAGAAAAAAGACATACAACTGACATGATGTATGAAACATGCATTATTTGACATCAGTTTTTTCTGGATTTACTTGTAGAGTAACTTGTAACTTTCCTGAAGGAGCTTGGGAAATCCTTATATTAAATCTGAAAACTAAAAAAAAAAAAAAAAAAAAAAAAAGAAAAGTCAAACAAAGCCCTGGCACCAAAAAAATCAAAATAAAATTTAAATATATATATATATATATATATTTAATTTAAATGGTTCTGGAGTTATTTTTGCAGCTTTTTCAGTGTTCTTCGATGTTCACAAACCTGTTCAGATAGGTTGATATTTATAAATGAGTCTTCAGAGAAGTATGTACATGTTTCTGATCCGTTTTGACAGACCCTTATGAGACGGAAGAGACAGAACATGCTTGCATCTGAACTTAATGCCAAATGGGGCACGGGCTGTTGACTCTTTCCCACAAAGCTATGTATTGTCTTGGGTAAATATATTTCTTTTAATATGATGTAACCAGAAGCATCTCCTGAATACTCTTCTCTTCCCAGGAGGAAGAGGATCTTATTGAAGATCATCTTGATGTATGCTCTCTGAGGAAAACATTGTTCAAAGTTGTAGTCCTAGCGGAGTTTTGAACTTTAATAATAATTTTGTTGTTTGGTGATGCCTTCTCCAACTCTAAATTAAATCAGATGTATTCCCTAGGAGATAATTTGCTTGAATTATTTTCCTTTTGAATAGGAAATAAAAACATTTATGATCAACTCTTAAATGTCCCATTTTCCCTCTGGCTTTATGGTGAAGATGAACGTGAATAGGAATAGTAGTCATTCCTCAGTAATAATTGAAATAAATTCCCATGCCCCCCTCCTCTTTGGCTGAACATTTCCAACCTTGGACTTTTTTTTCTCGGAGTGTTTTATAACTATTGTTCTCTTGGTTTGTCTGCTTTGGTTGCTGAAAGTTAGAAAATGCAGGATTTAGAACTTTCTTTCTTGTGTCTATGGATAGCCATAAGTACATGCTGTTTGTTACAGCATTTTTAAGGGTGCATGCTCTTTTTGTGGTTAATGAAGCACTTTTAACCTATATTAATCTATGCAGAAGGTTTTAAATCCACTAACAAAATGAATGCTTGCTTTTCAAAAGCCTTGTGCTTTTAACAGTATACATTAGTTGCAGGAATCATCAGACAAAAGGTACTATCCTAGTTCTGCTGCAGAAATCTGGACTAGCTTTATGAAGTTTTGTCCTCCTTCATTGTCTTGTTCCTCTCTTTTTGTTGTGAAGTGGATCTCAGATTTTGTTTTCACTATTTTATTTTATTTTTTCCTGTTGTTCCCACACACGTACACTATTGATTCATAAACAAATGCCAGTATGAAAACTGTCACAGAAATGTATTGGGCATCTAAACTGATCTGGCCAGGAGAGGAATTCTACACATAAGTAAAGCTCACTTAAAATAGTATTTAAGCCGAATATGTATGTGCAATGCCTAGGAAATACGCTGGTCTGTATTTGCTTTAGCTTTACTGCACTGCTCTTCAATAGCTCAGTTACTAAGCCCTCTCTCCTTTGCCTCCCTGCACAGAATTTGTTCAGAGAGGTCATGGTTAATACTTTAAACTATGAGGTAGCGTAATGGAAATACTGCAAAGTTTGATTTTTGAGGGGTGGACCCAGGCCGAGTGAAGGTAGATAAACAGGCAGGATAGAGAGGAGGCAAAAAACAGACAACTATTTTGTAGCTGCCAAATCCTATACAAATTTAGTTCAGCAACATTTGTGTGGCATAACAAATAGTCCTTCTGTGCTAGCTAGAGCTATCATAAACAACACATTTAAATGGCTAATACTCTCCTTTCATGTTTGCTTTGGCAGGCCAGTCAAATTCACATAGCTTCTTTTCTGGTTTTCTGCCCCTTCCCTGCCATGTTTTCAGTGCCTCTATTTCTATGTTATTCTGTGCCTCCATCTCAAAGTGCTGTCTTCTTGCCTTCTGCAAATCTCACAGCTATTATGAGCAGTCACTGCCCCAGTCCGTTCAACCCAAATGAAACACTAGATGGAATGGAATTATGTAGCATGAGAGGATTTTACTCAAGAACAGTATAGCATTTAAGCCCTGTTTCAACATAAAATGTCTTAGTGCTGCTAGTGCTTAGTATAATTTGGATGGCTATAATTAAAGATCAGTTTCATCTTAAGCTAGCAGGTGAGTGAATTCCCCTGAATAAGAATATTCCTGCATACTCTGTTTTGCATTGTCACCAGCATCCAACTTTGTAAATTTTGCAGTGTTGGAGTTACTCCTTAGTTTGAGAAAATCCTGTTGAATTCGTAAGGACCTGAATACAAAGGCAAGAATAGTGCAGGTGAGGTAAAGAAGCTGCCAGTACAAGACAGTGGAGAACCAGTTTCCATATGATTGCTTTGGGTTCACAAGATTTCTGTGCTTATTTTATTTTACTTTGCGCTGCTGAAGTATTTCACAGACAGCTAACCCCCACAGGATGATTATGAGGCTATCCTTGGTATACCTTACAAACAGTCAGACTGAAAAGTTGAATGATTTGTCCAAAATCTCCCTGTCTCTCAGTATCTGTGTTCAAGTGTGTAATGAAATCACAGTCTGATGTATAAAAAAAAAAAAAAAAAAAAGTCCCATGCTCCTTTGTGTGCTCCCCGTAATCAGTATGCTGATCTGATTTCAGTAGCTACGAGCTTCTCTGGCTTTCTGTATCAAGTTCCACTGGTACAACTGCCTTGGGATGCATCTGGGTTCGATTCAGTCATATTGTACAGTGATAAGGGTTACATGCAAGTTGATCAGAAAGTATGTGGCTAGTAAACACCAGATTCCACCTTTCCTGAATGATTAGCTTGCTTTTTGAAGTCCTAATGATTTTAATTTGGCTTGGAGTCAGTGACTAAGAGTATGCAAAGCATTAGCCAAAACACCTATTTATTTATTTAAATTTTATCAGCACATATTTCTTCAAAGAAGAATACCTATCTCTTTGTCTAAGCCCTTTTTAATAAATATATAAATATTTAACTACCAAGTAAATCCGCTTAAATTCTCTCTATTGTGTCACAGATGGCAGCAGTTAGTAGAAACAGGTTTTTTCCTTAGTTAATATGGTTTATA
This sequence comes from Nettapus auritus, assembly GCA_011076525.1. Classification (NCBI taxonomy): domain Eukaryota; kingdom Metazoa; phylum Chordata; class Aves; order Anseriformes; family Anatidae; genus Nettapus; species Nettapus auritus. The sequence continues at coordinate 152,006,349 of CM021765.1, forward strand.
GAGTATTCCTGACTTATGAGAGTGATGTTGTCTCTCTGTTTCATTCTTTTTTTTCATTTCAGATTTAAAAAAAGTAACAGGGCTTGTTTTTCCTATGTTTGTTCTGTCTATTTTCATAACACTAGTTGTTTTTTATTCCCCAAGAAAGGATATGAATAGCTTAATGATTTGTTTAAAATGTGAATGGAATTCTTCTAGACACAAATCGCTCTAACTATCTGTTCATCTTCTGGACTTGGCTGTTTAAAACTTGTCAAGGAAGAATAAATTTTTCCTTTCTCCCCTCCCAGGTTCTTTGGAGGAGAACGATTGTCCATGTTTGTGGTTGTTTCAGATACTTGCAAAATAGAATTCAAATCCTGCAATAACATAAAATAAAAAATTTCCTCTTTTTATTATATTTCTTTACTGGCGAGAGAGACACCATTTAATGAACATGCTTCTTGGTTTGTTTTTTTTGTTGTTGTTGTTGAGGAGTGGTTACATAATGTAGTGCTGAAAAAAAACTATTCAAGGAACCAGAAATACCCTGTGATGTGGCAGCCCGATTTAATTATTGTATAGAATTGTATGCGATAGTTCGGTTTATTGCATTCTTAAGGAAGCTGTCTTTAACTCTGAATTACTGTAGTATATGAAAGATTGCGATTAAATTTAAATTTATAATGAATCCTTAAGTATTCAAATTAAATGGGATAGGACTGCGTATACTGAAGAACCTGCATATGCACAAGTGTACCTTTGCAGGTGAAATACTGCATCTATTGAATATTAAATTACTTTATATTGTGCTGTGAAACATTAACAGTATTTTAATGTTTTCCACTAGCACTTTCTTCAGCTATATACTGAACAGTATGGGAAATCACTTGCCAGGAAATCATAGTATATCCTGGGTGCTTAAAGATACCAGCTTTTGACAATAGTGAGTATCTTCTTGTAGGTTTCTGGGCATACAGCTTATAAAATTGGATGTAACTACACTTTTATTGCTCACTTGAGTTATTCAACATTCACATGCGATATATTGAATCGAAACAGAAGTTAAGCAGTGGGAGTCTTTCCCCTGGTGCTTGGTCCCTGGTGTCAAGCAACTCAACGGAGATCTCAGCAGCGTGTAATTTTCGCACTAATGTAGCTGAATGGATCAGCTCAACTGCCCTACATCCTATATGTTGTGTTTAAAGGGGGTCCAGTCCACCTGTGGATTCTGCTGAGTTCTTGGCCATTAGGATGCTTTGCTTTAATGAGTTGCACAGTCAAATTGCACATTTGGAAATTTCCTCACAGGACTTGGAATTTATCTCCAAGCTTATTGGAGAACTTTCTTTCAAACATAGGTTTGGAAACTGTTTCTGTTATTTTGGAAGTTGTCCTCATAATACCTTTTATTCATTTCTTCCCTGAAATCAACAGATGTAGCCTTTTAGATATTTTTTTTTTCTTACAAGTATGTACACCACAATTATGGCTTTGGTTGCGAGTCCTTGAAGTCCCTCTGTTGTGGCAATATCTTTTTCAACAGTATGCCGTGTGTAGTCAGTTCTTTATTTACATAAGAACAAAAATATTTTCTGAATTACTTTTTCTCACATAACCTTTTTTTTTCAACTTCACTGCTCCTACACATGGACTAGAGTACTGAACTTGTAGAGCGAAACGCAAATCTCTTTCTTGAGTCAATACCATTAATTTATATAAGCCAGTGAAGTATCTGAGTGTATTGCATTTGTCAATATTGACTTTTCCCCGCTATTGTGTTTCTTGTTCTCTTAGGTTAGTTTAGTTATACCTGAAGCTCCTCTGGTCTAGACTTACCTGCATGTTTTTGTGTCATTTGCAGCTTTGTCACTTCTCTGGTAACTCCTTTTTCTGATGAGTAACAGATACGTAGCTACTGCAGAGCACTCTGTTAGCTACCAGTTCCTACCCTTCCAGCTTTCCAAACAGCAAAAATACATTGTTTATTTCTAATCTTTGTTTTCTACCCAAATTTTTAATAATTTTTGTCACTTGTAGCATATCTGTTTAGTTACACCAAACACCTTTCTGGAAATTCATATAAAATGTTTTTCCCTTACTTTTTATCTGGTGCAGTAAGAATTTTATCGGACTTATGAGGTACAATTTCCTTTTATTAAAATCATGGTGAACAAATTCTACCTTTGATCTGTGTGTCTTCTGCATCTTCTACTTGTGTTTTAATGATTGTTTTGTCTAAATTGCTGTCCTATCTAAAAATATATAAGCTAGTCTAAAAGTCTGAATAATTCCCTAAGGCTCTTCAAAATGTAAGTGCAATATTTGCTACCACGCAGTTCTGAAATAGTCACTAGTATGACAGTATTTTCTCACAGGTTCAATCAGGATATTCTTAAATTCTTCTAATGGTTTTGGCTGAATATATCCTCTGCGACATACTGACTTAATGCCTTTTTAATTTCTCTGTTATTTTTTCCTTCTCCTCTCATTTTCTTGGGTACCTGTGTCCCTTGTGACATTTCATCTTTTTTATCTAGAAAGAATAGGTTATGGGTAAGTATCTTTCTAATGTGTAGTTGGCAAAAAAGCGATGTGAGAAATTGTTTATTTTTTCAGCAACACCCTCAATTTCTTTAATTACATCTTCACCTCCTCTAATCCGAAAGACCTACTTATTCTCCTTAACCGTCTTGGTGGTTATTGCGTGGTTTATACCTACAGCTGTTTACTTCAGAGCCCATTTTAGGCTTCTTGTTTCGTTCTTACACAATGAATCTGATAATCTGCTTTGTTGGCTTTACAAACATTGTATTTCCATATTCTGCATAACTTTGCATTGAATTCCTATGGGTAGAATGGCTATAGGGCACTCTAAAATCGTACAACAGGTCTATAAACTAAAAAAGGGCCATGCTTGTTTGAAGAGGATATATAATATTTCATTTTCAGGATACAAAATTCATCTTAGCACTTGAGGTGCATACATTCCCCTTTTGCTTATAGTCTCTAACATTTGTTTTTTAATTTCTTATGTTAATAAGTTGATTTCTGCTGATTTAACAGGTTTTAGATGCTGGAAGACTAAAAGAATATGGTGAACCTTACATTTTGCTGCAAGAAAAAGATGGCTTGTTTTACAAAATGGTGCAACAAGTGGGCAAGACTGAAGCAGCTTCCCTGTTTGAAACAGCAAAACGGGTAATTTTAGAAGTGATAATTAAGTTTGTCTCCGCAGTTTGTTTATCACAAGTTAGCATATTCAAGGTTATAGTAGGCCTTCCAGTATATTCAAGAATCTGTTGGCTTTGCAAGGCTAAGCCGTCATTTTTCGAGCTTTTTTTTTAGTGGGATACGCACAGGCTTCCAAACGATAAGTGTGTTTATATACTGAGTTGAAAGACTATCTGGATTTCTTACATCCTTATGTATGTACACACACTGATAGGTGTAAACAGTACATGACATACGCACCTGTGCTGGGCACGTGTCTTACAAAAAAGTGCTTTAAAAGCATGTTAAGGCTGCAGAATACAGCATTCAGTTCTCTTATTTCTGTATTTTCTAAAAGTCCCATCCAGAGTTAGTTTGAAGTTCAGTACCAGTACTTTATATTATGGTCACTGGGGGTGCGATCAGTATTGTTGTTTTTTTTTTTGCTTTCTCTTACTTCATTCTTGTACCCTTGCTTTGTTCTGCACGTAGGATGAATAGTGCTCAATTAAGAAACAGCTGTTGAATGTTTTGTTGCCTCCTTGTTCCTTACGAGGCTCTGCCTGATTTACTGCTTACTATTCAAATCCTACTCTTGAGTATAGAATTATTAATGTAATTGTGAGCATTCCTCTGGCAATCAAAGTGTTTAAGAAACATCAATGGATTAATTTTCATAATATGCCTCTGAGGTGAGGCTATATCATCTTCACTTTTCAGATGGAAAGCTGAAGCAGAGATAAGAAGATTAAAAAAAAAAAGGAAAGAAAAAATGACCTGTGATCGAGGAACTCATTTTGAGTAGCTTTTGTTTTGTTTTGTTTTTTTCCTTTGTGATAATTCAGTGCATAGTATGTCCAGAGCAAGGTTATATTTTTCATTCTGCCAATGAAGTTTCAGCATTGCTGCAGCTGAGACTTAGGGTGCTTGGTTTGGGAGCAACTTGATCCATATCCATGTAACTTTACTTAAGTGTGCAAGTAAGATACGGATATTAGGAACCTAGTGACCTAAGAGTGTTTCCACACAAGAGGCAGAGGTCTTATGTCTGTCCTCTAGGATTTCTTCTCCTCAAGCTGGTTGATGCACACGTAAGGGTGACACAAATTGCAAGCTCTTTCCTGGGGGAAAAAAAGGAGAGCACTAGGAAGGAAGCAACACGTAAAGGCAGGAAACAAAATGGCAGGTGCCTTGGCTACTTCCCAGTAGAAATAGACACATTTCTGGCAAGTTGGAAAAACATGAAAAGTTGTGCAGTTGTGGAAGTTGCGTGCTCAACTACTGAGGCTCTTTTACTGGACATTTTGAAGATCAGGAAAGAGGTTTCTGTGTCTGTTCATACTCTTTTTTTTGTTTGTTTGTTTTAATTTTATTTTATTTTTTATACCTACTGAACCATCTTTTTGGTTTTTTTTTTTGAAAGAGTTTTTCACTTGAAGCTTTGCAGTGAAGAGCATACACTATAAATTCATGTGTGGCACTGATGGAAGAACTCAGGAAACAACTTTGCCCTTAACTAGATGCCATAACGAGTCCTGCTGTCCTTCTCCATTACTGCAATGTGGCTTCTTTTATTTTATTATGAAAGGGAATGGGTTAGACATGTTTTTTTGTGATGAGTATGACAATGTGGAGGTTACGTAAATGCTGTTTTAAAAAGGTGGCTTCTAATTCATGAGGCCAGTATTTGTCTGCAAAGTGAAAGCCAGCTTCCTAGGACTTGGTCCTTGCAATGGCTAGAGGTGAGTCTGTTCAGCTGTCATGCAGAGTTTAGCCATGTCATGCTGTCTCTCCTTCCCTCCCTGCAGCCCTCCCCAGTTGCACAACTGCATTCAAAGATAATTCAAAATATATAAAAATAATTGCCTGATGTTACTTGCCCATATAGTCATCTGCAGTTACCACATCAATGTTATGTGATTTTGTACAGGAAGGGAAGAGATCCAGGAACCAGTCTCTGCTGAAATGTGGTTTGATGAAAAAGTTTGCTAACTCCCAGGCTAGAAGGCAGATACAAGCTTTAGCATCTGCCAAGAATGCAAAGCATGGTGCTTATCCACACTCAGCCCCAAAAAATGGGAATCGAGAGACTATATCTCCATTCAACAGCTACCCAGAAGCACAGTTGCAGTTCTTTCTGTTTAAAGGACTCGGACGTTAATTCAGGGATTGCGTTACTGCTGCCCCTTGTGCTTCATGCATACATTCAGAGAAGTTGCTTAGTCAGAAGAGCTGATTCTGGGGACTGCTCGCTTTACCCGAGTGAGTCTGTTGCATGTACTGCTGCTGGTCTCATACATTCCTCCTGCGGTTACTAAGAACTGTTTTTATGAAGAACAGCTTTTTTCTGTTGTTGAAAAACAGCATGCTGCACATAAAAAGAAGTGGTAATATGGCATATATACATACTTTTCAAAAGGCGTTACAGGAGGCTGCTAAGTAAAATGGCTTGGAACGTGGCCATGCCTTGACAATGATTGTATGATTTATTGCATTTCGGACCTGAAGCTTGTGCAGAACAGGCTTGTTACCAAGAGCTTTTCTTTCAGTAAGGTGAGACTTTAAGTAATTTTTCTGGAACAGTATGGCTTCTGCATATACCCTTTAGGTGCAAATAAGAGGGACTACACACCCCAGATTGGAAGACTAACTTGGAACACCTTTGAAGAAACTTAATTTTGAGGGGGAAAAAAAGTCAAGGTTATCATAGCTAAGCATTGAAAGATTTAACTGTTCAGGATCACCACACTTGCTGAAAATTTAGCTCAGGCTTTTGAATTGATCCAGGCTTGCTCATTGCATGCCTCTTTTGCTCACTCAGTATCCCTGATTTTTGTGCAAATATGAAAGAAAGCAATGCAGGCAAAGCTCAGACTGGAGACTGACGGCTGAGTATATTTTAAGTAGCCTACAAGCTGCAGTGGAGTTGTGCTAGGCATCATGAGACCTTATTTCTGTCTTGGTTCAGTTTACAAGAAGCTTATTAGGAGAAAATGCTGCGGGAAAGTGAGAAATTAAACAGTTAAAAAACTGCTCAGTTATTCAGATTAAAAACAAAAACAAAACAAAACAAAAAAACATGCTGTTGTAAGCACAGAGAGGCTTTTCCACAAACTTGCGTAGCATCAGGATAGGGCCATTTTTTTGGATCAATCAGTTTTTGAATACTTTGAGGGAAAAGTGAGAGTGATTTTATTTTAAAGCTCTGACAGATGTGTAAATATTAAAACACTAGGTGTTATCTGACCGCAGTGATTACTTGTAAGAAGGTTGCAGCTCTGTTGGCAGTGGAAGAAGCTTTATACAAGACTTGAGCATTAGTATCTTGAGGGATTGGGCTCAGGGGAAGAATTGCAATGAGACAGTTGAAAAGCAGCTGCCATTTCATTAAGTCTCTAGTAATGTGCCAAGGTTTTCTGTTAACTCTGGAAAAAAAAAAAAAAAAAATCACGCTCAGAAGCTGTGTTAAAAGTATTCTGGAGTTTTATATTTTAAACTGGGAAAAGGATGGGAACACGCCACTGAGGCTACAGGCTGTGCGGCATGTGTGCAGCGGGCACCCCAATACCTCTCCTCTGTTGCATCCCGTCGGGGCTGGTTCCTGAGGAATGCCTCCACCAGGCCTCCCAGGTCTGCTGTTGGTTCAAATCACACCTTAATATTCTCTGTAAATTCTGAAGATACGTACATCCCACGTTAGTGTGTGTACACAAAAGGCGACAGTGGTACTTACTGGGGTGTTTTCATGAAACAGCTATTTCTCTTTTATCCCCCATGTCTTATACGTGCATTCGTACATGTGAAAAGGACATTATTATCAAACAAGCTAAACTTTGTTGACAATGCTCTCGAATATAAATTGGAGAAATATTTCATAAGCTGTAGTCAGAGCAGTATGACTGTGAGACCCAACTCATGACATGTGTCAGCTTCAGCAAGATAGTGTATTTTCTGTTTTTAAAGACTCAAACAAAACTTTTCACATTCTTCTTTGAAAAAAATGCATTTGAAGTCCTTTTTCACCCAAACACATTTTTAGATAAGAGCACACAAGTCTTGACATTATTTCATTTTGTTATGCGCATCTGTCAAGGAACAGAGATATGATACAGCTACTAAAAACTGATGATTGTGGAACAGTGAAACTTGACAGCATTTCATTTCCTTTATGTTCTGATTATACATTTATCAGGAAACCTGTATCTCTTCTAGTTCAGCTAGAAATTGGTAGAATTCAAGAACTCAAAGGCTTGGCAAAGAACTGTCCTATTATTTGGTATCATCTTACATTTTAGAGAAGTTGCTTGGTTGAGTCATTGTTAAAGCTTTTGCTTCTTCTTTCATTATTGTGGCTCACTATCCAGAGATCACGTTTCTATAGGCCCTATAACTGCTCTGCAGCACAAATTAAACGCTGGGATATTTCATACATACACCTCGAAGTTTCAATGGTTGTCAATCATAGTTTGTAAAATATAGGGATTACAACCTGATATTAACATCCAAATCCATTGTGTTCATTTTATGTGTGAAAATGAGAAACCCTTGTGCAGACGCAAGATTTCACAGCTTCTTTGTCAGCCTGTTTTTAATTTATCTCCATGTTTTGAGCTAGTAAAATGATTTTACTTATCAGTTTAATGTAAAGTGATAAAACATATCTATTTCTCTGAATCACCAGGATTTGAGAAGATCTACAGGTTGTGTGGGGTTTTTCTTAGACTTTGTTATAATAAGATCATGCAGTAATTTTGCTAATTTTTAGTGACACGCAGTTACTGAGTACTCCTAACCTGAAGTTCCTGTTTGGATTCCTCAGGGGCATGTATTTAACTGTTCTGTATTTGTCTCCAGAAATTGTATTTTAAACTAAAAGATGTTTCAAGTACAATGACATGCGGAATCTGATATTTTCCCTAGGTTTACTTCAGTAAGAATTATCCAGAAGTTGTTCAGAACGGTCAGCTTGCTGCAGACTCCTCGCTGGATCCTTCCTCAGGATTATGCATAACTGAAACTGCACTGTGATTCCTAATCACCACGACTGTTTTCCATAGAATGTAAAGCTGAGAACATCCAAACTCTCGATGTTTTCAAGGGTCAACGGGAGAGGAAAGGGAGGGGGCGATTCTTTGCACTGGACATCCTTTCTATTTAATACTGAGAAGAAAATCTTTACTGTCCCTGTTTGTTCAATTTCAGTGCAATATATTTTCCTTTCCAGATATAATTATGTTTGTATTGCCAAGGAAATTAGGCAGACTCGGTTTTTATTTGGAAGTTATGCGGTAGAGATCTCTTTTATTTAAACAGGTGCAGGACACCTAACAGGTCTAAGGTGCATATTTGGAATTTGTTAAAACAAAAGATTGGAATGTATCCCTTTTCTTTTTCGGAGATATTTTGAGAGCAATCAAAACCAAATTTTGTTGAGTGTCACTTTACCTCGACAGCTGTGCCTAAACAGTAGACTTGGTAGCAGACATCTGAGTTGTCTAACGCAGCTGTCTTTCTACCTGTCATAAGTTGTCATGCAGGTTGATAGAAAAAAGAATTGAACAAGCCAAAAACACTTTCCTTTTGATAGCAAAAAGTACTATATACTTATTTTTTTGATAATTCAAGTAGTGCTGTTCAAGATGAATGTAAATATAAGTTTTATTTTGCTGAAATCCAAATGCTGAAAAAATCAATCTCAATCTTCTATACTTCAGAAGAAAATTACCACATTTGCACTGAAGAAATATTTAAATAATTTAACATACATTCCTCTTTTTATCCAGGTTATCAAAGAAAAAAAGTATTAAAATAACTTGAGGAAATCTTTGAATGACATGTCATTATACCTAAATACCATGTAGTACAAAGTTATCTTCAACACAACACATTGAAATGTATACGTTATTTGCATTTATTGTGCCTTAATATTTGTGCCTTCAAGCCAAAGCTGTAACTGCAGGGTACACAACAAATTCATTAAATACATGTTAAAAATATTTAGCCTTAGTATATTTAAAATTTTGCATCAGGGGATCTGTTGAACTCGAGCTGTTTGAAGTTACCATCCTACTGGAATAGGCAGGAAAGTACGACCTGTAGATTGGAACGGCTGTTGCTAATAGCGAGGAGAATGCAGTGAGAGAGAGATTCTGTATTTGTAAGTTACGTCCTGATTTAGCAAAGCACTTTAACATAAAGGCACTATTCCCATGCTTTAAAAAATCAAGCAAGAGCTATGCTGCTTCAGATTTTTTTCATGTTTAGTGAGATAGCTACCCTTTGAGGTCCAGTACCAAATAAATCTATTCATCTTACTGTTTCAAGTAAGACACTAAAAAGCAACACATCTCCTCAGGACACAGAAAACACCGTGCTTTAAAAAATATATTGAAGATGCTCGCAATACCTTTGTAAGATACATATTATTTACCCAGTGTTCACCCAGCGGTCTAAAAGTAAGGCAAACGCAAATGTTTCTCATTTCTAGTTGTTCTACCAGCAAATGACTGACTGAAATACAAAATTACTCTCTCCTTGTTGAGAACTAAACTGAGGCCAAAGCCTGTGCCTGAGGACTGGAGCTCATCTAGGACTTTGTCCCGTGTAGAAGTTGGTGGCAAGAGGCAGAATCACCATTCTCCTGCTGCAGCATCTTCCCTGCGGTGGGGCTCGCTGTCTTGCTGTGAGGTACCAGGAGAGGGGGGAGGTCCTCTTCCTGCCTCCGCTCCCACCAGCTGGGGTGGAGGGAAGAAAGGCAAACACTGGGTGCCTGACTTGCTGCTAACATCCTCCTGTTTGTTAGCAGGAAGTTACAAAATGAAATGCTGTTGCCCCTAGCCTTCTTTTGGCGTGTTAGGGCACTTCTTCTGTGGGGTACAGCTGACTACAACAAATGTCTTTGAGATCAGTGGAACTGAACTTCGTGCAGTGATGCATAACGTGAGCGCCGTGCTATGTCTGGTGCTAAATAAAAGGCAGTCAGGGACAACTGCGTGTCCCCAAAGCCAAGTAGCACAGATTGACTCACTGAAGCAGCAAGCTCATAGCTAATTCTTAGAGCACACCAGCCACGTCCCCTTTTCTGTATCAGTTTGCCCTTGGTCTTCGCTGGGCTTGTGCGGTCCCCTTATGTTCCTAGCACACATTTATCATCTAGTGTGTTTTGTTATCTTTTCAATTCAAATCATCTGAAATAAAGATAGGTCTATTCTGCAGCTCAGTAGAGTGGTGTTTGTCTTGCGGAGGTATGTGAAGATGTAGAGAAGTGTTTGACTGTGTAAAGTCACATGGGATAATGCTGGGGGACTGTGTAGCGTGAAGAAAGCTCAGCCTTGCGTGCTTGTCTGTAACTGCCTTTTGGAAGGGATCCACGGTATGAACCATGTCCAAACTCTGCTCGAGCATTGTCATGGAGAGATCTAGCTGGAGCGCGCCAAAACAAAGCTGGAGTGAGCCGACTCCAAGTAGTACAGACAGGTAACAGGGGCTGGCACTTGAGCTCGTGTGCTTACCTTGTTATTGTGCAGTTTGGATATATCCACAGGGTCTAGTTCTGTGTTACGATACTGAATTCTTTTGATTTCCAAATAGTTCTTCACAAGAATAAGTATGACACTAAGACTTCTAAATACTCTTAAAGAGAACAGTACATTCCCCTGGCCATATACCTTGGTTTTAATTTTTATCAAAATCAAGGAGATGTGCACATGTAAATCAAGGGTATAATTACAGTTTTAGTTCATTTCAGCTCTGAAATGAATCTATGGTAAGTTATATTTCAGAGCAGAAGTCCAAAACGCTGGCTGCCGCAGACTCGCTGGTATGAGACCCTGACAGATCTAGCTATCAATCTGAGCTAGAATTAATTTGATCCTGTAGCTTTCTGAATGCACACAAAAAATGCAAGGTATCTCTGAAAATGCTGATTCTGCTTCTTCACATGTTTTGACAGGACATTACTAGCTGTAGGTATCAAAAACCAAATTTTAAAAAAATCACACTGGAAAACCGTACACTTCTGAACAGAACAACCGATAGTGAGTCATCTGTGTGTGTTGTTGCCATTATGTCCATCTTTTTAGTGTAAAGTAACAAAAATGCTTTAATCAAATCGTTTTGTTTAGATTTTGTTAGTTTTTGTTGTTGTTGTTGTTGAAAGTTGTCTTTGTTTAGGTGACTGTTGTTAAGATTGACCCACCCGTTTAACTTCATGTGAGCGAGAAAGTGCACTGTACCTGAATGGCCAAACTCAGGTCAGGAATGAAAAAGACCTTCCTTTGTTGGAAGTCTTAATCTGTTAAACGTACAAATGATCTCTCCAGCGAGGTGTTTTATGTTTCATTTTAAAGAAAAGTTCAAATGGTTGTAAACTTCCACTTTGAAAAATTTCATGCTTTATTTGGGAATAGTAAAGCTGGTTATTTTTAGCTACATTCCTTCATGGGAATCTTGGAGAAAGAACTCAATCTTCTGAGTTATTGAAGCCTTTACAACGTTTCTTCACCTTGAGGTGCCTTAAAGTATTCCAGAGTCTTATTTCTAACGGGTATAATTTTATGCAGTAATGCTGCAAATCTTCAGTTGTGGAACTGCTGTTTGTTTGGTTTAAAAGTCTAGGAACAGCCTCTACTTCCAATCTAAAGAACAGGTTTTTTCAGACATTAATTTTGGTCTCTCTTCACTCCACCCCTCCTTAAAAGACCACTGGGAGACTCAATGCCAACATGGTCCTTAAGAATTGGTATCTCAGGTTTTGCTTAGTTTAAGGGCAAAATTCTGCTTGGTGTGCTGAACCAGAGCTCGTTTGCCAGGTGGGTGTAGTCTTCTGCTCATACCCCTCTTTGGAAGGCAGAGGACCTCCTTCTGACCAAGATCAGGAATGCCGTTTTCTTCAAGTGATATTGACAATTTCTTTTAATTTTCCCAATACGTGCTTGAAATAAGATTGCAGAAAGAATGAGAAGGGGACAAAGGATTCAAACGGTATAGATACTTTACTGAAAATGCTGCTTTTTGTATTAACCTGACCCTTCCAAACATCTCACTTTGAAGTTTGCTCCCTGTTTTTCTGAGGGGGGAAAAAAAAATTTACTTATATCACCTGCTCCCTGGGATGGTGATGAGCTTCTGACACTTCAGCAGAAGAATGTGGCTTTCTCTGTATGTTTTACATTGTGTAACATCGCACTGCTTTTCATCATTTTAACTCTGTTTTTGTTTTTGTTTTGCATTTGTGTAATAAGTTGATTTTTTTTTTATTGCTATGGAATGATTTCTTTTGTTGAAGTTCACATGACAGCTCCCGTTGTACAATAAAAAGCGTTTCTCAGAAGCGTGCCGAGTTCTGTCCTCATTGTGAATGTGTGGGTGAAGGCAGAAACGCAGGGCTGAGCAAAGTACAGGTTGTGCCCAAAAGCTCCAAGCACCTCTTTGTGTCATTGCCAACTCCAAGGATTGAAAATCCTCCATTATGAGATACAACACAGAATAATACATTTCAGCTCATTTTTCACCATTCTTCCGCTGTCTAAGATCTCACAGATCACATTTTCAAGCTTTTTGCCTCAATGGCAGCGACTAAAATGTAATTCAAATAGATTTTCAAAAATCATTATGTGACTTTTAGGAAGAACCCCTGCAGTTGCAAAAGTACAGATCAGATATGGTCTGTGCCTCAAACAGCTAACAAGCTAAATGGACTGGATAAAGTTAATAGACGCAGAAGTGAAGTGGGTTAGCAGCACAACTCCAAAATCTGGTGTCATCTCTCAATCCTTTACTTCTGAGTTTGTTAATTTAACAAGATGCTGTAAAATTACTCATTTCTGAAAACTGCTCAAAGTTTCCTCCTATGTCTACGAACTCTAGCACTTGTGTGTATTATCATGATGCAGTTCTTAGTACAAAATCAATTATGCATTTGTCAATAATCCCCCAGGGTAGCAAGTTCTAGGACTGATGCAATGTAAGCTGTCACCTGTCCTTTTATAACACGATGCTGGAGTACGTGTTAAAAAATTCTCGTCTTTCTACCAAAAGTCCACCTTGCAACGGCAGTGCAGCTATCTTAACCTCAGGATGGTTTTGGCAGGAACATTCGCCATGACTAAATGAGTTGTGTGGTCAGTAACACAACAGTTTGGGGGGCAGAGATACTGAAAGGTGTCCCAGTTCCTCAGTGGGGCTGGATGCCGTGTGTTATGTTTCCTCTTGGAAAAGGAAATCCCAAGTTCTGGTCCCAGTTCCAGGGAGTATGTCTGCATTTTGTTCACCAGTAGTCAGTAGAAATTGCACAAACACTGGGAAGAGCTGGGGACTCTACTCCAGAGCTCCTGCTTCAGGGTATCTCGGGTCTCACCAGGCAGCAGGATCAGTTTGCTTTTGCCACCCACCAGGCTGGGTGGTGGCAGCTGAGACTCCAGCTCCCGCAGCACACAGGCCTGTTGTTTGCAGAGTTGGTGCTTTAGGACTTAGGCTGCCCTACAAAAGGAAACACATTTCTTCTGCCTCCCGAAGGACGCTGCTGCCCTCAGCGCTGCGATTCCCAAGTGGACGTCTGCTTTATGATGGGATGCTGGATGTACCCAAAAATTCCTGCTGCAGCTGCTCCTCGTGCAACATAGGACTGAGTATTCCTATAGACTAAGGTTTTCCTTACAATCAGTAAAGCTCCAAGGAAAAGAGCTCTGTAATACTACCTGAAGCCTATGCATTAACAATACCCAGATAAAAGTTCCCAGTGTACACAGTCTGAATTACCGTATTGCAGCCAAGTACACATGTATCACCTGGTCACTCCATCATGTGAATTTGATACATGTAGTACGGCTGTAGGATTGTGTCAGACACATTGAGACTTACAAATAAGCTATGGGTTTTTTTCTCCTTTTTTTTTTTTTTTTTTTTTTTTTCTGTGTGTGTGTGTGTGTTTGTTTTTGAGGTTTTCAGAATGGCTATGAGAAATTAAAGTGAGGGGCAGTGAAAAATAGTTCCTTCTGTTCAATTCCAGTAAATTTTGTACCTTCAATCACAAATAGCAAATAAAGGAGGGACTTATCCTGAGCCTGAAGCCCGAAGAAAGCAAATCTTGCTAGTATTCTTGCCAGTTGACATTCTTCACAGAGCTCTGCATTTTCCAGAAAAGAACCATAATTACCTTTTATAACATGAAATTGAATTGGGTGGGAAATACAGCCTAAGAATTATTAGAGTTTCACTGTCAACAAGAGCTTGCTCTTGAATATTACAAGCCCAGATTTTCTTTTTAACATAAATGCCAGGCATGAATAGGGCAAGTAGTGCTGTACAACTTTCTTTTGGAAACATTGCCAGGATAGCAAAAAAGGGGATTTCTCCCCTACCTCCCTGCCAGGCTGAGAGATTAGCTAGATTTTTTGTTCATTCTGTACTGGCAAGAAGACCACATTGTACCAAGAATATGGACCACTCTGTGCTTTGGTTGATTTAACATGTATGCACTTTTGCAGAGTAGTGATTTCCGCAAGTGGAGTTATGCAAGTAATTCACCGTGAGTCATTCATGCAGTGAATTAAGTAAGTGCCTCTTCCCACAACCAGGTCATCTCCTGACAATCATTGCTTTTTTTTTTTTTTTTTTTTTTTTTGAATTACTCAACAAATCCTTTTGCAATTACTTTTAAGCATTCTGTGAAGATCACAAATAAATGTATGTGGTTAATATGTGGTTAATGCTTATATAGATTTCTGAGTAATATTCATAATATATCAGAGAAAATGCATGGTGTTGTCTCTGCATCAGTGGGTATAAATGTCCATACTTGTGAATTTAAAACATTTGTTTTTGGGCATGCACGTGTGTGTTCATTTCTGTGGGTGTCCATGTCAGTAAAGCTAGGTTTGCTTGAATGGCATGTCACGTCATGCAGACACATCGGCACAGAAGGGAAGCAAATCTGCATTTTTTAAATAGTTTTATGGAAAAGGCTCTGCTTCCATTTCTCACAGCAAATGACAGAGACGATCACGGCCTCGAGAGAACACGGAGGTGTTCTGACCGGGGGACACAGCGATGAATTGCCTGCAGCCCATGGGAACAGGGTACGTTTGGAAAGTGCGGGGCCTTGGAGGAGCCTCGCTGCTGTGTTTGCCTGGGTCAGGCCTTCGTGTATCTTGAGTGTTTGTAAGAAGTTGCGACAGACGCTGTGCAGAACCCGTTTCTGAAAGCAGAAAGTGAAAGGCCCAGAGCTGTCGGCGAGCGGGAGCAGAAGCCTGTCCTGTGCCAGGCGCGGGGAGAGGTCCGGCTGAAGCCTGCTCCCCTCGGGTGCCATCCTCGGGAGTGCACGGACAGGGCTTGGCCTGGGAAGCATCGGGCTCCTTCTGGCAAAGGAAGAGCTCTCCGAATGGGAGACATTGCTAGGGAAGCTCCCCAGGGCATGAAGGGAGCAGCAGCCAGGCCTCCCTCCGAGGCCCCAGCATGGCAGACCAAAGTCGCTCCTTCCTCCTCTCCGGAGGCCGAAGGCTGGGCTGTGAGGAAGGTGCAGCAGCTGGCAGTGCTCACAAGGACCTCCTAATGGCTCGGTTAATTGGCTAATGGGAATTCCTTTGCTGCAATGTAATGAACACGAGCGCAGCGATTACTTAACAGAGGGACGTGTAGATCTCTGGGAGATGGCTTTGCTGGGCTGCCAGGAGTAATGGCAACAAACCAGTCAGAGCTGCTGATGCTGTTGTCACAGATTTACCAGAAAGGCTGCTTTTCCCTCCAGCCCTTTTTTTTTTTTTTTTTTTTTTTTTTTTTTTCTTGAGAGGCGATCATCCTTTCCCTGAAACTGGTATTGAGGCAAACTTCTATCACGTATTAATATGCATAATGTGCTTTTTTTGTGACTTCTCCTTGCTGGTGAGAGTTGCCAGGCTCAAATGATATTTAAGCCCTGTTACTGTAACTGTGGCTACTGTTGTTGGTAGCTGTTCAGGGCTTTCATTTGCCCATCCTGAGGGGACTGTAATAAAGACTGGCCCCTGCTGTTAAATTGTTTGCATAATTCCTTTTTTTTTTTTTTTTTTTTAACTGAGAAAGTTGATCTTATGCTGGGAGAAATATCAGCCCCGCTAGAGTTTTAACACCTAATCGTATCATAACTGAAAGAGTCACGAGGCTTTCTTAAAAGCTGAATGTGTTTCTCTTCTCTAATCCATTGCCTTGAAGTTTAGGAAAGAGCTGAATTTCCCACTTTGATTTATCTGGGCTGCGCTTAATCCCGAATTTTGGTGAGGAGTTGATTTATTGTCTAACATCAGGGAGGGTACATTAATTCCCTGCCTGCCACCCAGCATGCCCGCTTGGGCAGAAAGAAACCTCCTCTGCTGTAGGTAGGATCAAAACCAATGGGAATAAACTGAACTGAAGTGCATGTGTCTAGGCAGTTTTTCTGGAAAACTCAGCTCGACTGCTGCTTAACCCTGCCATTGCCTGAAAGCTCTAGAAATACCTTACTTTTCACCTTAGGGTTTATGCAGGTGCTGAGAGCCACATTTCTTTGTACCTCCAGTGCTGACAAGGGTGGGCAGCCTGGTTCCTGACTCCCACCTAATCCTTCCTTGCATGGAGAAACCAGGTATTTATTTGTTTAAGGGCTTGGTGTGCCCCTGGTAGCTGCACTTGGAACCTCCCCATGTGATGAGAGATGCAGGTGTGCACACCCACCAAGCAGATGGGGAAGGGGTGAATGAGGGTCCCACCATTTCCATGCAGCCTGGGGCAGAAGAAGCACTCAGCTTGTGAACAGCAGGCCTGGCCCTCTTCACTCTTCAAGGCTCTGGGCCTGCGTTTATTCTCCCCTGGGAAAGTGCCATCAGGGTGAAGGGTGCCCAGAAGGCTGGGAAGAAAGACAGTCCCCACTTGTTGGTTGTCCATACTGAACACCTTTCCTAGAGTCATGGTGCCAAGGAGGGAAGAGAAAGTTGGAGGCTGTAACCATTCATCTGCGTGGAGAAATATGTGACTGCGCTTGCAGTCAACACGCAATAGTCCTTGGATAACAAAAGTCAGGGGATTGAGGAGAGAGCCCAGGGCTCCCCACTCCCTGGTGACTGGCCTCAATTCGAGGTTTCGGAGGCATGCACGCGCTCCCTCACTCCCTCCCCTCACCCCCCCAGCCCAGCCTCATGAGTCTTACATTCCTTGCTGCAGAGTGGTGCAGTTTCAAAGCAGGGGTGGAGGATCCTCCGCCCAAGGTAGCCTCCAGCCTGGTTGTTAGGGCACTCTTATGGGATGTGGGAGACATGGGTTTGAACCCCTCGGGCTGAGGCGGGAGAGGAACCCAAGCCTCCCACTTCCTCAGCATATACTTTGAATACCAAGGCATTATATAATAAAAGCTATCACCACCTTTTCTTCTTCCTGCTTTGTTTTTAAAAGACTGATCTGTGTGGAGTCTTTTGAAAGAAAGGGCGTAGGTACCAATCTCCAGGAGAAGATTTCAGACAATGGATCCCAAGCAGACAGGATTGCCTCATTCCAGCCTCAAGGGGCTTTTAGTGCAAGAGAGAATTGCAGATACACCCTTGTCCTCCACTTTTCCTCGTGCTTGTGTGTAAGCAGCTGAGTGCTCCCTTCAGGAAGATCCCACTTTATCCTGCAGACTCCTTTAGGTCAAGCTATGAAGCACCCAACTTTCACCATGAGCCATGTACGTAATATGAGTGCAGCTCACAAGATGCTGGTGGCCAGGCACCTAGAAATCAGGGATTTCCATGCCTAAACCTCTTCTGAATCTACCCCTGACTTCTCCAGTTAAATCAGGTTGTCAAATCCAGACAAAATTACTTGCCTCTTTGAAAAAGTGCTGGGGATGTATCAAGCAGGATGTGCTTGTATAATTGCATTAGCAGGTAAAAAATGTTTCTTGCTTTGAAAACTTTAGACTGAAAGAGACTAAAAATAAACCTCCTCAAGAAGTCTTATTCATTGCAGTCTGTGAAGACTCGTTTGAAACAGTCTGGGCAATCAATTCTGATGTAGCTCTTTGGCTGTAAAAGCCCAGACAGCCAGTCCCAGATGTCTCTTTGATGAAGAATCACACAAAGATTCAAGTTTCCATTGCTCTGATCAAGCAAAATGTCCCTTGCCCTAACTGAGGGGGAAGAGCTCTGTGCTTCCCAAAGCATAAATGTGTTACACATGGTGCCTATTAATCAATGGAATCAAGTCTGGATCAGCATCAACTCTTATAACTTGTACTCAGTGGTGAGATTATACAAATAAAGCTTATGCAAATGCAATTTTGCAACCTTGAAAAGTGTGTGTGTAACCTGTTCTTAAAACATTCCACCTATGGAAATCTATTATTCCCCCCTAATTTTCTAGGCAGAAACCTCACTCTAGAGGGGATGAGGCCAGCAGTAGAGTCTTCATGAAAGACTGATGTTTTTGGCTTACTACAAAAAATATTGTAAATCAAAGGAGAGCAGGCAACCAAAATAAAGAAAAGATGTCACTGTCCTTGCCATACTTTTGCCAAGAGAAGTCCCCAAACGGAGACAAAGACCCCCTTCATTCATGTTCTCATTATCATAAATTGTCAGTGGAGTGATCATCAGCATCTGATGAGGTTCATTTTCAGCCATGCTGGTTCCCATCTCTTCTCTCTGTAAGCATTTTTTCAGTGTTGCTTGCTACTGTGTGAGGGACACCAGCTCTTGTAGAGGGGAACGAAGTTTTCTCCACTTTTGGAGACAGTTAAGAAAGCTGAAAGGCATTAAATACATTTTCTTTTTTTTTTCTCTAGGGTATCCTAAAAGGCTATGATACATTTGAGGAAGTCCAACAACACTAGAAATGTCTGCTTAGCCTGGACCTGGACAGACTGCCTGGAAATGATGCTGCACGGACACTCAGGTAGTTTTTGCCAGGTGCTGTGATGAGATACTGCTCTGATACCATCAGGAGAGGATCAGCACCATGAAATAAAAGAAAGGAGGTATTATAAAGGATCGTTTCAATACCTGACACTCTTATACTTGGCTAATTGTATTTGTTCATTAAGATAAGGATCAGCATTCAGCTTCTCCTACGTTTAGGTCAGCCTTCCAGTACATTTGCACTTGCAAGGGAGAACTGCTGTAATGGTGGAGAATGAAACTGCAACACATTGCATCATGACTTCTGTGTTAATATCACTTAAACATGATAAAATGCAAATAATATTGACTGTCAGCACACAATCATACTCAGTCCTCTAAGCCCACACACATACATGTGTTCAAACTAATCATCTCCTTAACAGTAAACACATTATGCATCCGTGCACCTCTCTGCCTTCCTGAGAACATTCATCCTGCCCAAACTAAAAAGTGCACCAGCTCTACACACTCAGCCAAGCAGGGAAGTTGCCACTGGCCAAAAATCTCTGATTCCTGTAGGTATCAGCATACCCTTTCACAACTGGGTTTTGTAGCTGGAATGGAGTACAAAAGCCAAGATACTAATTTGAAGTGGGATCAGTTAGTGACTGGCCATCTTCAGTGAATAAATGTTCCCTAGAGGTTAAACGAGCCCACATGCATTTTAAGAATTGCAGATTAAGCACATGGTAAAAATTAAATGTATTTAATTGTAATTCTCTTGTGGGAAGTTCAGTTTGCAATGGCAGAATAACTGAACTACTTTCAGGTATCTTAATACCACATCAGTGTTCATATTTACAAGAGAAAATCATCTTCTGTTGGCACTGCTGCTTGAGAGTCCTGTCCCTGAGATGTGTGATTTTAGGGTCTGTCTGCATCTCCGGTTCCCTCAGAGGTGGGATACTTCTTTCATTTCATTTCTATTTTTGTTACTCTTTGAATGTAAACAAACAAGCCTTAGTTCGGGACTGCTGAGGTATCCTCTTTGGAAATTTCTCACCGGCCTTGTGAAACACAGGGTTGCAACAACTATTTCCTATTTCTCAGCACTATCAGCAAAGTGCCGCCTTGGGTTTTAAAGATCCAGAAAAATGCAACAGCCAGTCAGCAGTTGTCTGGAGAAACCAAGATGTTGTATAGGACACGATCTTTGGAGTGGCACCCGCTGGTGAGGAAGCCCTGACGTCTGGTTGAACAAGGTCAGTGTCTTTCAAAGTCGCTTTTCTCCTTTGGTTTCACAGGCTCTTATTTCAGGAGGGCTGCTTCATGAAGCTCATAAAACTTGGCTTCACTATGCCTACCAGCCAAGTCTCACCACAGACACTCAAAGACTTTTGGCAACCAAGGTCTGCTCTGCAGACCAGGAACATGTCCCATTGTCTGTCACTAGCTAAGGTCACAACGCTGTTCAGAGACTGCCCAGTGCTGAATACAGAGGTGCCCTTTGGGCACTTCTTTGCCCATTCAAAGCTTGCAAATCTATCCCTATTCCCACCCGTAATCACTTTATATTCCCACAGCAGCTGTGAAGTGAAAACTTTCAGAGCAGGTGTTATTCAGCATTTATGAGACTCTCAGTATTTTAGCAGCTGGGAAGAGGAGTGTGTGTCAACAGCATGTGTTAGAAAGCAAAGGACCTTACACCCAGGGTGCAAAGGAACACGAACCCATGAGAAGCATTTCCTCTGACTGAACAAGTCAGCATACCACAAGGGTTTGAACCAAGGACCTGAAAAGACACTGCCTCCTAATAGCAGCTGAATGTGGACTCCTCCCAGCTGGACGGCGTGCTCAATTTGGGGATTATGCTTGTTAGATCCTTGCTCTGATACCTTCACTCGGGCAAAGTCTTGGCTTCATTCATCCCAGCAAAGTCAAACTTGGGTGAATCAGCCTCCCTCAGACCATCCAGCCTGATTCAGGTGCTAGGAATCCAGCCTTTAGTTATTGCAGAATAACTAGAGCAAGCTCTGGTAGAGGAGCCTCCCTTCACAGCAGCCCCACGAGCATTTTGATACGCAGATGGTGGGGATGAAACCAATGCCCTCCTGCAGCCCCCACTGAAGCCGATCAACAGGGAGCTAAGGATGAGCCTGTGTACCCCGGGGTGAGCCTGCACCCCCAGGCAAAGGGCACAGAGGCTGTGTCCACACCAGCTCTGTTTCTTCTTCTGGAGAAGGTAGCCCAGTCCACGCTGATTTTGGCAGGTCTCACTCTCCCTGAGCTGCAGTGGGCTTCAGCACCATCGGCACAATAATTTGGTGAGCTGGTTTTATTCCCTCAGGGTGACAGGACTGAGGTAAATAATCACAGTGCTACATCCCCTCTGCATCTCCCTCCTGACCTCCTGGCAGGGCAGGTAGAGCCCAGCCCCAGCTTCCTTCCTACTGTCATGCCATCATGTCCCAGGCACCCGATTTTGCTACCTGCCTTTTGTTTTAATTCTCTGGACTCATCTCCAGCAAAGACTCACAGACAAAGAGTGCTAACAGGCTATTTGCCTAAATTCTCATGGATGAGAAAATTAACACCCCCCCCCCCCCCCCCCCCCCCTTTATATTTTTTTTTTTTTTTTTTTGTTGCCATGGTCACAGGAAAGGAATTAAAGCATCAAAGCCTTCCATTTCCTGATGATGGATTAAGGAAATTATTAATTTGTCTTATAAAAAGGCAGGTTGTGTCTCTGCAATTAATGTTAGAGGGCCCTTCATGAGGGGAAATTCAGCCTCCTGGGCGGAGAAGGCTAAAGCGTCTGCTTGTTCACCAGCTTAGATATATGGGGCTGCTATGGGGGTCCGTGCTGTGCCTCCTGCCTTCATTACTCACTGCAGATAGGATTTGGCTGCCTAGGCAGTGGTTTCTTTGGGGCACAGGATTAAAAATTGCAGGTCCCCTATAAATTAAGCCTTCTTTATCCATTTTTTTTTTTAGGCTCCATCCGTGATCTCTCAGGATTTTTCCAGTGCAGGATGAGGAAGAGAAAACTTGGGGAATAAAATTAGTGGTGACGGTCTGCGATATGTTCCTGGTCACTCCTTACCCTGCTTTTCTGGCTCCCCGACACCTGCCTACTGGGGAGGCTCATTTATGCGTGAGCTCTTTACAGAGGTTGCCTTTGCTGTAGCCACCGCACCTGTCCCAGCATCAGGCATAATTTGTCCCATAAAGACTTGGTGCTGGGTCTGGGCCTCTTTTCCCAGCTCTGTCTCTCCAAGTTTCTCTGAGAGCTGTCCCAGCTGGATACCCTGCAGGGGGCAGCTGAAATCCCCATGTTTCCTGCTCGAGCTTGCAGGACACAACCAGGAGAGAAATAGATTTACCTACCTGCTTCTGTTATAGCTAATTTGTTAATTTGCTTCACTTTTACTCCATCATTTCCATTCTTTTTTTTTTTTCCTTTTTTTTTTTTTTTTTTTTTTTCTTTGTTTCTTTCTTTTCTTTTTCCTAAATGACTGCAGAAAATATAGTTCTCAGTTCTAACACTTGCCTTCACAATTAGGAGGGGAAAAAAGGCATCACCGAAAAAGGCAGATTTTGATCTTGAGACTCAGCATAAATAAGTCCCATCATCTCAGATGTTGTTGCAGAAGATAGTTGCTGCTCTGACCTTCCTCAGCCAGGAGCCCGTCATCTGATGACAGAACCTAGCAAGCTGTACAAACTCTTTGTTAAATGTGCCCTTTCATATTTCTTCCTGCTGCATTCAGGTAATTTGGCCCTTCTATTTGCCGGAGCCCTCTTTCTTTTCTCTGAAAGGGGATGTTTTGATGCTTCCCGTAGAAAGACACGGAATTAAATTGCTGTGAGATGGTACCTGGTGAGTTCATGCTGGCAGGGGCAGAGCGCAGTGCTCGTAACGTGGAGCTGTGCCTCATGCTGACCTCCCAGCTCATCCCTTTGATATGGTGTCTCAGGCGCTGTGCTTTGCCTACGTTGCTGTAGGAAAAGTAGGAACTTGTTTGTCACTTTTCCCTATGCCAAAACGACACAGGGAAGGAAAGGATTTTTTTTTTTCTCTGAGCGGTAAGCTCCCCTTCCCCTTTGATCTGCTTTAACCAGTCCCTTTCCTCTATGAAAGAAAAACTGCCAGGACTTCTTCTTGGAAAATCTGAATACAGTTTAGAAACTCAACAGGAGTTTGCATACCTGCCATATTTCTATGAATAACACAGGACTGCTCTCCCACTGACCACATCCAGACCACACTCAGCTCTGATATCTCCCTTGAAGATACTGCCACAGTCAGGAAGGCTCCTTTAGTTGATTGAAAGATATGAAACCCTTGTTCCTGGGCTTGATGGGTCTGTAATTAAGAGCTTTAAAATCAATGTTGTAACTCCGTGAAGGACGTTTCTGTAGCATTAAACATGCTAAATGATTTACTGCTCTCAGATGCTGAGCTATAGTGCCTAAATTCTCAGTTGCTGGAGTCAAAACCCATATTTACCTCTATATTTGTGTGGTGGTAATGGGTCCCAGTCATACTGGTGTTACAGTAACACTTTTATGTGCAAATACACAGATGTACACACACACCGGAAACCCACAAAGTCTAAAAAGGTAAAATGTCTCACCATATGCACCCCAGGTGTGCCTATACATTAATTAGGCCCACCTGTGGGTGTTCCATCATTTCTCACTCGGATTTATTTTTCCTTTGGTCAACAACAGGTGCACAGTACGTGAGGTTTAAACAGAACCTGAAAGAGTTTACCTCCTCAAAGTTAGCCTTTCAGGACTCAGGTGTCAGAAACACTGGCACCATGCCTTTTATCCCTTGTAGTGCTCAGAAATTGAGTTGGTAACCCAGGCTGTGGCTCACCCTCAACAAGTCCACAACCCCTGATACCCAGCTCTCCAAATGTCTTCTCCATGGCAGCCTTGCTATGAGAACCATGTGATTTATAGGGGATAGGGAGGGTGGATGTGGAGCTTTGCACCACATAAATGTTTCTTACTTGCTTTTTTGCTTTCTTTCATGGACTCCTGTGTCAAAATTTCGATGCCAGACTTCTTCACACAGCAGCGGATGTTAGGACTGGAGACTTCAGTCACAGAGAGAAGCCACTTGTCTTTGTAGGTGCTGCTAATGGAGCATACAGGCATGCATCTGTGCCCATATAGATCTGGTGACCCGCTTCCTATGGGATACACATCATCTTCTGGAAACCTGTGGAAAAGCAGAAGGAGAGTCAGTGTGGCTTAACCTAGACCATAGCTTTTTATGCTGTGGAAAACTCATTAAGAGACGGGTTTCTTCCTTGAGTGGTATGGAATGAAGGACTCAGGATAGAAATCCTGACATGACAGTGTCATTTCCAGGTTGCCAAAGGAGGAAATCAGTTCTGAAAGCTGAAGTTGTGCACACACTTTGCTTGGAAGGGTGAAGGTTTATTCCATCTAGAGACTTATTTGGGGTAAATGCCTCAGGAGATCTCCAATGCCCTTTTCTTCTGCAGCAGATCAAACCTATCCATGCAGGTTATTGGCTGCTGCCATCACTGCAGATTCCTCTCCTCCTGTGCAAGATGCTCAGCTCAACTCATACGCTAGAACAAGATCCTGCACACCAAAAAAGTAACTCCAATTTCATTTGCCACATTTTTTGTCTCATGTAATGCACCTACCAGGAAAGCATCTGAGGCCTGTGCCACCAACCTCATCCTTCTATATAAGCAAAAACCTTCCCATTATTCAATCAAACGACGTCCTCCTTGCATGGAAGAAGTGCTGAAAGGAGTGTAGCCGGAGTCACTGCCACAAAGTAGAGGCATCACTGCCTCCATCATTGGTTATGTGGGAGCTGTTGATGGAAATGAGGCACAGCATTTGCATTCATTTAGTAATAGAAAGTATTTTCTCTTGCAGAATATATTTAAATGGCTGCCAATTTAAAAGATAAAGAGACTGCAGTTGTCACATGTAGGAGTGTCATATGGGGCAGGTTGATAGGACACAAGGCTGCAGGAGGCTTGAGCAACAGCTGGGGGACAAGTGGGTCACCCTGGTGCATCCAAAGTAACACTAGGTACCTAGAGTAGGTACACCAAGATTGGTCAGATGCCTTAGGGACACAAGTTGCTTTGGACATCTGGTACAAAGGGA
Source organism: Nettapus auritus (assembly GCA_011076525.1). NCBI lineage: Eukaryota > Metazoa > Chordata > Aves > Anseriformes > Anatidae > Nettapus > Nettapus auritus. The sequence goes on from CM021765.1 coordinate 152,031,533, forward strand.
TTTCTTACTGGGCAAAAAGGACAAAGCAAGGAAGGAAGAAGGAAGGAAGGAAGGAAGGAAGGAAGGAAGGAAGGAAGGAAGGAAGGAAGGAAGGAAGGAAGGAAGGAAAGAAAGTTTAGCTATGCAAGATTTCAGGGTAAATACTAGAAATTATTTGGCTACAAAAAGAGAAAAGCAGGTTACATGGAAAAAACTAGCTGGTATGTATAGAAAAAAATAACTTTATTTATTTCTTTGTTTTTTACATTTTGGAGATGACCAATGGGAAAAAAAAAATACCAAAACCACAAAACACTGAAAAAGAGCTTGATGAAAGTGGATTACATGTATCAGAAGGGAAAAAATGCGATTTGCTGCTCAATTTACTGCCAATTTACAGCTGGCAAAATAATGGCAAAAACTAGAGCAGTTCTGCAGGAACACACATTGTTCCCACAAAATGGAGGAATGATACGGAAGAGCACATGGGGAAGAACCATGCAGGCAGGTTCTGCTTTCAGAAACAGAACGGTGATCCCGTTTCCCCTCTGGCACTGTGGCAGCATGAAGGAAATCACCAGAAAGCTGCCCATTTTGTGATGCCTTGAGCAGAGCCATGAAACCAGGCACAAAGGTGGAACCACAGCTGACAAGGAGAGGACCGTGACTGAGGCAGACCCCATATTTTGCCTTGCTGCTGACACCGCTGTGTCTATGGAAATGCAGCAGGATTGGTGGGAGAAGTTCAGCCAAGACAGAAGGTGAGCAAAGTAAAATAATTGCAGTGGATGAATAAACACATCACCGTGTGCGAGGGGAGCCTTCCCTCACCTGCCTGCAGATTTAGGGTGGGTGTTTGAGAGGGCACAGTAGGAAAGGGTGCATCCCAAGGTCCTGCTGCTTAGGGAAAGGTAAAGAAAAATCACTCCTGAAGGGTGGGAGACGAAATAAAAATATGCATGCTGCGGACACAGCTAGTGCTGCAGACTGTGAGACTGGGATAGCCAGTTTAGAAATATTCATCTTGCGCAAGATGGATAGAAATATAATCTGGTTAACACCCTGGGTAGTGGGGAGAGACTGAAGATGCAGCTGGATATGGGATCTTCACACAGCAGCTGTCATCCTGCTTTGGCAGTATTAAAAAATCCCTCGGTGGCATTGTGCTAATGCAGACACCAGGGTGGCTGAAGATTTAAAACTCCAGAAAGATGGAAAAAGCCGGGATAGGTTCACAGTGTTTGCGTATTATCACAGGGGGATATCCAGCAGTGGGAGAACAGAAGAAAACGGGGAAATTTAGCTAGACTGAAACGACCCTGCCTCTACCCAGCACCCAAATGTATGTCACACTTAAAACCAGATGTGTCCCTGCGCTGGGCTGCCTCTTGGAGGAGCTTTGCCACCCCAGGCACCTTCACTGGGGCGAGGGCTTGGGCATGCGCCTCTCCACGGATCTCAGCTAGATGCCTGGAGTTAGGTGGCGTGAACAGGGATCCAGCTATGTGAAATATTCGAGGAGAGGATCGCTGAATCCTGGGGAATGTGAGTCACCGCTTCATATTTGGCACTCTCGGTCCCACCGCAAGAGCATGCTTCAGCACATAGCAGAGAGGCTTTCATGTCTCGGGTTATGGCAGATGGTTGCAAAAGACTGTCACGGATATTATCTCAATAGCAATTTCTGGCCACACCAAAGTGGTTGGTTTTTCAGAATGGTTATGGTAATAATTTACCAGGTTACTAATTAGTCTATTAATTTTGAAATGGTTTAGAACAAGGTTGAAAAAATGATGATTCATATGTATTGTTTATCAAGGAAGATTTCAGAGAGGACAACTACTTATTACAAGTATATCACATTATGAAATCAATGGAAGAAGAAAAAATGAAAAACCACAGAAAATAATAATATATTTAAATAAAAAAAAAAAACACCAAGGAACACCATTAACCTACTGGGATAAGAGGAAACAGACCACATTATATGTTCAGGAAATTAATATGAATGATATGAAAATAAAATATATCCATAGCATTTGTTAAGTGTTGTAAGGAGAAATAAACTTGCACCTCTCATCTTCTGTGCTTACCATCAATTACGTTTCTTTTGTTTCCTGGAGTATGATTATGCACAACTGCCTTAAAAGAAAGGGTCATGTCCCTTGTTCATTAGCCTCTAATCCTGGTCTTGTGCTCTGCTGTAATGCCAGTTCTCTGCCTGACTTCTAAATGATTACAATCCCCCTCTCAGAGTCACATTTGCAGACAACCTCCAGGAATTAGGGCCATGGGAAGACTGGTTTTAAACCCAATGAAGGGTAGTGGCATTGATGAATATGGGGCTCTATTAACAACTTCTCTTGTACACTTAAAACAACAAGGGCTCCTTTCTGTGATCACTGGAAAAAATATTATTCAGTATAAATACTATTATTAATATAATACTAAATACACAAAATGTAAAAATATATAATGATAGGTACTATTTCTGATGAAAAAGCTTCTCTAGTGCAGAGGAAAACCATGAGAACAAATGTTACCAGCTCTGGTAAATGCAGCTTTTTTTAGCAATTCAGAAAAAAAAACTTTAGGAAAAAAATCGAAATCGGAAAAAAAAAAAAAACAAGAGGATGGTTCACTCCTGGTTTCCAAGGGGCTACAGTCCAGGCAGCAAGATGACCTTGTAGACAGAATAAATGGAAAAGCACCTGCTTTTGTTGAGGGTTGGCCAGGCAGTGGCCACCATTATGGACTCCTCAAGAGGAGGCGAGCAGCACTTAGCCAGTTTACACCAGGTGTGAGGAGTCCATCTCCTGTTCTGGGAAATGTGCTCAGCAACTCCTAACCTCACAGTGCCCATCCAGGAGCTTCCTCAAGGTACCCAGAAAGCTGCCTTTAACAGCTTCTGACTTCCAAAAATGCAAGGCTGTCTGCTGGAAAGGGATGCTGTGGCAAAGACGTCAGAGGGCTCTCGCTTAAATAAGGTAAATGTTACTGATGGGACCTCTGGTGTGCGCAGCCACTGTTGCTGGAAGTGGCTGTTTTGTGCTGCAAGGGGTAGCACTGTCCCAGGTGAAGGAGCCTGACTCCCAGCCCCTGTTTCCCAGCCCAGTAAGTGCAGTCTTAATTTACATTCCTCCTGTGTTAGTAAGCTCCAGCTCAGCCTTGTATCCTTCTTGAAAATCCTGGACTGATTCATTTTCCCCCTGAAGAAGCTCCTCATAAACTCTGGCTCACCCCACATACATGCATTTCATTTTAATTAAAAAATACCTTGCTGGCATGACAAGCTATACAAGTTTTGCTAAAATATTAAATAATAAAAAAAAAGACCTCAGAACCCTCAGGACTCTGTCATAGAGAGATACAATACATCAAACATCTGTCCAGAGCAGAGCTGAGGATAGTCGCAGCATTTGGAGCTTTCACTTCTTCCCATTCATCATTGTGACTCCTTTCTGACATGGAGGCAGGTTTCTTTTCAGCTCGATTGCAGGCCATCTTTTTCTTTTCTCCCATAGCTTTGCACAGGTTTTCCTCAACATTTTTTTCTTTGCTGGGGAGCCTTTTCTATATATATATATATATAATAATATATACATATTATTATTATTATTATTATTAGAAAATCTCTTCCTCACATTTCCACCTGTTTTGGGCATAGAAATAGGATGCATTTCTCTATTTCAGTTCTTCCCCCCATCACATTAGTTTCTCGGTGAGCTCTTTTCAGTTCTGCACTGTGCTTTGCCTCTTTCAATTTCCACTCCTAGTTCACAGTCATTGACTCTTTATATGATGAGGATCTACTCTAGGCTGGCACATTTCACCCTGTGAAGCTATCCATTAGCCACAAAGAGCTATTTAAAACTCTTCAGCAAGTCCATCTTTGGTGCTTTAAGATATCTATGGCCATGACCCACATATAATTTTGACTTTTGCTTAGTCTTGGGGATGGAGACACATTTTTGCTCCACATACACTGGAGCCCCAGGCTCCTTGTCCCAAAGCAGGGGGAGGATATAAAACTGACAGAAACTTGTGCAGAGCATTGAGAGCTGTGTAAGCAAGCCCATAGGAAATGTAGAGCAATGAGGTGGAGCGTGTGTACCACCTCTGGTATGTGGTCAGGCAACTCCAGCTGCTGGGGTTCTTAGCCAGCATCTTTTTTGGGTGTTGGGAGAGGGCGAGAGCAACACTCAGGGAAAGGCATACCATAACGCAAAACAGCACGGGGACACTGCTAACTGGGTGAGCCATGGGATAGAAAACCATAGAGGTCTGCTAAGATGCAGCTCCACCTGAGCAATTAGCCCTATGTTATAACCTGAGGAAGCCACCAGGGCATCTCAGTGGAGAGCAACTTTGTGCTGCGCAAGCACATCAGCTAGGATAGCCAGCAAAGACACAAAGGAGCTGTGCTGCTCCACCAGGGAGGAAGCTTGCAGTCCCCTGTCTGTGCTCTGAAGAGAAACCTCAGTGACCAGGTGCCAGTGTGCCTTGGAGGGGAGACCTCCCTGCCTCCTCAGTGAAGGCGAGTTACTGTCCAAAGAAGCCTTCAAGATATGTGAGACCAGGGAGGCAGTGGGCTCATGCTGAAGGCAGTGTATGCAGTGCCACAGGACAGTTTGTGAGTTTCATGGGGTGCTGGGTTTTTAATGTGTTGGATTATCAGCTGTGGTGGCTCTCCCCTGCTGATCCCAGGGCTTGGCTTGGCTTGGCTGGCCACGTATCGCAGAAGCTGGTGAGATTCAGTGCTGAAACCAGGAACAACACAATGAGGTCAGTGTGACACCATCCTTGAGTGACTCTGTTGTCCCTCTCAGTCCATCTCAAGCGCTGTGCCTTGCTGACAGAGCTGTACCACACTCAGCTCCACCACCGCCTTCTCTGGTGATCCCTTAAGGATGTCCACACTGTGCTTCAGCTCAAAGCTCACACATATGATCATAGAAACCACAGAATGGTTTGGGTTGGATGGGACCTTAAAAGTCTTGTTCTAAGCCCCCTGCCACGTGCAGGGACACTTCCCACCAGACCAGGTTGCCCAAAGCCCCATCCAACCTGGTCTTGAACACCTCCAGGGATGGGGCACCCACAGCTTCTCTGGGAAGCCTGTGCCAGGGCCTCTATACCCCCACAGTAAAGAATTTCCTCCTTATATCTGATCTAAACCTACCCTCTTTCAGTTTAAAACCATTACTCCTTGTCCTGTCGCTACACTCCATGATAAAGGGGCATTCTCAAATGTGACCACAGGGAATTTATTCTGGTACTAGTGTGTATGTTGACATATGTTCTTATCATCCAAACTAATTTTTTAATTCCTTTTGGAAGCTCCCTTGCAGTGACAGTCTTCTGGAGCACATTTCTTGGCTGTATAAATTCCTGAGCTCTTTATGCATGCACTTATATTCAAGAGCAAGTCAGCCACAAGGCAGAGGCATTCCACCTCTGAGCCATTTTGCTGAGGTTTACAGAAGCGTGGTATACTAGATTTAATATTTATTGTTATTTGTACAGCATTTAATACTTATTTATTGCCTGTATAGCAATAAACATGTTTGAGGCATGCATTAGCTCAGCAAAACAAAGTCCAGCTAGACAGCATTAAGAGACTGCGTAGACAAAGAGAAGGAGGAAAGACAGCAAAGCAATGTCACCAACGTCACCACATTTCACGTCTTTGTAGTGAAAGAAAAGAAAAAGCAGCTGCAGATAACCTCATGCTCTGTCTGAAATCATGGTCCACTCTGTATATGTTGCAGAAGGAAGAAACTGCGTTGTGGAGAATCCCAGTGCTAATTGTTATTAAGGGAAGTTTGCTTCTCAACTCTCATTATGGAGTTAGAAAAATTGTGTGGGCAATATGTGGCTCTGACCAGTGGCATGGCCACGACCCTCTTGCCTTCCCTCTTCTGTCGTAAAGCCTCAGTTCAGCATCCCCTGGTTCCTTGGCCCTCCCCAGTGCCCTTGAACACTTGTCTGGAGCATTTTGGGTGCCTCAAGAGGATGTGAGTCAGGTCCTTGCAGCAGAGCAGGTAGCTACCAACGAGCTGCCAGAGGCACGAGCCTGTTTCAGCTTCCATACCAGCCTGCCCAGCTGTGGTATGGCATTTCTGTTCAAGGCCCCTGGCTCCTCCTCAAAGGCATCTGCAACCACATGAGGTGGACATAATGCTAAATACACTTTTAGGCAGTTTTCCCCTATGAAAAGTCTTCTTGTGTTTGGGTAAGTTGGGAACGCAACTCATTTTTTATTCTGGCTCATATTGCATGACTCTCGATGCTCATGCCATCCATATTAACACTAGCCCATTTTTTAATCCTCTCTTTCTAGCCTCAGTGGCTTAAGGACCCACACTTTAATTATACTTTATGTAATAAAGTATTTCCTTTAGCAGCTTCTTAATTTATACAGCAGAAATTGTCTACAAGGTATCGTTTCACTTACCTCACCCTTATTTCCTATTATTCATTTCTTCTCAAAACTAGTGTCCCAATTTTTCAGTCTCTTTACAACAAGCTTCCATGTCCTCCCTTCTGATCTACTTTCCAGCCAAGGGTCAACCCTGTGCACAACAAGCATTTCATGGTGTGCTTCAGCGTTCCTAAACAGTCTTGAAATCAGCTCACATTTTGTTGGTGCCATTTCTTTGCACAGCTGGAAGCCAAGCAGAGATTTTCAACGTGACGGTGATGGCCGCATCCCACAGCTGCTAATTCTGCACAGAATATAAATCTTGACTAGCACCAAGAACATTTATGTTCAATTTTGTGTGCAACAATGCCGAGCACTATTCCCAGCGCTATAACCATGAGCTGTTTCCGAGTTTCTCTGGTATTCTTGGTATTTTTCCATGCTGTTCCTCTCCCCTGTGCCATGGACCTTTCCCTCCACCTCCCTCAGTATTATCCCATGCCCAATGCCATGCAGAGACTCTCTAATTTTTTTTTTTTTTCTTTTTTTTTTTGCCTTCTGAGACTTTTCTGCTACCATACACAAGCTGCAATACTCTACATGCTACCCAGACCCAAAGTCTTTCCTGTTCTTGGAAAAACTACCAGCAAAGCCAGGGGGCTCTCAGGAAACAGGGATGAAGCAAGCTCATCCATTGAAGCTCATCCATCGAAGCAAGCTCATCCAGCATTGAACATGTGGGTGGTTACTGAATGGGGGCTTCCCTTCCCAGTCTTTAAGGCTTAGGTAAGGATGGAAAGTTTCACAGCTTCTGCTTTGTTTTGTGATTAGACAAAATGTTTTGGAAAAACAGTGTGAAACACATGCTCATCCCCTTTTTTTTTTCTTGGGGTGGTGCAAGGAATTTGCCCCTCTTCCCAACTGTACGCTCCTGTTCTGAGACCTTCTCAGAGTTCACACTCATGTTGATGAAACGGAAGCTACCGGGAGGAACTGACAAATTTTTTGCCCAGAAGAGGTTTGGTGCTGTACTTGTGGTAAACCCCTTCTCCATGCTGTATGAGCTTGGCAGGCATAAATACAGCATGGCAGGCCTGGGAATTCAGCTGCCTATGTAAACCCCGGCAAAATTACGGCCTAAATCTGTTTTTCTTCTACGGTGTGACTTTCATTCTTTCACCTTTAAATGCTGGTATTTCCAATTAAATCAAATTCTCAGACTTAGAATAGCCAGAAAAATATTAATTCCATGGATATTTAAGCTGTGAGGTTCCCATCCAGATGTGAGTTTTGAAAATGAAATTCCATGCAACTATCTTAGCGCTGAATATTTTGGGGAATTTTCTTAGTGTTTGAGAAGCTTGATGCATGTGACCGCGTGTGTGTACATATGCATCTGTGGTCTTTGCTAATTTAAAACTACAGCACAGAGGATGCCTCACCTCTTTATATATCAAAGGTCACATAGAGTTTTGTGGGGAAAAAAAAAAAAAAAAAAAAAAAAAAAAAAAAAAAGTAAGAACCTTGTCTCCTTATCTTTCTCTTAGAAATTCATTTTATCCATATGAACAGTTTTCAACAGCTTCTCTCCTACCTGTAAATGAGTAAATGCATAAACAAGCAGGTGCTGGGGTTTATCATGCTGTGGGGGGTGCTGAACCTGGATTTGTGCGGCTGAGGCTCCATGCACCGAGCTGAACATAATTGCCTCTAGTTCCTATGCACAGCATCTAATTTGTGGATTTAAAACTCCGTAAGTGCTCATTGCCATGATGGATCATAACAGCTTTCAAGGCAGTTTTCAGCACCGATGTGGTAAAACATATTCATTTAAAATTACTCTGAATGCACACATTTCTCTCCAGCTGCGGCAGACCATCAGAAATGACTGCCATAGTGTTGGGAATGCATTATGGACTCTCTCCTGTTCCCAAATCAGTGTTCTTGGGGGACAAATAAAGGAAACTGTGCACATAAGTGCGAGGCATACGCACACACATTCTTCCTGTTGCCTGATAGTCCTAAACTGAAACAAGTCCAGAGCAAAGTGGCTTGGCACCTCCTCTAGACTAAGAGATGACAGCGTGAGACTTTTGCTTCCGTGACCCCAAGCCGCCCCATGTCGTGCTGCCTGGGACCGAGGGCTCTCGTGAGCCTGTTCCTGCTCACCACGCCGTACCTGGGTATTGCAGATAGTGGAAACTTCCATCAGGGGTCTCTGGCTAGCAGATGATCTGTTCACATCGTGCATGTGATACATGGGAGCTGGGAGAAGCCTGAGGAAGGCATCTGAGCCGGTTTTTTGCAGTCTATTTCTGCAAGGGGTGTGCTGGGGGGCTGGCCTCGCCGAGACCCGCCGCTGCACGCAAGGCATAAAGGCACCGCTCGGAAACACAAAGCAGAAACCAGCAGAAACTTGGGGAACAGCTCGGCAACAAGCTTCCTCCTGCCAGGAAAGCTGGTCAGTCCATGGCTGGGGAGAGCTGGCCATGCTGTGCGAATCCAGGCAAAGTGAGAACCTCCTTTCCCATTCACAGCATCAATTTCAGCTTTTAAGAAGCATCCAGGCTGTGTGCAGTCATATTTAGTGTGTGGAGTGTGTTTAGTGTGTGTTCATGTCGTTGTGACACCAGTGGCAGAAAGTAGGCACATACATGTCTGTGGTGTATGTGCCATGGCTCAGCATTGCCCTCTCATTGGTACATATCGTATAGTATCTATACTCTAACCCTATTAATTTATATTTACACCTTTGTGTGTATACATATATACTTACACATCTGTATGTTTCTATAAAGAACAGACTAATAATTCTGCAAAATGGGGTGTATTGTTAGTATACACAGGTCAGAGGACTACTTTGGTAATCTTACTTTTAATCCAATTAAATTAGAAAAATGTAAATTACCGAGAGCCCTGAGGGCCTAAGTCTCATTTTCAGGAGTGATTTAGGAATTCACCTTGAATGAAATTTAGGTTTGGTGCAGGCTTTTTCAAACTGGACCCAATTATATATATTATTTGTGTATTTAAGAATTGGAAGATGTTTATCTGTGATCTCTTCCTGTCTGAATGTAAAGGCCTGAATTTTCAGTACAGGCAGCTAGCAGCTCTGGTTGGCACCCTGGCAGCCAGTCCCACTGCTAGGAAAAGAAGACACACTTGGCAACCCTGGTACAAAGCTACTTGAAATTCAATTTAAACCTGCCAAAGTGTTGGGTGTAGGTAACTTTGTGGAAGAGCTTACAATCAGAGAATATGGAACAAAGCTGTTTAAGGGCTGAGTGTTGTTAGACAGGCTTTCGGTGCGTGCAGCCTTTTGGTACGGTGCTGTTCCACAAAATACTTTATGTGTGGTATAATTTTTTTCAATCATGCTTTGGGTCATAAGACATCAGTTATGCATCCTCTCCCAAACAAGTGCCAGCAAAACCTTTATACTCTGCCCCAACATGGGCTATTCTCTGTATGATACCTTTTATTAAAGAAATATTTTGGAACAATTGCAGAGAGTTTTTAATAATGTTATTGGCACTCCAGCCTTCTGCCTCTAAAGCCAGATGACTTGGGGCTCTGTAAACAGCAGCAACACTTTCTTCATGTCAGTAGCCTTATTGACTTCAACTCTGTACAGGACCTGTAGCAAAACCAAGAGTGCAACTCAACCACATGAATAATTTTTTTCCCCCACTTTAAAATCTTTCACCACACATCATACTGTCATAATTTCAGGTTATAAGAAAGCTCAGGAATTTCCAGGATGACAAGGAAGCATCCCGCAGGAAGGCTGAAATTCCCCCTCACTCGGCGTAAGCCTCCCCACCCCACATGTACTGCGTGGATAATCTTCAGGCTGGTCCCAGGCAAGCCTCACTTTGAGCCTTGGCTATTGCAGACCTGGAGAAGTTTAAGGCCTGCCATGAGGTTTTAGCGTTGGGCAGGTTTCGGTAGCTTTCCGTATAGGATTTCTGATCTAAGGTCTGCTGCAGCCAGAGCTGGATATTGGCTGGAGGGAGGAGACAGGGTGCTGCGGTGGTCATGGTGCTGGAGGGGGAGCTTTCCACTTGAGCTAGATGAGGACATAAAGCAATGTTGGCCTTTAACCACCTGAAGAATCAGGGATGTGGTAGGCAAGGAGGGAAATTTTACTTGGCAGGTCAAGTTTGGGAAAAAAAATATGAAAAAAAAAAAAAAAAAAACAGACACTAAGCTGTTTTGTGCTTGTGAATAGGAACAGCAAAGCCAACAGAAAAAGGTATAAGACGGGACAGAAAACGCAGGTGACTATGTCTGGAAGGCATAAAAATGTAATTTAGCATGCAGTTTTGCAATTTATCACGTACCTATCACCCTGCATGTGTTGTGGATGAGTGTATGCAAGCAGACAGGAGGATGCTGAAGGCATGTGTATACACGTGGATGTGCGTGTATGCAGTAGAGCCACAGGCAACTGACTGATGCACTGTGAGTACCACCACCTCCACGGTCACTGCTGAACCTTCAAGCAGGTGCAACAGACCCCAGCCAGCAGTTCCCACATCCTTTTGTCTTGATACCTCCTAAGGCAGGGTCAAGGACTGGGGATGAGGGACACCTTCAGGCTTTTGGCAGTGCTGTGTGTTAGCAGAAGATTGGTTTCAGGGTGTGCAGCTTTGCCCCTTCATTCACTGCATTACGAGGGAGAAAGCATCGTGCATCCCTACATCCCAAATCCCATTTCCCATACACTGTGTCCTGCATGCTGAGTCTTGCATCCCACAGCTGGAATCCTGTGTTCTGCATCGACATCCTGCAAACCATATCCCATACACGATGTCCTGCATCCTGCATCCAGCAGCCTATGTCCAGCATCCTGCACCCCATATCTAGCATCCTGCATCCCCATCCTGTACATTGCAACCCATATCCTAAGTCCTGCATCCTGCATTTTGCATGCAGCATGCTGCATCCCATGTCCTGCATCCTGCATCCTGCATTCCATGTCCTGCATCCTGCACCCCACACCCCGCATTGCGTGTGGGACCTTTCTGATGGAGGAGCAGTAGCCATGCCCAGCACCAGGAAAATTAGAGAGGTCCCTGTCTGCTTTAATAACAGACTGCCCTGCGTGCTCAGCTCAGTCCCAACAAAAGGTGCTGCCATCGGTGTCAAGGGAAGGATGTGGTGGTGGAGCTGCTGGTAGCTGAGCACCGGGCTCTGGGAGAAGCATCCCATCACTGATTCCATCCCCACCTGTGTAATTCTGGGCACGGGGCAGCATCCCCGGGGCGTAGCCTTTGAAAAATTTGCCAAAGTCCCTCCTGAGCATGCCTGTCCCCTGGCAGGGAGGTGGGAAGCAGGGCTGCCCAAGCTGGGAGGAGGAGGAAAGGGGTGCCAAAGGCTGGGCTGTGAGGCAGAGGGGGGTGATTGCAGCTGAACAGCTTTAGCTGGAGCATCCTGAAATACTCATTTGGGAAAACAAAAATAATAGTGTGGATCCACAGCTTGAGAGCCTTCCTAAATGTGTCAATAATTTCCATATGCAAAGAATTTATCTGAGCTCAGGCTTTCAGTATAAAGTGATTTGACTACGGTAAGGAGGACCACTTTACTGCTGTTCACAAATTCACATGCATTTATTCTGCTGAAAATTTGATATAGGGCATTTTTTGTATTCCCATTTATCGCTTGCCAAGAAATAATTAAGAATAGGAGCTAGAAGATTAATTTTAAATAAAAAATCTTCTCAAATGAAAATGTCAGGTCATAAAAATTCCTTTTAAATCATAACAGCATATAAATCTTTGAAATTAACCATGTAATTACAATGTCTATCAACTTTTACCTTGAGCTTTGAGCCTCTCTTTTTAATCTCCCATTCTTTTTTAATGAATAGCTATTTTGAAATTAAAAAGTACTGTTCATTACACATGCCCCACTATAATAGGGTTTTTATCATATTTGCTCTATTTAAAAATACTTGCTACTTTGTAATTATTCACACGCCGATCCCTTCCTATATTGAGTAGAAAATAAAAAATGAAATAGAAGTCAAAGGTGCTTTAGAGCTGAATGATTTACACAATTCATTAAGGACGGTGATTTTTCAGTTAGCATCAGATTAAATGGTTACTTACTCTCAAATAGCCCTTGGGGAGTTGAATTGCTGGGTAGCAAACAGATTAAAGTTTGCATTGAAAGAAAAATTGAATTCAGAGGTAATCAATAGCATAATAGGGGCAGTGAGTGGTGCCTGCTGCCTGAAATGAAATTACCATATTTTTAATCTTAATTTTCCACTCTGTTTATCTGACAGTGTGGATGTGCAATCCAAACAGATAATGAGAGAGTGGGATATTGACACTGCTGTCCTCTGGAGTGCTTGTTTTCAGTGATTAAATGCTGTGATCTGTGATTACTTTGTGCAGGGATGTCAGAGCTGCTGGCCAGAACTATGGGAGGGACACTAGCTCAGCAGCTGTAGCTCTCTGGTCTCTCAGGTCCTAATGCCTGAAATTCATTTTCTGCCGACTATACGGGGGGAAAAATTGCCTATTTATGTATATACTTCTGCTGCACAAATTACAATAATTAATCCCATTACCATTGTTGTCCTGATTCAAAAACATTTAATTAGATCAATATGTAGCGCACCCTCTCTGTAAGCCCTATATTAATGAGCCACCGAACTTGCAAGCGATAGTAAGACATGAGTTATTGTACAAAGCGTGACCAGTAAAGTTTGGAGGTACAGTGAATTATCTGCGCAGCAGAAGAAGATGGATAATGGAAAGCACGATTGTATCAGACAGCCAGCAAAGCCAGTTGGTGCAGATATATGGAAATCTGAAATGTAAATAATGCCCATTGTAAGTACAACATCCGCAGTCTTTTAAAATGCAAATGTAATGATAGAGACGTTTTTGTAAAAAGAAAAAAAATAAATAAAACATAGAAGGATTTGGGAACAAAACATGATTTTAAAAATCGTAATACATTTACATAGCTAACACAACTGGAACGCAGAAAAATATGGTGATGCAACCTCCTCATGACAAACATCCTGGAAGATTACTTAATTTCAGGGAATATGAAATCTCAAAATATTCTTGGTGTTTGTTGCTCAACCTAAACATGGCAGGAGCCATTTGCATTTTGATTAGAACCAGCAAGATGGCATGTTTGGTATCAGGGCCTGATCCTTCCTGATAATGGGATTACTGGCATGTAGCAAGGTTATTTGTGTGCCTCAGTCCTGCAGGGATGAGGCACTGGGAACAGAGTTTAAGAAGGGTTAAGTACGTGCACATGTGTATGTGTGTTGGATGGGAGGATTACTTGAGACTGAACATGCCGGGCCCTTGCGGTGTGTTTTATCAGTGACAACTATCAAGTCCCCTGGAGAATTAGCATCTCTATGCGGTATGATTTCCACATCTTATTACAATCTGAATTGGACTTCTTGCACTTCTAGCATCACCGATGAAAGACGCTCCTTGTGCACCTTCCCAAAGCTCTGCATTGAACATTACTTTGGTCTCATGAGAGAGGTTAGTATCTTATCCAGTCATTAGTTACTTATCTATTTTTAGCCTTTTTTTTTTTCCCAATCTTTTACTACAATACAATTTAGAAGGCAAGGCTTTATTTCTACAAGTGCCAGGTTTTCACAGTTGCTTTTGGTGCTGTACAAAGAGCCAAAGGACTCCTGACTGTGGTCCAAGCCCTAAGCACAAGACTCTCACTCTGTGCACATCTGCACCTTCATGGGGTCACATTTCTTGATCTCTAGCTTTACTGAGGGAACATCTCACAGAGGGGAGTTCAAAAATGTCCGGAGGTCAGATTTTTCTTGCCTTGCATATATAGATGCATGCATGCATGCACTACGTGAGTGGCAAATTGATTTACACAGACAAAACCTGCAGTCCACAAGTGTGCTCAAACTTTCCCCCTCTGTGGCTATTTCTCCAAGTTGGGGTAGGGATATCATGCATGAGCTGGTGTGCAGCTGTTGCCTGATCAGGTCTCACCGAACACAGCTATTTGCCTCTTAAAATTAATTCAAACAGATCTAATAACATGATGATTCAGTCTTAATTTGATGTTCCTGTCTCTTTTGGATGCTCAGGTGGAAACACAAAAAAGTGCTTCTTTAACTAGAGAAAAAAAATCTCTGGAGCTCTGTAAGGTCAACTCCCCAAAGATTTGGAGAGAGTCCTGTGTTACCTCTAGGGATTAAAAATAGCAAAACAACCACAATTCCATGAATTAATTACAGAAAGTGGGAATTGCCACAGAAGTACTGCCCCCTATCTAAAGCTTAAATATGACAAACATAAGGAATATCTGTAAATATAATGTACATTTAAGATATCAAACTCTAATTGATGCCACAGGATTTCTCTGTTGCCTGACTTAAAAGACCTATAACTGCAGGAGTACTTTTCCAGGAACTTGTTCCTACCCCTAGAGTAAACTGAGAGCAAAAAAGACTGAAAAGATACATGAAAAAGTCTGATAAGTCAAAAAAGATGTTGAGACCTCTTACGCCCAATATAGGGGTTAAAGTCTGCACAGTGTAATGCCCAATGGTGCAAATCCTGAATAGCCCCTTTTAGTTTCTACATATGGCCAGAATTTAGAATTTGATACAAAGTCACATAATAAAGCAAATCACAGCTCAGTGCATGCTAACACAGATCTGCAAGCATTTGTCAACACTTATAAATATTTTTCTTTTAAGTAAATTGCGATTGGTCATGTGTCCTGCATGGTGCTGTTCTCGTTCCCTTAATGCTAACGCAGACGAAGGCTCTGATTTAGCACCACTGAAATCAATCGAAGTTTTGTCACTGACTTCAGTGGGGGCAAGATTTTCCTAGTCTTAATTCCCTGTTAGTGACTGGCCCAGTGAGAGGATGGGTGAGGCCAGGACATTACCATGAAAGCTGTTGATTTTTTAAGGACACTTTTTTTTTTTTCTTTTTTCTTTTTTTCTTTCTTCTTCCTTTTTTTTTTTTTCCTGATTTGAAACCTTACTGTTGGCTCAAATGGGACAATTATACAAGTATTTCTAGCATGAATAGTCATGCATGCTAAATTATAGTGTCTTTTCCAATGAATACTTAAATATATGACCTTGAAATTTGCTTTTTTTTTTTTTTGCTAATACTTATGTCAGTAAATTTAAAATACACTGCAATGCTTGTAAAGTGAGTGTAAAAGGTGTGTGTGTGGCAGAAACAGATCCAGTCAAATGTCTTATCAAGCATTCGTGACAGTATTCCTCTACCTTTAGCGAGAAGTAGTATCCAAAATATTCACATAATTATAATCCATGTTTTCAGCAGACTTTTAAGATGACATTATTCTCATATTAATCTTTGAACAGTGCATTGAGGTGATACTTTGTCACCTCCATATGGTCAATGACAAGAGTTCCCCTCAGAATTGCCAATATCTCACAGAGTCACTTGCTTTACCATATTTCTTTGAAACTGTTTTCTCCTGAAATTACTGTATCTCCTGTGTCTGTCACATCCATTAATATAAAATACAATGAATTAATATTAGCAATATTTTTTAAAATTGCTAAAAAGTCTTGACATGAGAAACTCCCTTGATTCATGACACAGGGTTCAGGTTTGCTCTCCTTACTTTGCAAACCAGTTCAGATGAAGACGAGATAGAAAGGCAGGCATTTTCCAGTGTTATGCAGCATTTACAAGCCAGCTGAAGTTCAGGAGCTTCTCTAGGGCTAAGGAAGTAAGAAAATATCCAGAAAAGATATCAGTAGGAGCAGCAATATGGCTGAAGTTGTTTTTCATCTATTCACACCATTATCATGTTCTGAAAATGGTAAACTCAGACATAAGCAGTACTTAACCTTCCAGCTTTCCTTAAAACAGGGACATCTATATTTGTTGTTGCTCTTTGTAATGTGTTATCTGTGTGTGCATCAAACTCCTTTTCAGAACTCTAAAGTGTTGATCTCTAAGACTCTGCAATATTGCTAATAAACACCCATTGAAATGGAAAGCGGTCAAAAAAACTGTTTGAACTTCTTTCCTGTCTTCTGACTATAGAGGTATAGTCCAAGAGAACGCTGGGGTTTATCAGAGCACAAAAGCTTTCTTCTGCCCATGTACCTGCAGTCACCACTTTAAGTATATTGAGCTTCAGAGCACACAAAGGAAAGGGAGAAAATCCAAACCAATCTCTTCCCTTTCACTCCTTAAATCCTGACATGCTCCATCACCTCTTCAAAATAGTGAGCTGCCCTTCCCCAAAATGGAGAAAAGAAACAAAATCAAATGGAAAACAATGAAGAAGGGATAATCTGATCTTTAAATAAGGAGACATGTTGCTTGGGGCTTAAGTGGGGTAAAGTTTCACAATGATGTCACCTTCTTCTGAGAACGTGACCCCCGTAAGAGGTGAAGGGTAAAATATAAATACTACTAATCCATTGTGTTTGTATATCTCTTAAATATGTGCCAAGTTTGGCATGGCTGACTTCACCAACTGTCTGGCAAACTAGTAAGTCTTCACTACATGATTTGAATGGGTAGCATTCATGGAAATTCAATACCTGCTCTCTCTTTTTTTTTTTTTTTTTTTTTTTTTTTTCTTATAGAAATACAGCTTGTTTATTTTTTTTAAAAAAAAATATATTTTTTTTGTAATTATACTTTTTTTTTGTCACATTTCTGACAAAATAAAGTTTGATTTCCACATGCAAAAACAGAGGATCTTTTCATCTGGAAAGCAAGATCCTCCACATGTAGCAGTTTCCAGAGCTGTAAGTTGAAAGCTATGTGTATGAAGTTGTTCAGTTTTCTGTTTTAAATATCTGCTCCAGTCCAAACGGCAATGAGTTCAGGAAAGTCCCATTGATCCTTCTAAAGAGGGTCTCAGGGTGGGTGACACAACATCCCTTCTCACCTGGTTGTCTATGTCTCAGGAAGGTGGAAGACAACATAACCCTAAGACGAAGGTTTGTATTTTCAGGAAACTTTCATGATATATGTGGAGAATATAAAATCTTTTAAGATTTTTAAGGATATCAGTGGGTAACATTTGTTTGTTATTGGAATATCCTTGGAGACAGACTTGTGTTAGCATAGCAGGAGCAGAAAAGGAAACCAATTGAGAAACCACTGTCCAAACTCATTCTATTGTCCGTGTGATGTCTGTTTGCTTTTAAGACAACCAACATATAAAGCAGATTGCATTTTAACATTATTTTTCTTTAAAAGTACAAGTGCTTCTGGGCATAACAACTGTTAAGGGAACCAGAAACTTCTGCCCCATCTCACCGAAAAGGAATGAAATCAGTGTCTGGTACCACTTGGGCCAGGGAATTTGCTTAATCCAGTGCTCTTGTGCAGAGAACTTTACTGGGGGAGACACAGACAGAAGGAGAATGGGGGAAAAAAGAGGAATATTTATTTATATTTAAGAGGAAAAACGACCTTTGGCAAAAATGTATCTCAGGAATCCCAGTTTTTCCATGAAAGAACATATCCTGCAAAAATTATTTTCTGTGAACTTAAGAATTTTTTATTTTTTGTCAGGGTCCCACCTAGCCAGTTTTTTTCTGTATTTTTCTGTACCTCTCGCACTAGTTCTTTCTTTTCTACTGCATGAAAAAAATATGTTTTTTGTTTGAAGCAGCTTTCACAACCTCTTGGCATCCAACCTTTCATCTCTGCTTTAAGTAGGTACACACTAGTTTTGACTGGGCAAAATGCTCCTCTTTTCCATGTTAAGTGTTCACATAAGTAAGTACTCTGGGGCTTTTTTCCAGTGCCTGGGAAGAGCTTCCTGTGACATCCTCAAGATTTTCATTTAACACCAATTCTTTTGACTTCCCAAGTCCTGCCTCTTTCTTACAGCAGAGATCACCAGTTTCTGTAGTATGTGCAGTACCCTAGAGTGATTTCTGCCTCTAGAGTGATTTCTGATGTCTTAAAGCACTGAAGGCATCCACATGTGCTGTGAGGTACAACACAGGACCGACGGGACCAGCTGCAGGTAGGCCAGGTAAGATACCCCAAAATAGGTGACATGTTCCCATGTCCCCTAACCTCTTGTTAGGCTGCGAATCCCACCACAGTCTAAGTCTCCACGAGCTGGGGTGAGTTGGTGCACAGGTGCTCCTCCACACAGACCAGAAAGTCTGCCAGCCTACAACAAAAGTACTTGAGGAACATGAGAGTTTCAGCCTAACTTTTGTTCTGTTGCTAATTAGACCTCTGGCTGTGTCTAGACGATGGGACCTGGGAGAGCTGCCAAGCACCTGTGCGTGGCGGGTACCCACCCTGCTACATCCTGACTCCGACCAGGGTCGTGATGCCCACGTCCACCCAGCCCCACCAGCAGCCCCAGCACAGGCCAAATTTGGGGAGCCATGGCAACCACGTAGGGGGCCCAGGAATGTGCAGCCAAAGGTTAGTGAGGGTATGGCCTCTGTTGCCAAAAGAGAAGGTGGTGTTATTTCTAGAATAGCTTTCCAGTCGCCTCAAATGCTAGGTGGAAAATGTTGGAAACCAGTCTTCTAGACATGCTAATGACATGCTAATAAAATGATCCAGTGAAGTCCCACTAGCTTTGGGAAATTAAGTTAACGACTGAGCTCAGCCTCATGGAAAAGTTAAGTGATATTTAGTGACTCTGCAGAGACACCAATTATCTGCATTAAGAGAAGTTAAAGCCAGACATTGTTACCCTGTGTGCTGAACCAAAGATATGGATCAAGACATTAAAATATAGGGCTTTTTGTTAGGCAAAATAAAGAAGCTGGGTCACTACTTAAAAGTGAAAGACAATTTCAAATTGAGGGCTCAAGCTACAGATATAGCTTACTACCAAAAAAAAAAAAAAAAAAAAAAAGTGTTTTCAGTCTTATTTGGGTTCATATACATTTAAGGATTTCTCCTCAGATGGAGGAGAGGTGCATCTGAGGTGCAATCTAAATAGCTTCATGGTGTGCTTCACTTTGTACATGGACTAATACAAGAGAACTATGAAGAGGAAAAAGAAAACCTTGCCCAGGAAGCAGTGCAAAATGCAAGAACTGGAAGCAGGACTCAAATGTATTCTAAGGACCAGGACAGAGCAAGTGGCAAAAATCAAGGAACCTGTGTTGCTTGAGTAGATCAGTTCTTGTTAACTTCATATTGCAGCGTCTTGCAAGGATAGTGTACGCTTCTCAGTTTAAAAGTGTGTGGGTTCATGATTTCAGAGTCACTCCTGTTTCCCCCTGAAGTGTGTGTGCCACGTAGAGTTGGCATTTACCCAGACATTGATGAGAGACAGAAATAATCCATTTGAGATGAGATTCAGCTCACTCAAAAAGAGACATCTGAAAGGATTTTTCCCTTACAAATGCACATTTTTCTCCCTCAAATGAGATGAAACTCCACAGAAGTCAGCTCATGTGAAGCCATCTGAAGGTCAGGAAAGAGAAAGCTAGTTCAGATGTTCCCTGCCAAGCAGAATGCAGCTGTCCATAAGCCTCTGCCACTTCTGCTGATGGTCAAGTCTACACATTGAGTGGAAGTGATGTACACCACGTTCATGGTGTGGAGACTGTGATTCCTGAGGACATCCAAATAGAGATGTTTCAGCTGACACCATCACCTTAGGTCCAGAACCTGCATATTTTTGGAGAACCAGAGACTGCTGAGTGGTCAGAAAGCCACTGAGAAAGCAATGACAAAAGGACATCTAGTCGTCATATTGTGGCTGTGGGTCACTGGTGATAGCATCAGTCTGGGGCCTTGCAGGGCAGCCTCCAGAGGAGACTGAGTCAGTGACAACATCTGACAGTGCTCCAAATGTAACACATATGCCCCTGTATTTGAATAGGTAAGAAAGTGTCTGCCTCTAAGGATCTCCACATAATTTCCAGCACTGAAGAGCAGCTATAGTTCAGGGGTGGACCTCTAGTAGAGATCAAAGCAGGAAGAAAATTCCCTCACTGTTCATACTGCTGTTCTACCTAATAAAATATTAATGGCAAAATTAAATTTTTTTTTTTTTTTTTTTTTTTTTTTTTTCTCATGGAGTGAAAACTTGCTATCCATATAACAAAAACAATTTGGAGATGAGACACCTGCCAGAATATTATTTTCATTTGATACTGTATTCATTTGAGCATAACATTAAAAGGGCATGTGTACCTATGTGCATAAGAAAACTGGTAGATTTAACTGTGGAAAATGGAGTCAGCGGTCATGAAAACTTTTACCATGTGGCAAGTTTATAATCTCCCCGTAACACCAGACCATAATATGTAATATATAGCAGGGAACTGAGCAGAAAGGAGAAAATCAGTCTTTTACAAGTAGTCTCTTGTGTCATACCTTTTCTGCAGAAAGTCTTCCTATACCGTCTGTCTCGCCAGCTTTTAGCTGCCACACTACAAATGAGAGGGAGGAGGACTGCACAGGCAGAGGGCTTTCTGGACAAGGGTTATAATTTCTCTCACTGCTAATGGTGAGTCCTGTGAAAAAAGAAAAAAACGCACACAGAGTGGGACACGTTACCAGCTGTGTATAGAGGCTAACAGTGAGACAGAGCCCTGATGATGCCGGCAGATGAGGAGTGACAGTAACTGACCCGGATAGCTGTGGCCTTGCAGGTAGGACTCACATTTGGATCAATTTGTAACAGCAACTCACATGCATTTTGTTGGACTGGGATCTTTAAAATTTTACTGGCTACAATTATACAGCTACATGGGATAATTCCTCCTGGGTGCTAGCAGTGGTAGTAAATATTTATATTTATATTATGGTGGTGTCCAAAGGAACCCGTAGGGGAGCATTATGCACAGAACTGTATAAAAAAAGCAAAGATATAATCCCCTCCCTGCAGAGTTAACCATCTAGAGGACAAAAATAAACAAAGAGTAGAAGAATGGGAATAAAACGTGCATGCAAATGAGTATAGCAGTGAATTGGGCATTTTGTGAGTTGTAAGATGTATCTTTTTTCTTCTTTAAGGAAGAGATAAAGATACACAATGGTTGCTAGCAAGTCAGTGAGAAATTCTAGGGAATTGGAATTCATTTTTATTTCAGAAGATTAGGTTTATTAAAACTTTATATTATATTTTTGTTTGTTGTAGACATTTTTAATAGAAGGTAAAAAACGTAAACTATCAGTTTCTGCTTCTTTGGACATATAAACATTGGATCGTGAATTTATTACATGCAATGCCACAAGGAGTCAGCCATAATTGCAAGTCATGTGCATACCCATTCAAGTCACGTAGAAGATCCAGCTGTTGGTCAGTGCCACACTTGCTTTTAGCACCAGGCTCGCACGGAGAGCGCATCCACGTCCATCCTTCTTTGAGGGTCAGATCTCACACCAGGGCATGGGCACACTGGCTCAGCAGCTCTTCCTCCCTTAACAAAAAATAAAATAATGATAACAAAACAACAACAAAAAATAATGATTAAGCTATGCCTCTCCCCTTTCCAAGCACTGGCAGAGGAGACAGGAGGAGAGAGTTCAGCTTTACTGAGTAGCTGAGGAACCCTGCCCAAAGGCTATCCCCTCTGTCCTAGGAGCAGCCCTGGCAGGAAAGAAGGGCATTCCCATCTTCATGGCTAGCTCCCGAGTTCAGCTCCCTGGGCTGGCAGTTGTTTATCAGTTACAGTGGAGATCCTGGGGTGGATCAGCAAAGAATGAATTAATTAGGCAATTTCAGTAATCCTGTCAACACTGCTCCAGCTTGCTAGCAGAAGCTGAGGTGTTTTCACACTTTCATCTTTATTCTGGGCATTTCCCAGGTAGCAGTGAAGGTGAAGAAGACAACAGCCATTTTCCTATAGCTTACCTTGACCACGAGAGGAAACAGCTATTTCTCGTGTTTTCCTGACATAATCTTTACTCTGTTTTGTTTGTTTGTTTGTTTGTTTGTTTTTTTCTTCATTTCATGGCAACCTGTAATCCTGGGGCTGATGTAGAGAGGCCTTGCTTTATATTTATCTGTGTTTTATAATGTCTATTCTTCATCCGTCTCTCAGAAAAAATGATGCCCTAAAACACTGGGAGCAAAGCAAGGCTTTAAGTGACACAGTAACAATTTCATTGTTTAACTTAAATAATGAAGGCTTTGGGGCTCTGTTTTTTATTTTTACATGTTGGAAGTGAAATGTGGCAGTGATGTTTGAGTTACGAACAATGTCACTTGTTCTTCTGCTTAGGAGTCAACACAGCCACGTTCTTGCCTACAGTGCTCCCAGCAGTGGGTCAGATAGATTAGCTAGATTTTGGACATAAACAGGTAAAAAGAAAGGTGGCAAAGATCCCAAATGCATTTGAGTGTGCTCCTTTCCGGAAAACTTGATTCTTGTTTATTGTAGTTTGTCTTTTTCCTACATCACAGGAGTAAGAGTTGATTAAAGAAACAAAGAACAAGCACAAGCATAATATAAAGTTGGTGAATTAAATTTCCATAACCTAAATTCTCAGCCTAAGAGACATAAATCAAGAAAATAAAAATTCCCTCCAGCAACTCAAACAAAAGTTCTTTGGGTTTTTGTCTTTTCGACATTATGAACAAAATCCTCATTGCCCAAAAGCAAAAGAAGAGTTTATGGCCGTAGGAAAGAGAAGAAGGAGGTTTAAGTTTCAGACATATTTGAATTCGTTCTAAAATTAGAAGGACTCACATTGTTATCTGTTATGATCCTAAATGCCTTTGTCTGATTTTTTTTATTATTATTATTATTTTTATTTTTTCTTCCAGAAAGCTTCAGAGAACTGCTCACTTGGAGAAGGCTATTAGGTAACTACCAGTGGCTCTTACTAAATGACCAAGAGGGACAGACTCTTTTTAACCTTCCTCTGCTTGACTCAGGTTAGAAATGAGGCTCATCATCATTTCCTTGCTGGGTATTTTCTCTTTCTGTGTTTTTCCTGCTGTTTCTACTTATGGGATAAACCCTCATCTCCCTCTCCTGTAATAGATTTTTATTATATCTTGGTTTAGTACTGTATTTTTTATTTTTTTCCTCAGTTTCTTGTTCAGTTTGAGCTCATGCATGTAAACAACACCTCCACAAAGCAGAAAGTATTACACATAACCAAAGAGCTTTTTGTTTTCTAGCTCAGAAATGAAATTCTACAGGTGTGTCTGCAAGTGTCAAATGAAAAAGAAATACAAACAAAAACAAAAACATGGAAATGGCAAAAACAATAACAGCACTAGAAAGGCTTGTTTATTCATATGATAATGGGCAGCTTTAATGTGAACTTTTTACATCATCAAGCCAGTGAGATCAATTTAATCCGGGTGGGTTATTCTTCTCTTGGTGTAAAAGACCATTGATTCTTTCTATTGGCTCAGCGAGGGAGCTCTTCAGCATAGTGGCATGCTGAGGAAGCTGGTTGAAAGCCACTGAAACCAGCAGGAGTCTTTTAATTGACTCTGAATCAGGCCCCAACACTGTACATAACTGCTCTTCCTTCGCAAAACTTTCTGTTTCTTGAAGACAATTGGATTACCTAAGTAAAACTCAGCTTCCCATGTAAATATTCTGGGTGAATTGATTCTTTATGGAGAAAATATTTCATTTGCGCGACATCTTCTGTGTGTTTAAATTCTGTAAGTGTTGCCATTTATAATCACTTCATCATCCTTTGTTCAGGTGACTAATTATAATAAAATATATTTTATGCATAAAACAGTATGAAACTCGGTTTTATACATTTCATTTAATTACTTTTTACTGTGACAAATCACATTGTTAGAAATATACTAACAGATGGGGTGGATTTTAAAGTTGGTATAAATTATGACTCCTTAATTTTTGCAAGTGTTGAAGAATTTAATTGTCTCCATTCAAATTTTTGGCTTAACTCCTGTGGTTTGACTTGTTGGGATTCCAGACATGCAACACAAGGAGCAGGGAATTTCTGGACTGTGCAGTGTCTTTTTGGAAAAAAAAATTAAAAAAGAAACAAATTAAAAAAAAATAAAAAAAAAAAAAAAAAAAAAAAAAGCTAAGGAGGAAAGGATGTTAAGACAAAAGATAGGTCTGAACAGAAGTGTTCAGAATGGCCTGCCCCACCCCAGAGTGAGGGTTAGAGTGTTGAAGTGGTCTTGTTGAATAGCGTTGCTTGTTAGAGGCAGCAGAAGCAGGACTCTTGTTTTGCCCACATACCAGGTGCAATGAAATAGAGGCTCTAAGTGTGACCCTAGTCTAGGAGTGGGGGAAACTCATATCAGAGTACAAAATCAGAACTTGGGTACCTCTGACTAGCTGTAAAAAGTGGTTAGCAATAGAACACACCTTCAGAGTGCCTTTTTCCTTGCCTTGCCTTTTCTTGCTTTGCCTTGCCTTGCCTGCCTTGCCTTGCCTGCCTTGCTTTGCCTTGCCTTGTCTTGCCTTGCCTCTTCCATCCCCTTCTCTTCCCTCTTTCACCTTCCCTTCATTTCTTTCAGAGCATATTGTCATTCAGCTTCAGTTAAGAGAGGAAGGGGACCTGCCCCATCCTCTCTTGGAAAAATAAATAAATAAATAAATAAAATTTAAAAAAAAAAAAGGAAAAAAGAAAAAGGAAAAAGGAAAAAGAAGAAGCGGCAGAAGAAAAAAAGGAAAGAAGTATGTATTACCCTCTAGAGACTCTTCAGAAAATTTGATCTGTTTCCTTGACCAAAGTACACACACCCATGGAGAAAGTATAAGTTCCAGCTGCAACAACTGCTTCTTACTCATTTTGTGCCTTCTGTCTGTCAGACTTCCAGAATCCGTCAGATATTTTAAATTTGGGTGTTCCTGAAAGTAGTCTTTGAGCTTTTGACTTTACCAGACTTCTCCTCCAGTCTCCTTCAGTCTGCCCAGTGACAGTGTCACTCCCGACAGTTCATCCTCCCTCCCTCGGTCTCACAGAACAGATCTTCCTGCCACAAATAGGCCACTGTGGGCAATGCCATGTTTCTCTCCCACCGCTCCTAACTTGTCACCATTGTTCTCAAATCCTCCCCACTATCCTTTGATCTATGTTACTCCTCATCTTATATATGTTACTCCAAAGACTGCTCCTGGTGTGCCCGGAAGAGCCCCATTTACAACCAATTCCCAATTCCCTTTCTCCATGTTTCATTTTACACCAGAGATGTTTTGGAGCCTTACACCACAGATGTTTTGCAGACTCCTCCTGTTGACAGCCTGTGCTGTGTTTATGACCAGCAGTAAGTTGCCTAAACACAGGTGTAGAGTGTCCCACAGGGCCTTGAGCTGTACTGTAAGGGTGTGGGTTATGTCAGCAAGCTCGATGCAGCTGTCTTGGATAAGGTTGGATATCTAAAATGGCACAAGATATTTGTGTCTGGGCACCGGGCTACCACCCTGTGTGACTGGACATTAGCTGCCTTTAGTGACTACACAGCCATCAGAGGCCTGCAGTCTCTGCAATAGTCATGATGCTCTTCAGACTACCAGTGCTTAAACTGCCTAAATTGCTCACTTCATTGGGCAAAATCAGGGCTCCCCAAATGTCTCTTCATGCCCTCACAGGGGGCATTCCCTGAATATGACACATATTCTCTGAATATGACACAAGCAGGTGGAGGATTTATGCCTGTGCTCAAAATTAGGTAGTGATAACATTCATATTGACAATTTGTTTTTAGTGTTACTAATTTCTGCCTAAGAGGCTTTGTTTGTAAATAGAGTACACACAATACAGGTATGTGGAATAAATTCTACTACATGTGCTACTCTATTTCTGAAGATAAAAACTACATTAAATTAATGAATCATCAAGTCCTAACAAGAGATTATGGTCATAGATCTGTGGCTATAATATTAGGGTGTCAACTAGCAGGCTGTTTTTTCCATGCCTGCCTGTCTTGAACTGTTACTAGAGAATTTAGAAAACTTGAATTTTGAGTTTGGTTTTGAAAGTTCAGCTGATTCAGTGATTAGGAAGCACTAGTAGTTTCTGTACCCATTATCTCATGATTTAAATGCTCTCTGGTTTACATTAGCTAATGATTTAAGTGCCATAGATATCTTTGTTTGACATCCAATATGAAATAATCAACTAGCTTAGTGTAACATTGGTCCCATCAATCAAACTCTCTATTCCTCCAACAGCATTGTTAATGAAATGTTGGGAAGAAAGCCCATGGACCTTAGTATAGCGCTAGAATTAAGGGGGTGAAAGATGACATTCCATTATTCATTTTTTGTCTTTGAGTCCCATTTGATTTCAACATAGTGTCCAGAAGGAACATTTGCTCAGAATATGTTTTATAACTCCTATGATATCTTTCCTAACTATTATTTGCCTTTAAGCTGATTTGTTGGTCATACAGCAACATTCAATGGACAAGAAAGGCACCATCTCTTTTAAAAATATATCTAATTATGAAGTTCAGCATAGCTCCTTTGAGGGAAGATCCTGGTAGGTCTCAGTGTCCATATATTCTTTGTGGTGGGATACCTTAGCCAGAGCACCAGTATGGGTGTCATCTTGGAGAGATTGGCTTGTTTTATTAATAAGCTCTGTTGTTACAATGAAGCTAAATATGGTCATCATTCTTTACGGGCTTGCCTGACTGATTTGTAAGCGAGGGTGAAAAGTGTTTAGGTATGAAGCTAAAATGTTGTATACAGGACCACAGGGTTGTTCTGTGGCCTCATTTAAAAATAATATATGAATAAAACAAAAATGAAACCTGTGTAGTTGTGTAATCATGTAACAGCAGTCTGAAACAGGAGAAAAGGGCAGGATGGTAGGGACCTTGATTATCTGTTCAGTTACCTTCCTCCCAAATGGCTGAAGCTTCCAGAGAATCACAAGATCTGCTGACCTGGAAGCTAGTCAGGCTCTGAGCCAAGAGACCTCTGGAAGCAGACAGGATGAGGAGCAGGGGTGGAGGAAAGCCCACAGCAGTCTGAGGAGCAGTCAGTCAAGAAGGGGCTGGTGTTTATTTTGTGAAGTTATGTTTGGTGAAGTTAATAATAAAGGCAAACCCCAGGAGAGGCATCGAGTTGGAAACAAATCCTGTTTGCAAGTCTCCTGTTCAAAGCAGAGCAGGGACTCCAGCTGCTTGGAGAGCCACCTTTCTTTGAAGTAATTTTGAGGTGAAAATTTCAGCCCTTTGTGGAACCAGTTAAAGCTTTTCTAATTCTCCTTTAATTTGGGAGTACTCAAAAAGCTCTCAACATTTTTGCAGGTAACTGGCAAGGTTTTTGCAATTCTTTCATGAGCTCTTTTCTTTCTCTGAGATATCAGGATTGAATTATTGTTCTTACAGGTAAAAGAAGGACATTAATTAATTCCTAGGAAAAAAGGATATTTAACTTATTCTTAAAATTATCACCTAAAGTACATAAACCCTTAACTGGGACTGGATTCTTTTAAGTCTGTTTCAGATTATTGTGAAGTCTTTTTCAATCAGCCACAAGCTTCATTTGATGCAGCACAAAAAGCCAAATTCTCCACTATACTTCATTGTCTCAATACTGTACTACCGCACAGGCAACTTCATCTAGCCAGCTGTAGTGGAAAGGCTTGATATTACTGTTTTTCTCCTCTCAGAAGATTTATGTGGTATTAAATAAGAAAAAAAAAAAAAAAAAAATATAATAGTGTCCTTTTGCTTGTGAAGAAGAGGGACACTATAATAGGTTCAGACTTTTTTGTGAAGGAGTCGAAATGTGGCACCAAATTCTGAAAAGGGTTTAATTAACAGCTTGGTTTTGCCAGACTTTTCTAGTGAAGAACTAACTTAGCTTATGGACTATAACTCCAAAAAAGAACTATTGATATGTTAATTGTATATGATTATGAATGGTTATTTATGGCATTGGATCTCTCTGCTAAACCAATTATGCTCTATTTGTGAGATTTGCATTATACTGCATCCATGGCATTTAATTAAACTTCTATTTCTCTTCTTTCTTTTTGTTTCTTTCTTTTTGTTTTGCTTTTCCAGCCTTAAATGCATGATAAACTACACTAGTCACTCAGTGGTTAAAGCTGAAAGCAGCTATTCATTAGATCGCCCTCACGCACATCCTACTCGTTTTGTGCTGCCCAGAAAATCTTAACCATGTCCCCCTAAAAGTTAACTTTCCAGCTTACCAACTCCAGCTCAATGAATTTTTATAATCATATCTTACTTATTTCTACAGCTAGGCTGATCGGTCACTGTAATTCTATTGATGAAAACCGTCTTAACTGCATGTTTAAATATATTTGTATAAACATAAAGGGTATGTTTAAAAACAGTGTAATGGCACAGCAAGCTATGATCTGAGTGTTTCATTTGGTTTCCTTCTACCAGTTAATAAACAGCATAGAAAGTCAACTGCATAACCAATGCTCTAATTCAAACATATCAAAAGGTTTGCGTGGGCGAGGTAAATTGGGCTGATAGTGAGTCAGGAGCTGGCTGGATCCCTCATTTGTTCATTCAGAGAATTTTTAATGTAGAACTAATTTTCAAGTAGTTGAATTTTTGTAAAGAAAATGAAATCCTTAAGGGAACAATTTAGCTGGAATCCTCTGAAACACAGTTCAACATGGATTGCCTTTTCACAGCTGTTTCATGTGGAAAAGGATCTGCGTTTTCATTCCCTCGACACCTGCTTTCCCTTTCTTTTCTGTAAGTGTATTACAGTGCACCTATTGAAAGAGCTGACAGGAGTTAGTGGAGAAGGGGGTTAAATGATGATACAGGATATATTTCTTTGTTACTTGAAACTCGCTTTGCCTCCTACTCAGTGTCAGTGCCAAAATGTTGGTTTGGGGCTTTTTGTGGTTGAAGTGTCCAGAACTTGGAGTAAAGACATGCATATTCATTCTCCTTGCATCCCCTTGTGTGCACTGGTTGCTGTATTTCTGGGGCAGAATGCTGAGAAATTAAGAGTAAAGGAGCTGGTCTTTTGGTCCACATATATACACATAGTCACACACATACATGTATATGTATATATAACTCCACTGTCCCTGTTCAGGCAATGACAAAAAGCACAGAGCTAGTTCTTCAGTTTCAGAAAATAATAATATCCTCTTCCTGGCCACAATGCTATTCATCACAGCCTTTTGCCAAATAACAGGCCTAAGTGGCCTGAAGGTCTTTCTGTGGACACTATTCCAGATTCAGTTTCCCAAAGAACATTTTGAAACATGCCAGCCCTAAAATATTTTACGTCTTACTCAGAAAAAACTCTCACTGACAAAATTCCTCTCTTGGACCTGTGTTCTCTAAGAACTTGAGTCCCTTCTGTCTCAACTGAAGTCTCGACAGAAAGGAGTCTTAGCATGTTGCATCTTAAGTGCCCAAATTAAAAGGTTAAAAACACAAAGCAAGAACAATTTAAAGCTGTTTTCTGTGTGTGATCACTGGGATGGGAGAACATACTTGGAATAATTGTATCAGAAGGGAATCTATTTAATTATGTTTCCTCTACTGTTACGCATTAGCAAATAAAGTAAGACAACAGCAAAGCATTTATTAGCCTGTTTGCTGGGGCAAGTACAAAAGTGTTTATCATGACATTCGTAAGGGAGCCATTGCTAGAATCTCGTCTGAGGTAGCTGGGAAAAGAAAAAAAAAAAAAAAAAAACCACGAAGATCTTATTTCAACTGGGACAATTTGCAAGTACCAAAATCTTCTGTTGTTTGAAAGGTTTATTTTACGACACAGAAGCTATAGATACTGCACCCCAAATGTTCCTTTTTTTTATGATTATCTAAAGCACAGACAAATCATGAACAGACAATTGTACACTTTCTTGTGTTGCTTTATGGGCTTTAAGTGCCTACAAAAAAGGATTCCTTATGCTTTAATTTCTCTTTATTTTTTTGACTGTAAAGACCCATGGGGTAAATGCCAGTCCCACAATCCTGCAGTTATATGGTTACTGTCAGCCTGCTCAAATGATGCTTCCTGTTCATTAGGCGTCCTTTCATCTGACAACAATGTACTGGCTTTGCTGCAATTCTTAGTCAACGCCCATCTCTTCAATAGCCTGTGAATAGTATTAAATAGTGTTTATGCTAGCTATTGTTGCCTTTTGTGTGGTTTGTCTAATTCACAGAGAAAAGTCTGCTTTTGTGGTCTAAGGCTGGCTACGTCATGGCACGCCATGTGCCTTCTGATGGGATCCATTCCTGCTGAGTGATAACATTACAGGCCTGAACTCCTTTGCAATACAATCCAGCATTCTTAACACAGTCAATACACTCACAGGCAATCTAGTTTACTCTTTATATTAAGAGGTTTAGGGAGACAAAGCTCATCTAAATACCTGCTCATGAAACAAATAAGAGGAATTCAACTGATTTGAGCGTTACTCCCCAGCTCCCACACAACTACACAATGAACACACAAAAAAATCATAAATTAAAAAATGCTGAAGCTGCACAAGCAATGCCCAAATATCCCAGGTAGAGCCATTCTGCGTACAAACACGGCACATTTCAGCAAATAAGGTAGTATTATTGTTCCTGGTTATTGTTCAAGATGAGGCTTAATACTGGAGTCAAAGCGGCTGCTTTTCTTTGCTTAAACTACTCACAAAGGAGAAAGGATATTGTACGGATGATTACATTATCCCGTAGCTCAGGAGCCTTTGCAGGGCAGGTATGTTGCTGTGCCTTGAAAGGGCTTTTGATGTAAGCAGATCATTAGAGGCTCAATGTGTAACTGATCCTTAGCTGTCTCTGGCTTTTGGTGTATGTGGGTTATTCTTGTCTAACCGTATGCTCCCTGTTGTAGGTATCTAAAATCTTATTGTTCTCCTCCCTCCTTCCCTCCCCCCAGCCTTCTCACTGCACAGCTAAAGTTGGTTTCCAGCTTTGCCTTGGGAAGCATACAAACACATACAAATGTAACTGGAAGGTGAGGCTTACAATGCTAACCAGTGCCATTTGTTTGTCCAGGGAGTTGTTATCCTCCGCACGTCACACTTTGAACAAGATCAAGAGTAGCTTTTGAAAAATATGGCAGTTAGAAGAATGCACACAAATAATAATTATTACTCTGTAGCTGCTCAAGCTATAATACCCTCCATGGCCAGAAGCAAGCAGGGAGGCAGGGGACAGGGTGGGGCTGGGAGTAGGTGGAGGCTGAACTTTGTTCTCTGTGCATCATAGGAGAGCATTGCAGATTGCTCTCCTGATCAGCATAACAAGGGAGGTCCATCATACCTGCTCTTCTCTCAGGTATTATGGGCCAGATCCACAAAAGCATTTAGCACTGTAAAGCTCCTGGCAAGCAAGAGGTGCTGGGGTGAACACCCACAGACAGCTTGAACACAGACTTCTACACCTGAGCTCGCCACCCTTTCAAGTCAGTTGGAAGAGACTATTTCATCCTTGTGATCACCTCTGACATTGGTCTGTAGAAACACACCTTAGAGTGCTCATTTCTTTCCACTACTAGTAGGCAGTGGGATAAGCAGCTCAGATTTTGACACGGCAGTCTAAATCTTGGAAAGATGAATCCCACCCACGCATATTTCAGTGCCTGTGTGGATGTGGAGCTCCAGGTTCTGCTGTCCTCCTAGGCCTTGTAGTTAAAAGCTGGTTCTTCCAGATAGATAGGGTAGGAAAAGCATGAAGTCCTTAATGATTCTCTCTGTCTCTCTCTCTCTCTTTTTTTTTTTTCTTTTTTTTTTTCTTTTTTTTTTTTAAGTTTCTGAGTGCCTCCAAGCTATGCAGAAAGCAGTCATTCTTTCCATCTTAGAGTGAAAAATGGATAAAAAAAAATATGTCTGTCATAACAACATAAAAGCATTTCCTGAATTACAGCTCTGACTTCTGAATGAGGGTGTTCAACTGAAATGAGTCAGTGCAAGTGGAAAAGCGCATTGCCAAAAAACAAGAAGGAACCTGGCAGTCTAGAGCAGTTGCTAGATAAGAGCTTTTTCCCTTCTATTCAGAGCACCTTGCTATGGAAAGAAGTTGAGCAAACGCTCATGTGGAGTCAGTCAATGAAAGAGAGCCTATGCCCCACACACATGTGTTACCCTATTTTGCTCCGGAGAATGAATGAGGTGGGCTTTGACTAATGCTTTCAGCAGAAGGCATGGAAATGAACTAGGGTTGTCAGAAAAGCTCATTGATTTTGCAGGACCCATCCAAGTTGTACATTATAGTTTGGAGGAAGAGCGCTCTCTTTTTAAAAGGTAATTTTTCAATGTACTGCCCATGTTTATGCTTTTGTGCAAGTGATAATGGTTTCATAAATGTTTTATGTGATCAGCACTTAGCAATACTTGGGAAGTTGGCAACTCTGACTAGATTTTACAGATACCAACTTTTTTTTTGCCATTAATACTTTTTTTTTTTTCCCTTTCTGTTTATGTTCCTAGATTGATTTCCAATAGTTAAAATTTAAACAATAAAGGCAACCTTAGTTTTCAAGTCTGCAAATAGGACAGACAATATATGCAACCTCCTCATTGATTGACTCTTCTGTTTTTATAGATTCACCCTCTTGAAAGAATCATTAAACACCAGAGAAAATGATTTGTTGCCATTGATTACATGACATACTGCTCTGACATACACAGTTTTTATATCTAAGTTATTAATTATGTTGTTAATGTAATTTGCAGACCGCGAGATAAATCATTCAGCTTCTGACTGGATATTACTAGATACATTGCATATATAAATACATCTTTGGGTGGGAAGGGAACTGCTACCAAGAATAATAGATTACACGGCTACTGCTTTGGCTTATAAATCATTATGAGCTAAGGAAAACTTCCTCTGCCCATTTATTTTATTATCTTGGAAATACTGTTTCTCAACATCTCTGTTGTTTATGCACTACAGTGATACACATAATCACTTCATTTCTATACAGAGGAAAGTCTTGCAACTGTTCTATTCATGCTCAATTATCATTCTCTCAAGAATTTCACAGTTTAAGGTTAATAAGCTACAGGACACAGAAAGCCAAGCTTAATTTGGGTCTTCCCAAAGGCTTTACTGTTGTTTTTTTCCCCTGTTCTGGTGGTGGGGACTTTGTGCTAGCTTAATTCTCTGTAACTTTCTTTTCCCAGCAATGATTGCCAAGAAATTAATTATGACAGCCAGTGTTGTGAATGCGTGCTGCTGTCGTCTGCTGCCACTAGCGACAGGCTCAGGCGCTTCAAAGCGGAGGTCTCTGCATTTGTACCAACAAATCGCTTCTAAAAGTTCCTCCTGTTTTGTCCTCCATTTCAACAGGTCTGGCTCTTTCCTTAGTTTCAGAAGGGTTTAGCAGCAACTATTCAGCAGTTACCCTGGGAGCACACTGCAGATTATGCATGCTTGCCTGACATTTGACAGATGCCCTTAAAAGGCCCAGTTTCCTTTTCACAGAGGCCAGGGGGTCGAGGAGGGTGGAGGGCTAGACACATTTTTGAAGTGAGTGACACATGTTTAAATGTCAAGGTGGTCTTACTGAATTGCTAAGCACAAGCCTTATACACTGAAACCAAGACTAGGTGTGAAATGTCCTCTTTAGATACAGCTCAGAATTCACATCTTTTAATATTATTGAACCCAAAGATGACATAGTCCTTCATTTCCAGGGGAGCTGAATGCCGAAGATTAAATTTTGTTGCAAGTATATGCTAAGGTTCTTTTGAAAGTCTTTCCACATGTGAATAGTGAATAAAACATGTTTTTCAACAGTACTGCCTAAAGTGTGAAACTCCAAGAGGTAAACTTTCCCACTTGGCTCCATCCATGTGCTGGTTGACATTTGGTGTTGGCATTGTAATGAAGAGCAGAGCTACAGCTGCAGCTGGGATACGGGCTGGTTGTACAAAGGACGATTACTCATTTGACCTCTTACAAGAACTAAAAATTCTGCAGCCTAAGGTGAATTCAAACCCCTTCATTGTTTCTCTGATTAGCTTTCTTGCTTTAGGAAGTGCTCAGCGTGTCAATAACAGGGCTTGACTTGACGTAGAGAACATCAGCATCGTGGTTGAAATTTTTTAGTGTCAGCGTCGCAGTCATGGCATTCCCGAATCGAAACAATGAGGTGACCACAAAGCAGGGAGGTGCTCCCGGTTTCGGAGCTGGGCGTACATCCTGGAGGAGTCCTGGCTGCAGGCTGAGGAAGGAGCAGTGCACACGCTCACTTCTTCCTCTTCCTTTGTCCTCAGGGCCAGCCGAAAGGAAACTCAGGCGCTCAAACCACATGCAGGTCTACATTTGCATATGCCTCCAAATCCACATGGTGGAAGTCAGGAGCACACTCATGTGTTTCAGCAGGTAAAATGTGGAGACCTTGAAAGTTAGTAGTTAGTTTTAGAAAATGGCTGGCACAACCATAACCATTATTGGGTATCCAGATCATTTTTAAAACCAATAGAAGAGTTTCTGTCATCAGTGGGGTTGCAGGTTTGAACCATTTCAGTAGACATTATGTCTGATTTTAATTAATTTATAATTTTGACATATTAAACATTAATTTCACACTCCCACGGAACCAGCAGCACCAGTCAGAGTAAGGAATGTTTCAGGCAGCCTTGGTTCAAGGTTCAGCACGCAGCAGTCCATATCAGTCTCAGACCTGATTTGTTTTCAGAAGATATCACCAATTATGTCATGGTAGCTGGAGGTAGATGGATATCTCCTTGGAAGGAAAAAAAAAATGGCCACCATCATTTTGACTTGTCACCTAAATTGAATTTGAACTCAGCTCTCTAGAGAAACACTTCCACTACATTAAACAACTGGGGGAATTAATGCTCTCATTGATCCTGCTCGTCATTACAGATGTGTATGCTTGCATCTGCATCTGACGTTTCCATCTAAGGAGGTCAACCCATGGGCCTGAAGGGGCAGTGTGTGCCGGTCTCTCCAGCTGTGCAAAACAAGGACAGCACTGCTACAGGTCTCTCAGTGCCTCTGGGTTCATGCTGATGTGAATAAGTGAGAGCAGAGGTTGGGTCACAAATGAAATGCAGAAGCAATTTCCCCTTATTAGCTTTAGTATCTCCTTTTAAACATAAGTAGAAATACGAAAATGAAAATGAAAACATTGTCAGTTAATGTTGATGAACAGGTTTTAAAAATGTGTTAACAAATATACATCAAAAAAAAAAATAAGGTTTACTATACATTTGTATGGCAGTTTCTAAGAAGGGTCTCTATAATATGAAAGTAGTTACTGCCTGTCAGATGATAACTGCACACTCTGCAGGGACCGTGCCTGTAGCACAGTGCAAGCTACAGTCATATATCCATTGGCTGTGTACAGAGTTGTTCGCTTGGACACTCTGAAATAAAGGCCCTTATTTATATTTCTTGCATCTTCTCCCAGAAGAGATTTTTTTTTTCCTGGTAAGTTTGGTTAAAGGTCATTGGAAGGTAGAGAACAAAACACACAAAACTTCAGAGAGATTGGATATTTGTTTTGGATGTTTTGAAATCTTAGGAAGTTTTTGTTGTGTTTTTTTGTTTGTTTGTTTGTTTGTTTTTAAAAGGTCTTTATGATTATCTGTCCTATCATATACATAGATATATAAAAGATTTATTTGCTAAAGCCTAATTTTCTGCTTGCCCTTATACAGAATAGCTGTTTGTTTTTTTTTTTTCTTAAGAGGATTAAAGTAGACATTGGTTAAAATGTATGAAAAATTTGTTCCAGAAAACTGAGAGCAATCTTTTTACTATATCAGTTTATACATACAAATTGACTTTTTGACTGATAAAGAGGGCAGGAGGTAGATGAGCAGGAAGGAAGGAACAGTATTCTAGGAGCGATGACAAAAGGTGCTGGAAGGATCCCAGATTATCAGCATAATGTAGGAAGGGGGGTGGAGGACAGCATGCTAATGTCCTTCCCTGTCTGAAGTTGGTATGAGGGCCCTGGTGGATGTGGGGAACGACTCTTAAGAAAACATAATACTGGTAAACTGTAAAAGGGGGAGATAGGTCATCAGAAAAGCCCAGGAAACTGAGGAAGAGAGGCAATATCATTTAATTCTATATTAAGAGTGGTTACATTGTTTATTTCTATTTTTTCTTCCTTCTTTATTAGATGATTTCAGAGCTTCACTCTAAGGCTTGAAAACCTACTTCTTGTGTTCGGGGGAAAATCTATTCACAAGCTATTTTCTAATCCACCTTGAATTATAGCTAAGAAATTAAATCAACCTCCAAACCTCCTATAGCCTTCTCTTCTTCCCTCACTCTGCACTTCTCTCTGAGGAAGCGGCTAGGCAAATATAGTGTTGTCTGTTAATAAAATGCACATAGATAAAAGACATGAAATTAACATATCACTAGATTATAAAATCACAAATTCTATTCAGTTTTCTGTTCTGGTAGCCTCCCTGTCAGTTATTAATTTGACCTTTGCAAATACTCCTTGCAGTGTGTCACATGGTTATAAAGCAGCAATGCCTTCAAAACTGTACACAAATCTCCAAAAACTAAAATAGCCCTGTAGTGTACAGTCAAACATTCAAATGCTGGTAAAGCAATTTAAAGTCTATTGGTCTCCCTAGGCTTAAACAATGCAGGTCTGCCTAGTGTTGCATAGCAAGTCTGGGGCCTGGTTCACCTAGCCAGAAGATCCCTGGCTCTTGAGCCACCCTCTCTTCTTCGCACAACAGCTCGCCATGTCCTCTACAACCTCAATACTCTTTGAGGTAATGTTTAAATTTTTAGGTGTATAAAATTGCAAGTAAAAATGGGGGAGGGGATATTTTGAAGAACCGTGTGTCTCACTGCTCCTAGACTTTTCTATCCAGGAAACAGACCATTCATATTTTAGCTAAAAGAGTAAGTGGCAGAAATAAGATTTGGCCTTTATCAACCAGTCATGCTGAAAGAGGGAAAAACCTCCAGCTCCTAGCAGTTTATGCTGGCTACGGTCTGCTAGGCCATAGAGGAGCCCTGGAATTGATGGTCTGTACGTGCTTGTAATGGCTTTACAGGTAGGCCCAGTCCAGGGGATACAGGCAAAACTAATGGTTATTTGGCATGCCTGTGCTGAGAAGCAGTGTACTGAGTGGGTGACTCCTGAGCATGTCAAAACAGAGACACCATTGTAGTTTCTATTCCATGCAATCTGATGTGACCTAGTGTATGACTACCACCACCGAGCTCCTGCAGCTGAGCGTTTTGCTGTCTCTCGAGCCACCACAAATGACATGGGACATACCCTGAGCCTGCAGCAGGCACAAGATAGGATATCCCTGAGTAGACCTCCGTGAAAGCACAGCTCTCAGCAAGAGGCTTGTTGAGACAGCTTTGCTTTGCACCTTGCAAATCACTCCCTGCATATGCATCATCCTCTTTTTGCATTTTGCCTAAATCCAAGGACCCGTGGTATTTAGGCACCCAAAGCTGCAGATAGGCATCTACAGACACCTCTGTACCTTTCCAGATCTGCCCCCAAAGCCTCCTGCCACGATGTTGCTACCTGCTTTCTGAACTGTGTACCTCTTTGCCAGCATGTTTGGCCATTTGTGTTCCTCAAAAAAAATGCTGTGTTACAGTTAACAGTCAGCCACAGCACCAGCTCTGGGAGGAACTGTTGACATCACTAATGTTTACGGATTAGAAAATGTTAGTTACGTGCAAATTATATTTAATTACTCTCGTAGAATAATAATTATTTTTCATTAATAGAGCCCTAAATCTCTAAAAGCCCTAAATAGTATATATCTCATTATGTTACTCAGTACAAAACCAGTGAAAACCTTTAATTCATTAATGATTAGTTGGAAAAGCAATGTGACAGATTATTATACATGCCACCAAGTACTATTAGTACACTGATATACACAGCTTAATTTAGAACTTTTTTTATTAGAGTTTTAGTCCTTCAACCATGGAAATTGAGTAGAAAATGACTATGGAGATAAATTTTCATTTGACATTTTTCTTCAGCCATGTTTTGTACCACTTACTCATTCATTTTTACAGTTTGAACAATGTGAATATATATATATATATGCCTTTTACATGGAGGACTGCTGTGTTTTGTTTGTTTGTTTGTTTGTTTGTTTTTAAAAGCCAGGCATTGTTTAGTTAGTTGACTTCCCATAAGGCAGAATGTCAAAATCAGTAGCAACATACCTTTTGAAAATGGTGAAACTCAAAGAATGTGTGCATGCCGAATCCCTGCTGGACCAGCAGTTTGGAGACTAAGCACAACCAAGAGCATTTTTCTGTGGGAATGGAGCTCTGTATTTGTCCAGCTACATCAGTCCTCTACTTCTGGACTTCTTTACTCTCCCAGTGCACAAGTGCCAAGAAAAGCAGTTAAAAGGTATGTGAAAGGAGGCTGAAAAATAGTATCTTATCAGTGAGAGAATGAGTGAAAAGAGCAAGAGCCTTGTTCTCTACATGCTCTTGTCACCGCTGGAGACAACTGGGTATACCTGGCATGTAGTATGCCCTAATACAGTGATCTGGGGTAGGCCAGACAAGTAGCACCCTAAAAGTTACTTAATCCCCCCAATAACTCTACCCTGCAGATGTACGCCTCAGGCACAGGTAGCTGCTAGCTAGGGTAGGAAAGCTGGGACTGCGTGCTGGCTGGTGAGGCTTTGCTCTGCTACACCCACACAGATGACCAGACCGTTCAGGTCACTGAGTGTAATTGAATTGGCATTATCACTACATTTCAAATGACCGAAGAAAAAGATGAACATATTTCTATCTGAATGGTCCCTTGCAGCAAATCAAGCCAAGATTAAGCACTGTTGCATTGTCGCTTTATTTTTGTGAACTCCACACAAAATACAGACTCCAGACATATGAGAAAATGTCTCTAAATGAAGGCTCTGGAATTGCCTGTTGGCAAGGCAGATGTTTTGCAGGAGAGCCTGCAGTAACTTCTGCTTGGTGGGGTGGGCTCTTTTCCTACTCTTGAAATGGAAGGAGAAATGCATAGATCAATTTGTCTGCTTAAATAGAATATTATGGGGAAAGCACGTTAGAGTAACCCTTGGAAAATACTTGTCAGCCACCAGGCATTTTCTTCCTTTCCCATCCCTGCATGTCATTGGGTGTTTTTTGATGGTTGCAGAAGTCTACTCAGTTGTACCTATACTCAATAGGGAGTTTTGAATTTCCATAAAAGCTTTGTCAAAATATAGGCTTTCCATTCCACAATACAGTCCAACCTTTTGAAATGAGCTTTGATCACAGTGCAATATTAAGTCACAGAGCTATTATTATGACCATGCCAGTTCTTTAAAAAAAAAAAAAAAAAAAAAAAAAATCATTATTTTGAAATATGAAAATGAAACTTTTCTAGCATTTCACTCCAAATTTTAATGACAAAATGTACAGAATACACTGAAAAAATGAAACCAGAATTTTGTGGCTTAAACAAGTCAAAGTTTCAACACTTTCATATAGAAAATGCTGTTGATGTTGCGTGCCTACAAATATTTTGAAAATTCCTTGAGTCTACTGTCCAGTAGAATGGTCTCCCATCAGAAATATTTTGTATTCATGAAGTTATTCAGAGCAAGCAGTTTCACACGCTCTAATGAGCTGTATTTGAAAACAGAAGAAATGCGCTTAACCAACAAACAATGTCTTTTTCTCCACCCCATACCGAATAGATTACAAAATAAATTGTGTTATTTGCTTTATTTGTGTCTTTTAGGGACAGTAATATATGGTAAACAATATTAGTGCTTTACATTGACATCTGTCTGTAGAAGAAGGACTCAGAAGTTAGTCTTACCACAGGGTATAAATATGACCTTCTTAAAAAGAGAGTCCCAGACTGTGGCTGAGAACGCCAGGCGTGGGGATGTCCCTGTAGGCCAGCAAGTCTTTGAGAATCTTTTTTAATGCTCATTGTAAATCCTGAGGATGTACAGAAAACTTCAGTTTCTGTGATGCTTTATAAACCACAGGAATATAGTTAACACATTAATAAAGGGGAGGAAAAAAAAAAGCCAAACAAACCCTAGGAACAATCCAGTTCCTGTCATCTCTCTTGATTTTTCACTTAGTAGACTTCTTTATGGATTAAAAAACTTTTTTTTTCTTCTTCTTCTTCTTGTAAAGAGTGTTCATTGAAGCTTGGCCAATAGATGGTATCACCCATTCCAAAGTCTATGCTATGGGAGGCCTATGGAAGCATATCTGCTCAAGGCATTCATGCAAATTATTACTTACTGCCCTATATGCTCATAAATTAATAGCTTCTCTGTGGATGAAAAACAGAAATTAGACAACCATTAAGGTTGAACAATGTATAAAGAATATTAAATATTAATATATGAAATGAAAAAATATTGCAAGAGATATGAATAGATATGCCAGGAGCATAACAAGCCAAACCTAGGAATGTAAATAATAAAAACATGTTTTCAGCTAGATATTCTGGATGGTTTAGTATTCAAATTAAAGTTTGTTTTCCCATTCAAGAAAAACAAAACAAAAAGTATTTACCGTTGTTGCCTGATTTGCATGAGAGTTCATTTTCCTCCTGTGAACAGAAACGGATCTTTAAGCTGAGGCCAACCAGGATGGAAAGGCCACTTTCTTGTCAGTGAGATTTTAAAGGAGCATTTCAGTGAGGTGTGGATAGCAGCTCTGCAAGTTCAAGAACAAGAATACCCCTCTAGAAATTTAAGTGCTATTTGAATGAATAATTGCGAAGCTAGCTTGCGCATTTTAATGACTTGTATCGGCAGGAACTATAAAATTGAAATGGAAATTGCATGAAGAGTTTACTTAATAGTAGGATAAGGTTGCCTATTGCTAAAGTATTGCAGCTCACTGCATGTGTCACTTGTCTCTGGCAATGATGACTCTCATCAGAGCCCCGTCGGAGCTACAGGACTTGTCATTTCACATGGTGCAGCAGCTGTAAACAATCAAGTCAAAAAGACCTGATTTCTTTGTGGATCCAAGTTCATTTCTGAAATTCATTACTTTCTGGCTAGCTCCAGCTTATTTCTACTAATTTGGAATTAAATTCTACCATTCTGTGTCCCTGTGAGAATTGCTGCAAAGGTGGTCTATATGGGTTTTGACCTTGAACGTAGTTTGATTCAGACAAGCCCTCGGTTCAGCCTCCTGTTAGGTCTTTAGGAGTGACAAGCAAACCCATTATAAATACAGACTCAGTGAAACATTTGACAGTACATGTCCTTCCACCCATAGATTCAGTTGTATGCAGTCATAAAGCCATTATGATGTTCGTATCCAAGAGTTCAGGCTGGACTCTATCACAGAACACTTTCCAAAAACTCTAGCTCCACTCCAACCTAAAACCCTAGTGCAAATCCTACCACACTACAACAGCACCACACTTTTAAATTGAGTACATAAAATTACATGGACTTCAGTTAAGGTCCAGAATCTGGGCACTTCCCATTCTGTGGGCTGTTTTGTGGGATTCATAGGAATGAGAAAACAGTAAGAAGGAATCTGGTATATTTGGAGGAGGCAGAAATTATTTCTCAGGATAGTCCCAAAAAATGAGAGGGAACATAGATATCTGAGGATTTCAGACCTGGATACTTGATTTAATAAACACACATGCATGCATGCACACACACATGTTCAAGTAGGACTTACCTTATAGCACACCCTGGTACAGAAAATTATTAACTGCTAAAGCTTTTGATTAATATCTATCATGGAAAAATCCTAACACACATCTTAGGAAGGAAAGCTCTTAGCTCTGCCTGCAGTTTGAAAAAATCTGAATCCTGACTATGTTTCAATGCTGGCAGGAAAAATATTTCAAAATGACTGCTGTATTTCTATAATATATAATAAGCACACAAGGCAAGATAGCAGTCCTTCTAAAGACACATGGGAGTAAAGTCGAGCTATCATAGTGCTTGGGGCTGTGTCCAACGTTGAGAAAATCCAAAATAACATTGCGCAACTGTACTATCAGACATAAGGTCAATCAGGTTCATCTCCCTTCATTTTAAAGGAGGTAGCATCTGTTACCCACCTCATGTTTTAGTAAATAGTCTGTTTTTTATGTGACAAGTGCAAACACAGATACAAATTAATGGGAAAAGAAAAGCCCCAATTGTCCATTTGTGTCACATTGCAAACTGCTGGGTAAAAAACAGCCCAGCATCATTTAATCATCCTGTTTTCCCTTTCCTTTTTCACTCATTACATTCATTACTGGTCACAAAAGACTGCTCACAAAACAGCTAGTGATTTTAATTTAATGCATCCTTTCTAAAACCTGCAGGGAAATTAAAGGAGGGAGCAACCTGGAGAGGGCTGGGGAGCAGGAGGGGGAAGTGGGGCTTGGCACATCTGAAGCTTTAAATGATAATAGTCAAACATTTCCCAAATAGATCTGAGCTGACCCTAAACACATTGGGAGGGCTTAACTCATTAGTTTGCAAATTGAGTCAAATTGACACAAGGAGTTTCCTTGCAGTGCCTTTAAATTTCTGATGGAGGCTGCTGAGTGACCTCTCAATCTGACAGGCCAACAGTTGCCAAACCATCTCAATATCACAAAATCCAATAAAACAAAACAGCAAAGCAGATCACCAGGGGCTGGTGCATTTTATTCCCCACATCATGCAAAAGGTTGTTGTCGCCACCTCCACGTACATTTACAGGCATCATTGGTTTGCAAAGGGATAACCGCACAAGAGAGTCATAACCAACAAATCTAATCAGGACAAGGTGTAATATTTGGGAATACGAATCTAGTACTGCAGAAACCCAGTGGAGCACAGCTCACCAGGGGGGCATCGCTCTAACAAATGGCACCCTTCCAAATTGCTTCATGCTAGCCATTACAGGGGCTTTGCTTGCAGGTTTGCTCTTTAAAGGTTTGTTTCCTGAACCAAAACCAACAGAAAGTCTCCACTGACAGCCAAGAGGATGGTGCCTCTAGGGTAAGAACAGAGAAATGTGCTCTGTGGGGGAGGCTGACATGGTCTCTGTTGGCATGAGCACAGCTTGGGATAGGACACAGCTAACTGCAGTCAGAGGAATGGGATTTAGCTCCCCAGCAAGGTGTTCACACCCAGGTGTCTGCCCAGGAGCGAGGCACCTATGCTAGTAGAGCCTAGGGGGCTTTTGCTCTGCTCAGATGGAGGTCCCTGCCTCCCCGGGCCCTCAACCCCTCCAGTTAGGTCCTCAGCCACTGCCACAGCACTTGGCTTCAGCACCCATCCCTGTGACAAGCATGAGGGTCAAGGCTCTTGGTGGCCGTTTCGGGCAGCAGATTGTGAACGATGCATCACAACAGCAGTGCAGGAGTTCTACTTAGTCTGCAAAAATAAAATCACAGTGATCTGAGAGGAGAAGAAAGTACAATTGTCTGAAAGGGCTGCTTAAATGTTAGTTTATTAAGGCAAATCTGTCCTAAGCATACAGAGTAAAAGTCCTCCAACTCACTAC
Organism: Nettapus auritus; assembly: GCA_011076525.1. Classification (NCBI taxonomy): domain Eukaryota; kingdom Metazoa; phylum Chordata; class Aves; order Anseriformes; family Anatidae; genus Nettapus; species Nettapus auritus. Next base: position 152,075,286 of record CM021765.1, read on the forward strand.
TGTATGCAAACAGTGCAGAATGGAAGCAGACTAGTTGTAGCTAGACAACATTTTCCTTCCTTAGGATGTAGTCCAAAGTCTATTGGACTTGACTTCCAAGTCAGTTGGCTTGGAAATAGGTCTTAGTGCTTTTTCTCATTCAAAGTGCAGTTCTGGCATTTTATTCAAGGCTCTCCAAAATATTTTGTCTGTATTCTCACACCTTCTACTCCCTTCTGCCAGGAACGTGTCTTCTGGGATGCCCCAGTCAAGTAACTCATGAGTTACCAGTTACAGAGTGACGCTCACTTGTAACCATAATCGGGGAATGAAGGCAAACAGCCTTGGCAGACCAATTAAGCCATGCAGCTTTTTTGACAGACCATGTCCTAAAGTACAGCCTGTTAAACAAAGAAAAGGAAAAATATGTACTTAGAAATATTTCTCTGCATCCTAGCGCTAAGATTTTGGATACAGGAACTAACTACTGCCAGCTTGCTAAAGTGTGAATGTGCCTCAAAGCTGGCTCACTTTAATTGCTCTTTTCCCTGCAGTAAATTCTCCTTCTCTAGGTTGGCAGTTTACCCCTCATTTATCTGCTGAAGAGAAAACTCTCTTGCATGTATCCCACGGTAAGAATTTGTTCACTGGCAGCTACAGTGGGATGGCTGACTCAAGCTAAGTAAATGTCTTCTCCCTCACCGTGACTCAGTTGTGTGGCCATCCCATAAACCTAGCAAATTTAAAAAATAGGGACAGCTGGCTAGGTCTAATAAAGGACATCACGTCAGCACTTCTGTGCCTAAGTGCCTGCCCAGTGTGGTGAGCAGGGCTCACAAATCTGACAGCTCAGCTCAGTGCCACAGCTGCATCCACCAGCGGGCACCCATTTTCTGGTGGTAGCTTGGTATCGCCCAGTGGGTGACCACAAATCATTCCTCTGGTGCTGCCAGCTCTGTCCCCCTTAGCTGACTCAACAATTTACCTATCAGAGCTATTCTGCAGTGCAACCCGGTTTTGTTATCCTGGCTTGAGATCCCATTTCTTTGAATTTTTATTTTTTTTGATAAGTATCTGTTCAAAATTTTCCTTTTTTTTGATTAAAAAAAAAAAAAAAATGAGGGAAATCCATAGGACATAACATGTTTAACACTTCAGTCTTCTCTGCGTCATCGCTTATTTGCTCTTCTTTGCCTTTTGCTAATGGGCGCTATACTTCCCTTTATTCTCCCTTTATTCCTATTGTGTCGAAGAATCTCTTTAGTCGCCTCTTATGTCCCTTGCTAATTGAAATGCATTTTGTGTCTTAGCTTCTCTGATTTTATCTGTCATATAAACCTCGGTTTGGTGGGAGAATTTTAACGAGGGGGTTTCCAAGAAGCTTTGCAGCTTCTGCTGCCAATGCAGCAAACCATTGTGTTGTAAACACATCCCGGGCTGCCTGACGATTGTGGGTTATTGTGTTCCTCATACTAATGACCCTCTATAGGGAGAGAGTGTGCAGAAACGTTGTGAAAACCTTGTCTTCCCTTTCTGTGTTTTGTTGTTTTTTTGTTTCCTCCTCGCACCCTCCGCGCCCGGCTTTTCGGCGCTCCCCGGCATCGCACGCGTTGCAGGGCCCTTTTTGTCTGCCTGCTGTTTCGTGGTGAATGCAGCGCCAGCTTTCTTAACCTCCCTGCCTGCTGAAACACCTAAGGCCTCTTCTCACACTTGTTGCTCTTTTCTACTTGGTTCCCACTGCTCCGATACCCGTCCTGTGAGACAGCACCTGGTATAAACACATGCTTTCAGGTGTGGTCTCCTGCTTTTCCAGCTGCTGCCAGGCAAGAAGACCTAATTTCCAAGTTCAAAACTGCTCAGCTTGAGCCCTGGCTCATGTTCAACGGTGCTGCAGCTTTGTCAGGACCCTCACCCTGGTCATCCAAGAGAAACCCCCCTGCCTATGCACAGTCCCAGTCACCATCGCTTCAGCGAGGTGCCCTCTGCGCGCACTTGCTTCCATTTGCCTTTTTCAACTCCAGGTGTTTTAGGACAAGAACTATTCACCAGGTCTTCCTGCAATAGCATCCCTCGCATTAGGGCCGCCACTGTACGATGTATAATAATAATTGTTAATCTGCTGAGTGCCTGCACTAGAAGTGCTGCCTTGCTTCTGCGGCTGGGAGAAGCTCTCTTGGTGTTTGAAAACCCACTTCTCCACACACATGTTTGAAATGAGACCTGCGGGAAGAAGCTTTTGCACAAGCTTTTAAAATTTTAGACCTCCAAGAGGAACAAAGGGCCTGGCCCTGAACTCTCTCTGTGTGAGATAACCCCCCACTAATTTGACAAAAGATTAACCCGTATCAAGGACGCCGAACAAAACCCCATCCAGCTTTTAATGGCTGCATTGGCCCCCGGCAGCATTGCACAGCCCCCGGGCTGCCTGAGTCATGGCCCTGTGCCATCCCCAGGAAGGATCTGGCCTCTCCTCCCTCCCCGCCATCCCTCCTTTGGTCCCCCACCCCACCAGGGAAGAGGGACACTGCGGTGATACCATGCCTGGAGGCCTGGTCTGACACAGGATGGATGCGAGAAGAGCAGTGGCCAGGAACATTTGTGGCTCCTTGCCCAGATGGTGAGGTTCGGGAGCACACAGCTTTGCTTCCTGCCTCGCTGGAGAGATGCGAACATTGTCAGGAGTTTGAGCTGTGGGGTTTGGTTCACAGCTGTTGCTATCTCTGCCAAACAAAACGTCCCACTGAGGTAAAATGCCCTGCCAAATAATGGCAGGAATACCTCGTTTTTAATTGTTTTACACACAGGAGAGTGGAAAGTGGGAATGTAACGTGCAAGAACAGCTTCTGCCTTTCATTGTTTGTGACAGGTATTTTAGAATAAACAAAACTTACAGGGAAAAAACTGTACACATTTAACATCTGTTATCTCTTTTCTAATCCTCTAAATCCATTAATTTACTCCAAAGTTGTTTAAATTGTTATCAACCTCTTTTGAGGGCTCTACATCTTAATCACAACTATATGACAAATATTTGATGATATAGTATGTATTTGGCAAATACTTAGGACTCAAGTGATAATACCGAAATAGAGGTTTCATATTATTACAGAGACTAAGGGATTAAAAATTAGATTTAAATGGGTCCAAGGGGCAAATTCAAAGACTTCAAACATCTTCTTAAAAACAAGATGCCATGGTTTGAAAAAAATTTCTAAAATGAATTTGCTGATGATCTCTCCTCCAGAAAAAAAACTATCACTTCATCAAGCTTATTTATTTATTTTAACTGCCTTTGAAGCTCTTTTATTTTAAGAAAAAAAAATGAGTTCAACTGCATACATTGCACAAGGGGAAAAATAACACCCATTTTAAACCTCAGTGGGAACTTTCTCTTTTTCTGTTTCATGAGGAGTAGATATTTCCCCAGAGCTGCTTTTGAGTTTGTGGTAAATGGAACCTCTAGATAAGTCCTTCTGAGAAGGAATTAAATGCTGAGAAGTGACACGCAGTCACGGGGCAGGGGACTGATCCTCAGACTGAGGCAGTGGACTTGAGCGTGAGGTGGTGCATCCACACAGTGGCTGGCTGGCTCAGTCGTTCATCCCAATGGACATCTGGGGCTCCATGTGCTTGCCCACACACATATGGGTGGTGTCATCCCAACTATCTGGCATGTCCAACATGTCCCCATGGGTACGTGGGACCTACAGGAGTCCTGTGACCCAGTGTAACCTCAGGAGGCCAGCTTGTAACACCTTCAAGTTACATACTTGGCCTCCTCTCAGCAGGGCTCATCAAGATAAAGCACCATGATGGTGTGACCACACCACTGCCTCCTCCAGAGCCTCTCCTTCAGAGCCTCTCCTCCTGGAGCTGGCTTGAGCAGCACTGCACTGTGCTGAGGGCTGCACTATGGATGCACAAGAGTGGGAAACTGTTCCAGGCTAGCATATCTCCTCCTCTTCTCCCTTTTTTCCAGGATGAAATAAGGTTGGGTCTGAATGTGTGGGATGCTTATTATCTTCAAGAACTATTGAGCACATTTAGGATCAGGTTCTGCAACAGTTTTAAGCTCCTATTCAATTTTATCCTTTTTTTTTTACCTTTTCTTTATTTTTAGGTTTTTTAATTCCAAGTTAGGTTTTGTCTAGTTTTGTGCCTGGAGCTAGTTTGCTGAGGGTTCAGATGAGCTTTGGTGCCAGAAGCGGGGAGGGGAAAAGAATGCACAGCCCAGGGTGGGGAGAAAGGGTGGATCACATTTTCCTGAGCCACCCTGGAACAGCACCCCCAAGGATGAGGGGTGCAAAATGTCCTCCAGAAATTCATTAGCATTACAGATAATGGAGACCAAAAGCATGAATTTTTCCTCCCAAAATTTGTTTTATTTTTGGTCCTAAAAGCAAGCCCATGTCCAAACATAGCAAGCTGTGGTGCAAGTTCCACTGTTCCTTTCCTACAATGGATCCCACTTGAGGAGAAAGTGCCATGAAAACCTGGTGAGATGTATGGGCAGAGAGCACCACCTCCTTATTCTTTCAGGAGAAGGTTAGCAGCTGAACAGAAGCAAAAACCGTGCCAGGGCACTTTGGACAGGAGGTACTGGGAGGCCGGTGTGAGAGGGCAGGATTAATGTTGGAGATGCTAAGCATGCAGTTGATGTGCCAGACCTTAGCACTGATGCCTACTCTTCCTCCTTGCTGTACACTTGACTGTGCTTTAGCATGACTCTCATGGATCCAAGGGAAATCCTGTAGAGAGGCAGGGGAATGTCATGAGAGGGGTTAGCACCACAGCTGGTTGAGTATATTTTCATGTGGATTTCTGCTTGGACTTGGACTAGAGGGGGGTGTGGCCTGCCCACCTGAGCCAGCCCTTCCTACCATGTGCTTTTCCTCTCCCAAACCCTGGTGACGCCGTTGTCATTTGACAGGATTTATGTACTGGGTGGCTACTTCTCACTAGGGCTGTTGGTGGGGCTTTTCTATGCTTTCTTGCTTTGCTCTCCCTGCACAACTTCTGGAAACAGAGAGTCGTCACGTAACAAAAAGAACACAAGAAATAGCACTGCCTGCAGATGAAATACTACTTAGTACAACAGTCATCTGAAAGAGGATATTTAAATTACATTTATCAGCAAAAGGGGAAAACCAGTTTTTGTTGGGTGTGTGCTCTGAATGGGAAAGTCAGGGGTTTAAGGATTCGAGAAGCTCTTTTGCTAATGTTTTGGCTGATGCATGGAATACTACAAATAAGAAAACTCTCATGAGCAAGATAGACTTTGGATTTCACTCCCGCTCACACATCTTCCATCATCTCCAAACAAACTCAACTCAGGTGTCTTGGGCTACTCTAAACTTCAGAGGCAAAGTTTAAGAAACAAGATGAATTCAAAAGAGCTTGTGTTGTCAGCTACAAGAGTAAAAAAATGTTATCGGCTGTTTAAGCACTGCTGACTAATGTATATTCAAAAGCAAATCAACGCAGTCTCACCCACTCTTCAAGCATCAAGGAAACCAGATGAGACCAGTGTCTCAGAGATATGGTGTCAAAAGATTTTTTTTAGACGGTGGATGGAAGGGGGGAATCACATTAAAATGTAATGTTTGTCAATGGCAGCGATAAAAAAAGAAAACTTCCCCAGCCATTGCTGGCTGCTGCATGCAGCAATCTGAATACATTGGTAATGTGAGGGACTGATTAGTCCTGTAAGGCTGCCTACAGGTTAGCAGGCCTCATTTCAAATCTCTGACAGCAATATGTGTCGTTTCATGCTTCATCCTCATTCCCCATGTTCAACACAAACCGGGGTCACTCTATATATGGAAATCACTGTCTTCAGGGCAAAAAAATTAAAAAAGGTGAGATTGCCGCTTTAACCTCACTGGCCTCAGAAAATATGTTTTAGTCTGATACATTATACTAGTAGGAATTATTTATCAAGAAGATACAAGCTTGATATTTCAGAAATAATGAGATGTTCTGGTTTTGCAGCTGAAATTTTATGGTCCAGAGAGCATCAGCTATGAATCCAGAGAATGAAGTAAACTTGCAATGAATGATACACAGTATGCAGCTGAAGTAAAATGGCTGTGCAAAGGGTAATATGAAAGTTATAACACAGTGCAAAGCTCACTACGTCTGAAGTGCCTTTGTTGCAAAACAGAGATGGGTGTTTCAAAGACAGTGCAGGCATGAGGTGCTTGCAGCATTTGCTGAGGGAAGTTTGTCCTGGGGAAGGAGTTGCCTGATGAGAAGCTTTAGTCGTTACCCCGTAAATCCTGCAGCTTATGAAGACTACTGATGGATTCGTGTCAAGATAATTTGGTAGCAGAAAGGCAAAGTTCAAATACTTGGTGTGGAGAGATCAGTAAGGCTGCAGCAAAGGGTTGGGGTTCTCTAACAACACAGGACAGATTTTCTCTCCTACCTTCATTTAGCTGGAGAAACAGAAAGTGTAAAAATCCGTAATGTGGTTTTGCACTACTGTTTCCTAGCAAATATCAGTGATTTGAATGAGATGGTGAGGAAGCTATGCCTGAGCTCAATATGCTTCTGTCTGATTTTGTTTAGTTTGCTTTCTTGTCTAAGAGAATAATCTGAGCGAGGAAGTTCCATTTGGTCCTTGATTAGTCTTGGGTTAGGGTTCAGCAGAAGTATTTAAATGTCAGACACAGAACTGTTTGCTGCATGAATAATGCTGTCCAAAGTAAGTAATTCATTTGACACAGCTTGTGGGGATTATAAACTTCATGTGACCTGAAGTGGACATGAGAGCAACCACGAGGAACCATAGCCAGCTCCTAATGCTGCTGACACCCCTACGAGGCCCATGTGCAGGTGGTTTGTGGCTCCCACAGATACCAGGGCTCAGAGCAGGGAATCACCCACTGGCCATGGATTCCTGCCCTCGTACCATCTAGCCCTTTTGCACACCTTCTGCCCTTTCAACTGAAGAGGCAGGCTTCAGTTTATAATCTCCTTTTTAGCAAATTACTACCTGTAAAATTACTAAACTAACAAACAAACAAAGCAAACAAACAACAACAGGAAAAAAAAATAGTTTTGTAGGATGATACCTACCACCAGTGCTAGGGAGCTATATGTGAACAATGAGAAGTGTTATCATGCCCCACATTTGGATCACTGCAAGCTGCAGCCCCGTGACCTTTGAAAGAAGCAGAGTGAATAGCTCCTCTCTTCCTTTCCCCATTACAGGCAGCTCAAGATAATTTCCAAACAGCTCTTGGGTGCAGGGAAATGCTGTTCCTTCCCCTGGAGATGGGGAGCAGATCAATCTCTGAACACCTACCTGTAGCTCTCTCCGCACCCAGCATTTTGGGGCTCCTGAATCTGCCCTGCATGTGTTGGCGAACACCCTGGAGCATTGCTACTCATGCAGCACATCCCCCTCCAAATGGCACTATGTCTCACACGCTTCATGGTGAGCTTCACCTTACACTGAAGGGGAAGGAATGGTGAGGAGAGGATGGTGATGGTGAGGAGGGTGAGCCTCAGTGCTGCCTAAACTCCAGACTTCATCTAGATTGCTATCAGCAGTCACCAATAAGAGACAGATTAGTGAGAGGGAACCAGCTAAGAAAGGAACAATAAACCCAATATTTTATGTTGTTTGTGCTGCAAAATGTGTTCAGTCTGTCAATTTTAACTGGTTTAACCCCCCAGGAAGGCTCCCATTTGCTGACACAGGAGAGGCCTGTGACACAGTGCTGACAGGGAGCTGGCACTAAGATACATAAAAGCAATGGTGTCATTTTGGGCACCATGAAGTGTCCTAGCTAGCCTCCAGCTGTGTCTCCAGAAGGGCGTGGGTCTCCTTTTAGTCCTGTGCTATCTCCTCCAGCCCATGCAGAAATGTGGGATACTTAGGGCATTTCTCAGGCACTGAATTCTTCGCCGGGGAAAGTGTATGTTAGCCTGTGGTTAACCCTCTTATATTTTCAGGCCTTTTTATTCATTGCATTTTTTTTAGTTGCTCTTAATTCTGTGCAAAGATCATTAAACTGCACACAATAGACCAGGATAATGTAAATGTGACACAGTATTTTACGTTGCTTATCTATGGTCCACATCCTGCACAGACCTGCTCTAGTTATACAGCTGTCCGTGTTCAGACCAGCTAGGAGTGGCAGACCATCCCCACATGCATTCCTGGCCTCTGGGGTGACAGATCTGGAAGCATTCATTTCTGTACTCCTGTCTTTGGACCCACTCAAAATCTATAGTTTCTCCAAGCAAGGTTCCTTTTCACAGAACCCAGAGGGACACCACTCCTTAGAGCTGTTCTGGAATTTCTTCTCATATGCATTAAGCTTGGGCTGGGAGATACTAGTGCATAGGGAGAGAGAACAGAGCTTAGTCTAGTGACAAAAAAGCACAATTCAAAGTTGCTTCATACTTTTGAGGACCTAATTCATCATAACATATAGATCAAGATGTACATTTCCACCTCCAATTAAGTAACAGCAAGAGGCAGCGTAAACCTTAGGTGACTACTGAAACTGTAAGTAAATCTAAAAGGTGGATTCATTAATACAATTTACGAAGAACCTGCATTTCTTCTCATTCAGTGGCTAGAAGAAGACCTGTTTCATCCTGCATAAATAAATGTGTTTAATAGCTGGCCAATATAATTCAGCACAGGGTAGTTTATTGTGGAGGACAATTAACTGTACGCTTTTAAATTAGGGCAAAGTGCAGCATCAACCATCAGCTGTTCCAGCTCTGGAAAGAGGTTTTGTTACTACTCTGACTTGCACAGGAATGACTTCTTTGAAGAATGGGTGCTCTTCTCAAAGAAGGGTTTAAAGTCTGTGGGTGACTTGGGCATGAGAAACCTAATAAAAAGTAGACTAACATGACAATGATAAAGCATCTATTGTCCTGGACCTACTGCTGGATTTTTTTATTTTTAAAAGTTTGATTACTGGGGATGGAATGAAGGAGTGAGAGTAAGTACTTGAAATAAATCTCTGTGATTCAGATTCATCTAATTTTACTCACCTGACAAATCACCTAAGTCAGGAAGCCAAATGCCATGGTTGGTTTTTGTTTGTTTGTTTGAAACAGCTGAAGAGGATGAGGAGATTTCCACAGAGAATATTCAGCCTGCTTAGCATCCTAGCCTAGCTGTCTCAACTTGGTGCATGACCTCAAGTGATGTGGACCTGGGTCTCCTCTACTCCCATCCTGACTTGCTGTTGCAGTTTAACCCAGCAAGCAGCTAAGCAGAACAAAGCTCTTTGCTCACTCCCCAACCCAGTAAGATGGGGGAGAGAATCAGAGAAAGGGTAAAGCTTGTGGGTTGAGATAAAAACAGTTTAATAGGACAGAAAATGAAGGGAATAATGCACAATGCAATTGCTCAACACCCTCTGACCAGTGCTGAGCCCAGCCCTAAGCAGCAGCAGCTGCCCTACTGCTAGTCAACTTCCCCAGTTTATTTTTCAGCATGACACCACAAGGCATGGGACATCCCTCTGGCCAGCCTGGGCCAACTGTCCTGGCTGTGTCCCATCCCAGCTCCTTGTGCACCCCATTGTCTGGCTCAATTTTTTCCAGGGTGCCATGTTGCCATAAGACTTGGTTTCCAAGGCCCAGGATAGTGTTCCAGGAGGTGGCATGGAACACAGGATATGTTTCCAGCCACTTGGTGTTTGCTTCCACCACACATAGCACAGTACAGAGATAGAGCACTGGCCACTTTTCTCATTCGGCAATATCTAAAGACAGTTGGATGGCCTTCACTTCTGCAAATTGTCTCAGTTCACCCTCTTCTTCCTCAGTTTCTGCAACTTGTTGTGTAGGACTCCATGCAGCAGCCTTCCACCTTTGATGCTTTCCCAGAATATGACAGGACCATCAGTGAACAGGGCATATTGCTTCTCATTTTCTGGTGGTTTATTATGCAGTGGAGTGGGGACTCTTCATTATGTGTCACCTCCTCCTCTGGTGATATTCGAAAATATTTGTCTTCTGGCCAGTCTGTGATCGCTTCCAAGACACCTGGGTGACTGGGGTTTCCTATATAAGCCCGTATACTCCATGTAGCATAAATTGCATGATGTGTAGAGGGAACTCTCTCTTTGAACATCCAGCCCAGCACCGGCAGTTGGGGTGACCAGAGGAGCTGTGCTTCAGTACCAACCACTTCTGAAGTAGCTTGAACACCTTCATATGCTGCCAATATCTCTTTTTCAGTTGTAGTGTAGTTAGCCTTGGATCCTCTGTATGCCTGACACCAAAATCCTAGGGGTCAACCTCGAGTTTCCCTGGGCTCGTTCTGCCAAAGGCTCCAGGTGGACCCATTCCCCCAGGCTATGGTAGAGAGCACTTTTTTTTTTTTTTTTTTTTTTTTTTTTTTTTTACATTTTGTCCTGCTTGAACTGGCCCAAGGGCTACTGCATGAGTTATCTCATGTTTAATTTGTTCAAGGCTTGTTGTTGCTCAGGGTCCTGTTTGAAACTGTTCTTCTTCTGGCCACTTGATAGAGAGGGCTTACAGTCAGACTGTAATTTAGAATGTGTGTTCTCCAAAAACCCACAACACTTAAGAAAGCTTGTTTCATTTTTGCTAGCTGGTGGAGACATAGCTGTTATTTTGTTGATCACATCCATTGGGATCTGACAACATCCATCTTGCCATTTTATTCATGAAAAATGGATCTCCTGTGCAGATTCCTTGACCTTATTTTGTTTTATGGCAAAACCAGCTTTCAGAAAGATTTGGACTTTTTTCTTCCCTTTCTCAAAAACTTCTGCTATGTTGCCCCACACAATGATGTCATCAGTGTATGTTCAGGAGCTTCCACCTGCTCCAGAGTAAACTGGATCAGTCCATGGCAAATGGTAGGGCTGTCTGTCCACTCCTGGGGCAGTTGATTCCAGGTGTATTGGACACCCCTCCAAGTAAAAGCAAACTGTGGCCTGCACTCTGCTGCTAAAGCGATGGAGGAAAATGCATTAGCGATATCAGTTGTGGCATACCACTCGGCTGCCTTTTATTCTAGTTTGTATTGGAGTTCCAGCATGTCCAGCACTGCAGCACTCAACAGTGGTGTGATATTCAGGCCACAGTAGTACCCTGTTAGCCTCCACTCTCCATTAGACTTTCACACTGGCCATGTGGGATTATTAAAGGGTACACAAGTCTTCCAGTTGATGAATCAATTTATGGATGGGAATGAGGGAGTCTCAGCTGGTGTGATATTGCTACTGGAGCACTGCCCTGGTAGCGATTGGTACCTGCTGTTGTTCAGCCCTCAGCAACCCCACACAGAAGGCCCCTCTGAGAGACCTGGCAAGGTAGACAACTGTTTTATTTCCTCTGTCTCCAAGGCAGCTATGCCAAAAGCCCACCAGTGCCCTTTTGGGTCCTTGCAGTACTCTCTCCTAAGCTAGTCTATGTTAAGGATGTATGGAGCCTGAGGGCCAGTTATAATGGGGTCCTTTTGCCACTCATTCCCAGTTAAGCTCACTTTGGCCTTTAGCTCTTCAGATCACATTGTCACTCCAGAAATACAGGTAGGTTCTGCCCCTTTGTAGCTTGATGGCATCAGGGTGCCTTTGCCCCAGTGTCCACTAGAACTTTGTGCTCCTGTGGGTATGAGGAGACAGGTCATTGAATCCACACAGTCCAATAAACCTTGTTGTCCCTTTCCTTCAACTAGGTGGAAGCAGGGCACCTCTTTCCTGGTCATAGTATTTGTTACTCATTTATTGTAAATGCAACTCAGATGTCACTTTATTAAGATCAGAAGTAAGATCAGCCCTTCTATTCTGTCTGGGGAATAGCCCACTCGAAAATGGAGCAGCCATCTCCCTGGAAGAGATCCTTTTTGTGATTGTTTTTCCTTACAACTCGTACCTGTGCCTTTAGTGTCAAGGTAGACCTTCCATCCCATTTTCTCATGTCTTCTTCGTGGTCATGCAGGTAGAACCACAGGGTGGCTCATGGTGTGTATAGCCTCTCTTGACACTTTTAATAGCTGAGATGAAATAGTGGTCTGGATGGATGGGAAGCAGGACATGTCCTCTTTGAATTGCTGAAACTCTTGGGACATTTTCTTCACAACTGAGATGCCTGTAAGGAGGAAGAGAGACAGTACTGCCAGAGTTGGGCAGTCAATTGATCCATCATGTGTCCCTCTCTGTCTTTTCAGGTCATTACTGCCAATGAGTCGGTGTACAGTAATGGTGTACTCCGTACAAAATTCTGCACATGACTTCATCTGGGTCTTTGGATAACAGGTTCCTGTCCAGATCACTATAAACTACCTCCAGCACAGCTAATTCCCTCAGGTACTGGATACCCAGTGGTGGTCCTCTTGCCTGGTTGACTTAAAAGATCTCCCTTGAAGGGATATTTTTCCTTCAGGATTGACAGGAGATGCTTCCAGAGGGTGAAGATTTGTGTTCCTTTTCCTATCGCTTTGTCAATGTTCCTTCCCAAGTGAGGGATGCCAGCTGCCTGGCTTTCCTGCAATCTAATTCCAGGCTACTGGCCCCACTATTCCAGCACCAGAACAGCCAGGTGACAATGTGCTCACCTGAATGACGGATGAAATCTTTTTGCATATCTCATAACTCACCCAGGGTTAGGAATCTTGTGGGTACAGCCTTGTTTATGAGTTCTGCCTCTTCTTCTGTACTGATGATGGCCCTACTTTGGAGTAGCCTGTCTTGTCCACTTCTTCCTCCTTCCCTTTCTTAGCAGGAGTTTCTTTCCTTACTAAATGAGCTGACTGTTGCATCCATTTTTATTTATTGTATACAGGGGTGGCTGATACCAGCACAAATTGGTTCTCTGGCCCAGCTGCAGGGCCTGTCTCCACGAGGCTCCAGGGGGGTTGCAGTGGCTGCAGTGCCTGTTGCAGGGGTGCCTGTCACTGTGGTGCCTGTTGTGTTGTTATCACGTCCAGAGACCTCATCTCTGCAGGGTGCTGAATAGTGTTGATCAGGGCTTGGTAGGCATGGGCCAGGCCCCAGCATGTTGCAATGATTCATGTCTCTCTGGAATTGCCAGGATGACAGTATACATTTTTTCCTAAATATTATACTAGTTTTTTCATTTTTCTGTGCTTGTTCAGGGGTGAAGTTCCAACAAATGGAGATGCCCACTGTCCTAGGTACCTGCCCATACTATTGCATACACCCTGCCACTCATAACTGTTCTTCCTCAGGGCAGATCTCTGGGTGACATTCTTAAGCAGTTGTTTCACCTTAAACAAAACCTGAAACACATTAAGGATACTTAGCAATAGGAACACACTGGTTTGAACATCCCAAGGATATTCAAAATTCTCAAGACCTACTGTGACTAGCCTGGAGGAGAAGGGGAAGGTGAACAAGAACAGAAAGGTGAAGGAGCTGCTGGCCTGCTTCTGTCCCCTTCCGGCTTCTGGTGCACCCCCAGCTTTCCCACAGGCAGGGCAGCGTGAGAAGCTGAAAAATCCTTGGCTTAGTGTTAGCACTGCTCTGCAACATCTAAAACATCGGTGTGTTATCAGCATTATTCTCATCCAAAATTGAAAACACAACACCATACCAACTATGGGAAGAAAATTAATTCTACCCCAGCCAAAACCAAGACAATTGCCATCTATGACCACAGTATTGGACTGGACCTGTTTGTTTTACCTGAGTACTCTGCTCATTCTTCAAACCTGTCCAGCACTGAGCAATGCAGGGTGAAACCACCTGTAAGTGCAGTAACCAACAGACTAAAAAAATAAATTGCTTAGTATTACGGTCATGGTCTTGTACAGCTACAGTCACTGGCAATGTTCTTATTGCTGGTTAGTATGGTGGGATTTTGCAGCAACAGTTGACACAACCAAGCACAACCAAACAAAGTTGATTTTGACACTGAAAGAAGAAGAAAAACAAAAAACAATGTCTAAAATCATGGCAAGAAAAATGGAAAAGAGATGAAAAGTTCATCTGAAGGTGATTGAATGTTAAGAGCTGTTTGTTGTTCTTTGGATCAGACTTGTGCATTAGTTAATATGACTGATTTTCCTTCTTTACATTTTCCTCTCATTTTGAGTCCTGATTACGTGCAACATTTCTGCAGAAAAAAAATGCATTTGTGAAATGCTGATTTTCTGCAATTAGCTTCTGATTTTTCAAATTTGTCCTTCACTCCAAGGCTTTTGAGCCTCCATCAAGCAGCATTTTTGAGAGACTATGGGAAAAAAAATCCTTACAAAACAAAAACAGTATTTTCAGAATTCCACTCTACTGCTTTCAGACTATTTCCATCAACCCTCTTATTCATTTTGATTTATTTCCATCCATAAGCAGACTAACGCTTTTCTATGCTTTTATTGTTCTTCAAGAATAGGCCTTCTATTGGAGAAAAATAATGTCTCTACGACCACCACTTTGCTCAATGCAGATCTTCATTAATCTGCAGCCACAGTACAGGCTTTTAGCAGCAAGCACTTTTGATGGGAATTGAATTTGATACTGCATTATGGTTGTAGGGCTTCTCACAATAGACTGTGTTCTTTTCTGTGTCTGTGCACAATCAGAGAGACCCAATTAAATAATTTGGTGCAATAATGGAGAACAAAAGAGTATGAGGGCTTAAAGTGAGGGCTTCAGCATTTGTATTCTCCCTTTTCTGTATCATGTTAATTAATTTGCCTGAAAACCAAAAGAAAGAACATAATGTGAAAAGCATAGCTCATCTACAACATGGAGGCACTTTAAATGCAGATACCATACCAAATCAACATGTAACAAAGGAACATTCTTTGCATTTCCATAAGAAAAAAAATAAAATAAAATAAAGTTGCCAGCTAATGTTGAGTGGTCCCGGTTGTGGCCACTGGGAATAACGGTGACTATTGGGGAAAGAAAGTATTACAGGCAGGATAATACTTTGTGTGCCTGTGGTAACATCTACAAACAGATATGCAGTTTTTAAGTCTAATTGGTGTGTAGAAAATGACTGGACTCAACAGCAACAGAGAGCTCAATCATTCTGGGCCTTTAATGTGTGTTTTATCTTCTGGGCTAGAATGTAGTCTATTTTTCTAGTAAAGCAGCTCAAAGCAGACCCTTCCAGAGAAATCCAGTTCCTGCTCCTCTATTTGATGTGGAAATCCCAGCCTTATTTCAATGGGCATTGGGATAGTCACTGCTCCACCATTGCTCCAGTCTACAACTGAGGTTGTTCTGAAAAAAAAATAAAAATAAAAAATAAAAATAAATTTACCCCCTACAGAAACAAATACTCTGGTCCAGTAGTCAGTAGTCGTGCGGTCCTTATTCTCTCCTTGGAGCCTGGAAGCTGAGGTCAGTGAGTTGAGGTTGTTTGCAGTTTGGATGGCAGAAGCTATGCTGCATTCAGCAATGCTATCTCCTCTGTAATCTCCTTGTAAAGGTGATCTTTCTAAGTGGAGCTGCTGAGATCCATAAAACTGCCAGTTACACTTTTTTTTTTTTTTTTTCCTGTAATAAATCATTTAAGCTGCTAATTGTTTGCACTCCTAAAAGATGCAAACCCGAGGATTATTCTATTTTCTCTTGTTCATTAGCAAGTGGAAGAAGAATGTTTGCAGGGATGTGATCTGAGTGGTTTCATTATGATTATCTGTTAAATACTATTTTAAGGATATTAGTGAGAACAATTTACCTAAAGGATCTGAATCGTATTTTACAGTTATATTAATAAAAAGTATCCACGTCTGGGTGGAAATATGATTGTAAATTGTGACTGCAATCCAGTTCAGAAATTTACACAATGATGTCTATTTAAAATAGGAAGAGATAATGTCTAAGCTAGCTCCATCTAACTTCTTTCTAGTTGGAAAAGCCAGAAAGCTTCCTCACACAGCCCTGTTGTTTCCCCATGCCTCCACAAAAAAAAAAAAAAAAAAAAGTTTAAATGTTTAAATTTGGTCGAGGTATACAGCAGCTTCATAACTGCAGTTGTCAGGGGATCACACATCACACATCACACATCCTTTCAAAAGTACAGAAAATGATCACCTCATCACCTCTCATCAAGGTGTATTGCATACCTTTGTTGCCACAGTGCCGCACTCCCCAGTAGAGATGTCTTTTTATATCAGCATTCCTTCTGAATATGACTTGTGTTGACAAGTTACTAGAATGAAGCCTGGGTGGGAGGATCTGGAGGTATCACAAATGTAAGATATTTGCGGCTTTTAATCGTTGTAATTATCTGTGCATTTCCAAACAACTTTTTTT